>OZ007592.1:331125129-332325129 GCA_963931845.1 Maratus michaelseni | reverse complement strand
AAGGTGAATCCGAGGTGAAGGTCTCGTCACCTGATCATGGTTCTAAATTAGGAGACCAACACGAGTAGCGATGGCATGACGTATGCAGCAATGTGTGATGCAGCGAGGAATTAGTAAATACTCCAGCATCTCACATCCGTCCGTCATGACATCGCTACACTGTGCAGTGCTGAACCGTCTCATCCAAACATCAATTTATCAACCGGACAACGAAAGAAAAGCAACTTAGGCAACAAGATGCACTGAAACCCCGTCGCCCTAGACTTTTTTGAAAAAGATCTTCGCTATGAGGAGATCAGGCAACTTACTCGCCCCGTTGCCAGGCATCAACCCGTTATGCTGACAAAAGCCCGACAGGAAGGGACCTGCTGCTCATGCTCAGAGCTCTAAAAAAAAAGTTTGTATTATCGATTTCTTTTTTAAAGAATTGACGCTATGCTATTTTATTAAGACAAATTTCTTAAATGTTAATAAGATCGTTAAAGAATTTTAAAAGTTTGCGATAACTGATTTTATATATAGTAATCCAAAAAGATAAATGATTGCATAAAGCAAAGACCTTTGTGAATAATTATTACAAGTGAGCACTATATTTTTCATGATATTGACAAAATTTTAGTTCCCTGTAAAAGCTCACATTAATGATACTCTCTAATTTAAAATCTATATATTTGCATAAATTAAAAAAAATATTTTTCGTCGAAAATTGGAAAAATATAATTTAAAGATTTAAAAAAATATATTTCAAGAATTTCAAATATTTTCCAAAAATATTTCTAACTTTTTTTTTTTTTTTTTTTTTTACTTATGTAATAACAAATCCACATTTTACAAAATAAAATGTTCTGTATCTCTTAAATTTCCTTTTTATATTTTTATAAAAATATACATCTGGAAAGTGAAATTAAATCTCGGTTTAAAATGTATTACGTACTTTTTTTTATTCTCAATAATAACCATCTGTCATGCTTAGAGAAAATAGAGTAGTTCTAGAAGTATTTTCTTTTTTCTATACAAAAGAAAAATATTCAAAGAAATACTTTTTATATCACCTCATGTATATTTCATCTCTTTTTAGATATTGTTAAAAGTGTAACATAATAACAAAATATTTCCTCCAAATCCATCTGCTGTTGTAGCATAACATATATATCTGGTGTATTTGAATGGGAAATTTCCTGAATCTCTATTATATATATATGAAACAAATTTTAATTTTTTTCGCCGTTGGCCTCATCAAAGCTATAATTCTGTTTAAATCCCATTATTCTAAATTATTTTCTCGTTCTAGTATTCAGATTGTCAAAATCCCGCCTAGCTAAAAATGCTTTATTCTAAATTCATTCTCTTAAAAACATGGCACTAAGTGCTGTTCTGTTAAAAATACACACTTTTTATTTCATCAAATTAACGCATCCTAAAATTTGATTATTTTAAATATCACTCTCCCAGCTAAATATTTTAATTCTCTTGAAATAACAACCTATATCTTTTTATTATTTTTATTTTTATTTCCCTATGTTTTCTGGCAAAAAAAGTATTATTTCTCAAACTATAAAAGCTAATCTCAGTTTCAATGTAAAATTTTTATCTTGGCATTCTGCCCACACTCGGTAAAACCTACGTATTTTTTTCTTATTTGTTCGAAGGAATCAGATTTTTCCAGAACAATTCAAAAATATTCTCCCGCGGTTTTCAGCCTGCAGCTTGATCTCTTCCAAATCACAGCGTCCAGAAAATTGAGTTTCGTACTGCTGATTGGTCGAAAGGCTGTTTTAACGGATCTGTATTCGTGAGCGTTAGAGAAGAGATATACACTGGGTTTCCCTCTTTGAAGAGCGGTTTTGCTGGGAGAAGGATGTAGGTGGAAGTCCGACGCGTGGCTCGCGATCATGGAATAAAAATCTCCGTAGCTGCCGATATAATCTAAGATGCCGCCCCTTAACAGCTTTGATTTCTTCGAATGGTTAATTTGGGATACGACGCTTCTCCTTGGTTCTACTGCATTGAATTATCATGAGAGCTAATTAAAAGCATAACCAAAGTTTCTCGGGATCCAAATAAAATATGAAAGTGGACTTGACTGCCTATTTATTTTTCAATAAGCCCCAACGATTTATGGCATGATCGGCGTACGACTGAAAACTTCCCGGGTGGAGACCCCTGGCCTTGAGTTGATTTACGGAAGGTGGAGTGATTGTGAAGTGAAAATGTGACATATACAAGATAACTCGAGCAGGATTAGCTATTCTGGAAAATTCGACAATGTGCCAACGTATAATACTAATTTATTATAGAGTATTGTAAAAACATCGGTTTGGTAAATGGAGAGAGAGGAAAAACGGAAGGTTGTAAGTTTGATTTTTATGATTATTATTCTCAGTGATATTTTTATTTTTTGTTGATTTGTTTTTGTTCATTTTGTGATAAGGGAGATTTTAGTAATAAATAATACGGACATACAACCAAATAAAATGTGAAAAGCAGAAATACGGCATTTTTATAAGTTTTTATTCTTATTCTTATTCTTCTTATTATTATCAATTTTGATATTTTTATTTTGTTGATTTTATGCTGTTCGAATATTTTGATAAGAGTTTTTATTTTATTGTTAGTGATTTAGATTGTATTGTTGTTATTTAAATGTTATCAAGATCAGAACTTTGTAAAGAAAATAGAATATCTTCTTATATTCATGCTAATAGAAGTCACCGAAAGATGAAAGAGATTAAATTAATTGCATTTTACGTTTTAAGCAGACGATTTTTTTTTTTTTTTTTGTTTTTTTTTTTTTTTTCATTTTAAAGAAAAATTTCTGAAACCATGACAACTTACTGTTGCAAAATGATGTAATAATTGAATTGACTTTTTCAGTTGGAAAAAAGTCATTTTTAACTATTTGGAAAGAATTGATGGTTTGTATTTTAAATAACAGAATATTAGATTCTTTACGTAATTTAGTGATTAATTGCAGCAATTCTTATGTTGTTTATTATTATTTACTGTAAAATAATTTATAATTGAATGTTCTAACAATGCTATTAAGCAATTATTTCAATATATTGGGTATATTTTGTAATTTTTTTAATAAATTTATAGAAAAACATTTTAACATTTCAGGAAAGAGTTTTTGTTTTATATTAAGATAAGATTTTTAAAATTAATTTTTATTTTTAAATGGAATATTTTATTGAGTATGTTCTAGTTTGAGCTTAATTAGGGTTCATCAAAAAATGGATTTAACCTTAAATTATTGCTGCTCATGTGATAACCTCAGTGTCAGAAGGATTTTACTGGTCTTAATTTGGAAACATGGAACAATTCGCGACCATATTATTTTCCAGATGACTTCAAATTATTCCATGAAAATACACAAAAACCAACACAAACAACATCACATACAGGTTCACAACACCAAACATTAGTAAAAATAATATATTAAATTCTTCCAAAAGTTTTTATTTACAATAACTAAAAAAAAAAATCCCTTCAATAATTTCTCAACATTACAAGGTGTCTTCTAGCCTGATCAACTAGTTTTGGTACTTATTTTGTTGAGTCTATTAAATTTAAATTAAATATTCTATATAATTACATCTTTTAGTAAATATTATTTATATTATTTAATGTATTCGCATTAGCTATATTTATTTTGTTTAATACAGTAAAGGTCTTGAATTATTCTTGAATGCTGATATTCTGTATTACTCTAAAGGTTGATATTGTGATATTATAGTGAAGTGTTTTTTGAAGATATTAATTGAAAAATAAGGATTGCAATAGTGTAAATATAATAGCTTTATATTCCAGGTCTCTGTTATCTATCTAACAACTATTATTATTATTATTATTATATTATTGTTGTTGTTGTTGTTGTTGTTGTTATTTGCTTATTTACTTAAAAAATGTAAAAAAAAAAAGCATATGATTCTATACTTGAAATTTTTGGTAATTAGCTATACCCGATTATGTCATAGATTTAGTAGTTAAAAGAGGAGTATCAGAAAGGGATATTATTGTTCACAATTATTGGTTGAGTAATTCCTATCTAAATACTTGGGCATCTAAATTATTTAGTATTGGAAAAATAATATATTGTTAATTTTTTTTTATACACAATTCGGCTAGCCAAAAATTATTTCCTTATCTTTTCCAAGTAAGGACTCAAACAGATTTGGCTATGTATTTTTTTCCCTCATTCAATAATTTTATATGGAATGTAATATTTATTTTGCTATATTGCTGAAATAGCTATTGAATTTTGTTGATATTATTTATTTTTTGAAAGAAAATCATTAATGTTATTATTTATTAAGAGAATATATTAGAAATATGTTGAGAAATGTTATTATTAAGACAAAATAGAACTCTATTTACAAAAATGTTGACAAATTGAAAAATTGATTGATTGAACTGCTTACAATGAATTCTATTTACAAAAGTGTTGATGAATTTTGGTATATCAATATATGATGAATTGGCGAATACTACATTTTTGGTACCAAAATAGTGTATGTACCATGAAGTATAGTATAAACATAAATAAGGTATATACAAAGTTACTGACTGAGTCAATAAGGTAGTTATCACAAATATCCCACTCATGGAATAAAATAGCTCTGATCTCCAGTGTGACAACGAAAAGAGCGGCACCATAGATTAGAGTGGGGTCAATCCCAAATCAAAATAGAAACGATAGAGGACTGTTTTAGTGAGGAGTAGAATATATGAAGCTTCAGTTTTTAAATGGAATTAATTTCCATCTTTATTATTTATTATACTGAATTTTTTATATGTTATGTTGTTATTAGTATTATTTATTATGTTAGTTATTTCTTGTTTTTATCTTGATGTATTCTCATTTATTTACAGTTGCAAAAAGTAAGTGTTGTTGTAAAATTTATGTATTTTAGGTTATGCTTTTACTCTAATTTTTTTTTCTAATTTCTATTCTTCCAAAATTTTTAAGGTAGTTGCTTCGTGCGTGATTCTTGGTCATTTCAAATTTTTAGAATTTTATATAATTTTTTTTAATGAAAATTCTCATTTTTTTATGTCACTTATCTGAACTACTGTTAGGGAACTGCTGTTCAACCAAGCTTTTTTTTTTTTTTTTTTTTTTTTTGGGGGGGGGGGGTATGAAACAAGTTTTAATTTTTTTTCGACGTTGACCTCATCAAAGCTATAATTCTGTTTAAATCCAATTATTCTAAATTATTTTCTCGTTCTAGTATTTAGATTTTCAAAATCCCGCCTAGCTAAAAATGCTTTATTCTAAATTCATTCTCTTAAAAAAAGGGCACTAAGTGCTGTTCTGTTAAAATTACACACTTTTTATTTCATCAAATTAACGCATCCTAAAATTTAATTCTTTTAAATATCACACTCCCAGCTACATATTTTAATTCTCTTGAAATAACAACCTATATCTTTTTATTATTTTTATTTTTATTTCCCTATGTTTTCTGGCAAAAGAAGTATTCTTTCTCAAACTATAAAAGCTAATCTCAGTTTCAATGTAAAATTTTTATCTTGGCATTCTGCCCACACTCGGTAAAACCTACATATGTTTTTTTTTCTTATTTGTTCGAAGGAATCGGATTTTTCCGGAACAATTCTAGAATATTCTCCCGCGCTTTTCAGCCTGCAGCTTGATCTCTTCCAAATCACAGCGCCCAGAAAATTGAGTTCCGTACTGCTGATTGGTCGAAAGACTGTTTTAACGGCTCTGTATTCGTGAGCGTTAGAGAAGAGATATACACTGGGTTTCCCTCTTTGAAGAGAGATTTTGCTGGGAGAAGGATATAGGTGGAAGTCCGACGCGTGGCTCGCGATCATGGAATAAAAATCTTCGTAGCTGCTGATATAATCTAAGATGCCACCCCTTAACAGCTTTGATTTCTTCGAATGGTTAATTTGGGATACGAAGCTTCTCCTTGGTTCTACTGCATTGAATTATCATGAGAGCTAATTAAAAGCATAACCAAAGTTTCTCCGGATCCAAATAAAATATGAAAGTGGACTTGACTGCCTATTTATTTTTCAAAAAGCACTAACGATTTATCATGATCGTCTTACGACTGAAAACTTCCTGGGTGGAGACCCCTTGCCTTAAGTTGATTTACGGAAGGTGGAGTGATTGTGAGTGAAAATGTGACATATATATATATATATATATATATATATATATATATATGTGTGTGTGTGTGTGTGTGTGTGTGTGTGAAATATATATTAAATATTTATGGATTTATTAATCATGAGGAATATTTTTATGATAGTTAAAAACACTCCCATTTCGAAAGAATTCTGTAAATATCTTAGCAATATTGTGAACAAAGTATTATCAGCCACATTTCTACCATTTTCGAAAATGTTAAATTATTTCATAAAAATTGGAAATGAATAATTTATAAATTTAAAAATTATATTTCAAAAATTGAAAATATTTTCCGATACATATTGTTAATATAAATTTTATTTTAATTTACTTATGTAATAACAAATCTACATTTTAGAAAATAAAATCTTCTGTGTCTCTTAAATTTCCTTTTTATACTTTATAAAAATATACATCTACAAAATGAAATTAAATCTGGGTTTAAAATGGATTATGAACAGATTTTTCCAGTCTCAAAAATAATCATCTGTCATGTCTAGAGAAAATAGAGTAGTGCTGGAAGGGAATTTTCCCCTATACAAAAGAAAATATTCGACGAAATACTTTGTATCTCACCTGATGTATATTTCATCTCTTTTTAGATATTCTTAAAAAGGTATCATAACAACAAAATATTTCTTCCAAATCTCTCTTCTATTGTAGCATGACATATTTATCTGGTGTATTTGAACGGAGATTTTACTGCATCTCTATTTTTATATATATATATATATATATATACTTAAAAAATATTTATGGTTATATTAATCATCAAGAGTATTTTTTAGGAGTATTTCGTTAGTTAAAAATGCTCCCATTTCAAAAGAACTCTTCAAATGTTTTAGAAATATTGTGAATATAGTATTATCAGCAACATTTTTATCATTTTCAAAAATGTTCAATTATTTCATCTTTTTAATATTATTTTTAATGCTCGGCGTGACGATGAATAACAACTTCTCAATATTGGTTTCGTGATATTAATTTTTTAATTCCTTAGAAAATTTATTAATATGAATAATTCTAATTAGCGTGGATCGTTAATTCATTTCCATCGTTTGTTTTTAGGGTTTCGTTCATCTCACGAAACCCTATTACTCCCGCCCTGTTGTCTGTCTGTCACAGAGCCATTCTCAAAAACTATGTAATTTACAGATTTGAAACTTTGTGTATATAGCGAAATACAAGCTATAAAGAGCTCAAAATATTAAAATTTGAAAAATTCGTATTATTTTAATAAATAGAGATAAAAAATCAAAATTCTAACAGCCTTTTTCTATTAAATTTAAACATTTTTCGTCATAGCAGATGCCAAAAAATAAAAATCCACGATGAAATTCTTCTGCAATAATTAATTTTCTATCAGACGATTTCCACGTGAAAAATGAAAATGAAATAAAAAATTTCACCAATTGAAAAAAAGATTAATATGAAATAAAATTGATTGACGTCATAGTGGTAATAAAATGGAAAGATTTCTCAATAATACAAGGAGTATGAGTATGTGTATGTACACAAAACAGATTAATATCACGTCATTAGAGAATAAAAAAGAAAATCTGACGTCTTATCGGAAGTTTAACGGATTTTTCAAATGTTTCAGAATAATACAAAGCGAGTATCAATATGAGTATTAGAGAATAGTAAATATACGAGTTTGAGGAACGTATTGAATCATGATAAAAACCCGATTATGGAAATATTCGCATATTTTAACATTTTGAAGGTGTACAACATGTTTAATTTAAATTATTATTATTTTTTTTAATATCGCATTTAGTCCACATGTCAGATATTTTTATGACAGAATATAAAAGCGGGCTTCGCCCGCTATCGGTCTGGTTTAGATATTCGAAAAAACGAGAAAAATAGACCGGTAAATTTTTACTTTATAAAAAACATGACTTTTTTTTTTGTCTGCTAAATGAAATTTATTTGGATTTATTAAAGAAAGGATAAAGTGGTTTGAAAGGAAGATTAAACGAAACCCTTTGAGCGATCTTCGATCGCACTTACCCACTTGTTTCAATCATGTAACAGGGAAGAAAAGGAAAAAAAAAACTTCACGGCGAGATATATGTATATTAATGAAATAATCCAAAAAATTTTAATTATTTAATTGTTGAAATTATGATCTTAATTAAGTCGAAATTTCTGTGTAAAAATACTGGTGTTGAAATGTAATGATTTTACACACGCTATACAACACGTAAATGTGCCGAACGTCACAAAGTTGTCAAAGGTTCTAGAAGTATAGTAAATACTGAAGGTAAAAGTGGTTACTGGTAGATAATTGATTTTTGAACAAGCTGGAAAGCGGTATTTAATTGGAAGATTTAATTTAAATCATGTATATATATATATATATATATATATCTTTGAATTAAATAATAATTTTAAAAAATCTCGAGAATTTGAATCTGCCAGAAACATCGCTGTAGAGAATATATATATATTTTTTGTCTTCCAAAATGTAAATTTTTCTGAAAAAAGTATTAACTATTAGTTAAATCCTATTTATTTATTTAAAAAAAGGAACTATCGTGATAAAATACAAATATATACCGGTTTAAAATACGCTGTGTACACATTTGGTCTGTCTCTTCGACCAATAGCCATCTGTTATGTCTACAGAAAATAAAAGTTTTATAAATGACTTTTTATTTTTATGCACGAGAAAAGTATTCGAAGAAATATTTTCACCAACACCTGATGTAGCTGATCTCCCTTTATATATTCGTAAGAGATTAGCAAAGAAACTAATTATTTATTTCAAAACTATCTTTTATTGTTGCATTGTTGCATAATTCGTGCATCTATTTTTTTAATGAGATTTCTGTTTATTGCTGGTTAATATTATCACCACTTTTTTTTGCGATATTAGAATTTTTTTTTTTTAAATTAGTTTAGTATTTTAATTGTAATAATTTAAATAATGTAAAAGTTTTTTTCAATACTCGATGAATAGATGAAAACCAACTTCGTACTATTGATTTTCATAACATTTTGTATGTAAAGAAACTTAATAAAATAAATAATCCATAAGTTTTTTTTTTTAAGATTAACGAATGCGAAAGGAAGCAAAATAAATTAGTCAAAGTATCTGCCAATACAGCAAATAAAATGACTATTAAAACCAAGTATTGCAGGTAAATAGAAAAGTTGTGACTGATAGGTAAATGCATTTACAACAAGTTTTAAAACTGTCTTAAACCTTTATGTCCTATTTGATTTAACATGCGCAAGTAACGTTCTATTTCAATACGTATATTCAAAATAAGCAAAAAAAAAAAATCATTTTTAAAGAAATAACACACCAACTTTACACACAAAGTAACAAAATATCTAGCAAATATTTCTATATTGTTGTAATGCCTACTGCTATATTTATATAAGTAGTAGAAAAAAAGATATATCTTTTAAACAAACCTGATCAGAGCAGCAGGGTTATTCGAAAAATTTTAAGATAGATTATCTATATTTGCATTAAATCAAACGAAGATTTTTTTTCGCGAAAATTTTAAATTTCTCTATAAGAAACATATTGATTTTATGAATATTACAGTATTTAATTTTATTTCCCAAATCTAACTTTAACTGAAGACAGCATAAAGAATTTTTGAAGTCTTGTTTATACTTTGATAAAGGAACTTATTTAGAAAATAAATATTTAAAATATTATATGCCGCTTTAAAATTAATTCTGTGCCGATTTTGTCAGTTATTCTGAACAGTAGCTATTTGCCATATCTAAAAAACAAAGGAAATTTCTATAAAAGTTTTTTATTCTTATATACAAGAAAAATATTCGAAGAAATATTTTGAGTACCATCTGATGTCTAGTTCTCATCCCTTTGGACATTCATGAAAGGATATACATAACAGTAAAATATTTCTTTGAAATACCTCTTTCATTGTAACGTGAAATATACTCGAGCATTGTAATGGGAAAAGTTATGTAAATCTATTTAGAGATAAGTTTTTTTTATTATTATTAAAAGCAAAATTATTATAAAATAAATGAAGATGTTTCATTATTTCAACTTTTGAACATTACTTTTAGACATGTAATTTATATAAATAACAGCTTCGTAACATTTAATTTTACCAACTAGAGGGAGCACGGACGCAAATTTACAACAAATCTGGTATTTCTTACACAATTCTCACATACGGCATATAAATTTCTATAAGGTGATTGTTATTCGTCTATACGTTCCTTCACTATGATTTCTTCCTACGTTTGTTGAATATTATTTTAACGAATTTTGTAAAATTTACCACGTGCGTTTATTACTACAAGAAGGTATATTAATTTATTATTTCATGTTTTAATGATTAATATTTACATTAATGTAATTGGTGTGTGTTACGCAGAGTTATTATTTTGTTTTACGCAGTGAAACGGTAGATATTTAATAGAAATATTCTATTTTCAATACTCCTCAAACTACGATCAAGAAGAATCAATTGAAGATAATATATATATATACCAACTCGCTTGGCCAGCGTGGTGGAATTTGGCAACCCCCTTCCTTATTTTACCATGAATTCGCAAAACAAGTCACGGCCCTCAATTCCCGGCAGTCTTCATGTTCCTGGTTATGGCAGCGATCAGAAAGACATGAAGACAGAGGGTTCTAAAAATGACCGGACTCATCTTGTCCGCCATAAATTGATGACCTTGTCTACGTATAATGGATGATCCCTATCTACGGAAAATCGTTTACAGGAACTTGAAGAATAAGGAAGAATCAACTGGTACATCCTAGGATTATGCGAAATAAGAAGAAAAGTTGAAGAGAAGATTGATCTTGCCAGTGGACGTGGACATGTATTGTACTACAGAGGTACAGAAGATGGAAAAACAAGTCGCTTAGGATTTCTGATTCATAAAAGTTGGAAGAATCACATCGTAGAATATTATCAGAATATGATAGTACATCAGATAGAGTTGCCAAGTTAGTTATACAAATATCAAGAAGATACACGATGCAAATTACACAAGTTTATGCACCAACAATTAGCTATACTGATGAAGAAATTGAAGATTTCTATGAAGATGTAGCTTCAACGCATCAAAGGAAAATGCTACATAAAATTAATAATGGACGACTGAAATACTAGAATTGGGAAAAAAAGAATGGTGAGTTCCCAGTAGAAAATCAGGGATATGTGATGTATAATGAAAGAGGAGACAGATTGATAGAATTTGCAGAATGTGAACAGATGTATATCATGAATTCTTTTTCAAGAAAAAGCCACAAAGAAAATGGACATGGCGTAGTGCAAATGTCTCAACAAGAGTTGCAAAGGCTAGAAAAAACCTGGTTTAAACCTGGGAATAAACCGGGTCTTTTGGGAATAAACCTGGGAATAAACCGGGTCTATTGGAAATAACCCCGGGAATAAACCGGATTTTTGCAACTCTAGTCTCAACAAGTGAAATCGACTACATCTTGACAAACAAAAAACATCTTTTTGAGTATTTCAGCCTTCTTAATAACTTGAATACAGGAAGAGAACACAGGTGGGTTAGATGCAAACTGCTTTTAAATCCTAAAGTGGAAAGATTGAGGCATTTGCAATACTCAAAGAAATCAGTCGATATTATAAATCTCCAGAAACACAAAGAAGAATTTAATTTGGAAATTAAAAATCGTTCCCAAGTACTTCAATCAATTTTAGATGAAAAGCAATCTATCACAGTACTGAAGAAAAAAAATAACAAATACTCTACAATAAATTGCAACGACGATAGCTGGTGAAGAACAAGTAAAGCAGACAAAGAAAATAACAGAAGAGAGAAAAAGATTGATACAGAAACGCAGAGAATTTAAAATGAAGAAAAAAATATCTTAAATCAAGAGTTGAAAATGCTGAATTTTGTAAAACGGTAAGAAAATGTGTTACAGAAGATATTAGAAAATTTAACTGTGATCTTGTCAAAAGTTTAAAATCATTTAAGTTCAAACTGTGTGTTGGAAGAAAAGGTATTTTTGCACTGAAGAGGGCAGATGGAATAATTACCAAAATCATTAATGAAATAGTCGAAAAATTTTACTGTCAAAAAATTCTATAACGATCTATATAAAGGTGAAGATCAAAGAGAAATCAAGCTACGCGATCCACGGGCAAACATAACAGAAACTGAAGAGGTAATCCCTGTGATGACTAGGGCTGGATTATTTATCGATATATCGGTCAAATATTGATATTTTTTAATTATCGCAATACCGATATCTGAGCTCTGATTCTGACGATATATCCCAAAAACGATAGCTAAGCTGAAACTCTAAGCTAAACCCAATAACATTTTTTTTTTTTACCGCAGCGCGACATCGAAATCCTAGAAAAAGCACCGAAATTGCAGTACTAATATCGGAATAATCATTTCCCCCCATTCATTTATTCCTGCCTGCTTCATTCAAAGCCGAATATCCCTTCTAATTATTATCTCTTTTTCGTCGTTATCCCAATATATCCCGATACAATCTATGCTTTATTTTTATTTAAACAAACCGCATATTCCCCTGTTCGTTTGTTACTGAATAAAACTGTTATCGACTGTGTTTCAATACCGTCGCTGCTTAGACATATTGCAATATATCCCACATATTGATATGTCCAAATCCAAACGAATAAAGAACGCTTAAAATACGTACGAGTTAGTTGTGGAGTCGATAATATTACCAGAGCTTAGCAGCTGGAAAGCTCAGTTCGCGAGCTACCGATCAGAGTGCGAAATGTTAAAATTTCGCCTTTCGGCCACGTTGGTGAAGCAAAGCTTCCACATTCTTTCACTATGATTCGTTTCTTTTGAGAGGAGCTTCCTAGCTATTAACGTCTACTATTGCGAGCGCTGAATAGCCAGTGTTTATTCTATTCCTATTTCCTCTGTCGTTTTATTGTTAGAGAGCGCGCGAATCCGATTGTTTTTAATGTATGCTGTCTTGATATTTTAGCTTAAAACGAAGTCAAAAAAGTACATTTTAATTAGTATAAAACTTTTCCGAAATGTGATTTGAATATTTATATTTCAAAAAAGATTTCAATATTGTATTTATGTATAGTAAATACATAGAAAGCTGTAAATACAGTGAAATTATTTTAATATATTTCTATTAAGAATGCATTGATATCTAAGAGAAAGATTGAAAAACAATATTTTTGCAGCATCTGTAATCCATTGAAAGCAATTTAATTACAAGTATATTAGCACGACATGTGGCATTAAACTAATTTCAGTTTTTGCTGTTGCTTTTTACTTATTTTAATAATATTAAAATCAGCAACGTCCTAAATTTAAGAACATTTTATTTTAGTTTCTTTTTTTATAATATTCTTAGTTATACACGAGGATATTAAATAGTCAAATTAGCGCAGAAAATAAGAAGAATAGGGAGCATACTATTTAGAAAGAAAACCACTATCCAAGCAATGGTATAAGCCAAATAGATATCGAACAATGTGTCCTTTTCCTAAAATATTTCTGTTTTGTATGAATATGAAACTATAATATTTAAAGAATGCTGTGTGAGCAAATAGGTATAGATAATTGATTCGTTGCTTTCTACACCTGTTTGTACTTAAATTGCTGCTACCATACCATTTATCTTTGGAAATTAACATTTTTTCTATTCCCACACACTTTAAGGTAGTTATCGCGATATATCACCAATATCAATATTAATTCGTTGATATATTGCGATATTAAATTTCTGATATCGTCCAGCCCTAGTGATGACAGATGAAGTTATAGAAGCCATTAGATGCAGTAAAAATATAAATGTCCTGGCGAAGATTGAATTACAACTAACCTTATCAAAGATGCAGGAGAAAATTTTGCAAAAATGCTAGCCTTACTGTTTTCCAAATGTCTCGGGATATCAGATGTACCAGAAGCTTGGAATAAAGCTGTGATAGTGCTACTTTATAAGGGGAGAAGGAGGGCATTAAAAACTACCGTTCAACCAGCTTACTGTCAATGATTTATAAAACTTTCACCAAAGTTTTAACGACAAGACTTGAATCAGGTCTGGACTCAACTCAACCTAGGAAACAAGCAGGATTACGAAGGGGATTTAGCACAATGGATCATATTCAAACAGTAAGGGAACTTATAGAAAAATAAAAAGAATATAATTTACCTCTTGTTGTTGATGATGATGATTTCTAAATGTATAAGTACAAAATGGCATAAAGTAATAAAAATGCTAAGACGAAAAAACGTAAAAGTTGCACACTGGGAGAGTTTTTCCTGTAAAAAAAAGAAAATCTGCCCAAAATACAGAATATATATTTTGATCTTTTTTTTATATATAGGTATTTTTTTAATAATATGCATTCTTATTTCTGTCTTCCTGAATTAAATCATTCATTATCTATTTTACGAGATATTCTTACAGTTTCATCATTAATAATTGGTATTTGCATTCTTCAACGTATATTTCTTCATATTTTCAACCTCTTTGCAAATAAATTTACAATAATTTTTCTCTATTGATATGTATAAATGCTTTCATAACGTACCTCTTTTATTACTATTATAAAATAGTCTACATTTGCAACAGCATAACTGAACGGAAACACTGGTATTGTAATAAGTAAAATGCGCACCTGCTCGATAAAAAAATTATAGCGGCCCGCTGAAAGGTTATTAAGCATTTTGACTTTATAAAAATTAAATAAATTAAAAAAAAAGAATAAAAAATTAAGGATCATTTCCATAGTTTTTTTTCAATGTAAAGAATAGAAAATTTAATTGTTAAACAATAATTTAAGTGCTCTTTAGCTGTAGCAAAAGTAATTATTATTGAAACCAAACATTGAAAGTAGCCACCAAAGTTATCACTAATATAACGGGTGGTCGTGAAGTCTTTCCCTGATTACAAAACATTATTATGAAATAACTATTGAATATAATACAGTAATACTTTTATTGTGGAACAGTCATGTTCTTAGGGTTTTTTTAGTCCAGTCTCTACCGTTGTTCGTGAGTTCCTTGATGACAAATTTCCTGGAAGATGGATCGGACGGGTTTGACCAACTCCGGTAATTTTCTTTTTAGGGGTACATAAAGGACAGAGTGTTTGCAACACTCGTAAATTATATTGTAACAATCAAGGTCAGAATCACAGTTGCTTTACCCAATGTGACAGGCCAAATGTTGGGCAATACGTGGCGAGAAATAGAATACCGCCTTGACATTCTTCGAGCTACTGTTGTGGTATTTTGGGGTTCTTTCTAAAATAATTTACTTAAACTTAAAAAGCTCATTTGTTACTCAATCTACACTTGACAATAAAATATTTAAAAAAAAATAAGTATACCCTGATTAGCTCTACTGAAATCTGTTGCCATGAAAAAGGGAGCAAACTATATTAAACTAATCAAAATAACAAAACTTAAGAATCCGAATAGGTCAATACAACAATGATAATTTTGAACTCATCGTTTTAAGACAATATTAAATGTAGTAAGGGGCAACAGATTTCTAAATCAAGTAGTATACTGAATTGCATAAAGAACACCCAACTCCACTCCAACCCGATCAAGCTCAAATCTCCATACACATTAAATTAACAAAAGTGTAATCATCATATAATTTGGAAAAATGCAGACAACCTGAAATTCCTCCAATATGAGGACCAAAAGGAGAAAGAGTTAAATCCGTTAATAGAATAGGGATATGATGATGTACTAAAATTTTAGAACAACAATGGAGATTCTGAACAAGATCAGATCGGTTAACCAAGAATCGTATAGTGGTATAAAATAACTGAAAACTTTTTTTTTTTTTTACTTTGTTAAAAAACAACCATTTTGTTGTTTGCTTTGAATAATACTTCAAAGAAAGGATAATTAAAAATTAAATTAATCAATTATGAAATTAGACTTAATTTTACTTTAGCATCAATTATCAGTATATCCAATACTGAGATAGGAACAATAATTACATCTAATAACCTTACGTAAACCTCAATTAATGTTCATTTAAACTATTGCTATGAATTTTAGATTTAAGAAATTTAAAAGTATTAATTTAGCAAAATTATAGCTTTCATATTTTTAGTCACACTTACTGAGAGGTTAATCCCTTCTTATAGGTTTGTTGTAATTATAAAAATATTAATTATTTAAAAATTATATATAAAGAAAAACATACCATATTTGAGAATAAACAAAAACTTTCTTTATTTGAATAATTAAAAATTATAAAAGTAAGGTAGTTCTCAAACAAAATATAATAATAACACAATAACAAAGTTGATCAAAAAAAAATACTGAAATTAACTATTATGACACTTTACATTAAACAGCAAAGTCCCTAAAATTACCACAATACCATGATTTAAAGATGGATCAACTTTTCAAAATTTTGTTATTGATTAATTTTCAATTAAATATCATAAATCTTAAACTACTAACAAACTAACAATTCAAATGTCGTTCAATCATAAAAAAAAAAAGGTTACATGTTAATCATCTTAAAATACCATCGAAATTTACTGGCGTAAGTACTTGTAATAAAAACTTTATAAATGTCTTTAAAATATATTCAAACAAGTATATGCCTAATTATATTATTTTTTTTCTGCAATAAATGATTGTAATCAGGGAAAGACTTTATGGCCACCCTGTATAACGGTTACGTAATTTTCTATAAGCTCGAAACTCTGTCTTATTTTGAATCAATAAATTTATGATAACCATATTTTTATTAAATTGAAAGAATTTTTCTCTAGAATTTACAATTGATGTACGAGGAACATATTGCAGTTATAAAAATCCCATGTTTTTAATAACTAAACTTAACTTTTTTGAAGAAAGCATCGAGTATATTTTAAACTCTGTTTATACTTTTATAAAAGTACCTATCGAGATTATCCTCCTAGTATTCTAAAACTCTATGTATCACGCAAAAACTGCTGCATGGATTTGTATAGTAGCTCAAAGTAAGGCATTACCGAGACAAGCTAAGTTTATTAAGGCCGTGTAAATAAACAAAATACATTTATGTATTTCTCGTTATTGTTCAGGTATAAATTCAATAAAAAAGCCTCACAGAAACATGCTCTAAATTGTATTTATATAAAATGCAATAATTTTCAAAACAAAAAAGATTTGTACTAAAAAGAGTCATTTAAATAGATCATCAAAAATAGTTTTGAGTAGGTCAAATTTTAGTATAAAAGCGAGAGTCCAGGCGAGAACCATATAAAAACGAGAGGGAACAAGATACCAGTTGGTCCAATTAATCTTAATATTAGAGTAGTTTTAATATAGAGTAGATTTAATATTTATAATGTTTACAGAACATACAATAAGTTTACAACGAGTTTACTGTAATATATTTTAAATACACTTACAGTAACTTTAAAGTAGTTATTTTTGCATTGCAGTGGGAATAGTTGTCTTTATAATAGTTTTTAAATTTGTCCCTTATAGCAAATATTACAAGAACCACTAAAATTGTAAGTTTACAGTATTTTTACAGTAACACTACTTATGTTTACTTTTTTGTACTAGTAATTTTTTTTCTGAAGTTTTATATTTTTTTACGCCAAATATTAAAAGTTGTCACTAAATTTATTTCTGATAAACGATTTCACTTTTCACAATCTATTAATCCGTCATCAATTAACAAAATAATTTAGATATCTATATTTTCATTAAGAATTTTTTTAAAATTTTCACAAAAAAATTGAAAATTTTCTACAGCAACATATTGTCATTATACACTTTATTAATTATTACTTCTTAACTCCACTCTTTTCTGAACAAAGCATTACGTGCTACACATACTTTTGTATTCTCATACGAAATAGTATTCGAAGAAATATTTATGCCAGTATCTGATTTATAGTTCATTTCCTTGTGTACATGTCTGAAAAGGTAGCATAAAAGCAAAATATTTCATTCTTTCTGCATTCATTGTAGCATGGAATACAAATGTGCGACTGGGTGAAATTTTTTCTGAATATCTCTCAGAGCAAAGAGGAGGTATCTATTTTTCTCATAATATTATATTTTTATATTTACTATGACAGTTTAAAAGATCAACAGTAAAATTTTATGCTATTTAAAAATTTCTATTTGAAAGAAATTGTGTATTTTTTTATCTCTAGTATTTTACCATTTTGAAAACATTTAATTTACTTTAAGAGAAAATTAAGATCTTTATGAATGCTAACATTTAAAAAAAAAATTATGAATACGAACTGTATACTTATCGAAGGAATTAATTAGATATATACTTTCTAGGCATGTATGGGTCATTCTAAAAAAAGTTACAATTCAGAAATTAATTATGTCTTGAAAAAAAAAAAATTTTTATTTAATATAATTTTTTACTTTGATTACATGTCGTGTTATGAAAATTGAAAGTTTCTACACTTTTCTTTTTATTTATAGAAAAAATGGTCAATTCTTGTCAAACAAATGCGCAAAATGTTCCTATGTTACCACTTCATTACGTTTCTTGAAATAAAAATTATTTTTAATTCTAAAAATTTATTATATATTTTTTCGAAATTGTGACAAATATTATAGAAAACAAATATTTGTTCAAATATATTACAAATTTGGATAGAAAACAAATATATGTCCACTCTTTTATAATATGGTTTAAACAAAAAAAAAAAAAAAAATCCTCTAAAAGGTTCATTACAATAATATGAATTATTGCCCTAATATTTAATTCACGTTAGTTAGAATCTTTTAGAAGTATACAATAATGTAATTTGAAATAAAATATGAGTTGTAATTTAATGGAATAACTACTTTAGTAACATAGTGGACAGGTAACAGAGTTGACAAATGCAAAATTTTCATTTTTAAAAAAATATTAAAGACATTATTTAGGCTCAAGTAGTTTTGTAATATTACATACATACTTAAGCTTACTAATAAGTATATTTACCAGTCTTAACGGTTATTTATATTATACATAGCATGGTAACCTTGTGGACAGACAAAAATATACTTACTTAATTTTTTGTTACAAAAATCTGTAAAAAAAATATTCTCCCCCTGTAAAAATGCAAATTCGATGTGGATTAAATCTCCACATATCGTCGCTATCATGTCAAACTATCGAATATGATAAAATACACTTTTCGTTACTTTTGAAAATGGGGCGATTGTCACCATTAAAGTTTATTAGAATTCTTTGCCTAGTAAAAATATTAATACAATATCTGTGAAGAACGGGTTGTCTGTTAGGCCGTCCTTTTCCATTCATAATAGTCGAATTCATCCCATAAATTTTGAGAAAAATATTTTTAATTTAAGCAGTCAGGAAATGTCTGTTTTTAAATAAAGCAAAAATTTCTATTTGAAATTTATGGCGTGGATTCGAAAATTCTGAATATAATAGGAGACCAACCTGGCAACGCTGCTAAAGAAAACTTAGAATTTAGTGGTGACAATCGGCCCATTTTTAAAAATAATGAAATATGCATTGTTTCACATTCGATAGTTTGACACGATAGCGACAAATCGTCGCTACCATGTGAAACTATCGAATGTGAAAGAATGCATTTTTTATTACTTTTAAAAATGGGCCAGTTTGCACCACTCCATTTTAAGAGGGTTGCCAACATTTTAAGAGGGTTACAACATCACCAGGGTTGCCAGTTTGGCCTCCTTTTCCATTCAGAATTGTTGAATCCATACCAGAAATTTAAAATAGACATTTTCTCTTTATAAAATGACAACCTCTCGTAATTACTTAAAGTAAAAAAAAAAAAAAAAAAAAAAAAAAAAAAAAAAAAAAAAAAAAAAAAAAAAAAAAAAAAAAATCTCAAAATTTCTGGTATGAATTCGGCATCTCTGAAATTTTATTATTTTTTTTACTAGGCGAAGAATTATAATAAAACTTAGTGGTGACAATCGGCAAATTTTTAAAAATAATGAAAAATGCTTTTTTTCATATTCGATTGTTTAACATGGTAGCGACGATATATACACTGTCTTGAGTCATGTGCTATCATCTACTGTGTAACAGAATCATTTGAAAATCTTGGTAACATTGTGGACATAGGATAACGTGCATTCTTTGGGAACAATTTATTTCAAGCTATATTACATTTTTATAATTAAAATGTTTTCTCATTTTATATTTTGATTGAAAATTCAGGTATCTAATTTTGAAATGATGTATAATTTAAATATATTTCCATTCTATGTCTTTAAGGCTTTCTTTTTAAAGTTTCTCATTGGGGAGAGTCAATTTTTCAAAAATTGAGCATTATAAATTGCACATTAAATTAAACGTTTTAAAAAACTATTATTCAACAGATATTGCATTATCGTCAAAAAGTTGCATATATTTATATAAAAAAAGAATATCTCTTTTTTTAACTGAAAATTTAATTATATTGTCGGAAAATGTTTTGTAATTTTGTTTGAGAATATACTAATTATAATTTAACATACTGTTTACTTTACTTCAAAAATAATAAATTAGTTTTATTTTAAAATTTAAAATAAAATTCATCGTATTACAGTTACTAACAAAGAAATACCAAGTGACTTCAATCTTAAGCAATATCCCAGTTAATCAGTCCCCAATTATGACTTTTATTAAAATAATATCTTTGTATAAAAATTAAGTGATCCATTTTACTTTATTAAACTCGTAAAATTCGGAATATTGTTTCAATATTGAGTTTATATAATGTAACTTTTTACTAGAAGCATGTCTATTGATAACGTGGTTTTAGAGATACTACTTTTAGATTGGACTTTATCACATGTCATTCAATTCTTACTATTAGTTCACGTTCTCCCTATATATATATTTATATATCTTGTTCAAATATTCAATCGTTAATAAAATACTTTTTATTCATCCACTCAAGTTCAAATACATTTTTTTAAACTTGTAGTGGCTGACACTTGATGTCAATACAGTTTTTTTTTAATAAAAAGTAACTAAAATAAAATTTTTATTTGTTGACCTAAATAGGAATTGACTTTAGTTTTTTTTTTAGATTACTTGTTTTTAAGTATTTTCAAACACGTAAAAACATATATAAAGTAATTGTGTTACGTATATTTCAGTCATATACAGTAACCGATACAGCACCGATTAGAAAATTCGGTCAGAATTGGGCTCAACTTAGATTCTCAAAATTATTGATAATTGGACACATGAAATCACACTGCACACTATTTGCAGCATTAAAGAAAAAAAAGTTATGGCATTACTACTGTAAAATATTCAAGTAGCAACAAAAGTTTGAGCTATCACATTGGGAGTATTCCATTGGTTATAATCATCTCATAAGGTAAGAAAAGTTTTTTCTTTTCTATTATAAAAAAGGGATTACTTTTATTTTCATATCCTTTGTCATTGAAGAGATATTTCGAGTGCCCTCTTACATTTAATCCAATAATCAGGTTCTGATAATCATTGACAAATTCCATATATATAATAATTTGACAAAGAGGGTAATTTTGAAGTAGCTATACAACTATGAAACTAATACAATACTATGAAACTTATACAATACTATGAAACTTATACAATACTCTGAAACTGACCTCGAAACATATACAGGGTTACCGAAAAGTCCTGCAAGATTACAAAATTTATTCATATCCGTATATATAAGATAGACATGTGAAACTGTTGCTAAAATTTTGAAAATATAACCAAGTTCTTTGTTGCAGATTTCCGTAACGTGTCTGGAAACCGTACCACGTACCGAGAACTGCCAGCCATCAATCTCAGCTAAAAAGGTAGAAGAAGTAAGTATTTTGTACGAAGTCCCAAGAAATCAGTTCGTACGATATCATGCGAATTACAGATGCAAAAGGGTTTCGTAATATCATAGGACACAATGAACTTTTCCGTTAACATTTCCAGTTTCCTGGACACTTACACAACTGCACTACAGCTACATTACGGAAACCTGCAACAAACATTTTGGCAACACTTTCACATGTGACTATCTTATATATACTAAATATGAATAAATTTTGTAATGACGGAAAGACTTTTCGGGCACCATGTACACACACATATACATACATATATATATATATGTTACATAAAAAATTTATTTCCTTCGCATATCCTTCGCATTTATTTCGCATTAGTCCTTTAAATTAATATAACTTCTTACACAGTCAGTATTTCCTTAATTCTTAATAATATTTATTCATATTTAATGTCTTTTTTAAAGTAATAACCCGTATATTAATAATTATCTTATTCCAAATCTTAATCTAAAATTTTAAGTTCATTCGTAACTTTTATCAGCTCTCCAATCTATAAAATTCTGAGAGACGCTTTTGTCATTTCGAATGTTTTTAAAAGCCTTTTTTTTTTTAATTTCATGCTCCGCTTCGCGCGCTGGGTATTTTTCACTTCAAAATTAATGCGCGGCTACGAGGGGGATTATTTCGTGTTAAATCTTCTCCCTGGCACCTCATTCGCTTGGCTTGAATTCGCCTCTCACTCATTGGTTCGTGCGCTCGTTACGTCGTATTCAGTAACCCTACGAGCCGTGAACAAAACTGGCCTGCACTCATTTGGAGGGCAGATTTTTGTCGTGTTTGGAAGTGTAACCAAATGGTTATCTGGTGTTAAAGTCACGTAGAATTTTCATATCAGCTCTTTAAGATCTTTTAAACGGTCTAGTGAGCCAACGTCAAGGCTGAGGGCTATAAGTGTATACCGGCTACTGTGGGAACTGTTACTTGCATCGCTCCTGTTCATAAATAAAGATTTATCCGGAAATTGGCTGCTCCTTATTGACGAAACTCTTGTGGTGTCTCATCATTTCCTAAACTCCTCGCCATGATTATTGATTACGGCTGCAATCATTCACCATCTTGAACAAACTGCCATTTTTCATGGAATAAAAAATCATCTTCGTAAAAACTCCATATATATATATATATATATATATATTTGTATATATAGAAATTAGTCGAAAATATTTTTCTTTTTAAATACATTTTCGAAAAAATATTAAATGTAACCTAAAGATGGTTTAACAGAAATCCATTTTCAGAAGATTCCAAATTTTAAATCCAAAATTACAACTCATTCTGCTAAATAGTTTTTGAGTTATGCTTGAAAAATTATTCGCATTGCAATATATTTTGCAATCTAAATATGTTGAAAATGAGTTTAAGATTAAGAAATTGTAATTTTAAACCTTCATAGTATATGAAATAAATGATGGAATGCCTCATATTTGGTATCTAAATATTAAATGTACCAATGACACCCAAATATGATGTCAAAATGAGGTATTAGTATAGGAAATACTAGAGTTTGTTACAATTTCTCTGTGTAGACAACACACTTTGCAAAATTTATCTACAAAATTAATTAGTAGTTAGTATTACTCTACAGTTGGTACCAGTAATAATTTAATAAGATGATTTCCTGCAGAGTTAGTAGGGGAGTATTCTTCATTTTCAGGATTATGTGAAACAATGTAACAATGCAAGCTCTTTTATGGACTTCTTAGTTACATATAAACCAAAATTAACATTCAATTTTTGGAGTATCATAGTTGAGATTTTTTCGAACAGAGCGAAAATATGCCAGGACTAGGACTCAAACCTGGGTACTTTGGTTTGCCGTACCAATCCTCTCCCTACTGAGCTATCCTCACGATATCCTGGCTGGCATATTTCACTCTTATTTGTTGGACAAGGCTGCGAAATGCAGCACTAATTTCATTCATCCAAGCTATAACTATAGCATTTTACATGATGAATTTGAAATCCCGGTCCCGCCACATTTTCGCTCTGTTGGAAAAAATCTCAACTATGGTACTCCAACCATTGGATATAATTTACCTAGTTGTATATACTTTCCTCTGTTCATTAGGACAAAAATTAACATTTTTAACCATTGAAGACACTGTCGGCGCACTCTATGCCGCCATCGATTTTTAAACCTAAATAACAATTTTTAATGATATCCTTGTTTAATGCAATGCCCAATAGTTTTATAAAAGTAATAATCATCACATTTATAAGAAACAGTTTATTTAGGAAAAGAAATAGAATATATTATACAAATGCATGGCGTGCACATTAGGCTGGATCGAATTTTTTTTTTTCACAATTTCAAAACCTACCTATAAGGAAAAGATGTTCTATTGTATGGAGATTAAGAGAAAAATAATTAAAAAAATTAATTTCAAAATTTAATACTGCCGCAATGGAGTTGAAATTTTGACAAAAATGACAAAAAACCTAATTTTGGTTAAAAGATTTTTTTACTTAATATAATTGTTATAATATTAATCAAAATCTAACTATGCGGAAAAGATGTTACACTGTATGGAGATTAAGAGAAAAATTATTTAGAAAAATTATTTCAAAATTTAATACTGTTGCAAAGTGTTTGAAATTTATGTATTTGAGTCTTTTTACGGTAAAAAGTCAAAGTGATTTTTGTTAAATGAAACATACATTTTAGTAATTTTAAATATCAATTGCAATAAGAGGACCCTTACTTGGTTACAAGAAAAAAATTCAGCATCTTATTTAACAGCTCTTTTATTATTAAATAAATAAAAACCTATAAAATCGTTGAAATTTCAGTGGGCGATAATCACGTTTGGTGTTGAAAATTGCATGAGGTTTCGTGACTCGATGCGATTTCTTATAAAACCGTCTCTTCTGTATGATCCACAGACAGCAGAAGATGCTTCCGTGACTGCTTTGACTATCTGTTCTGTAGCTTGAGTGTAGCACGGAAACCCCTTGATAGTAGATATTCTTGCTGCCGGAATAATTGCTGGATTTATTATTGCTTCTGAAATCAGGTCGTCACTAAATTGTTCAGTTAGTAGAGGTTCTGTCACATTTTCTCATTTAATCAAATCAATATAATCCGTCGCACAAAGGTCAAAAGCTGGTAAATTGAAGATACGAATATTATTTTTTGAAATGCTTGGGATTGCAGTAGACCGTTTGACTTCGCGCGCTTTTAGAATTCTTTGAAGGGCCAATTGCCTTATGTGAGTTCTGTCGTCAGCTAACATTGATATCAGGATATTTTTGGGATGACCAAAAAACCCATTTCTCCTAATAACTGGTCTATGACGTCCTTCTGATCACTCGACAAATAACGCGAGAAAATAATTGATTGATTCAAATGCTAGATTAGCGATGGTTTCGTTTTGATCTTGAACCACATAGACGCATAGACTTTTACGATGAACGGCGTTAATGTTACTAAGTCCACGGATGGATTTTCGCATGCTACACAAAGCCTCAGAATTCTGTTCGCGGTTGTAAGCCACCTTGAGTGGCAAACATTTCCGGGGTTTCTCTTCGATAGACTTTCCCTGCAATGTCCGCAGTTGATGGCTTCACAAATTTCCATTAAGTAAGATCAGTACTTAAGTCTTTCTTGTTAGTCACTTCACAAAGTGTGCAATCTATTGACGTGAATGAAACTACAAGTAGCTTCTCACATCCAGCCAGCAATTTTCCTATTTCACCAGTGAAGCTCCTGGGCCCAGTCGTGGTTCCATCCACGTACGCGAAAAGATGACGTAGTAGAAGCTCATTGTCATGTAATTGGCACACAAACCATTGAATTGGACGCTTCAAAATCAGTTCCAAATTTCTAATAACACCTCCTTTGACACCTGTGTTAATAGATGTTCCGTCGCAACCGATCGCAACCAACTTTGTTACACCTATCTTATTGTCAACGCAGGAAAAAAAAGATTACGATCTCTTTTCCAATGATTTGCGCTCTTCCAGAATTTACAGATACGTGGCCGATGTACTCGGAACCAGGTTCTTTTACCAAGATTACGCACTCTTCTATTATGACTTTTCTTCTGTTATCTTCTAGTGATATAGTCCTGTCTTTACGTCCATCGATGTATAAACTAAATTGGTCGTGGTCAGAATCTTTCACAGCTGACTGAGACGATCGAATGGTTCTTGCCTTTGTTCTTTCACGTCAAATTTTATTTCTGTCAACGAAGTTCGATAAATCGCTTTGTGAGATAATGCCCACATCTTGAAGCGCAGCTGACGCGAGGGCAGCGCCTGCTCGGTTGGAAATGCCAAACGGTCCAATGTATTTGCTACGACTGGAAATTTCGTCACTATAGGTGTGGTAGTGACACCGTCAGCGTTTCGGGCCCCGCTTTCAATTATAACTGATAATGAAGAAAAGTCAGTATGCTCGCACATACGCCGCTTCAATTTACACCCGTTATTCATATTCATATTCAAATCTATTCAACTGGAAGAAACATCAGGCAGTGTTTTGTTTCTCTCCATGTATCGTCCTTGCTTTAATTTTCGTTTCTCAACCTTAGTTATTTGTAAAGTGACTTTCGATCCAGTGACCTGATTACCATTTTTCTTTCAGTTCGCTGGTCTAATGGAAATTCTCTCTCGCTCATTACTACTTTCCGTTCTTTCTTACAGAAGCAACTTTCAAAAGATTTACAAGTACATGCCGATATATCAAATAGAGCATTTGCTTTTTTTTCGGAAAATGTCAATCTGATTGCGATAGTTTTCAATCCCTTTTCTTGCTTTGTAAGATTTAAGAAGACCGCGATATTTGTCGTGGTATGATCGAATTTTTCTCAAAACACTATAGTGGTCAAATATAGAAGCTCGTTTCCGGATCTCTTCTATCTTATTAGCAACTTCTTCACATGAGGAAGAAAGTGTAGATGTAGACAATGTTTCCTTGAGTCGGTTTTCTTTTGAATGCCAAAAGACGCACTTTATTACGTTTTCGTATGTAGGAAGCATATTCGTTGCCATATCACAGCCAGACCCAAATATAGGGCAAATCATGTCTTTTCTTAACATCGCCATGGTGCAATAATATTCACACTAATAAGTACACTACACAACACAATACACTTACAAAGAAATCTTACGCAATGAAATCGAAATTTATCTCACCTTGCGAGAACAGCGCCCGATTCGGTAAGCCGTTAGCTTTGAACTGAGCGAGCGAGCCGTGGGAACACGTTTATACACGTTTATTATTCAGAGTCACGGGGGCGTATCGAGGCTAACGAAAAAGTAAGGCTACCACGGTGCTTCTCGCAAATCTTTTTTTACAGACCGCGGGACTCACGTGATGCTCGAATGCACCAATACAGATGTACGAAAAGAGCAATACGTCACTCTAGCGGTCTGTAAAAAAAGATAAGTGGAATGCACCGCGGTAGCCTGTCTTTTTCGTTAGCCTCGGGGCGTATCGTATGACGTGGGTAGATTCCATGACGTAGTGCTTCTAACTTATGGAGGGGTGGAAGTATAAAGCGGGAGAATGAAAAAGCTGGAATTGCCCTTTTTTTCGAAATTCCAACCTTCTTGCGGCAGTATTAAATTTAAAGTTATTATTTATTATTTTCTTTCTTTTAATCTCCATACAATATAACATTTCTTCCGCATAGGTATATTTTGATTAAAATTAAAACAATTATTTTGAATCAAAAATCATCTAACCAAAATTAGGTCTTTTTCCAATTTTTTTTCAAAAATTCAAACTCTTTGCGGCAGTATTAAATTTTGAAATTATTTTTTGAAATTATTTTCCCCTTAATCTCCATACAATAGAACATCTTTTCCGAATAGGAAGGTTTTGATTAATAATATTTTTTTTCTCCATATAACACCGATCCATCCTAGTGCACATTCCGTACAGCTGTGGTGACTTGCCAATAAAAATAATGAAACAGAGCACCAAAAATGAAGAACTTCAGTTTTAAAGATTAGTTTAACCATTAAAGGGACTTTGGAAAGAAGGTAAATGAAGCGCAGATGTTAATCACGTAATTATTTTATAACTTGCAACCGTTTTTTCAATGCTCGGCGCACTCAGTACGCTGCCAGAGTCTAAAATTTAACATCTAACTGTTTTTTAAATAACTTGAAAAATCTTCTAATTTGATTGCTTTATTTTTTTTCTTGTCTTTTCTTTTATTCTGTTGCTATTTCTAATTACGATCTCTTTATATCAATGATAAAAGAATTTGTAGCCAAAATCAAAAAAAAAAAGATCAGCCCTAGACAGGTTGAGACATTAGGGTGGATCAAATGAAAACGGAACAGGAGCCACAGAATGGAATGACATAGATTATTTCAATCATAATCTCCAAAGATACACAAGCACGTATCCCACTGTTTCACCGAGTAATGAATACTTTGCTCATAAAAGTCCTTTGGCTGAAATCGGAGCCAGTTTCGAACATTGTCCCTGACTTCGCTGTCCGAATGAAAAAGGTGACCTTTCAATGCCTTTTGCAGCTAACCAAATGTGGGAAAATGATATGGGGTAAAAATCCGGGCTATACGACGGATATTCCAATACTGTCCACCGACACTTCATCAGATTATCTGTCGAAAGTGCTTGTGTCCGTCTGGTACACGAGTGCATTTCACTGTATACTGCTTTCATTTGCCGATTCACATCGTGAAATACAACTCCTTCTGCCACTAAACAACGTGTAACACTGCGTTGTTCTTTTTTACTTTCAAACATCCCGCTCATGCAGAAGAATTACAACAACAACCGATTGTCTACCGGAAGATACTGTTGGCCGACCGCCAGCGCGTAACACGTGCTTGTACGTGAATACCTAGGGCAAGTTCATTTCCGCATAGGGTTTGGTTTTCTTTCTTAGAGCTCTACCTCTCAACAAAGTTTTACCACACTCATGTATAAATAAACCAAATGATAATCACTGTTCCTTTTTCATTTGATACACCTTTATGATATACATATTAATTGCTTTCATCGATTCGAAACTTAATATTTTTTAATATGGTATACTTTTGAACCTTTTTTTTTTGTATAATCATAACAGCCGCATGTACATTACATGCTATAATATATTTTGCTAAAAGTGCATTTACTACCGATGTCATTAGTCTTAATCGTGGCATTTTCTTATCTCTTAAGCAATAGAGAACTACTAGAAGGGAATTTTCTTCTCTACATAGAAAAGAAAATCATATTCATTATTAGTTATTTCAACATTTAATTTCATATTTGAGTAATTTTTTAGTACATATTCATTTATATAATTAAGTTCTCTATATAATGTTGGAATAATCTCCTTTTTTTTAGCATTTAAAATAAAATACAGAGAAAACAACATTACAATTTTGCTCTTTCACTAGACTATCAGAGGGTTAACGTAAATAAGTTTAAATATCACGTATCATTAAGTCATCTTTTAAAATAATCAAAGTTGGAAGTAAACTAAAATCTTTTACAAGGATTGCGAATGATTTTTAAATAAAAAAAATCAAATATTGTAAAAAAAATACTGCTGATAATATATAAACTGGAAAAAAAAATATTGAAAAACGTAGAAATAGTAAAAATATAAACATTTTCAAAAAATATTTTGACCATCAAGTGACGTATATATCAACTCATTATTGACATACTGGAAATGTTTAGCAAAACAGCAAAATCTTTCTTTCAAATCTTATTCCGTTGCAACCACGACAGATATATATAAATTTGAATGAAACATTTTGTCTATTCAAAAAATGTTTCACATATTTATCGGTATTTCAAATGTCAACAATAATTGTTAGCGATATTTAAAGTATTCTACCGTAAAGTATTTTATCTATAAATATCTTTTTTTAGACTGTATACCGATGAATAACAGATTCATAATACTCGTTATTGATCAATATTTTAACTGTAAAGGGTGTTATTAAGATAAATAACACTTAATATCATAAATTTGTAATCGCTTTTAAAAAATTTGTCAGATCTAGGTTCCGAGAAAATGGTAATAAATTAAAATCATCACAAGCATTGTGTGTATTTGAAAACTGCATTATATTTGTACTAGTAAGCCAAAAAATTAACATAATTTTTCATATTTGAAGAGCGTACCAGATATTCCTAAGTATACAATATTTAGTGTATGAAATTGATGTGTAGTGCATAGAGTAATAAACTTTGTTTTCGTAAAATCAATGTAGTCTTGACCATTCATGTGTCCATTATTATATATTAATTGTTAGAAACATTTAAAGCAGTGTTTCCCAACCTTTTTTTGGAAACGCCCCACCAAAGCATCTCTAAAATGATGATGCCCCCCATCCCCCTAATACATATAATTCTTATAAAAATTTTAAAAAAATGAATTCCTGATAAAGTAAAAAGCATTTAACATTGATCCTGAAACGTACCGAAGGTAATGGATGAATCAAATATTTTTTTATAATCATCTGATACTACTCGTAGTTCAAATTTTCGTTGGCACATAAAGGGTTAAGACAGTCATTTTTAATCTCTTCGCAACGGTCGTCACGTATGCGTGATGTATAGAGTGTTCAGAATCCTTGATTAGACCAATCAATAATTTTGAATAAAACATTTTTCTCTTTTTTAATTACAGAATTTCTGCGATTAAATGACGCACCAATTTCTAATCAAAATAAAACGTGATAAAAGATTTTGTAAAGGAAAGTCGTCAAGTAATTGTTAAATATACATAGTTTCATGTGTAAAATTGAGTTTTAGATGACATATTGCAGTGCGACTCATTCAATAAATAGTCGAAAAAATTGTTTAAAATTCTAAAATACTTAGAAATCAGAAAAATTATAAAGAGTTTTTAAATATATAAAAGTGCCTAAATATCTTAAAAAGTTTCTTTTATAATTATTTTGGTACAGCTGTATTTAAGATTTTTGAATGGACGCTTTTAAAAAATTAAATAAAAAACTTATTTTTCTCATTTCTGTTTTTTAAATTTAAATGTGTAATTTTGATTTTCAGTCTACAACATTCCTATTACAAAAACAATTCAGAGGGCATGGGTTCACACAAATCTGGAATTGCCCCCCTGAAAAGTCAAATTGCCCCCCTGTGGGGCGTACGCCCCCCGTTGGGAACCACTGATTTAAAGTATGAATCTTAAATTATTCATTATTTAATTATAACACAGTATTAAGTATTTTAAAAAATGATAACAGATAAATTAATAACGTTAAGATAAACTGAAATGTGTAAATTGCGCAAAATGCATTGTCACATTTAGTTTTTGAAAATTTAAGTTAAGTTTTAACTACTATAAATGAGACAATGATATACAGGGTGTATCTAAAATGTTTCAACAAACTTAGAGGGATGATAGTACTCATCAAGATAAACAAAAAATGCAATAGAACATGGGGTCGCAAATGACGTTTAAAGGGTGAAAATCGCAAAACTAATAAAAATATCGAAATCTCGCATGCTGCTTTTCTGCAGAGCTGGCTAGTAGCACGAAGCTGGTTTTCCTTTCACTTTATGCATATCCGGTCAGAAAGAGATAACAAAAACGTAGAAGAAAGCCAGACAAATCTGCGAGCAGGAATCCACGTATGCAAATTTTCCATCTTCTATTTTTACCATCTGCGGAATATCCTACCAAGTTTGCTTTCTGCGACACTAGCCGGCGTGCAGCAACAAATTTGGTACATGCACGATGGAACTCCGCCTCATTTTTCTGTGGACGTGCCTAACCACCTTGATAGAGTTTATCCAACAAGATGAATTGGACGTGGTGGCCCTGTTGCTTGGCCTCTACGCTCACCGGACCTTAACCCTTTGGATTTCTTCTTCTGGGGACAGATGAAATCCCTCATTTATGAAACGCCAATACAAACGCCAGAAGAAGTAGTAGCGCGTATTGTGACCGCTGCAGGAGAAATCCAGGAAACTACCCGGAATCTTTAAGCGTGTCCGCCAGTCGTTCCTCCGTAGATGTACTCTGTGTAATAATGTCTGCGGTCAACACTTTGAACAATTGTTGTAAAATATTTGTTTTCTCTGGACATCACGAGCTGTGTTGTACCTATTCTGTGCAATAAATAATTTTCTGGAGTGTTTCTTTCTTGTCTCAGTTTGTCCATTTCCAGACGCATTTTCTCGATTTTCATCTTTTAAACGTCATTTGTGACCCCATGTTCCATTGCATTGTTCGTCTTTATGAGTACTATCATCCCTCTAAGTTTGTTGAAGCATTTCAGATACACCCTGTATATCTGCTAAAATTACAGATGATAATTCAGTTTCTTCAAAACAAATTAGTTTTGGCTTAACACTTTAACAAATTATGAATTAATGAAGATTTTGTCTTCCAAAGCATTTTTTCTGAATATTTGAAAATATGTTAATAGATTTCTGCAATCAATAAATAAATTTTAGAAACTTTTCATTTATTACTAGGTAATTAACTAAATCAGTATTTACAGAGATTTTGTAGGCTATTTATAACTGAACCCAAATCATTTCTTCGCAATATTATTTTTAGCATTTTATGGAATTGGGAAATGTACAATAGTAATAGCCTAACATATAAACATCTGGAGGCACGGCAGATGTTTATATGACCCCCCCATATCTCCGCGCTGGAGTATCCCAAAAATTTTAAACTTCAATTATAGAGAGTATTTGGCCCACAGGACCAAAATTTAAAATTACAACTTTCTGTCTTTTCTAGTTCAGGCGATATATGAACTCAAACATTCGATTTTTTGTCACTTCTTACTCACTCGTTCACGCGTCATCAAACAGATTGGGTAGATCCCGTAGCCCCAGAAACTTGACATTTGGAAAAAAGGTAGTGTTTAGGATACAAAGAAAGGAAAAATTATAAAATCCAGAAAATTCGAAAAAAAAACATTCGAAAATTCAACAAATTCCATCAAAATTGAAAATTGAAAATAATACGATCTTGTAGTCTTGGAAACTTAAGATTTGGTGTGAAGGTAGTGTTTAACATCCAGAAAAAGAAAACATCAAAAACACCAAAAAAATCGAAAGCAAAATTGAAAAAATCGAAGAAATTGAAAAAAAAACGAAAATTTGAAGACAATCCGATTTTGTTGCGCTAGAAAATTCAAATTAGGAATAAAGGTAGTATTTAGGATACAGAAAAAAAAAATTAAAAAAATCAAGAAAATTCGAAAAAAAATAAAAAAATTCGAAAAAAATTGAAAAAATGAAAATAATTTGATACGATAACGCTCGTATTTATAAATTAATTTGGATGAAACTAATTGTGTGTATTAAGCTCACCAATGCCTCGACCGAGTTCGTTGGCCAGCTTGGTCCGCCATCTTGTTTCAAGATGGCGGCCACGGAAAATTTTAAAACTAAAATAAATATACAAAAAAGTTAAAAAATCAAGTTTATTTTTTAATTAGGTGTTAGGACTTGATACAAGGATTCCAGAGCATTTTTTGTTTTACCTCTATCTTAAAAATTGGCTGAGATAGCGCAGTTTGAAATTCTAGGGTGGCTGACATTTTGAAACAAAACAGCACATTACAAAAAAACAACGATAAATTTATGGTCAATAATGGTCAAGCAGGTGCAATCCCGAATGAATACTCCGTGTTATTATAACTGTAACTTTGACTTCGAAATTTTGATACGTTGCATTTTCTATTTGTTGATATTTTTGAACTATGATTTACGCTAAGTGAAATGTTGCTGTTGAAGAGGGATTTTCCATGTAAATCCGAAACGTCCAATTTTAATATGTTTTTAATGTTTTATGAAAGTGTAATGTAATGTCTGTAATTTTAATGATTTTAATATAAATTTATAAGTTTTAGTGAACGCGATTTCTCGCAAATTATTTTCTTTCATTGTTGTAATCATTTTCCCAATCATACGCATAAAACTATATATTCATATCCATTAGCGCCAAATTCTCGCGAAACTTGGCGACAAGTGGCGAAATCTCGCCAAATTTGGCGACAAAAATAAATTTTCATAAATGAAGCCAACTTGGCTATAGCTCAATAATTTGGCGAGTTTCTTATTCAAATTCAGTGTAAACGAATCTTTTGTAAACGGTTTCTTTGCATTTTAACTTGCTGTTTTCGAGTAACATTAGCTAAAATTTTAAAACGAAGATATAGGAAAGCTACCTTTTCCTGCCGGTACAGGCCGGAGGACTTTTTTATGAGTTGTCGGATGCAATCTATGTTTTGCATTAAATAAAGTAAAACATTGAAAAACAAATCCCACAGGAGGGGGATAGTTTGTTTTAGATAGATTTTAAGATAATTGTCCTATTAGCTAGTACACCTTCCGTTATTGTTTTGTGTTATTTTCCCCGGATTATGCTATTCTTTTGTTTACGAATTTTGTAATAGAAAAGTTCCGCTATAGACTGGCTACGTTATAGACCTTTTTTTTATAGACCTTTTTTTTTAGAGACAGGCTCATTTTCTTTCACAGGCTTTACTCTATTTAATTTATATATGAAATATTTGTTGTTAAAAGATGTTGGTCGCACAAAAATTTTCACATTTCTCCCTCCCTCCCGACATTACTGGTTGGTTATGGCTTGATAGCCCTTTCTAAATAAAATCATGGTGATTCTAAGATTCTCTTGATTTATCTCTAAATTGAACATAAACGATCCTAAGAAAACGGATCAATGAATTACTATATTGGCATGAGGAAATTTAGTTGCAGAAAAATGGAGCATATAGCTAACATTAAGTCTAATAGGAAAACCACAGCCTTGGCAAGATCTGGAGGCACGGCAGGGCCTCCGCCAAGTCGAGAGAGGACAGCCGTAAGCATACTTTTCTGGAAGCAATTCAGGGCACTTTTGACCCCCCCCCCATATCTCTGCGCTGAAGTTTCCCAAAAGTCTGGAACTTCGTTTTTCTAGAGAATGTGGCAAATAAGACCAAAATTTTAAATTACAACTTTCTGTCTTTTCTAGTTCAGACGATATATGAACTCAAACATTCGATTTTTTGTCACTCACTCACTTACTCATTCACGCGTCATCAAAAAGATTAGGTAGATTCCGTAGCCCTAGAAAGTTGACATTTGGAAAAAGGGTAGTGTTTAGGATACAAAGAAAGGAAAAATTATAAAATCCGGAAAATTCGAAAGAAAAACATTCGAAAATTCACCGAATTCCATCAAAATTGAAAATCGAAAATAATACGATCTTGTAGTCTTAGAAACTTAAAATTTGGTGTGAAGGTAGTATTTAGCATCCAGAAAAAGAAAACATCAAAAACACAAAAAAAAAATCGAAAGCAAAATTGAAAAAAATCGAAAGCAGAAAGCAGAATAGAAAATTGAAAAAAATCGAAAAAATTGAAAAAAAAAAAACGAAAATTGGAAGACAGTCCGATTTTGTTGCGCTAGAAACTTCAAAATTGGAATAAAAGTAGTATTTAGGATACAAAAAAAGAAGAAATTGAAAAAATCCAGAAAAATCGAAAAAAAAAATTCAAAAATTCAAAAAATTCGAAAAAAAATGAAAAAAATGAAAAATATTGATTTTTTAACCTTAGAAACTTAAAATTCGGCGTAAAGGTAGTGTTTGGAATTCAGAATAAGGAAAAATTAAAAACACAACAAAAATCGAAAATAAAATTTAAAAATCGGAAAAATCGAAAAACATCGAAAATTTGAAATAATTCGATTTTGTAGCGCTAAAAACTTGAAATTTTGAATAAAGGTAGTATTTAGGATACAAAAAAAGAAAAAAATAAACAAATCTAGAAAATTTGAAAAAAAAAAATATTCAAAAATTCGAAAAATTCGAAAAAAATTGAAATTAGATTGATTTGTTGGAATTTTCCTGAATTTTTAATTTTGTATCTGGAGGCACGGCAGTGCTCCGCCAAGTCGAGAGAGCACATCCCTAAGCATCCTTTTCTGGATGCAACTCAGGGCACTTTTGACCCCCCCATATCTCCGCGCTGGAGTATCCCAAAAATTTTAAACTTCAATTATAGAGAGTATTTGGCCCACAGGACCAAAATTTAAAATTACAACTTTCTGTCTTTTCTAGTTCAGGCGATATATGAACTCAAACATTCGATTTTTTGTCACTTCTTACTCACTCGTTCACGCGTCATCAAAAAGATTGGGTAGATCCCGTAGGCCTAGAAACTTGAAATTTGGATTAAAGGTAGTGTTTAGGATACAAAGAAATAAAAAATTATAAAATCCAGAAAATTCGGAAAAAAAAAGCATTCGAAAATTTAACAAATTCCACCAAAATTGAAAATTGAAAAAAATACGATCTTGCAGTCTTGGAAACTTAAGATTTGGTGTGAAGGTAATGTTTAACATCCAGAAAAAGAAAACATCAAAAACACCAAAAAAATCGAAAGCAAAATTGAAAAAATCGAAGAAATTGAAAAAAAACCGAAAATTTGAAGACAATCCGATTTTGTTGCGCTAGAAACTTCAAATTAGGAATAAAGGTAGTATTTAGGATACAAAATAAGGAAAAATTCAAAAATCCGGAAAATTCAAAAATTCGAAAAAGTCTGAAAAATTGAAAATAATTTGATATTTTAGCCTTAGAAACTTAAAATTCGGCGTAAAGATAGTGTTTAGGCTTCGGAATAAGGTAAAATGAAAAATACAATAAAATTCGAAAATAAAATTGAAAAAATTGAAAAATAAGGAAAATTTGAAAATAATCCGATTTTATAGCGCTAGAAACTTGAAATTTGGAATAAAGGTAAGATTTAGGATGCTATTTAAGGAAAAATTTAAAAACACGAAAAATTCGAAAAAAAAAAATCCGCAAAATTCGAAAAAAAATGAGAAATTGAAAATAATTCGGTCTCGTAGTCTTCGAAACAGAAAATTTGTGTAAAGGGATTCAGAAAAAAAAAATTAAAAACACAACAAAAAGCGAAAACAAAATTAAAAAATCAAAAAAATCGAAAAAAAACGAAAATTTGAAAAAAAAAAATCGATTTTTTAGAGCTAAAAACTGGAAATTTGGAATAAAGGATATTTTAGGATAGAAAAAAAAGGGAAAAATTAAAAAAATCTGGAAAATGCGAAAAATTGAAAAATAATTGATCTTGTAGCTTTAAAAACTAAAAATTCAGCGTAAAGGTAGTGTTATAGAGAAAAATGAAAAATTAAAACACAATAAATTCGAAAATAAAATTTAAAAAAAGTCGAAAAAGATCGAAAATTTGAAAATAATTCGATTTTGTAGCGCTAGAAACTTGAAATATGGAATAAAGAACACAAAAAAAGAAAAAATTAAAAAATCTGGAAAATTCGAAAAAAAAAATCGAAAAAAATTAAAAATTGAAAATAATTCGATCTTGCAGTCGTAGAGACTTAAAATGTAGTGTAAAGGTAGTATTTACGATTCAAAAAAGAAACTTTTAAAAATTTGTAAAATTCGAAAATAAAATTGAAATATCGAAATATCTGTAAAAAATCGAAAATTTGAAAACAATTCGACTTTGTAGTTCTAGAAACATGAGTTTTAAGGTAATTGTCCTATTAGCTAGTACACCGCCTCTAATTGTTTTATGTTTTTTCCCCCGGATTATGCTTTTTTTTTCTTTTTTTTTACGAATTTCGGTATAGAAATGTTCCGCTATAGACCGGCTGCGTTATGAGCGGTTTCTTTATAGACATGTTTGTTTTCTTTCACAGGTTATACTCTATTTAATTTGCATATGAAATATGGATTGTTAAATGATGTTAGCACCAAAAAAATCTTCACAGCTCCCTCTCTCCTCCCGACATTACTGGCTGGTTACGGCTTGATAGTCCTTTCTAAATAAAATCATGGTGACTCTAAGATTACCTTGATTTATCTTTAAATTGAACCTAAATGATCCTAAGAAGACGGATCAAAGAAATACTATATTGGCATTACAATCAGGAAACTTAGAAGTAAAATCGAAAAATCAATAAATTTATAAAAAGTCGAAGGTTTGGAAATAATTCGATTTTGTAGTCCTACCAGCTTGACATTTGGTAGAAAGGTAGGGTGGGTTTAGGATACAAAGTAAGGAATAATTTAAAAAGCCGGAAAAAAAGACAAAAAAAAAAACGAAAAAAAAAACTTCGAAAAATCGAAAAGAGTTTGTTTTATTGAAAATTTCCGGGAATTTTAATTTTAGCTTTCTTTTTATCCTAAACAGTACTTTTGTGCTAAATATCAAGTATCTAGGCTGCAAGTAATATCTCAGATGGATAGCATCTTTCCTGGAAGCAATTGATAGTACTTTTGACTCCCCCCTCCCATAACTTAGTGCTTGCTTAGTTACCTGAAATTTCTTTAAGGTAACTTCTTCGAAAATCAGTGGATGATCTCCAAAAAGAGCCCAAAATCAAGAAAAGGAGGATTACTTACAAAAAGAAGTGAAATCTCATCAAAAAGTCACCTGTAAAAAATGCAGCCAAGTCTCGTAACTCATTTACCGTAAAAAGTACTGAGATCGTATAAAGCCAAGTTTAATTATCTTATTATCTCTGAAGTTTTCATTCACAAATCACTCCTAGTTTCTACATCTTTAGTTAATTATTATTTTGTGAGTTGGCAATTACGTAGCACGAGAATGTGATGTATATAGTTAGTCTTAATCAAATAGTACTATAACATATTAAGGTGTAATAGCTTCCCTGTCCGTATATAATTTGCTTTAGTTAAATTATCCCATCCCATCCCATGACATAGTAAGGTGTAATAACTTTCCTGTGCTGCGTAATTGCCAAGTCACAAAATAATAATTAACTAAAGATGTAGAAACTAGGAGTGATTTGTGAATGAAAATTTCAGAGTTAATAAGATAATTAAACTTGGCTTTATACGATCTCAGTACTTTTTACGGTAAATGAGTTACGAGACTTGGCTGCATTTTTTACAGGTGACTTTTTGATGAGATAGATATTTACCAGAAATGAAACATTCAACTGAATGTCTTCCACCATAAAAAAAAAAGCTGGGAATTACAACTGGAAAAAGAAAATATCCATTTAAAAATATTTTTGCTTTGTACAGTGAATGATGCTTTTGCAACATGATAAAGTAAAGTGTCTAGAACTCATGCTAACTTGCATTACTGACAATACATGTGTTAAATGAATTATATAACAAGATTATTTTAATTGTACTTTAAAATATCGTCGGTGCATAAAATGTTAAATGCATAATAATTAATACTTAAAAAAATAATAAGGTAAAGCCAGGAGAGATGGCGCAGTCGGAGAGATTGCGCAAATAGAGGTTCGGGGGGAAGAAGTAGAGTGAGCGCACAGCGACTCCAGGTAGTTGTACAATAGCAGTAGTGGAGCGTCTACTTGAAAGTTCACGTTGATTGTTTTGAGCGTGTAAGAAAAAGCATTGCTATTTTGTTTTGTTTTCCCAAAGTAAGTGCTTGAATTTTCATAGCTATTCATCAGAATTTCTATACAATGTCAGAAATACAAAATATTTTTAACTTAAACGGTTTCTCATAAGCTACTAATCTAGAGTAACAATGTGACCATCAACGGTTCGTTTTAGTAGCGGCCATATTTAAATAAAAGTCCGCGCAATCTCTCCTACCGAAGTTGGAGAGTTTGCGCATTTGCTACTTAGGAGAGATGGCGCATAGTACACATTCGTTTCTATGCTAGGAGAGATTACGAAGCTTATTGATAAATTTGCATAAAAAAAGAAAAATGAAAATAGACTAATTTTAAGTTAAACGTGTTATCAAGTAACTTAATGTTATTTTGTAATCTAATCTAGACTTGCTTTTTCGGATGTTTTAATTTTTTTTTTCATTTAATTAAAAAAAAAAAAATTACCGTTTTTAAAATTATTTATTTTTTTTCTGATTCTTTAATCATTAGGTGGAAATATTCACTCCTAATACAATAATATTTTTCACAAAAACTTTACAACAATGTCATTTAAGTGTAATTATTATTGTTTACAATTTAATTGTAGTTATATTAGTAACAATCTCTCTTACCCATGTGCGCAATCACACCAATCTGGTAAGGACAGATTAAAATAACTTTTTTGGTTTTATTATAACTGTTCTATTAAATTGCAACATAACAACAAAATAACAATGGAAATGCATAAAAAACAAATGATGTAAAAATTATTCATGGATAGTTTAGCAAAAAATTAATATTTAGATTTTTTATTGTTACTTTTTTGAATTGTGCGCAGACTCTCCTAGCTTTACCTTAGGCACTTTATATTTATTAAATGCAAAATATAACTTTAATCATCTTATGTAAAGCAAAATACCTTATTATTCACGAATGGCTTTAACAGTTTTCAGTTAAAAAAATATATTAAGAACTTGCATTAAAATATTTCGATTTTACTTTTTTGCAGTAAAACTAGATGCATTCAACGTCAAGCATCTTTTGAACAAAAATAATTAGCCTAAAAAGGATAACTAGAGTCAGCTACATACATAACATAATTACTCTTTTACGAATCCGGGAAAGTTTCCGAAAAGTTTTTAAATAACGAAAAGTAAATTATTTCGTCAGGATATTTGCTCATTAGATAATAGTTAAATAATAAAATACGAAATACTGATTTAAAGTTTTTCCCAAAACTTATAGTTAAATGTAATGTATCATTCTATGAAAATATGCAAAAATTTACATTTTCTTTTGAAAAATAAATGTAATATGAATACGAAAAAAGAAAAAAAAAATCTTATATTGAATGAAAAGCAAATGATGAAATAATGCAAAAAAAAAAAAAAAATGTTAGTGTAGTTTCTTAATGTAAAAAAAGAAATATATATATATATAAGAAGCTGTTGAATTAGAAAAAAAAATCTATCGTTTTCAGTAGTATATTGAATTTAAAAGTTGATTTATTTTAAAAATTAGAATGACTTAATTTCAAATAAGAATTTATTTATTTATTTATTTGTTTCTTTATTTTTTACGCAAGTGGCTGATTTTGATTTTTTTTTTTCTAAAACCTCCTTTAACTCACCATTATTGTTCGAAATTTACGAATATATGTATGAAAATACATATATTCTAGGGGGCTCTGCCTCTTGCGTTTTTCGTGTGCCAACCCCCGGACTTTTTTTATCTGTATGTCTCTCTCTGTCTCTTTTGTTGTGTGTCTGGAATATGTTTACCATCTGTCGGCTGTCGGTCTGTTTCCTGTCTACCTGCTAACTGTCTGTTGTCTGTCTGACTGTCTACAATATCTCAGCTGTCTGTATATTCTATGTCTGTTTTCTGTCTGTTTACTATCTGCTGTCTGTCTGTTCTCTGTCTATCTGTATGCTGTCCGTTGTCAGTCTATACTCTGTTTTGTGTTTATATGCCCCGGATTAATTGATTATGAACCCGGATTTCAAGGGTTACAAAACATAGGCGAAAACCATTTTTTCCTAATTCTAATAGATATTTAACATATACAGTGACACTTCCATTTAACGAAGTCTCATCAATACACTTAAAAGCTTCGTTATGAAGAAAATTCGTTAAATAGAAATCAACTTAATTCATGAAATTTTTCTTTCAGATATGAAAAACAGGTATTGGATTCAGAAGCATTTGATTCAGTTTAAATTATGTATCCGTCTTTTACAAAACAGTTGTGTACGGTCGATGAAATCACGTCACATTCCCAAGCTTTGGCTCAAGCTTTTATCAGCTCTGATACACAGGTTCTCAAACTAATGTTTTCACTACATTGTCTTTTTCGATAATGTACTTCAAGATTTTTGATTATTCCTTAGACTAATGGCTGAAGTTTAGAAGTTGTATTGGCAGGAACAAAAATAACTTTGATTTGAACTTTGACGCACGTTCTTTTGGATGTACAAAGCAAATGTTTATTAGCAATGAAAGGTCAGAATGGTAACTGTCTGACTCTGGAAGAGTAATGATAACAAGTGTGTTTCTTAGTCTGAAAAAAAAAGTTTTATTTAGCACAAAGCAGAATGGAAATTATTTAAATATGCTCATTTTCGTACAATCCAATGAAATAAATTCTCATTTTCATCGCAACAGCAACCTCTTATTTTGATTCTGTACACGTACAAAAGTGGAATAAACTTCGTTATACAGAATATATTTTTCGTAATATGGAGGTTAATTTGCATGCTGATGGTGTTGAAAGTCAAAGTTCTGCAGAAAATTTCGTTAAGTAGAAAACTTCGTTAAATAGGGGCTTCGTTAAAGGGTAGTTCCACTGTATATTTTTAAACTGATTCCTTAACAACGCCAAAAAGAATTTTTGTAAGAAAAATAACAAAAATATATCCAAATAAAATATTGAAATTTAATAAAGCGATACTTTTGTATTAATCGAATACCAGGAGTTAATGGCCAAGGAAATAGTCCTAGATTTCGCTGCTTACTGCAGGTTTTTTTATTATGAAAATTTCAACTGTTTAAAGTGCGTACTTCGAGAACCGGTCTCTTAAATTTGCGTTTCATTTATATTTTATTATTATTTATATTTATATTTTGATGAAGTTTTAATTTCGTTTTTTAATATTATCCATAAATAAATGCGGAAATATTTATATTGTTTTAAATGCAAATGGATTAATCTTTGGCAATCGGCACTTGATAGAGATCGATTTAAAAATAAATCATGCTTAAAAATTATTTTAAAAATCAGTAAATTCAAATACAGTTTTCAAAGAATTGCATTTTTTCTATTCGACGGTGTAAAAATTGAAATCGTGCGATGTTTAAAATTTTAAAAGATGCATTAAAAGCGAAATTTATGAGTCAATTCGTTGCTACTATCAAAATGATTGCAGCATGCGGCAATAGTCTGACATGTGTTTGGTTTATAATATATATTATTAATAACACTAAAGCAATTCTTGGCAAGATAATTTATGTGTGACATCAACCCTTTTTATTGACCCCATTACGTAAGATTAGCATCAAAATTTAATAAAAGAATTTTATTGTATTTATTTGATTCAAATATATGAAAACAAAATAAGTTTTGATATCACCATTTCTATCATATATATATATTTCAGCCTTTGTATAGTGAATATAATGAAATGTATTCTTTTTCACCTCCATTTTTTTTCGTAACACTTGGCAGAATTTTGCCTACTCTAATATGTATATTTTTATATTCCCCATTAACTACATGTTAATGCTTTATTTATTTATGTGTTTATTTCAACACTTCATTGTAAACAACATTATTTTGATTCAAATCATTTGTTATACAAAGTATTTAAATGTTTTATTGAGATGTTACTCTGTATAATGCAACGTATAACTATCCGGTTTCAATCATTTAGCTCAATTTAGTAATTTAGCTAATCATTTAGCTCAATTTTGTCCTCTTGGATTGCTTGATTTTTTGTGATTTTTTATGCGATCTTTAACATTTTTTTAACATTTTCAATTAAAACCCGGTTTTAATCTTTAAGCCGAATGAAGTAAGTTTTGTCATCAATGATGTATGAGTTTTTTGTAAATTTTGTATGCGATTTTTTAGTGTGTGTGTGGGAGTTCGTACGTTTAGCGGCGATTTTTTTGACATTTCTAAAAATAAATTCAATTTCAATCATTTACCTCTGCGATTTTTTAATTTTTTTTTAATATTATGTGGGATATTTAGAGATTTTCCGTATTCTATGTCGATCTTTTGACATTCGTAAAAATGTACCCGCTGTTCTTTAGATTAGCACATTATATTAATTTTGTCCTAATGTTTTTAATTTTTGGCGATATTGTTATGCATTTTTTATGGTTTTAAAATATTTTACGGCGACTTTTTGACATGAATAATTCCTATTTTATTCTTATAGTTCAATAAAGAAAATTTTGTTCGCTGCGATCTTTTTTTCTTTCGATTTTTTTCTGCGATTTATTTATTTTTTTATTTATTTCGTTTTTTCACGTTTTGCAGCGATTTTTTTTTACAATATTTTTCTAAAACAGGAAGAACTACCCCATAATATTCTATACATCTGTGGTTAAATTTATTTTGAATAATGCAAAATTGGTTCCTATAGCAACGTGAGCGAAGTTGTGAAAAATTTTATTTAACCTTGATCGAAATGGGAAATCAAAATAATTCAAGGTTCGTTTGATTCGAGATTTTAGCGGGTGTAGCCTGCACGCGGCCGAAAGCAGTGGGATCAACAACACCAGGGTCGTTTGGGAAAAACGACCAGTGTAGCGAAAGACGTTCCGCTAGTATATATATATATATATATATATACATACAGAGTGTCTCATTTATTTTGCAACCCGCGTAAACTCGAAGCAAATGAAGAACACCAGTGCACGCGCACACCATTAGCGCAGGTAGCGGTGTGGAGGGGCGTGCGAGCAACACTACCAACACGCTAGAAAACCGCACGAGACACTTCAGTGCTAAGAAGAATGAAGTGAAAGGTAGTTTTGCGTCATGGTTCTATGTGCAGAAAAAAGCGCATTTATTATTGAACATTATTTTCGAACGTCTTCGTACAAAACAGTCACGGAACTGTATGAAAACAAGTTTCCAGTCTCGGCGGTGCCGAATAAAAGCACAATTAAGCGAATCGTGGACCACTTTCAAACAGAATGGACTGTGGAACCGAAAAGAAAGAACCATCTGCCGTTGTCCTAACTGACCACAAAATGAAGGAAGTCGAAACGAAAATCAAGGAGAAATACGTCAATAAGAAAATTAGCTTTACAGACAAACGTTCACCTAGCTACTGCATACAGCGCCTTGAAACGATTGAAAGTGCACGGCCAACGACACTCTGTCATTTAATTTTTTGGTGATCGGCTAATTACAAAAGGACTATGGCCACCACGTAGTCCAGACCTGTCACCGCCCGATTTCTTCTTGTGGGGCTATTTGAAAAATTGCGTGTTCCGTTAACCGGTAGCTTAGATTACTAAACTGAATATTCGCATTAAGGAAGAGATAAACACTATCACCTCAAACACGTTACATTATGTGTTTCGAAACCTCCGCAAACGGCGGAAGACGGCGGTCACTCCCAACACCTTTTGTAGTCGTTTAAGCACTTCTGTAAAATAAAAATCAATGTTTGTACATTGTTCTTTTTTTTTTGGGGGGGGGGGGGTTGCAAAATAAATGAGACACTCTGTATATATATATACATATTATACTATTTTTCACGTACTATAATTTCTAAACAGAGCTGCTTTTATTTAATTAAAATAATGATTCTGAAGATGATAACTATATATATATATATATATATATATATATATATATATATACTGTCCACCACCTAAATATAATAATTGCGATTACGAAAAAATCTGAGAAATTTTAAAGTAAGTTTCTTTTGCGACGTTACAGAATTACTCTGAAAGACGATGTATTCCTTATGCTGAAAATTTAATTATAAAAGAGACTCATACAAATTATTTTCCAAAACATAAATGAAACTTTGAAAATTGACTTAATTTTCTCTAGCACAAAGTAAATATTAAAAACTTATTAAAATATAAAACTTCTTTTCCCAGTGCTTTTTGTTGGAAAATTAATTATTTTACTTTCTAATTTTGAGTTCATTTTTGAATTAAAACACTTAAATTTATATGAAATCTTTAATTAAAATGCAACTATGCTTTTGTTGTTTTACATATAATTTTGCTAACAATACAAAATATTGCTTTTCAAAAGATGGAATAGTATTAAAGTCTTTATGAACGTGGTACATTTTAACAGATATGAGAAATTTTAATTAGATGTTGTAAATAAATTGTTTTTTTTATTAAATTAAAATTTTATAATAGTATTCAATATGTAAACTCACTTTTTATTAGAGTTTAGAAAAGAGATTGAAATTTGAAAGAAATTCAGATCAAAAATTTATTTGTCTAATTAAAAATATTAATAAATATTCAATTATTTTTTTAATTAAATGCATAAAGTACAAAAAGAAATAAAATTTATATACTGAAAACTGCATTAGATATACCATAAAGTTATGAATAAGCAAAAAACCTCTTATTTATAAAGAATAAAAAGAGGAATTGAATAAAAAACGGTAAAACAATATCCCGTGTTGTTTTTATTAAAATGATTAAGAAAAGTACCTGCATGTCTTTAAGACATTAATATTTGTTAATATATCTGTTTTACATTTTCTAAATCTTATATTAAACAATAATTATATCTTAAAATAATAATTTTTTTTGTTCTCATATTAATTGTAACGTTGCTCAGTTCTCATATATAACTTGTTTCAAACACGTTAACATGTTTAATACGTTAAGTTTCAAAATTAAAATACCGTACCAAAACAACATGAAAAATAGGAAATATTTATTAATTTAGAACTTACCTTAAAATTTTTTAATAATGAAAGTTGAAACTTTTGTTTCTAGAACATTTTTATTTTTAATATAAACCTAGATATTTTTTTAAATCTATTTGCTAATTTAAAATTTTCTTGCGATATTTCATCAAATACAAAATCGAAATTAGTTATACAAATCAAACGAAAGTACTTTCATATAAAATATAATGTACATATAAAATAATAACACAGTATGTATTATAAATTCAAATAAAATAGTCATATGAATAATTGGTCCTTTTTATGTATAACATTTTTTTTTGCCATTTTAAGCTTTTTCAAATTACACTGAAAATCTATTCTACTTCTAATTTTCTGTATGGCATTTTATGCATTTTTGTAAAAAAATGTACGTTTTTTTATATTTAATATACGTGATAAAATAATTTGATTTAGTAAGTATTTGCTTACTTACACATAAGGTTCACATAAGGTTAACTGGATGAATTATGCCCTCCAGATTCGACCGGGATAGCTCAGTTGGTAGATCGTGGCGGCTTCAGCCAAGAGATCCCAGGTTCGAATTCTGGCCACGGACATTTTTTGTCCAGTTGGAAAATTACAACTTGTATCATTTGTAGTGTATTTTAATGACATTAGATTGTTTCAAACATTAGGAAATTTATGTGTATTTTTGAGGTTTTAATTTAAATATTTTGTTTACCTTATAAAATAGTAAGGATACGTTAAAGTATGCTGAAAGTGTTTTAAAGTGTTTCATAATTTATGCGTGACGCATGATATTTCTTACTTTTTGTTTTTGATGTAAGCATTAATTTTATCCAGTGGTTCGCTCGATGGAGGCTTTTTTAACACCACGTGGATTCTCTTAGGGATCCTTGAATCCTTTTTAAACTTTCCAACATAGTTGAAAAGTATTTATGGATTCAGTTTGTCCATCTGTCCATGCTCTAACTCACGTAAATATACTCAGGTTGTCATGCAATTAATATATATTATTGAGGTTTATTATGGCATGTTTCGTATTGAAAAATAAGTGTGTACCATTTATAGTTCATTTACAGGAACACTCAAAAGAATTCGTTACATTTCGGTCTATGGGGGAAAATCGTTTGCGGTGTATTTTGATTATGTTAAACTATTTCAAACATATTGAAATGGATATATATTACTGAGGTGCACTACAAAACACTTACTGTAGAATATTGTGCGCATAGCATTCATCGCTCATTTACAGGGAAACAAAAAAAAATTGGTTACAGTATTGTGTATGAACAATAATTGCTGGAAGTGTGTTTTCAGTTGTGGTACGGGTTTTTAAATGTAACGGATTATTTACATATTACTTGGTGTGTACAAATTATATAGATCATATACAGGGCAGCAAAATATATCGAATATATTCATATTTTAATACTTGGAAATTTTTTCAGAGAAAATTTCTCACGCCTTGCATTCATAATATTCAAATTTTAATTGCTTAGTATGCCTATAGCCAACATAGTGAAAAAGTACCCAAGCAAGGACTCGAACCCGGGTCATCAGATTAGCGCACTGACGTTCTACCAACTGAACCACTCGGGAACGATACTCAGACTGGAACTTTTTCACCATAACATGTTGGCAAGGCTACTAACGCAGCACAAGATGAAATATTTTCCGTGAGCCGCCAACCCTGGGGCAAACACGAAATCAAAGAAAATCCAGCATCCACAATTGAATAAATTCATATTTTAATACTTTGAAATTTTGCCAGAGAAAATTTCTCATGCCTTGCATTCCTAATATTCAAATTTTAATTGCTTAATAGGCGTATAGCCAACATAGTGAAAAAGTACTCGAACCCCGGTCATCAGATTAGTGACGTTCTACCAACTGAACCACTTGGGAACGATACTCTGCCTGGAACTTTTTCACCATAACAATAGACCAAATCTGATGTCCCGCGTTCGAGTCCCGGTTGGGTATTTTTTCACTATGTTGGCTATACGCCTATTAAGCAATTAAAATTTGAATATTATGAATGCAAGGCGTGAGAAATTTTCTCTGGAAAATTTTCCAAGTATTAAAATATGAATTTATTCAATTGTCGAGGCTGGATTTTCTTTGATTTCGTGTTTGCCACAGGGTTGGCGGCTCACGGAAAATATTACATCTTGTGCTGCGTTTGTTGCCTTGCCAACATGTTCTGGTGAAAAAGTTCCGGGCTGAGTACCGTTCCTAAGTGGTTCAGTTGGTAGAACGTCATTGCGTTAATCTGATGACCCGGGTTCGAATCCCGGCTTGGGTATCTTTTCACTATGTTGGCTATACGCCTATTAAGCAATTAAAATTTGAATATTATCGAATATATTTCGGTTTAATGACGGAAATTACGAATTAGGAATTTTTACCTGAGAGATGCGTTTCCTGGCTGAGCAAAATTTTAGCTTGCTATGCAGTATATATACAAACCTATAGATGATATACAGGGCTGCACAAAATAATTTGTATATTTTCCCAACTGTTGATGGTAATTTCTGAAATTGGGTTTTCAAAATTGTTTACACTGTTAAAAATTTGTAGCAAACTGACAGGTCATTTGCCGTTTTTATAGAAAATGGTTACATAACGGTAATTTAACAGCATTCTGACCATAATATCGGAAATAATATGGTCAGAATAGCGTTAAATTAAGGTTATGTAACCGTTTTCTATAAAAACGGTCGAAAGACCGGACAGTTTGCTGCAAATTTTTAACTGTGTACGTTTTCTAAATTTTCACCTTAATAATCGGTAAAGTTGTGTTAAAGTATTCTGGAAGAGTTGGGAAGTGTTTTTTCCTTCTTATTTTAAGACCTGTCACTATTGGTTACATATTTTATATATCATTTCTCTGTATAAATTTTTATTGAAATCAAACTTTTCGGCGGGGATAACTGCTGTAATTTTCAATATATCATTCTTGAAAAAAAAAAAATGTAAAAATAGATTAGACTCCTGCAACTGTATTTTACCCTTTGACTTTTTCTAACAATATAATTTATTAGTAGGATGATATTTCCTTTATTATGCAACAACATTTTACCTTCTGTAATGTTCCAATAAAAGATATATAGACGAAATTAAAAAATATATATATATACTTTTCAGCTAAAAAAAGTAAATGAAGTTATACGATAAAGTTTTCGAAACTTTTAACGTTTAAATAATTAATAAATTAATATTAATTGATAGAAAATACGTAAAGAAAAAACAAAAATAATGAAAAATATAAAAATTAGCATTTTATTATTGAAAACTTGAGGCATAGAGTTGATTTTCTAAACAATTGAGGTTTCAAGAACTTTCGTTCTTAATATATTCTTCAGTCAAACAATAAAAATTTAGCTAGGTAGAACAATAATAATATTTCTAGTATACTTGGTTACTTATAAATTGCTATTGTTCTTTGACTTTGCCAGAAAACTAGTAAAACATTATATAATTAGTTTAAGAAAGTTTTAATATAAGATTAATTTTAATATCATGTCATATTTAATTACATAGCCTACCTTAAATGACGTCTGTATGTTTTTTATATATAAAAAAATGTTTTAACTTCCATAAAATAGGTAATTACTAGGAAGAAATATGGCATTATAGGACTATTTTATACAGCAACTGTTTAACGCTTACTGTTAATTTTAGAATAAACATAAAAAATGGTGCATTTTGTTTTCAATCGATAACTTTATAATACATTTCGGTAAACAGCTAAACAAGATATTTATTGTATAATATGAAAAACAAAATGTTCAAAAAATGATTATAAGCTTTCCTCGATTAAAACGAATTTAATACTGACGGAATATGATACTAGACAATATTATTAGCACCTTAAATATTAATAAGAATTCATAAATACTATTCCTAATAAACAATTCTATCAGAAAATACATTACATTTTTTTTATGTAATCTGTTCATTTTTAAGAAAAACATATAGGGTGGCAAAAACAACAGATTCCTCTTTAAAACTTTGTTTCACTATTAATACTGTAATTCTAAGCGATTAATTAAGTAATTGATTAGAGACTCAAGCTGAGAGTTTTGTCTTAAATAATTCTAGAATGTTCTAATATGTGTTTCAAGTTGATATACATGTTAATTCTAGGCACAATAATGGTGCTATTTTGCAGTAAAACATATAGGTTGCACATTGAATTAATTTTACTTTAATCAATGAGGTATAACATTAAAAATATATAAAAAATAGTGGATTTTTATAGATAAACAAATATTATATAAATTTTCATTTACAAAAATATATGTTTGTTTTGTTTATGTATGTGTGTAAAATATACGTTTGTTCAAAATGTATGTTTAAAAGTTCTTTATTAATCATTTAGTAATATTATTTACTAAACTAAAAATTATTTTTAAAAACAGCAATAAAATTAAACGCGTATAAAAATTGGGGAAAATACTGGAAAAAAAACTTATTGATAACATATCTTATTCGGTAAAAGAAAATTATATAGCTAAAAAGAACGAATTAAATAAAAAATAAATAAAAAAAACCCGACTGCATAAAAAGCGAACTAAAAACTGAGTTTCTGACTGTAGAATAGTCTAGAAAACATCGTCTTCATTTTGAAAGACCGATCCAATGATATGCCACTCAATATGGTGCGTAATTTTTTTTTCGTCTCTATTACCATTTTGCATTTTACGGCCGCCATTTTGAATTTATGAAAACAAGACCTAGCCTATAACCATCGGACGGTTAAGACGAATAGATAGAGACCTCATTCATTATAATCCATCCAGCCGTTGAGATGTTTCGAGGGTATAAAGAAATCCACAAACCCAGATACGCGTCAAACACATAACGGCAAAAATAAATGCGACATACTCACAGAAAAAATAATGTGTTATATTACAATGCAAGTATACAGTTACACATTTTTCAAACATTTCCTTTTATGAAATCATATTACTTGATTTTCAGGTGGCCATGTAGATATACTCTATATTAGTTATATGCGAAGGTTTATTTACTAATATTTTATCAAATGAGTAAAAGAAAAAAAAAAGCGATTAAATTTCTAAAATCTATTTCTTCAAAGACGCTTGAATGAGCGTTTTCAGCCTTTCCTATCAAAGATACGTTAGCCATTTTCTCTAATGTCACCTGACTTAAGGGACTGAGACAGCAATGCCCATTTCGCGGATACTTAAATACCATTCATTCCTAGTAGTAATCTGCGTTTTAATGACGGATTGTTTCTCATTAAATACAGAATATATTACTGTTCGAATATAGTGGTATTCCAAAATCCGCTAAATTAGCAACACTGCACTACGACAAACAATGGTCAATGGCTAATAATTCAACAAGTGCAAGGAGACAAATCAAAAATTTGATATTAAAAGTAATAAGAAAAAGTGTTTGACGAAAAGCATTAAGTTAAAAAAACATAACTTGAAAGTTTTGATTAATAACAGCTAATTATTTGTATATTTTGTTTTACTTTACTTTACACATGTAAAAGACCTGTTACACATGTAATATTACCAGTTTCCTTTACACAAATTTAAATTAATTACCAATTACAAATACTTATTGTCTTACTAAAAATATTTTAATGATATTTTAGTTCATAAAATATAATAATACAAAATTATAGATATAATAAATTTATAATTAGAAAAAGGTTACATATCTCATAATTATGTAGTACTGTTGAAAATAGTTTTAAATGCTTTTCAAAGGAAAACGAAACCTAGATAACCTGTCTTCTTCAGTATATGCAATTACATTTTCGGTAAGAGTAAAATTTAAATGCACCTAATTAACAGAAAATCAAAAAGACAATCTCTGTAATTAGATTCTGCTTTGTTGAAAATTAAACTATTTAATCAGATTTGCTTGACAAAAGTTTAAAGGAATTTTATAATTTAATTTAACAAAACTTAAATAAAATACTCTGTCATTGTTTAACATCAATTATATAAATTTGCCATTCATTAATTAGATTTTCATTAACTCCCCAAATAACAATTGCAGTTTATTTAGAATGATTTACAAAGAATTTTCTTTTTGCGTTTCACTGAACATACGGTATTCTTAAATGATTTATGTATTCCCTATTGGATTTATGTCTGTTGCATACTGGATTTATTTAAAATGCTTTATAGTAAGTTAATTGATCTACGCTTAAACGAACATGTTAATCTACTCATTTTCTGGACTAAAATATGAGTAAAGATAATGTTAAAAAACAGTAACAAAATTAACCATGTAAATATGATCTGCATAACAGAGAAACTTCACTTTCCGTTTTAATTTTTTAGGATGATTAAAATTTATTTAACTACCACTTTTAACGAAATTTGGAATACTGATAATGTAGTACCTAGATTTTAAGATCTAAAATTCTATTCTTGTGAGTAGATTTATATGAGTAAACATGATGTACCAAAACAGTAACAACATTAACCATTTAAATACACTGTTATAACTACAGGTAACATATGGCATCCCCTAAGGGTGAAAGGCTTGCCTCACTGGTGACAGAATGGCAACCTTAACTAGGGTGAAAGGATGGCACCTATAGAGAAAAAGTCTCTACATATTTATTTTAAAACATTTTTTTTTCACGAATAAATCCAGCATTTACAGTATAGAGCACTAACATTCATTAAAAAGCTAGCTATCTTTACGACAGTGACCTACTCCAACTTATAATGGTACTCTATTGTGCAGGCAGTTTATTTCTTTCTCCCGTTGCTCGCAAGTCAAAGAGCGCGTTCAGAGACCGAAACACGGGTAACTCGTATAATTAGTGAATGACGTCATATTGGTTTCTCATGGTAAAGTGGGTGAAACCGGCCGTGAACGCTTTTGGGTAAAGTTATGGGCATGTTTACAAGCAAACACTTCCGTCAACCAATCTACCATTACATTTTGATCGTAGGAACATTGCAGGAAACATCCTAGCGATGTTGGCCAATTATTTCATAGTCCTGTTAAAGGTAGACCAATCAAATGGTCAGGACTCAAATGTACAGTAGGGTTCATAAAGAACGACAGTTAACAAGTGCAGTCAGCTATAAAGCAAACAAACAAATCAGATTTCCCAACCACGTGATCACTTTACCCATCACAATTCTGCAGGTAATGTGGATTACCAGAAATCTGGGTAATTTCCTACTTTGAACGCTATGGGTAACCCGCAAAAAGTCACGTGATATCGGTCCCTCAACGCTTCCGGTTACACATGGGTTACCCTGTGTCACCCAGGTTGCGGTCCGTGAACACGCTCTAGGAGTAAGGGAGAGAAAAGTGAGTTTCTCCTGAGTTCTTCTTCCACGGAGTGGCAACTTTAACGAGCGACACACTTTAGCTTGAATCTGAAGTGAGAGTGTTTGGCCACGCTCGGAGAGTTTGAAAAACATTTTCTATTGCCTTTCCTGGTTCGACGTTCTTCTTCAAAAAAAAAGTTTATGAAAAGATTATCGCAGGAGGTTGTACTTAATCGATATAAATGCGTGTTGGTGTACTGAAAACTTTTTCGAATAGCAGTGTTCTGATGAAGATGATGTCTAGTTTACCGATATCCCGCTGAATTTCTCTCTACCTAGATGTGTGCATTTGCATGTGAAAGGATGTCTCCTATATATCTACAATTTGTGCAGGAAGACAAAGTTTTGTGTTGACTATTCTGTTCGTCTGTAGTTCTCTCAAAATCGATCTAAAGTGTATTAGTACCTTCTAAATATACGCAGATAGCATAAATTTAAATGTGAATGTGCTTTTATGATAAACGTTAAAGTGTGCGAAATATTTTTGTTCACAGTTATCTTCTACTAATATTTCGAAATAGAAAAACTTATTCAACATTGAAACTTATTCAACAGTGATGAAAGCATCGACTTTCGAATCAAATAAATATTTTTTTCTGTTTCAAAAAATTACTAGAAGATAGACAACATTGCAACTGAGATATTTTGTGTGCCCCTGTAAATTAACGATAACAAGCATGCACGTAATATTATACAGTAAGCATCTTGTAGTGCACCCGAATTATGTATATTAATTTCATTTTGTTTAAAATAGTGTAACATTATTAAGTTACTCTTCAAACGTTTTCCCGTAGACCATTATGTAACTGAATTCTTTTGAGTGGTCCTGTAAATAATTTATAAATTATTTGCACACCATAGTCTACATAAAAATTATTTTAATGCACTTTATATATGCATATCAATGTCAATAGTGTAACATCATTAAAATACACCGCAAACGTTTTTTCCCAGTTGAGGGTTATGTAACAGAAATCTTTTGAGTGCCCCTGTACATGAGCTTTAAATGTACACATTCCATTTTCAATAGAAAATATGCTATAGTAAATATCAAAACCACTAATTTTGAATCCATAATAAAAACAGTTTTTTACCTTCCTGAAAGTAACTATTATTATATTCGATAGTTTGACATGATACAAGTGATTAAAAAAGTAAAATATACAAACATTTACGGCAAAGTATCGAATATGCCACATTCGACAATTTGTCATGATAACTTTTGAAAAAATATGCATATTCCATACTTTGAAACAGTCATTATCTGAGTTTCTAAGTTAGCTATAAAAGTGAGGATTTTGTAACGTACGTGTCGTGCACAATATAGGAGAATGGTACAGAATATGAAAACTGCATTTTTTTACATTCGATAGCTTGACTTGGTAGCGACGATATAGCAGACAAACAAACCGAATTCATACACACTTTTCAACTAAGTTGGAAAGTATTCAAAACAAAAGTAAATACAAATTCCATATGAAGCGTAATGACATAATTTTGTGGTTAAAATCCAGAAATGTTAGTTTATTTTACTTAGAACAATAAATATTGATTTCATTTTTTTAAATATAAATATTTGCACGCAACACGGATGTTTTGCATTCATTATCTTCACCCGATCTGTTATTAAAGCAGATTTACATGGTAAAGTCTATTTTACTAAACTAAATCAACAGAGAAACTAGCTAATGATAATCTACAACTTTTTCGATTTTTTTTTTCTGTTATGAACTTTAAAATTGTATTTTTCTAATACGTACAGAAAAAAAAAGGCAGTATAAGTTTTTTGATTAATAAAAATATATAAATTTATTTTATAACATTCGGAAAAATACATACAAGTTTCTACATTTTCAAATTAAATTGTTGTAGATAGTGTTGCACGATAGCAAAAAAAAAAAAAAAAAAATTGGAGTATGATGGAACCTAAAACCTATAGACCTGTAGCTTTTTGAGAATTTTTCAGAAACCTACATTTTATAGATCTGTATTAACCTTTATTTATTTATTTACTTATTTATAGTGGAGAATAAAATAAAATCTGAAGGCAAAACAGATTTTTAGTTGATAAATGAAAGCATATACTAATGCGAAATCCATATATGAGTTCTAAAACCTAAAATGCTATAAGTGGTTCAGGAATAAGTGGTAAATAATTTCTCATGATACAATTCTTTGACCGTTGTTGAGTGAAATAATGACCAACCTATTCCAAACTACATTAATGTTGTTTTTTTTATATTTTATGTATTATTATTTTTATTTATTTAAAGAAATTGCACAAATATTTTACGAATAATTATTACATGCATTTATGACTAAGTACATGATGCTCAATTGGTAAGGAGCAAATCTAAACAAACTGCCATAGTTATACTTAGAAAAACATATTTGGTTACAGCAAAATTTAACTTAATAAGTATGTCGAATAAAAAAATTTGTGTAATTAAATACTGCTTTATTCAAAATTAATCTGACCATTTTCTTTTCATAGAGATATAAATGAAGTTGATGTTAACTTAACCATCTTAAATATGCTTCGTCTTTGTTTACCATCACTTTTATAATTTTATCATTCTTTAATTAAATTTTCACTACCTCTCCGAATGACAAATGTAGTTTATATTCAGCTACTTACAATGAAATTACTATTTAGTTTCACTTCTAGCTGCTGGTATTCCCAAATTTATTTATCTACTTAAGTCAATTTATCTACGTAATACGATCTTTATTTCATATACTTGAAAATTATCTAATTATTCCCAGTTTAATACGATTTTATTCTTCTTATTCTTCTCTAATTTTAAATTGCCTACTCTTGGTAACTATACTTACTGTATGTAATAGTTTGCATAATTTATAATAATTTGTTAAAATATAAGATAATTTATAAGAATATTTAAAAAGATTATATTGAAATGCATTTAGATATCTAACAAAATGAACCATAGAACCTATAAATGTATTACAAATTCTGTAGCGGACACTTTTCCGTAAAGCGTCTAACTGTAATGTATTTTCACTGTTCAACCTCAATTTCTGGCTGAATGTTTACATGATTTTTTAAGCTTTAACATAGAATAACAGTTTTATTAAAAGCTTTTAAAAGGGAATCAGTTTTGTTACGGTCAGTTCTAAAACTTAGTATCTTTAAAAAAGTAACATATGCAATAAACTAATATTTCGCTTTAACTAATGTAAGAATCATTGTCAATTCAGAATAGCTATAAGCGAAATGAAAATTATTTGCTGCAAACACTGATTCACATAAAAGATATAACCTCAGATATTAAAAATTCACGTACACAAGCTTAGGTACAAACAGGAAACGTTCGCATTATGGACACTCTTAAAGTGTATCCATGACTCAGAGTGCGAAAGTATTTTTAGCCTAGATATTTTAAAGTTTTTTTTTTTTTTAACCTCAGTGAGACCAATCAAACTTGAGGAATCCTTAATGTAAATATCGACACTACTTAACACCAAATGATTGGCTTTCAAATTGTATTTTCTCTAACCGCAGTTATATGCACTGTTAGAATACTTGATTGGTAACTGAAAAAAGAACTGTGTTAGAAAATGAAATTAAATTTTGATTTCTATAATATTGTCTATTTTTTTCCGGTTACAGTTTTAATATTTTAATAATAATAATAATAATAATAATTATATATATATATATATATATATATATATACAGGGTGATTCTGAATTCATCATCAATATTTGGTGGGGAGGTAGGGAATAGGAAAAGAACACTATTTCACATAGGAAAGCATGGGCGCAGACGTCATGTAGTAGGTCAATATGAATCCGGTTAAATGATGGAAAGAAAACATAACAAGAAAGTGGTAAGAGAAAAAACATTTATTTGTGCATCTTTTGTACAGACTTACAAGAGGTGCTCGAAATTCTGACCATTTGCTAGAGTACATGCCTCACAACGACGTTGCATGGACAACCGAACTTTCTGGAATATGCCTGGCGTTTCCCGGATGTTTGCGGCGGCAACCGATATGCGTGCTACAAGGTCCATAGCACTGGCAACAGGGGTCTCGTACACCATGTTTTTCATGGCACCCCATACAAAGAAGTCTATTGGAGATAAATCCGGTGACCGTGGTGGCCAACAAACCGGTCCACAGCGACCAATCCATTGAGCTCCAAATTTTCTGGTCAGGTAACAACGCACATCATTTGCGAAATGTGCTGGAGCGCCGTCATGCTGGAACCACATTCGCCGGAGAATAACAGCAGGAACCTCGTTCATAAGACCCGGTAACACAGTCTGAAGAAATATGAGGTAGTTTGCGCAATCTAAACGGGATGGTAGTAAATACGGTCCCAGCAAACAGTCGCCGACGATCCCAGTCCACACATTGACGGCAAAGCGTTGTTGCGCAGCTCTAACTCTCGTACCGTGTGGATTCTGATTAGCCCACACATGCGAATTGTGTGTGTTGAAGACACCTTCACGAGTGAAGGACGCTTCATCTGTGAAAAGAACATACGTTGGGAAATTGGGATCAACGGCTGTTCTCTGCATGAACCACCGACAAAAAGTAACACGCTTGGGATAGTCCTCTGCTTCCAGTAACTGCACTCTTTGCAAATGAAAAGGATGTAAACGTTCCTCGTTTAGTATCCGCCACACTGTTGATTGTGAAACTCCAAACTGGCGAGCCATACCTCGTGTGCTAGAACTTGGCTGTTCTTCGATAGACTGTAGGACAGCTTCCTCGACTGAAACTGTCCGTGTTGATCGGCGGCTGCCTCAATCAACATTAATACCAGCAAATGATCCAGTTTCGCACAGTTGTCGATGAACACGTGAAAACATTTGATGCTGTGGCACGCGCCGGTTGGGGTAGCGCTCTGCATACATTTGCCTAGCTCTAAGACAGCTTTCTCCTGCGGCACCGTAAGTTAGATGCATATCTGCAAGTTCTTGAAACGTATACCGGTTCATGTTACTTCTGCGAAGTCACCTTGTCGAATGACGACTGGCTGCACACGGCAGACAGCTATGCGCGTTCATGGGAGATGCGGACACAAAGCGCCCTCTATACACCGTCATGCGTTCGTTTGTGCCTATGCTTTCCTATGTGAAATAGTGTTCTTTTCCTATTCCCTACCTGCCCACCAAATATTGATGATGAATTCAGAATCACCCTGTATATATATATATGTTCCGAATATATATGTATATATATATAATGTTCCGAATTCATTGCAGAAAAATCAAGTATATTTTGCATTTCGCGTTTTGTCCTTAAGTCTATTTTTCTCTTGTCTTTTTTCCCCCTTTTTACGTTATTCGTGATCAGAACGGTTAACACATACACTGTTTATGATTTTATAAAATTTTTATGGGCATTCTTGTTAACAATTCATGTTGGAGATTTTTGATATTATCTTTATTACTTACTAATCGTTATGATTTTTGAAACTGCACAGGTTTATGAAAGAAATAACAGCAATTAATATTTATATGCAATATATTAAAATAGACGAGAATCGAAAATTACAGTAGATATTCGGTTGTTTAATGATTTTTCACGAATATGAATATATTTTAGGCGTATTATGAAAGAGACATTTTCAGATTTTAATACTGCTTTTTTTTCATATTAATGTTCATTTCTTCATTTATTTTCTCCTATTTTTACTCATTATTATCCTCATTACTTTGAAACTCGTTTGAGACATACCATTTGAAGTCTACCCTGCCATACGAGATGAATTCATTTGAATTTAGTAATAAAAATGTCATAGCAATAGCAATCTTTTCTTATATAATGCGAAACCCTTAGGCCTAGAATGCACGATTCTCTATTTTAAGGCAACCAAACTATATGTTTTCCGTGTATCATTTAGGTCATGTGGAAAATGATAAAAAAATTCCCTCTTTCCGAATTTTCGCGCGTTGTTTTCTTTTTACTATAAAATGTGTCCGCTTAGAAATTGTTAGAACTCTTTACTTCATAATCCTCATTGGTCATGACGTAGATTGTACACGTATTCCATATTCTCGCATTGGTTAGAGCGCGCGTTACGTCATGATTTGGTATCTGTCCGCTTATTCACAAAAAGCGAGTGTAATCGTTCTTTTACCAGATTTTGGTCGAATTTAAATTTTCTAAAGAAACCCCTAGCTGTGCGTTTGAATGACCATGTATTATAAAGGATTCAGAGTAATATTTTGTTCGACGTATTTAGTAACAACTTGTGACAAATAACTACTTAGAGATGGCACTGCATTAAAGTTCGTGTGGACAGCTTCCTCGATGATGCTTTAATAAAATAATGGAATTACTCATCGCCTTGTTTTGTTCATCTTAGAGAAACACCCCAATGCTTTGATTGTTGCCTATCTCCGCTACGATACGGCTGTATTAAAAGTACTACACCACTGAATAGTATTATGCAATTGATATAATTTCGCTTCCATCCCATCTCAATATGCATCCTCGTCGCCATATACGACTGATACAGTGTTCCTTCCATCCCATCTCAGTGTTTCATCTCAACGAATTCAGCGAAATTATTACATTTATATCCTCATGAGAAGAATATTCTGTAATGTTTTTTCAAATTTTGCTGGGTATGCGCTTATGGAAACCCTCCTTGTTAGATGTACACTCTGTGACAGAAGTATACAACTTTAGTGCCATACGTGATAAATACATTCCTCTCCAAAGAGTTATTTTTGCTACAGTTACCAGTGTTTGGGGTACTAAAAGTATTTCGAAAAATCAGTGTTTATTCTATACCTTTTTGTATCAGATTTAACATTTTTGTAAACTATGTTTTTTTTTCCTACAAAGTATTTTGCTTTCATGTACAACAAAATCACCACTGATTCTTAAGTTTGTTTCTTAATTTATAATTTAGTTAAACATTGTTTATTAGGAAATACATCAGACATTATAAAATTAATTCAAAAATCACCTTATCTCATTGTATTATCTCAAGAACAATTAATATTAGACAATTTTATTTATCTTATTAATATTTAATTTTTGCCTACGTAATAGTATTTAACGATGCCCTAAATTAAAATTACGATGTCCAATAGAAAACCTAATGTCTGTCTGGCTGTCTGTCTGTCTGTCTGTCTATCTATCTATATATCTATCTATCTATCTGTCTGTCTTTCTGTCTGTCTGTCTGTCTGTCTGTCTGTCGTTTCAATGACAGAAGCATTACGATGCAGTTATTCAAGAACATTTGAATCACAATTTCGGAAATCTCTACCACAACAATAAATTATGGTTTGTAAAGCCACTTTTCTACTTGAAATATTTTCTACTACAAATTAAAATGCTACACAATTTTAAACTATAGTTAAATTTTAAATAAGTTGGTACGAAATACAACAATTACTTTAATTACATTTAATTTCTTACTAAATAAAAATAATTCTAAGATGTATTTTTAAATGTTACAATTATAACATTCGGATTAGTTATGCGAAACAAAGAACCTTAAAATGCATTAAAACAATAGTTGTTATTAAATATTGACAATGTGAAGATATACAGAAAGTAAAATAAGATTTAATCCCTTAAAAAATATAGATTGAATCCTAAATTTTTGTGTTTCGCAGCTTGGTACGAAACGATTTCTGGACATAAACAATACTATGACATATTCAAGCACATTTATTTTGAAATATTACATGTATCATGTTAACAATTGACTGTAAAACAAAGAACACTAAAATCCATTTGTACGACATAATTTCTTTGCAGTTAAATATTAAATTTTTAAAGATGTCATTATTAATGACAAATTCTTGAGGAAAAACAAGTTTAATTCTAGATTTTAGTGCTTTATTGCTGCGTTACTAAGTCGCCATGTTGATTTCTGATTAAATGAAAAAAATAATAAGAAATAATCAAAAAGATATGCATTTATAATGAAGATATTCATATTTAGGCTGAAACTTATGAAAAGCAAGTTTTGAAACTTATAGAGTAATATAATTTTTTTGTAAAATAAATATACAATAACCATCATAGATTTTTTTAACTGTGGATGGAGAAAGAATACACAAAGTATAGCATTTTGTGCTTTTGAAATAAAAATTAGAAGTGAAAGAATGGAGAAATCTTGACTCTTCGATGTTTTTCTCATTGTGCTTTATCCGAAAGATAAAAATTCATAGTCTTCGTAATCTTTAATAATGACACTTTTGAAAAGTAAATATTTAACAGCAAAGAACTTATTGTGTTTAAATGCATTTTAATGTTCCTTGTTTTTCATTCAATAGTTAATAGTTTTTCATTCAATAGTAAATGTAATATTTAAAAGTACATCTGTGTTTAAGTATTTCTTAGTATCCTTTTTCATTTTTCCAAAATTCGACATTTAGGTTAATTAAAGCAGCTGTAAGGCACTAAAAGTTATAATTCAAACTGTATTTCTAAAACATACACATATCTTTAATTATTACTTTCATATATCTTCAAAAAGACAATATTCACTAGCAAATATTGTATTAATGCATTTTAATGTTCTGCTTTTTACACAGCTAATCTGAATGTTATATGGGTAATATTTTAAAACTAGATGGAACCCGTCAAAACTTGACGGAAAAAAATAGAATAACAATATTAGTAAAATAAGCTTCTTTATTACATAAGAAGGGGGTGCTTATGAAATAGACTTTCAAATATTTTATTTTAAAAGTTTTTTCCCCCAGTCAATTACAGTGCTATTTCCGATGCAAACTCCAAACAAACAATCCGTTAACAAAATGCAAACCAGTTTTACATTACCGCCATATTCCCCACGGCAAGAAAGAAAACTTCCTGGACCTATGAAGTATCATACAAATAGTATATCCCTACGTTCATCTCATATTCAATCAATAAAAGAACATAGTGAATAAAGCACACATCTCCCCCACCCCTGTGATAATGCAACCGAATGAGTTCCTATACGCATGTGCATTGCATCTCCCCAAACGGACCGTCGAAATTCGACGTTAAAAAAATGATTTAAAATGTTTTGATCAAAATTTTTAAAATGTCTTCTTTAATCATTGTTCGTTTCAAATTCACATCTTCTGAAACGCATCCATTGTTTTAAGCTAATCAATTTTTATGTAAAGATGAAGAAATTTTTTTTACAATAAATCAATCTGCAGATAAGGGAGATTTTTAATGTTTTCAAGTGTAATTTATTTGTATGGTTTCTTCAGTTCCTTTACATAATCAGGATGATTATTCCTTTTCCATAATTAAGAGAAATAATGTAAATAAATAAATAACCAAGATTATCTTTTATTCTGTTTTCATTAATATATTGTAAATTTTTCCTAATTATTTTATTTTTATTTTTGAGATTTAATGACAACATTCTTCCGTTTGTTTATTGGGCGCTACAGTTTGGCGAATTATTTGGGGTACTTTTCGGTTAGCCGGGTGCCAGTGAAATATATATATATATTTCACCTATTTTATTATCACCTATATTATTATCACCTATTTTATCTATTGTTATTCATATGCAGTACCTAATTTGGATATAGTTTTTTTTCTTAATGGGACGACGGTATAATGAATATTTTTGATGGTACCAGAATATTTTTCTGTATTTCATAGTTATATTAAGAAATATATATTTTTAAGATTTGCTGAATCACTTATTTGTTTACTTTTTCATGCATTATATTATTGAAGGTTGTTGGTTCTCTTATTCTTTTAAATATCCCCTACTTATATAAAAATAGCGTGTGTTCTCTGTGGTGTTTCGCATAAACGTTGTAAAATTCCGGTTATTTTATCCAACTTTGCTGTCACAACTGCTTATGAAGCAGTCATTTTTTGGCGATTTTTTTGTTACCTGTAAAATGTTTGTTTTTGGTATAGCCCAAACTAAGAAAGATTTGGGTACTTTTCCGTTATACGGACACCATTGTCGTCAAGCATACATTTACATGTATGGCATGGTGTCGGTATAACGGAAAAGTACCAAAATTTGCGATCGATCAAATAACTGAATTTCGTTAAGCATTAAATTTTCTGGTACTTCTCTATTATCCGGTCGACCACTTTTCATAACAAAAAACTCTCGCCAAACTGTAAAATTAAACGCCAAAAATGCAGTCCGATTTACTTGATGTCAGAAGCATTATACGTGTTTGTTACGTCATCAAGTGGTTTTTAATTCGACATTTGCATCTATTTTTAATTATGTTTTACTGATTTATTAGTTATTTCATAAATTAAAATAACAATCGTGTCCTTAAATTCTTATATTTTATTTATTTATTTTGATATTCCAATGGCAACGTTCTCCCGTTTATTTGGCGTTACAGTTTGGCGATAGTTTTTTGTTATGGAAAGTGGTCGACGGGATAATAGAGAAGTACCAATTTTCTTATTTTTAATCTGAGAATGAAACAATAATCATGTATTTAATTAATTTTCAATGTGCAGTGCAACCAAAACAATATTGATTAAATCGGTAAAGATATCGCAGACGCGCCGCGGTTAATTTTTGGCGCCTAAATGACGATTTTTGCTTTGTATGGCAACATGGTGTTTTATAATAACATTGAATATGTGTGTAAATAAATAAAATAAAATAGGTACTTTTATGTTAGCTGGGCGTCAGGGATAACTCTCCAAATCTTGTTTCAATTGGAATCATTTAAATTGCAACATTTTACGTGAGATTTGTTATTCATATTGATATGTTCATGTTTAGATATTTTATTATGATTATATTCTAGCTAATTTTAAGTAAGTTTTTTTAATATTTTATATTACAATGTTAAAATATTACCTAGTTCATATTAGCTAATGTCAAAAGATTGGCAAACGACAGAGTTCAGAGAATAAATTCTACGCCTCGCAAAAATGGGAGTTGTCGACTTTATGACGTCATAAGCAGAAGTAAAAGTTTAATTGAAAATTACGGCTAATTAATTAAATTTTCGAACAAACGAATGCACGATAACAAATCTGTGTCGAAATATCTTTAATTTAAAAAAAGATTGGTGTAATTTGATGCAGTAGTTTGTTCTCACGGATTGTCGAAAGAAATCGCTTAGCGTTTTAAATATATAAATATATCTTAATATGTTTATTTAGTCAGAAATTAAATGCAATTCATGCAAATAATTAATGCAATATAATTCATGCACAGTTAAAATAGAATTACGTGTCTCTTCTGATTCAACATACATTTTATTCAAATTAACAGAACTTGATATTAATTTAATATTCAACATAAAATGAAAATCTGTCTTTTCTTTGACCTATTTTAGTTTAGTGCCAATATGATATTTTATCGTTAATCTGCGTTTTTTTTATTTTAATTCTCAGGACAAACATTTGCCAATTATGGTAACCCTACAATTAATTGCTTTACATTGTAGTATCAGTCAACGTTTTACTTTTGAGATATATATTCATAAATAAAATAAACCTTAAAATTTTAAGAAAATTATTTGAAAAGTCACTAAATTGAGCTATATTTTTAAAACAAGTTTGATTCGAATGTATATTACCCGCCCCCCCCCCCCCCCTACGCTTTTATGTAAATTTGAACTTGTGCTATGTGTGAGCAATAAAAATAGAAACCATTTTATTTTATATTTCTTTTAGGACCCGCCCAAAAATGGTCAACACATTCCGGGTAACAAACGAAAATAACCCAGTAAAAGAATGACTTTGTCGCTAATATTACATTTAAATCATAGCAATTACAGATCGATTGATACACAAAAAATTGCATTCATTGCATTTATAGTAGACTAGCTCAAATACCCCGGAGTTGTCCGGGATTCTAAGAATTTTTGTGCAGAAAAATTAATTTCAAAGTTAAACACGTTGTATAGAGAACTTCAAAACGTTAAAATATATCAATATTTCTATAATTTGATTTCTATCATGATTCAATACGTTCCTGAAACCCGTATGACGTTATATTAATCTACTGTCGTCATATCTACTTGCTTTCTCTATTACTTATATTGATACTCTCTTTGTATGATTCTCAAATATTTGAAAATGTCCATTAAACTTTCAATATCACGTCATATTCATTTTATTTTTAATTCTCTAATGACATCATATTAACCTGCTTTCTGTACTTACACATACTCAAAATCCTTGCATTATTGAGAAATGTTTGAAAATTTCCGTTATATTAGCAATATGACGTCATATTAATCTTTTTTTCCAATTGTTGAAACTTTTTATTTCATTTTCATTTTGTACGTGGAAATCTTTCATTAGAAATTACTGTATAAAGAATTTTACTGTGTTTTTTTTAATTGTTGGTAACTGTTATAACGAAAAACGTTTAAATTTGATAGGAAAAGGCTGTTAGATTTTTGGTTTTTTATTAATTAAAATTAACTATACATTATTTCGATTCCGGATTACTTTAGTTGTCTCGGCACTGTTTTAATACACCTATACGTAACATTTGAAAATTCTGGCTTCCAAACTGTTGATTTGTATAGAAGTGTAGACAGGCAGACAAATTTTCATTTTTATATATTAGATTATAACTTATCTAACGTTAAAAATTTTCTTCAAAAATGTAAAATAAAATAACGTTTCATTTTATGCATAAAATATATGTTTTAATCATATATAAATTGCATTTATAAATTATTCCGTTAAAAAAATCTTTCAAAAATATAAAAAAAAAATAATGTTTCGTTTAATGCATAAAATATGTGTTTAAATCCTATCATCTTAAATGAAATTGGGTTCACAGTTGTATCAAATATGCATAGTTATATATAATTATTTCCCATCTAGACTCATTAACTCAATCCTGCAACCAATTTCAAACTGGACAGCAAACAGAAATGTCGTATGATTTCTGACAGCTTGATAAATGGACTGCCAATTGGAAAAGGGAACACAAATAGTTGAGAAAAGGAAGAGACAGTTTAAAATTGAATGGGAAATATATTAGACATCAATTCTAGTTTATATTGAGTTGCGCAAATATCATCTATTCCAGAGTGCATTTGCAAACTTTTATACTGAAAAAAAAGCTGCTTAACCTGACATGTAGTGTATTACGTCTGTTTCTCTAACACAACATTTAATTCTCCAAATATTATCGAAAAAACCATAAAAGTCTATAAAACTATGTGCGTTTAAAATAATAAAATAAGAATTACAAATTGAATTATAGATTTTAGTGAAAATATTTGCTTTACTAAAGTGCATTTTGATTTCTGCTTCCGTAAAAATAATAAAAAGTTCTCAAACCTAGATACATTTATGAAAAATACATTTCTTTATAATAAATAAATTTTCATTGAAAGCATAGAATTGTTCAACAGCTGTTAGATCACTTAAGTTATCTGCGTTAAGATAATTTCCGTGCTGGAGATTCAAGCAAATTCTTGTTTTAGTTTATGCATAAAATATTCTTTACAGTTTCTCAATTTCCATAAAATTACATTTATATCTAACATAGCTACTTATCTAGATTTATTTCCTACCTGGGATCATTAACAATGTCTTACATGCAATATCGATATATGGTAACTTAAGATGTTTTAATTACACATCAGAGCTGTATAAATCACTTGCAATTTCGAAAAAAGAACATAAATCGTTATACAAAATATGAGATAATTTAAAATTGAAGGGAAAATATAGTAAATTTGAAACTTCTCTTACCATGTATTGTGGACACGCCATCTACACTGTTGAAAAATTTTAATTCATTGTTAAAGGAATAAATGATGTAAAATAATTAGATGAAACAAAATATAGTTATTTAAAAAAAAAAAAATAAATAAATAAAAATCTTCAAGGTTCGACGTTAAAAATGGCAATATGTACCAAAAAATTTTGACGTAATAAAAATAAATAAAACACGAGATTAACTATAATAATTTTTAATAATAATAATAATAATAATAATAATAAATAATAATAAAATAATAATAATAATAATAATAATAATAATTAACTATAATAATTTTTAATAATTTATAAAAAAATTAACCGTTGCGGAATAATTTCGCAGGAATTTTCACACACACACAAAAAAAATATTTTTATGGACTTTCAATATGTTTCTTTTGAGTTCGAATGTATACGTTTGCTTGTCTTAACTCTTAAAAAAAATGTTCAAGCAAGTTGTCATAACACGCGTGATTGGAAGATATACACTATATTGCCAAAGGTGATTGGTCACTTGCGATTTTAGACGTTTTGTTAACTATCTAGAAAAATACATGATGAATTAACCTGAAACTGCAGGCGTGTAAACAGTATAGTATAGCTTATATATTTCCGTGAATATTTTTTCTCGAAACCCCAAAGGGGATTGTCAACAAATTGAAACAGAACGAATATATTTTGGATTACCCTGAAAAAACTAATGTAGCAAAATTGTTCAAACTCGAGATTATTAATAAGTGGTTTATTGTAATATACTGTGTTCATTTTTTAGGATAGCATGAGTATTCGAAGAGAAATTAAGATTTTTATAAAAACCGACTCAAATTTCGGCAAGTTTTTTGCTTATAATTTGCAGAGTTCTTAATATAAAAAAAAGTTATTTTGAGAAAATATGTCAAACAACATTGTACATAATACTCTGCAATTGGAATTAAAAAATAATAAAAATTGGATGAAAAATGAGCAGGTTTACTAAAAAATGATTCACTGCGCATGCGCGAATGCAATCAAAATATAATATAAATAATGTATTAGCTAAGTATATAGAGCAACTTTTGTAAAAGTCTCAAAATCATAGCTTGAAAATTCTGAAAATTATCGTCGATAGAAGAAGCTCGAAATCCGTTGTTCCCAAAAGGAAGCAAAAAGATGAGGGGTTGTATCCAAATATAGTAGTACGTGCAATATTGTGTACGCTATCTTGGCACTAATCAACAGATATTTGATACAACCTCTCATATTTTTGCTTCTTTTTGGGAACAACGGATTTCGAGCTTGTCCTCATAAAAATTAACACACTATATTACAATAAACGACTTATTAATAATCTCGAGTTTGAACACTTTTGCTAACATTAGGTTTTACAGGGTAATCCAAAAGATATTCGTTATTTTTCAATTTGTTGACAGTCCCCTATGGGGTTTCGGAAAAAGATATTCACGGAAATATATAAGCTATACTATACTGTTTACACACCTGCAGTTTCAGGTTAATTCCTCATGTATTTTTCTAGATAGTTAACAAAACGTCTAAAATCGCAAGTAACCAATCACCTTTGGCAATATATAGTGTATTTCTGTTATTTGAAGAAATGTCCGTTTTTTGACGATTGGAGTTTGGGTTCGTGAATTTTCGGTGTTTTGAGGGAAAAGACATGCCAAAAAATTCCGATTCCAATATGGCAAATGAACATGCAATACATTTACCGGAACACCCCTGTGAATTGACGAAAATGCAGCTGTAGATTGACATATCTCAGATAAGTTTCATGTTAGATTGGGGGAATTGTCTGTATTTCAGCAGAAAAGGGTCAAATCATAGTGCAAATTTTTGTTTACAACGAAAATAAAGCATCGTAAAAAATATCTAATTCACGAATTTGTTTAAGAGTGTAGAGGTTTTAAAGCTGACTAAAAGTCAAGATATGTTAGATTTGAATCTCTCTTTGTGCTTGGTAATTCCTTGTGCTTCGTGCTTGGTCTGGGCTATCGAAATACCACATGTGTTGCCACAGGAAAATTCTTGGGAAAAGGCGTTTTCTAGATCCATCTGAAAAAGCTTAGAAATTTGGTGGTAGGGTAAAACTGGGTACTAATTAGAAATTAACATTCTACACTTCCATTAACAAAACTCTTTATTGTAAATAAATTTTTAGTCCTTTAAAATATATGACTTTATTTATACATTTTTTAATGTCAGTAACTTATTTTTGAGATTTTCAAGCAATTTTTACCTGGTTTTTCCCTATTTTTCCCTATATTCAATAGTCTAATTAAATAAGGTTCAACCTATTTATAAATAAACCTGTTTATAACGAAAACCTAAATAAAACATAAAATGATTATTTTTTAGCAATATAGTACCGGTCATCGCTCGCTAATTCTGCTTTTTAATGAATGAAGGATAAACGTGTTAAGTCGGAATCTGTCTATTTCCGAAAAAATATAGAGCCGAACTTTGCATGATCATTTTTTGCACCCTGCTTAGATGAAAATGGTATTTTAAAATAGATTTCAAACCAACATTATGGCGTAGAATGTCGAAGCCCAGTTATAGGCTGCCGAAAGCGGCGTCGCTCCAATACCGACCTTGTAGCCCAGCTCATCAATAAATAAATACATTTTAAACAAGAACGAAAAATCATGCGTCAAGCATAGATTATGTAACACTTTCCAACGCTTCCAAAATAATTTTAACAATCATTACCGTTTAATAAGCTGAAAGATAACATCTAAGTGAACAATTTGGAAAACGCATAATATATTTAAGAAACATTAATTTTAGTAATTTCCAACATATATATTCCCCCCCTTAATATATTGTCGATTTCTCCATTTTTCAAGGGCTTATTTCAAATTTTTTGAAATAAGAGTATAATATACAGTTAGTGTGAATAGCCTGTGAGCTCAATGCCGTCAGTTTAACTGGGCAGTTTTCTTTTTAGCTCACAGGCTATCAAAGCCTGAGAGCTAATGTGCCCGCCCGTTCTGTATGTATGTACTACGTATGTACGTAACGCGATAACTCTTGACAGAAATAACCGTTTTGCTTCGAATTTTGTTTATAGGTTCCTTGTGATAAGGCGCTTCCCTGATTAGTTTTTGGAGTTTATTGGTTAACTATAAAGGGGGATCGGGGGACTAACCCCCTTAATTTAGATAAATGGTTTTTTTCATGCAGAATTATCGAATTTTCTTCAAATTTTGTATATAAGTTCATTGTGATAAGGTTCTTTCCTGATTAGTTTTGGAGGTTCATAGGTTAAGTATAAAGGGGCTAACGGGGGGGGGGTGATCCTCCCCCCTTAATTTAGATAAATAATATTTTCATGCAGAAGTATCCGATTTTCTTCAACATTTATATATATGTTTATTGTGATAAGGCGCTTCTCTGATTAGTTTTGGGGGTAAGTATAAAGGGGGAGACGGGGGGGGGGGTCTAACCCCCCTTAATTTAGATAAATGGGTTTTTCATGCAGAATTATCCGATTTTCTTCAAATTTTGTATATAGGTTCATTGTGATAAGACGCTTCTCTGATTAGTTTTAGGGGTTCATTGGTTAATTATAAGGGGGAGAAACGAGGATGGTCCCCCCCCTTAATATATTGTCAATTTCTCCATTTCAAATTCTTTGAAATAAGAGTATAATATACTGTTAGTGTGAATAGCCTGTGAGCTCAATGCCGTCAGTTTAACTGGGCAGTTTTCTTTTTTATTTCCATTGATGAAACTTTTTATTTCAATTTCATTTTTCACGTGGACATCTTTCAATAGAAAATTAATTAATGTAGAAAGAATTTTATTGTGGACTTTTAACTGCTGGCAACTGCTATAACGAAAAATATTTAAATTTAATAGGAAAAGGCTGTTAGATTTTTGGTTTTTTATATCTCTACATTAAAATAATACGATTTTTTCAAATTTTATGATTTTGAGCTTCGTAGTAGATATTCAGCTATAACTACACAAAATTTCACGTCTGTAAGTTATATAGTTTCTGAGAACCGCTTCTGTGTCGGACAGACAACGTAGCGGGACGAATAGGGTTTTGTGAGATGAACAAAACCCTAAAAAAAACAAAATTTTGTTAAAATTTTCTCGCACAATTTTTTTTTAATAAGTGGATTCAATAAAAACATTCTTCAAACGTTTAAATATTTTGCGAAGATTTAGATGTTTGAAACATAACATTGTTTCTTGATCCAAATGACGCGAGTAGTGTTCCTGTAACCTAAATAGTTTAAATTTAATTTTTTAATCAATGTAATCGTTCTGGGTTTTTTTTGTGTGAATTGTTTATCCCGTCCATGCTTGTCAGATATGTCAAGAGTGTTTGTTTTCTGAACAACTTCTTGCATTTTGTTTTGTAATAGGAGTGTATGCATCACCTAATGTTAAAATGGAATATTCGTTTCCTAATTTCTTTTGAAATTTAGTGAGTTGAAAATTTTACCTTTGTTTATATTCAGAAAATTCGTAGAGCGTCTTACGCTGGGAAATTCTTCTGCACCATTACTGTCACAATATTGGTTTCTTTTTGCATAAGATAAGTTTTTAATTATAATACAATGCATCGTGGTTTTAGAATTTTTTTTTTTTTTTTTTTTTTTTTTTTACAAATTACAATCACTATTACTAATAAAGTTTCTCTTATACTTTCTTTATTAATGTTTTATTTTCAGACAGCCGTTTTGAAGAAGTAAATTTAGTTAAAAATCAAAATTAGCTTTTCTATCCTTTCTTTGGGTCATATTAAAAAATACAGGATGGTTATAAAGTCTTTTCCTGATTTCAATAATTTGTTGCATTAAAACTAATATAATTAGGCATATGCTTGTTTCAATATATTGTAACGACATTTATGAATTTTTTAATACAAGTACTTACATTAGTGAATTTTGACGTGAGAACCCTTGGTAGCTCGAAGAATGTCAAGATGGTATTCCATTTCTCGCCAAGTATTACCAAATATTTGGGCTGTCACACTAGACACAGTATCTGTGATCCTAACCTTGAGTGTTTCAATATATTTCACTGGTTGGCAAACACTCTTTCCATTATGTACCCCCAAAAGAAAAAATCTAGAAGAGTAATATCGGGTGAGCAAGGAGGACATGGTGTTTTTTTTTTTATAACAATGGAATGGAATTTCTGCAAAAGGGGGCCATCTGATGGACTAAAAAACTTAAGAACATGACTTTTCCTTAATAAAAATTTTACAGTTACATTCAATGGTTATTTCGTAATACAATTTTGTAATCAGGGAAATTCTTCATGATCACCCTGTATATTAAAACACCAGTAGTAGGTGATATGTAAATTGCTTTTTGTAATGTTATGAATTCTTAACACATTTACATATTTTTTTTCCTTGTATTTTAAAACTAATATGTTCAATTCTTAAGTTGAAACTGTGTAATAATTATTTTCCTTGTAATTAAGAAGACGAAGAAGGAAAAAAAAAGCATTATTAACTTTATACACTTAACTTTCTACAATTTTCATCATTTGTAAATAATCATCAGTAGGCTTAGAAGTTATTTTCGCACTGTAAATTCTGAATAATTAAAACCAATATCACTAAATACTCAAACATAGATACATTTATAAAGAGTACATTTTTATAATAAGAATTAAAGATTGAGTGAGCAACAAATACGTTCAGTTAGATAATATATTTTAACTTTTGGAAAATATTTCTTTTATGAGAATGCAAAAAGGAAACAAAAAAAAATCAGTGCTTTATTTTATGCATGAAATAGACATTCACACTGTATCCACTTGCATGAAATTGCGTTTAGAGTTACATAACTGCAGCTATTTATCTAGAATTACTTCCCATCTGGGGCCATCAACAATATCCCACATCCAATTTCAAACGGATAACAACATGAGATGTCGTATGATTCCTGACAGCTTGATAAATTGGATGTCAACTGGGAAGGGGAACCCAAACCGTTGTGAATAGAAAGAGATAGTTTAAAACTGAATAGACAATATATTAGACTTGAATTCTCGTTTACCTTGTAATGCGGATGCATTATATATTCTGCAGCGCATTTATAAATCGTTCCACTGAAAGGAAATAAGCTTAATCTAACAAGGAATATGTTATAAGAATTTCTTTTAACATAATTGGGTTCTACGAACAATATATAAAAAATTACATCTATAAATTAAAAAGACTATTAAAATATATCACAGAACATTTAGCAAATAATATTAAATTCATTTAAACTATATAAGTTCTTTGTTGTTAAATATTTGTTTTCCGAAGATGTAAAAAAATCATTACTAAATGTTAATTCTATAAGAAATCAATCCTAGGTTTTAGAACTTCATACGTACTTTACTAAAACACCACAGAGTGGAGTATTTGATGCAAAATCCTGGCGAAAAATAAACAAATTAAAATTTTCTGAATAATTATAAAAAGCATATTTTATAATAGCTGACTAACTGGTGCATCGATCTACGTGTATTTCAGGATTATGACTCAAACCCGGAGGCTCCTAACCTCAGTTGAAGTGAAAGCGCCTTTGAAGACGTACTTTTTTGTTATGTTTTAGCTTTGTTATTGAGTTTAAATGTATACTTTGAGATGTGTGTTTAAATAACTTTACTTTTCGTATAATAAAAAGTAATTAAAATTGAAGATTGATTAATATTAATCCTTTTTAGATCTAATTTATTTAAATATATTTATTGAAATATATTATATAATATATTCGAAGTTTTTTAAAACTGTGTCGTAGTTTGTAGGACCATTTTTGAATTATGATCGTATTAGTTATAGTTTTGAATGCAATTAAAAATAAAAAAGTCTGCATATTGTTACCATTTTTAGATATCAATGTTTTTGGGAGGACTGCAAATCTAATAAAAACACTCAAAAGCCAACATCTCTACATTATAGAAATATAATATCTGTATATTATTTGAGTCATACCCGCGGCTCTTAACCTCAGTTGAAGGGTAATTTCCTTTGTGAGAAGACGTGCCTTCTTGTTATGTTTCAGCTTTGTTATTGTGTTTAAATGTATACTTTGACATGTGCATTAAAATAATTTATTGTACTTTTCATATAATAAAAAATATTTAAAATTGAAAATTGATTAATATTAAGCCTTTTTAGATCTAATTTATCGAAATATGTTTATTGAAATATATTATCTAATATATTCGAAGCTTTTTAATGCCGTAACGTGGTTTGTCGGACCGTTTTTGAATTATAATCGTATTGGTTATAGTTTTTATGGCAAATAATAATAAAAACAAATTCCGGATATTTTTGCCCTCTTTAGATATCAATGTTTTTTGGGAGGACTACAAATCTATTTAAAAAACTCAAAAACCAGCATCTCTATATTATAGAAACTGAACTTTCTTAAATACCAAATACAAGTAATATATATTATATGCATTGGTTTTTATAAATAATTAAACATTTATGTGTAGTAAAATTAATCACAATTAATTAAACATTACTTGTAAATAAAACAGACCTATCAACAACTACTTTCCTCTTATAAAGAGTAAACAATTAAGCAAACATTGTATTATTTATTTATTTATTTATTTATTTATTTAAATACATAGATTTATGCACATATAGCATTAATTAAGTGTATTTACTAATATTAAGTCAACAACAATGGTTTTAACTTTAAAACAAATGAAAATTAATTTTGGCCAGGATTTTGCCTCAATTACTCCACTGTGCGCCATATTAATTTTTACTCACTCAAAACAGTAGTAAGAAATAATCAAACATAAATGTATTTATAAATTTCATAAAGAGTTAAATTTTAAATGAAAAAAGGGCATTTAAAGTTCAAATACAGGGTGATTTTTTTTTTAAGTTGTGAAAGTAAAACACTATAACAAAAGAACCACTGATCCAAATGACCGGAAATTTCACCAGTATGCACCCAAAGCAATGGGATTTTTTAGGCATGCTTAAAAAAACTTAAAATCGCACCGACAGATGGCGCTGTAAGGTAGCAGAAACAAAGAATATCGTCTGTGGGAGGAAAACAATAGACGGTACTTTGAGAAACCTTCTTCCGTAGGCCCTCTGTCGTCATTGGACAATTTTCTGAAATTCTTAAGAGTCCTAAATCTCCTAAGAGCAGTTGCTGCCCTGTCATTATTCTGATAATACGGTTTCACTAACAACGCACGGTCTGTCAACGCCGCAGTCATTGCAAGAATTTCCGTAGAACAACGAGCACGAGGTGTGCGTACTTCACGTTTTTACGCCAATGTGCGTATGCCGGGCGCAAGTTCGTCTCCCGACTTTACTGCATGTACAGCGCCATCTGTCGGTGCGATTTTAAGTTTCTTTTTAACAACGCCTAAAAAATACCCATTGCTTTGGGAGCATACTTGTGAAATTTTAGGTCATTTGGATCAGTGGTTCTTTTGTTATAGGGTTTTACTTTCACACCTTTAAAAAAAATCACCATCTACATAATATAGTTTCTTCTGTGAAATATGTTATTTCGATAAAGAAATCAAACAAACGGACCATGTTTTATTTTATGCATTATATATATATGTCTATACAGAGTATTAAATTACATGCAATTGCGTTTTGTGTTGCATTAACTGTAGCTATTTATCTAGAATTAATTCCTATCTGTGACCATCAACAATATCCCACAACCAATTTCAAACGAATAACAACATGAGATGTCGTATGATTCCTGACAGCTTGATAAATTGGTTGTCAACAAAGAAAGAACACACACAAATCGTTGTGAATAGAAAGAGATAGTTTAAAACTGAATAGACAATATATTAGATTTGAATTCTCGTTTACCTTGTAATGTGTATGCATCATAAATTCTGCAGTGCATTTATAAATCTTTACGCGGAAAGGAAATAACCTTAATCTAAGATGAAATCTATTATATGAATTTCTTATAAACACAATTTGATTCTACGAGCAATATTTGAAATTTATTTAGCCTATAAATTAAAAAGACCATTAAAATATTATATCATAGATCATTAAACAGAAAATATTAAAACACGTAGCATTAAACAAAAAATATTAAAATGCATTTAAACGGTTAAATATTTGTATTCCAATGCGTAAAGAAAATCATTACTAAATATTGGGTTGTACGGAAAGTTCGTGCCGGTTGGGAAAATCAATTCGCACCAGAAAATTCTGCCCGTTAACTATTAAACATAATATATCGTAATGAGTTTCTAATAATTACCCCCATTCTTTGGACAAACGAAGCAAAGTACCTAGGGGTGACCCTTGACCATAGACTCACATTCAATAAACACATCCTCAACATCAGGGGAAAAGTCGCCGGAGCATCCATTGCACTCAAACCTCTTTTTAATAGCAAAACCCTGGCTATCCACAATAAACTTCTCCTCTATAATTCATGCATTTTACCCATAATCACCTACGCATGTCCGGTCTCGGCCTTCATATGCAAAACATCCATGAAAAACCTCAGTCGGCTACATAATAGACACCTGCGCACTGTTAGGGGTGCCTCGCGTTACCTACGTAACAGTACAGTCCGCAGAGACCTCAACACTACCACCCTTATAACTCGTATAAACCACCTTTCAACTAATTTTTTTGACAAACTTTACGATCTCCCCAACGAAATAATCGCAGAGCTGCCGGATTACGACACATCCGAGCCGCAACACCGCAAGCGACCTAAATACACATGTTTGACTGAAACTCTGCTAAAACTCTCTGCTAAATATTTATCCTCTTTTTCACTTCTTTTTGTTATATTAATAAAATAAAAAAAAAGAAAATTAAAAATCTTGTATAGCCTTAATTTCTTATTTAATCTCATTCCCAACTATACAAAAAAAATTATATATATATATCATCATCATCATCATCATCAACCGTTTTCAATCCACTGCTGGATGTAGGTCTCCCCCAGATTTTTCCATTGTTGCCTGTCTAGTGCTTTAGTCATCCAATTAACACCGGCCACTTTTCTGATTTCGTCACTCCATCTTACTTGAGGTCGTCTTCTTGGTCGTTTTACATCTCTGGGATACCACTGTAGGGTGTTTGTGCTCCATCTATTGTCTTGTCTTCTTGCAATGTGCCCAGCCCATTTCCATTTTAGCCGTTTAATTCTCTCGATGATGTCAAAAACTTTCGTCTGACTTCTTATCCACGTTATTCTCTTTCGGTCTCTTCTGGTTATGCCTAGCATACATCTTTCCATACTTCGCTGTGTTGTTTGTAATCTTTGTACCATCCGTTTTGTTAGTGTCCAAGTTTCTGCTCCATAAGTTAGTGCAGGCAAAACACATTGGTTAAACACCTTTCTTTTCAAACAAAGAGGCATGTTACTCTTCAGAATAATATTGTTCTTCCCAAAAGCACTCCATCCATTTCTTATTCTTCTATTGATTTCATTCATGATACTGTTGTCTGATGATATTTCTTGTCCAAGGTACACATAACTTTCAACATCTTTAATCTCAGTGTTGTTGTAGACGATTTTCTTTTTTGATGCAAATGAATTGAACATCACCTTAGTCTTTTCCAAATTTATTTTTAATCCCACATTAATGCTAGCTTCTGCCAAATCTTTTAGCATATTTTGCAATTCTTCAGGGCTATTACTGAAAATTAAAATGTCATCAGCAAACCGGAGATGGCTTAAATATTCCCCATTTATTCTAATCCCTTTGTTTTCCCAATCCAGCTTCTTGAAAATACTTTCTAAGACAGCAGTAAAAAGCTTAGGCGAAATGGTGTCTCCCTGTCTTACTCCTCTTCCAAGCTTGATCTTCGCTTTTCCTTTGTCCAAACGGATGGTGGCTGTTGCTTTCTTGTAGATCTTCTTTATGATATTGATATAAGGTTTGTCTATACCAATGTCCTCCAGAGAAGTAATTACTGCAGATGTGTAGACCGAATCAAATGCTTTTTCATAATCAATAAAGGCAAGGCAGAGAGGTAAATTATATTCTTTATGTTTTTCTATAACTTCCCTTACTGTTTGAATATGATCCATTGTGCTAAATCCACTTCGAAATCCTGCTTGTTCTCTAGGTTGAGCTGAGTCCAGAGCTGATTCAAGTCTTGTCGTTAAAACTTTGGTGAAAATTTTATAAATCACTGACAGTAAGCTGATTGGACGGTAGTTTTTAATGTTTTCCTTTTCTCCTTTCTTATAAAGTAACACCATCACAGCATTATTCCAATCTTCTGGTACATCTGATTTCTCGAGACATTTGGAAAACAGTATGGCTAGCATTTTTGCAAATTCTTCTCCTGCTTCTTTGATAAGGTCAATTGTAATTCCATCTTCGCCAGGGCATTTACCTCTTTTCATGCCTCTAATGGCTTGTACAACTTCATCTGTCATCACTGGGATTATCTCTTCAGTTTCTGTTATGTTTACTAGTGGATCACGTAGGTTGATTTCCCTTTTATCTTCACATTTATATAGATCGTTATAGAATTTTTCGACAATGTGTACTATTTCATTATTGATTTTGGTGATTGTTCCATCTGCTCTCTTCAGTGCAAAAATACCTTTTCTTCCAACACACAGTTTGCGCTTAGCTGATTTTAAACTTTTGTTATCTTCTAGAACTTTTTTGACAAGATCACAGTTAAATTTTCTGATATCTTCTGTAACACATTTTCTTACCGTTTTACATAATTCTGCATATTCAACTCTTGATTTAGGATAGTTTTTCTTCATTTTAAATTCTCTGCGTTTCTTCATCAATCTTCTTGTTTCTTCTGTTATTTTCTTTGTTTGCTTTACTTGTACTTCACCAGCTATCGTCCTTGCAATTTCTTGTAGAGTATTTGTTATTTTCTTGTTCACTACTGTAACATCTTGTTCTTCTTCTAAGATTGATTGAAGTACTTGAAAACGATTTTTAAGTTCTAAATTAAATTCTTCTTTATGTTTCTGGAGATTTATAATATCGACTGATTTCTTTGAGCATTGCAAAAGCTTCATTCTTTCCACTTTAGTATTTAAAAGCAGTTTGCATCTAACTAACCTGTGATCGCTTCCTGTATTGAAGTTATTGAGAACGCTGCAATCCTGAATAAGATGCTTTTTGTTTGTCAAGATGTAGTCGATTTCACTTGTTGAGCCATTTGCACTACGCCATGTCCATTTTCTTTGTGGCTTTTTCTTGAAAAATGAATTCATGATATACATCTGTTCACATTCTGCAAATTCAATCAATCTGTTCCCTCTTTCATTACGCACCCCATATCCATGATTTCCTACTGAGAATTCACCTTTCTTTTTTTCCCCAATTCTAGCATTCCAGTCTCCCATTATTAATTTTATGTAGCATTTTCCTTTTTGATGCATTGAAGCTACTTCTTCATAGAAATCCTCAATTTCTTCATCAGTATAGCTAATTGTTGGTGCATAAACTTGGGTAATTTGCAGCTTGTATCTTTTTGACACTTGTATAACTAACCTTGCAACTCTATCTGATGCACTATCATATTCTACGATTTGATTCTTCCACCTTTTATGAATCAGAAATCCTACACCACTTGTTTTTCCATCTTCTGTACCTCTGTAGTACAATACATGTCCACTGGCAAGATCAATCTTCTCTTCACCTTTTCTTCTTACTTCGCATAATCCTAGAATGTCCCAGTTGATTCTTTCTAATTCTTCTTCAAGTTCCTGTAAACGACTTTCAGAAGATAAGGATCGTCCATTATACGTAGCCAAGGTCATCAACTTATGGCAGCCAAGCCGAGCCCGGTGATTCTTAGCACCCTCTGTCTTCATGCTTTTCTGATCGCTGCCGTAATCAGGAACATGCAGACTGCCGGGAATTGAGGGCCGTGATTTGTTTTGTGAATTCATGGTAAAATAAGAGGGGAGGTGGCCAAATTCCTCCACGCTGGCCAAGCGGGTTGGAGGAAGCCCATCCGCGTTCGTTCCCCATGCACTAGGCAAGAGTACTAACAGGCTGCACCGATGGAAGGTGCGGATTGGACATTAAGTCTCTGCTCCCAGTTGATTCCTTTAAGTCCTCCTCTGAGGCATTTAAAGGGTCTTCTCCTAGTTAACAAGCAGAGGCTATTAAACAGCCCTATATATATATATATATATATATATATATATATTGTATGGTCACTGAAAAGGGTCTTTTTTTTATAGCTTGCTTTATCCGCCTTTCCATCTGGCATTTATGATGTTTTTATGGAACATGTCCCGAACCCTATTTAATCCTTAAACTTTTAATCAGTAGTATTTTACTACAGCTATACCATTTTACTTCCTACTATCGACTCTATCCTTAATCTCTTTTGCTTTTCTTATGATTCCAAATTTGTTCTTCCATTCGTTAAATTTCTCTTCTTTTCCTTTTAATTGCTATTTAATGCAATCTTATCTTTTCCCAACGGCTCACTATTTAAAGACACTCAACTCACAATCGACTGTGCGTAAAGTTGCTGCAACTAGGAAGCCCCTGAACCGACATCAACTGTTCCGGACTGTTTCTAATAATTAACTGATATAATTTTTTATTACGAATTGATTTTCCCAACCGGAACCAACTTTCCAGACAACCCAATATAAATCATTTAAAAAATACAGGTTCAATCCTAGATTTTAGTGCTTCGAACCTACCTAACTGAGCCGACAGATATATCAATTATTAAGAAATAATCAAACACAAGTGTATTTATAAATATCATAAAGAGTTAAATTTTAAATGAGAAAAGGGGGATTTAAAGTGCAACTAAATAATATAATATCTTCCGTGAAATGTTTTCTTTCTGTTAAACAAACAAACAATGTTTTATTTTATACATTATATATACTAAGGCATCCAACCCGGGCTTCCGGGGATAGAAAATATATATCATACCATTTTTTAGCCGCCCACAGGGTGGCTTATTCTTTCAATCTCTATCATTTTTCATGTTTATGAAAAGTCACAGCAATCCATCGTTGCCACAGGTTAATCTCGGAAAATGAAACATTTGAAGTTACTGAAAAAATTAATAGCTCAAAAAGTATTTGTCACAAAATTGTTAGACAAACTGCGTTAGAAAGGTAAAAAATTGTATTTTTCTTGATATAAATTTCAAATCGAATGATTATGCCGTTTTTCAAATAATGAATTTCAAAAATTACCAAACTTCACAATGAAGTACCATAGCTAAACCTTCACGCGTAAAAAGATAATGATAACGGTTGTTGCTTTCAGTCGAGAATGGACCAAACAATGCGATGTTCGCATTTTACTATTTTAACCAAAATTCTGTAACTTTAGAATAATTATTTAAACGTTTTTAACGAAATTCTGTAACTTTTGAAGAATTTTTCTTTGAATAGGCTATAAAAATGCATAAAATCGTTACAAAAATGTTAAAATTACAAAAAGGATAGATGCAAATTATCAGATATGAAAAATAAAGAAGAAATTTGGTACTTTCGTGTTATAGCAGCCACCAAGCATGAAATATTTTTGTTTCTGTTTTCATTACTATATTGTAAATTTGGTACTTTCGTGTTATAGCGGCTTCCAAGGATGAACTGCCAAGCGTCCAAGATTTATCGCCAAATTATAAAGCATGTGTGACATTATAATAATATATGATAGATATATAACATTTCTTGACGTATGTGGCCAAGTTATAGTCATATATGATGCATATATGATGTATATATATCATGTGTATATGATGTATATACGATATATAAGACATAAATAATATGTGTATAATGACGTATATAGCACATGTAGGAGTGTTTGGAATATATATATATGCGTATATAGGATGCATAAATAAGCTTTGCGATGATCTTGGCGAAATCATAACTGCAACATTGGCATAATCATAATTGTGGAAGCCGGTATAACACAAAAGTACGTTTTTTTTTTCTTTTTTTTAGAAACACACAGGGCTAATTCTTTCAGTTTACAGTAAAATTCATGTTTATGAAAAGTCACAGCCACTCCATATATAAAGGAGGACACCCTTTATACATAGCTATACAAATGGTTGTTACTGACGATATTAAAAATCAAATTGTCTCTCTTTATTATGCCGATACTTCCGCTTGTATTTCCTTTCTCAGTACCTAATTGCCCTACAGTGGGCGCAGACCGCATTTAAAAAATCCAACGAAGTTAAACTCGTCGTGGCGGACATTTATAAGGGGGTCCCGTGGCCCTATCTCCCATAGGAATGAAGTTACCTCCAAGGGGTAAGTTCTTGTAAGATCCGGGGGGGAAGGTTCAGTAAGACCTTTTTGGTGCTCCCCCTCATGTAAACCCCATGTAAACTCCTTCATGTAACATATCAATAGATAGATCTCGTCAAGAACTATGGTCTGGTCCTACTCTCCCCCTCTCACCCCCTCCCTCCCTTAAGAAGCATATTTCTCTGTTTCAACTCTTTTTAAATTTTAGTTTTTCCCAACTTTCTCAGCCCTTTAAGCCTCACATAGGGCGTAGGCCTCTTCTAAAGGATCCAACGAAGTTAAACTCGTCGAGGCCGACATTTCTAAGAGGGTCCCGAGGCCCTATCTCCCATAGGACCGGAGTTACCCCCCCCAGGGGGAGACATTCAAGGTGTTCAAACCCCGTCATGTAACATATCAAAAGTTTGATCTCATCAAGCATTTTTGTCTGGTTCTACTCTCTCCCTCTTTCTCTCCCGTCTCCTGTCAGGAGCGCTTTTCTTATTTATTTTTTTCAATATCTCATAATTATTTTCTTTTTTCCCATTTTTCTCTGTTCCTATGGGCCGGACAGCTCCAAAATTTCACCAAAATTAGCTGTAAACCGCCTAAAGGTATTCCCCCCCCCGCTTCTTTTGGCGCCCTCGGTTTTCACATATCTCTCGAGGGGGCCCTTTTTAAAGTCCCATCTCTCAATTGCAAGTGAGGATTCATTTTAAAGGTCGCGTAGAGCACTTTTGTTTTGTATAGCTTCCCCCTCCCTTCCCACACCACTCTCCAAGAGCCCGTCAATTAATGCTAACTCATCATTTGTTAAACAGCTTCTCTTAGCTGTATCCATCATAAAAGCTGCTATCATAGAACTTTTTATTACTTTTTTAAGTTATCTATTAAGTGCTAAAGTGTCTTGAACCATTAAAAATAGTTTAAAGGGTGTAATTAAGCCAGCACATTTGTAAACAACATCTACCTCGCCACGTCTCAGCCCATTGGAGCCACATCTTTTTACTATTATAATTATTCAAAATACTTCTAATCACCGAATCTTTTTAAAACTTGGTGTGTTCGTGCCTAATATATTCCGCCAGCCTCACAAAAAAAATCTTAGAGCGCTAACTAAATTCTAAAGTGGAGAAGCTGGCTTATGGTAACAAACACTTTTTTTTTTTTTTTTTTTTTTTTTTTGACGAGTTAGACTTGGCTGAAAAAAATCTCAACGATAAAAGCCGTGGGTGGCCAATCTATATTCTGCCGTAAGGTAGAATTTTTCCCGCTTGTTTATTTTTATTTATTGTTTTTATTGAAAACAAATAGATTTTTTTACATTTAATAATTTTTGTTAGATTACCCGCTAACAACAACAAAGAAATCGCTGCAAATTTCGTTAGCTACAGCAGTTTTTTTTTATTATTATTCTGATAATTTCAGCAGTTTTAAGCGTTTATTTCAATTACGTGTCTGTTAAATCTGTGTTTAATTTATACTATTTTATTTATTCCTTAATAAAGTTTTAATTTCGTTATTGAATGTTTCCTTTGAGACAAATGCTGAACTTTTTATATTGTTTAAAGTGCAAACAGATTAATATTTTGTAATCGTCTGCAATCGATAGAGATAGATTTAAAAAAAAAATCCTGCTAGAAATTTAATTTAAATGTTATAATAAATGAGTCAAGTAAGCTACAGTTTAAAAAAAAATTGCATTTGAAAGTAGATTTTTTTGCTATATAACGGTGTAAAAATTGAAAATGTTGCGATGTTTAGAAATTAAAAATTAACAAGTTGGAAAATGTACGTCAAACGTGACAAATGAGGTGCGTTCGTACTGTAGTTAGCTATATAAATATTTAGATCTTGATGATATTTAATTCTGTGAAATGAATGATATCGTCTGCAGATTAATTTCTGTAATAGAATAAGTATCTTGGTCGCTTGACAATTAAACTTCGGAAGCTCCTATAAGAAAAAAGCACCGATTAAAAAAAAAAAATTCAAATTTCTTAATAAATATTTTTATTAATATCTCCTAAACTTTTGATTCGATTTTAATAAAATTTGAAATGTCTCTACAAAATTCTGCAAAGATAATATATCTGAAATTTCAAACCATTCGGTTGAGTAGTTTTTGCGTTGTTATTTGCGGACGGACGGACAGACAGACGGACAGACAGACAGACGGACAGACGGACGGACCAAGCGACGACAATAGGTGCTACGTATTTATATAATTACGAACGCACCTAAAAAATTGCAATAGCAAAAATCACAAAACCTATATTCCAACGTCAAGTGCTGCCATTCACAAAATGACGTCAGCATTACGCACGGAAACGTTTGTCCTTTATAATATTGATATACAGAGTATCAACTTACATGAAATTGCATTTACAATTATATCAAATATAGCTATTTATCTAGAATTATTTCCTATCTGGGGGAATTAATAATACTCCACATCCAATTTCAAATGGATAGCAACAGCAGACATATGAATCCTGACAGCTTGATAAATGCGTTGTCAATAAGGGAGGGGAGCACAAATTGTTGTGAAAATGAAGAATTACGTAGTTCAAAACAGAATCGACAGCATGTTATACTTGAGTTTTCGTTTGCCGTGTATTATAGATACTAGGAGTTTCCCAAGTTAGAGAATACAGATGTTTTTTTTTTTTTTTTTTTTTTTTTTTTTTTACGTTAAATATATTTTTACATTGTCCATTAACAACATCAAAAAGTATTTTTATATGAAACATACTAATAATGAATAATAAACATGGGAATTTTTACCTCGCTAACTAAGCGTAAACCGAGAGAGTGAAAAATGTCCAAGCCGAGAATCGAACTCGAACACTTGGTTTAACTTTCCAATGCTGTATCAACTCACTTATGCCGGTAACAGATGCTAAACTGAATATCGTCCTCTTAGCTCAATGATACAACATTGTAGAGTTAAACGAAGGGTACTGGTTCGATTCTCGGCTTGGACAGATTTTTTTTAATATAAAAAATATCAGTTCTTTCTGTTAAATATTTGTTTTCCAAAGATGTAAAGAAAATCATTACTAAAAATAAATTCTTTAAGAAATCAATCTTAGGCTTTAGGATTTCATACATACTTTGCTGAAACACCACACAGTGGTGTATTTGATGCAAAATCCTGTACAAAAAGAAAGGAAATAAAATTTGCTCAACGATTACAAAAAGCATATTTTATAATAGCTGAGTAAGTGGTGCATCGATCTATGTGTATTTCAGGAGTATGAGTCAAACCCGGTGGCTCCTAACCTCAGTTGAAGTGAAAGTTCCTTTCTAAGAAGACGTACTTTTTTATATCTTTCAGCTTTGTTATTGAGTTTAAATGCATACTTTGACATGTGCGTTTGAATAATTTTACTTTTCATATAATAAAAAAATAAAAAAATTGAAAATTGATTAATAAAGCCTTTTTAGATGTAATTTATTGAAATATATTTATTGAAATATATTATGCGATATATTCGAAGCTTTTTAAAGCTTTGTCGTGGTTTGTCGGACCATTTTTAAATTATGATCGGATTGGTTATAGTTTCGCAGGCAAATAAAAAAAAATCCGCATATTGTTGCCATTTTTAGATATCAATGTTTTTTGGGAGGACTGCAAATCTATTAAAAACACTAAAAAATTACGCACTATTTTCAATATGTCGGTTTACGCTTAGTTAGAAAGGTAAAAATTCACGTTTATTATTTAATGATTTCGGGGGAAATTTCACTGCTGAAAATTAACTGAAAAATTAATTAAAATTACTTATAACAATAATGTATTCATACAAACTTTTGAAATTTATTAAAAGCGATTCTTCCTTATTAACCATGAGTTAATAACCGAAGAAATTGCCAAATATTTCGTTACTTACAGAAACCTCTTTTGATTCTGGTGTTTTCAGTGGTTTAAGCGAGTAGTTCGATTACATGGCTGTTACATTTGTGTTTTATTTATATTATGTAATTACTTTATTTATTTATTGATGAAGTATTAATTTCAGTATGGAATATTAGCCGGAGACAAATGCTGAACAATTTATATTGTTTTAAGTGGAAACGGTTTTATCTTTCGTAATCTGTCTGCAGGCAACAGAGATAGATTTTTGAAAAAAACTTGCTTGATTTTTTTTTTAATAATAAAAATCAGTAAAATGCGCAACAGTTTTCAAGCAAATTGCATTTGAAAGATTTTTTTTCTTTCTATTTGAAAGTGTAAAAATTGAAATTGTTCGAAGTTGAACAAATTACAGTAAAAGCGAAGTTCATTGGCCAGTGTCGCCACCATCAATATGATGTCAACTTTATTCAGGGACATGTAGTTTGTTTTTATAATATGGATATTATATACTGTAGAGTGCATTTATAATTTGTTAGACTTTAATATGAGTCAATCAAATACCCTTTGTCACAAGTACGATTTTTTTTAAATATATAAATGATTAATTCAAAAAATTATTTGACATGCTTATTACATGATAAGTACATGATGGTTTTATATACAGGGTGCGTCATAAAAATATATACATACACTGTTTAACGGGTCATAACTTTAAAATTTTTCTTTATTTTCAAAGTGTAATAAATTTAAAATAATAAGTGGACCAAGATTAACTTTTGAAAAAAAAAAAAGATATTTTAAAATACTATTGTAAGTATGAAATCATAGCAGAAGTACAAAAACAAGATCGCAGGGAATTTCAGGCAGATCTACGCGAGTTACAATTCCTCGTATAAAATATAACTTTGAAAGGAATGAGTGTTCATAGACAACGTTCAGGAATCGCAATTGAGCATGAATGCGCCACAACACCAAATGAAATGTTTGTTGAAGTTTGTGAATTAATAGAGCACCGTTATAAGCAGTGTACTGACCAGAACGGTAATACTTTTGAGCATTTGTGGTTGTAGGAAAGGTTATGCATTTTATGTAGATTCTTTTGCAATTTAAATATTAATTATTTCTGAATAAAAACTGGAATTATAATCATTCAAAGTGTGTATACTTTTTTTGACGAACCCCTGTAGTTATGAAATACAGGAAGAGATGGGAGAACTATTTTCTTTTGGAACATTCATTTGGAAAATTTATCTTTGATAATTGAGGGGGTCGGGGCAAGAGAGTGCTATTCCACATTTGTGAACTTCTAAGATATTTCAATTTCAAGATTTGTTCAAATACTGAAATCAAAGTATTTAACATAAAGTTTTTTCCCCAGTGTCTTAGTAGCATTTGAGATATTCTGAGTAACTATATGACATTACTTTAATGATATGTCTATTACGTTCTTTGTAAATTAGTTATCTTCATGGGGGATGAACGTCTGGGGAAAAAAACAAAACCTTGTACATATTCTGATACCAAGTGACATTAAAAATAAATTATATATAGGATATTATAGATTATAATATTAAGCAACAGATTGCAGTGTTAGATTTATTTCACGAAATATGTGGCTTTGCACTTTCTTGCCCGACCCCTTCAATTTTGTTTCTGGTCTACATTAAATATTTTTCTTCTGAAAAGAATTCTGTTTTTGGATCTAAAATAAAGGGTAAGTATGTTTTTTATTTTATTTTGTCTTGCTGCATCCAATAGCTAAATAATCATTAAAAAAAATTTAAAGTTTAAATTCTATATTTATCCTCTTGAGACCCGTAATTACAGTAATAATACAATAACTCATTCATTGCTTTAGCACAAACAAAATGACACCACAGATGACAGATAAAAACATTCTTCTCAAATTGAAACTTTAGGGGCTGGTAATTTAGGTTCACAAATATAAGTCACAAATTTCTATCTCCAAAAAATATCAATTTAATTACCAATAATCTAAATCCATACAATGAACAAAAAATAAGGGCTTTAAATAAGTGACTAATCTCCACTAACTACACATCCTCGAAATTTTTTATTGTAAAATATTTAAGTTAAATAATGTCTACTTTCTTGGCTACTCCATTGTCTTGAAGGCGATTTGCAAAATCATATGAAAATAACATTTATTTTATGGGAAAATGAGCATCGATGCTGCAATTTATTGATTTCGTTTAAAAAAAAAATCATTGAGTTATATAGAAGTTAAATCAAAATGTAAAAAAAACAAAATCATCCAATTTAGTTTTCATGAGAATAAAAATCAAGGTCCCCATTTGGGTAATCTGTTACTAATAATGAGAAGGTTTAGATACTCATGTTAAATTTAGTGTTTCTGTCTCTGGGAGTAACATTTAAAAATCTTCAAATTTAGAAAGAGGGAGTTAAAAGTTAGCTTGCAAATTAATTGTTTTTATAAAAAATAATATAATTAATAGAAATGGAATTTTTAAAAATAATAAATTTACTGTAAATTTATGGAAGAAGTTATGGCTAAATAAATTTGCGGTTTCGAGATTTGCAGCCGAATATCGCAGTCTACGCCAATACATTTGAACCACGTTAAACAATTCGTAAATACGAATAACTTTCCAGTCGTCGAATTACCTTGTTAAATGATGATCCCGTCGTCTGAACTAATATATAAATTATGAGTTCGCTTTAAAATCACAACCTCTTTCGAAACTATGACAACCCGTCTTCCATGGAAAAGTGGCATGGGTAAACAAATTTTCAGTTTCGAGATTTTCAGCCGAATGTCTCAGTCTAAGCCAATGCATTTGAACCACGCTAAACAATTCGTGGATACGAATAATTTTCCACTTGTCGGAATACCTCTATAAATGATGATCCCATCGTCTGAACTAGTATCTAAATTATGGGGTCGCAAGAATATCACAACCTCTTTCGAAACTATGACAACCCGTCTTCCATGGAAAAGTGGCATGGGTAAACAAATTTTCAGTTTCGAGATTTTCAGCCGAATGTCTCAGTCTAAGCCAATGCATTTGAACCACGCTAAACAATTCGTGGATACGAATAATTTTCCACTTGTCGGAATACCTCGATAAATGATGATCCCATCGTCTGAACTAGTATCTAAATTATGGGGTCGCAAGAATATCACAACCTCTTTCGAAACTATGACAACCAGTCTTCCATGGAAAAGTGGCATGGGTAAACAAATTTACAGTTTCGAGATTTTCAGCCGAATGTCTCAGTCTAAGCCAATGCATTTGAACAACGCTAAACAATTCGTGGATACGAATAATTTTCCACTTGTCGGAATACCTCGATAAATGATGATCCCATCGTCTGAACTAGTATCTAAATTATGGGGTCGCAAGAATATCACAACCTCTTTCGAAACTATGACAACCCGTCTTCCATGGAAAAGTGGCATGGGTAAACAAATTTTCAGTTTCGAGATTTTCAGCCGAATGTCTCAGTCTAAGCCAATGAATTTGAACAACGCTAAACAATTCGTGGATACGAATAATTTTCCACTTGTCGGAATACCTCGATAAATGATGATCCCATCGTCTGAACTAGTATCTAAATTATGGGGTCGCAAGAATATCACAACCTCTTTCGAAACTATGACAACCCGTCTTCCATGGAAAAGTGGCATGGGTAAACAAATTTTCAGTTTCGAGATTTTCAGCCGAATGTCTCAGTCTAAGCCAATGAATTTGAACAACGCTAAACAATTCGTGGATACGAATAATTTTCCACTTGTCGGAATACCTCGATAAATGATGATCCCATCGTCTGAACTAGTATCTAAATTATGGGGTCGCAAGAATATCACAACCTCTTTCGAAACTATGACAACCCGTCTTCCATGGAAAAGTGGCATGGGTAAACAAATTTTCAGTTTCGAGATTTTCAGCCGAATGTCTCAGTCTAAGCCAATGAATTTGAACAACGCTAAACAATTCGTGGATACGAATAATTTTCCACTTGTCGGAATACCTCGATAAATGATGATCCCATCGTCTGAACTAGTATCTAAATTATGGGGTCGCAAGAATATCACAACCTCTTTCGAAACTATGACAACCCCTCTTCCATGAAAAAATGGCATGAGTAAACAAATTTGCAGTTTCGAGATTCAATGCAGCCAAATATCGCAGTATACGCCATTTACACACGTTAAACCCTTCGTGGATACGAATAAATTTCTAGGCGTCGGAATACTTTGTAATATGAAGATCCCTTCGTCTGAGCTAGTATCTAAATTATGGTGTCGCTTCAAAATCACAACTTCTTTCAAAACTATGGCAAGCCCTCCTCCACGGAAATGTGGCATGATAATTCCGCGCAAAACAAATAAACTGATCAGTGTCACTTGACAGATAATGCACGTAATGAAGTTTTTAAGAAATTAAATAAGATGACAACTTCAGGTGCTTCTACACTGGTCAGTATAAATACATATAGTCAGAATTCTAGAGCATATATTGTGTTTGTATGTTTCTAAAGTTAACTACTGATATACACTATATGGCACAAAATCATTATACACTTTCGTTTTAAGAACTTTGTCGAATATCTAGAGAAATACTTACAGCATTCTGTTGGAACTTCGGGAATATAAAATACATGTTTGACCTCATGTTTTTCAGTGAAGGTTTGACCGCGATAGAAATTAGGGTATCAACAGAAAGTAAAGAGAAAAATATTTGGGATCATCCTGTAAAATAATATGCTCCAAATAATCTGAAGCTTCAGCACTTGACTATAACAAGACCAGTCGAATATGGTAAAAATTTAAAAAGAATTCGACGATAAAGTGATCTGAATTTCAGATTCATTCTAAAAGAAGCTAAATGATAAGGTATATTCCACAAGTTGTCATTTTTAATTTTACTTACCCATCATACGTAGTATAGGGTAAGTCTTGTAATCGTTTTGAAAATCGAAAATTTTTTTTGACGGATTTACACGTTTCAGACGCTGGAGATTCCGAAAAACATATTTTTAGAAAACATTTTTTGCCGTCCGTCTGTGTGTCTGTGTGTCTGTGTGTGTGTGTGTCTGTAAACGCTCTATCTCCCGAAAAAATTGAGATAGAGACTTGCAATTTGGTATGTACTTAGTATGTAATAATGGGAAGAAGCCTATTTCATTTCAATAACCTCGATTAACCGGAACAATTTTTTTCGGACTCTCGAAATATTCGTTCTGATGAAAGGTATATAAAAATTTTCGAAATTGTATATTTTAAGAAATGAATATAAAAGACAATAAAAAAACATAAATTTTGAATAAAGCATGAAGTCGATCGGATAATGAGTTGCCGAGATATTTGGAATCCTGTTTTCCACACTCTTCGATTTTTCATGACCCTGTATTTCATCCAAATTTCACTTCAAAGATATATTTTAATTAGAAATTTGACGCCTAATCAGATGCAATAAACCGCTAGTTAATAGAATTATTATTTTTGGAGTTATAAGGAAAAACCTCTTTCAAGCAATTCAGTAATCGAGCCTTTAAAGTTTGTGACGTCATCAAGCCACGATTTTATTTGATTTGCAATGCATTTTATAAGTAGTTTACACATTTTTATTTTAATATTTTACATTATGCATATCTATGATGGGTAGGTATTACGGTGGCCCCCAACGACTAGTTTAATCTTTAATCTTTTTATATTTCCATTGCTTATTTATGCTTTAAATCTTCTTAGAAATTCACCAGAACAAGCCTATTCCAAAAAAAAAAAAAAAAAAAAAAAAACAGAATTATCAAATTGAAAGCATCGTTCCAAAGCCGTTTGAAAAAGGTAAAAAAAAATAATAATATATTTCTAAACGGGAAAGAAAGGCGTAATTAGTTACATCTGTAAATGGAGAATTTAAATTTTAATCAGGGGGTAATTATTGATATGTAATGATTAGATAATTACATCAACACATCACCCACAATTACATTTCCATAAGGTACACTTCAATGCCTATAATATTTTCTATATTCATCTTTAAAACATTTTATTCCTTCTTTTCATAACATTATTATTTTTAAATCATTTGCATAGCGTATTATTTTAGCATTTTATGACCAATCTTAATTTGTTTTAGAATGACATGAACTCGGAATAATTTCATTGCAATCATATGGTATTCTGGTTCACAAGACATAATTATTGCTTTAAATAATTCCTTTAAATTTATAAATGATAAAACCTTGTGGGAATCATTTATCTTTGCATTTTTACGCGGTACAAAAACGTTACTAAAGGAAATAATTTTCATTCTTTCATTTTGTTTATTTGAAGGGCTATTCATATAAAAAAAATCATCATTCTTTTCTGTGGCTTTTCCATTTGATAAATTCATTTGTATTTCATGAGAAAATAAAGCTAATGACCATTAAAAACATACATTTCTGATTTCTATAGAGACTAATTTTGAATATTCAATTATGGAAGGTTACCAAAGATTATTTTTCCTGATTTTTTCATACATGCATTTTCTTGAGACAAATTGCTCTAAATTTTGTATAATGAATCGTAAAAATATTTGTGCTAGAACCAATAAAGAAAAAATAAAGTATTTTTGCGATACTTTTTCTGTTTTTAAAAATAACTATTCCTTGAAATATTTGTGCATGGATAACTCTACACAGTTGGAAATATATATATTTTTTTGGTTATTAGTACGCGATCTGCTTTCATACATGGATAAAATTCCATAAATTAATTTCATATTAGAAAGTACTATAGCAACTGTACAATATTTTCAGAATCATGAAATGTTTTGATTTTCAACGACGAAGCTCCATAGAATAAATTTTCGGTTATATTTCTAAATGTCTTTCTATATTCTAAAAATGTATTGTTATAGATGGTACAGGGTTTAAGTTCTTATCGTTGATCAACAGTTTATTTATAAACGGTTCGTTTTTGAGCTATAGTTACAACTGCAAAATAGTTTCAAATGTTTTTCTTCATCGAATGAAGATCTATTTACATGAAAATAGTTTTTTTTAATTACGAAATTAAAATTTTTATGGAGTCCTTTGATCTTATAAGGTGCATTTAAAAACCTTTTATCCATGCTCTAAAAAGAAAAGCAGCAAAACATCCAGTCTTCTGCTTGAAGGAAAATAAGGCTTGCATGAGATGTATTAACATAAGTATGATTGCTTGAATTTAATGAATTTTCTTTCTATCCTGGCAAAAAAAAAGAAAAACCAATGTTTAATGACCTAAAATTTATAAAATTTCAAACTCTCATATCTCGGTAAGCTTTGTAGGGTAATATTGGAAATTTTACTGTTATACTTGTATGGAGAAAGTTTCTCTAGGTTCAACTTGTATGATCCATGCGCAGTAACACATGGGCTGGTAAGTTCCCGGTCTGGCACACAGATGGCGTTGTAATCGCCAAACCGATGTTTTTTTTAGTAAATACTAACCTTTAAAAGGTAGTAGAAAAATGCCAGGATGATTCGCCGTGTGGATAAAACGTTAGAGTGGTTTTAGTTGAACGACTTTGTTGATAAACAAAAAATGGATAACAAGAATTTCAAGAATTGGTATTTGATGGGGAAATATACCGTTCAAACAAAAGCTTGGCTAGATAAACGTTATCCGGACACTGCACCAGGTAAATCAACCATTATTGACTGGTTTGCTGAATTTAAACGTGGTCGTGCGGACACCAGTGATGCACCACGCAAAAGAGGTGGTTACTCCGGAAAACATTAAAAAAGTCCACAAAATCGTTTTGGGGAACCGTAAAGTGAAGTTGCAGGAGATAGCTCAGGCTCTGAAGATATCAAAGGAATGTGTAGGTTTTATTTTGAATGAACATTTGTCTATGAAAAAGCTGTTGCCAAAGTGGCTGCCGCGCGTGTTGACTTTTGACCAAAAACAACAACGAGTTCTGAGCACTGTTTGGAGCTTTTTCGTTATAAAATTGTTATTTATTATCAAATTATTAGTATTAATCATTTATTAAATTATTATTATTAAATTATTATTATTAAATTATTTTTAAAATTATTATTATTAAATAATTATTATAAAATTATTATTTTTAAATTATTATTATTATTATTAAATTATTATTATTTATTATTAAAGTTATGTTATTTATTAAAGTTATAAAGTTATAAAGTCATAAAGTTATAAAGCTTTGTTAAAAAGTTATGTCTTCTTTATTAGACTGGGAACTTATCAGCCCATGTGTTATATCAATTCAAATTTTAGACTTAAAAAAAAACTATTTTGACGAAATTTGATTTTTATAAGAGTAACATTTGAAACATATTTGCAATTAGAACCATACTTCTAAATCTAATTGTTATATATTACATATATTTCTATCTTTCTTTTGTTTACTTTAGTATAGAATTTCCATGTTCTTCATTTCTTGCGTATGTTTCCTTTCAGGTTAAGATAGTAGCTCATTCATGTTTTTGGATGAAAAATATCAAGTATAAAAACTAAATAAATAAAAAAGGAATAACATATAAATTGATCAGTTTTAATAATAAAACAAGAACGAAAAATCATGCATTTATTATAGATTATGAAACACTTTCCAACAAATCCAGAGAACTGTAACGAAAATTCACTGTTAAATAAGGTAAAAGAAGATATGTAAGTAAACAGTTTAGAAAACATGTACCACATTGAAAAATACAGTTTTCGAAATGACCTTCCATTGCAAAAAATTTCGTCGAATTAATATGTGCAGCCCTGTATAGGATCTGTATATTTGGATATATAATACATAGCATGATAAAATTTAGTTCAGTTTGAAAACTCACATTTAGGAATTTTCGCCAATCGAAGGAAATGCACTCTAAATCTTTTGTACAGCTCTGTATATTATCTAAACAGTTTTGGTCACATCACATATTAAGCTAAAATTTAATTCAGGTAAAAACGCATTAGGCAACTTAACACTCGCTTACAGCAATTGCCAACCATGAACGACAATGTATTTTGTTTTTTGCATAGCCCTGTATATGAATTTATTTCTATTCCACAAACTTATATTAGGCTACTAATTATACTTTCGCAAGAAAATTCGTAATACAATTAAAAACTACCCTTAAGCAATTCACTCCCATAGAGCGTAATACTTATGTATTTTCTTGTGTAGTCCTGTATATGATCAACCGATTTTATACACACCACGTAATATGAAAAATATTAGCTAAACTTAAAAACGCAAACCAAAGTTGAAAACGCACTTATCACACATAGACTGTATTTATCGCACGTATACTGTAACTGAATTATTTTGTGTGCCCCTGTATATGAACTATAAACGCAATGCACACCATACTTTTAAGCGAGCAATTTATAGTGCACCTCAGTAATGCGTATAATTTTAATTATCTTTGAAATAGTGAAACATCATTAAATTAGACTGCAGACGATCTCTCCCCGTCGAACAATGTGTAACAGAATTCTTTTGTTTGATACTGTAACTGAATAATAAAAGTTTTGTACTCCATACTCTACAAAAAGCATGTTTTAAAGCGCGCCATAAATATATATATAAATTTCATGATGTTTCAAATGGCGTAGCGTCATCAAAATGCATTTGAAACAATTATTTCCCATCGACTGCAATGTAACAGAATACTTTTGACTGTCCCTGTAAAAAAACTATAAGTGCATCCGTATTTATATACACTCATTTAAAATAAGGAACATGCTGTAGTAGACGACAATAACATGCAAAAATTGCAGGACAATCGAAGCATATTTACGTGAGTTAGAGTACGGACAGACGGACAGACGGCAGACAAACCGAATTCATAAACACTTTTCAATTGTTTTCAAATGTTAAAAACGATAGTTTCTATATCAGTAGGTGATCACAACACATTATATTTGAGAATATATGTGCATTTATATTTTTAGTTTTGAACACATATAAATATAAATGTATACATTTTAATCATGGAAATATTTTAAGGAAAAATAAGGCTTGCATGCTATGTATATTTTCAAACTTTTACATTTGGGTTACGGGTAGTGGATGACGTCGCTTAAATTAGATATGTATTCTAGAATTTATGCGAAAATGTGAGTATTTTTTTAAATTAAGCTTAAGCACTTATTGAAATTTATAAAGAATTTTTTTACTAATAACTAATATAAAAATCATCGTGTATCCTAAGGGACAGATAATTTACATGGGTATCCAAACAGGGCTTGTTAGAGAAGATACTACAAAAGAGAACAAGGAATTGTTAGAGGACATGTAGTAAGGTAAAATAGTTTTTTTTTAACAACTGATGGTCATTGTCATTCTCCAAAATTTGGGAAGAACTTTGTTTTGTACTAGAATTGAAGCTGCGATGAGTCCCCGAAAAATAATTCGGTTTTAACCTGCTTTTTTTTTTTTTTTTTTTTTTTTTGCGGGGTGGGGTAGGGGAACCTTTAACTCAGGGAGAAGGGTGAAATCATTTTTTAAGTAAGTAAAGTGGGTATCGTTAATTATGCATTTTTAAATTCGGCGTCGAACGACACCTGTGCAAGTTGATACAATGATTCGTTACATAGTTACGCCAGGATTTACAAATACAAAGGACGATTTTATGTCAATGCAGTTAATATAGGTATTTACAGAAACAGCTGATAGGTTTTAACGAAAATTTGAGAACAGCTTTGTTTTGGCACTAGAAATAAAGATTCGATGATCCGGTTTTACCGCGTTTTGGGAGGAGACAGGGGAGCATTTTAATTCAGAGGGGTTTAAATAAAATCGTCGATTTTGTATTTATAAAACCTGGCATAACATTGTAACAAATGGGGTATGGATTAATTCGATTCAGAATTAAAAAATACACAACAAACGATACCCAAACAACAAATTATCCCCTCTCAGATAAAATGCCCCCTTTTCCCCCCATCCCTTAAACACCGCAAAACAACATTATTTTTTGGGGACTCGTCGGATAATTTTTTTAGTGCCAAACCAAAATCATTCCCAAATTTTCGTGAATGACCAACAGTTGTTTCTGTAAAAACCTATATTAAATGTACTGAGGTAAATCGTCGACATCGTATTCGTAAAACCTGGCGTAACTTTGTAAAGAATCATCGTGTCTCCTTGCGGATGGTGTAGTTTGATTCAGAATTTAAAAATGCATAACTAACGATACCCAACTTGACCTACTTAGAAAAGTTAATTCTCCCCTCCCTGAGTTAAAATTTCCCCCTTTTTCACCAAAATATATTGTAAAACATCTTTTTCGAGGGAGACTCATCGGATTTCTAGTGCCAAAATGAAGTTCTTCCCAAATTTCCATAAATAGCCAACAGTTGTTGTATTTTACTCAAATATTGATCTATTTTACCTGTACTAATAGGCGAAAGACATTTTAAATGAAAACTCTAATCGATTTTGGCGTATGCCCTAATTTCCAGTAAATAATCTGGGATCAAATAAAACTATTTTATAACAGAAATTTTACTTAGACCACGTGGTCCAATTTGTGCTGCTAAACAATAAATTATATTTTATTTTTTTAAAAATCTGGGTCGAAACATGATTGTTTGATCCGCAGATTATTCGCCAGAAATTAGTGTAATATTTAGTTTTAGATTTCTCATAAACTACACCGAAAATCATTTTTATATAAAATATATCTATTATTTATTCACATAATTAAGTTTAAAAATTTATTCAAAACGACAAATTTAAATGTCCATGCTATAATCTCGTTGAAGATCTTTTTATATACAAATTTTCAAATGAATTAGTTCAGCGACTTTTCCATTTTGCGAAATAAAATATACATTTCTGAAATTAGATGAGGAAGTTGCAGATGACACTCTCGCCAATTTTGAAGAATCAATTACTAATTGTGCTAAAAGTGCCACATTTGCCTTACTCTGCATATTTATTTATATTACTTCATACATTATTTTATTATATCATTGAAGCAGAAAGCTGTTTGTGTTTCAGCCCCGTGATAATAGATAAAAAAATAATCCTTGAAAATTATTTTTAAAAATCATAACACATTATTTTACTAAAATTGAGAAATAGAGTAATACTAATTGAGTTATAGTTAAAAAAATATATTCGATGGTAAATTTTATGTTCTATTCTGTAGCATAAAAATTAAAATTCTGCGATGTTTAGTATTAAATAGATGTGCAGCATAAGTAACTTTTATTTTGCAACCTCCTGCAGTTGTAATCGCATTGCATTGTTGTCACCATCGTTATGACGTAAGCGTTAATGACGAACATGTAATATAGATTGTGCATAAAAAATATAGATATTTTTTTAAGCGGAAATTGTGCAAATTCCTGCCCTGCGTTTAAATGTGAACTAAAACGGGTTAATATTTTTACTTATATGATTTTTTAAGTAGTATATCAGTAAGATACACTGTTAAAAATTTGCAGCAAACTGTCCAGTCATTTGACCGTTTTTATAGAAAACGATTACATAACCGTAATTTAACTCTATTCTGACCATAATATGGGTAATAATATTTTCAGATTAGAGTTATATTACGATCATGTAACTGTTTTCTCTAAAAACGGTCAAATGACTGGACAGTTTGCTGCAAATTTTTAACAGTGTAGCTTAACTTGTTGTTTCTATGTTGTAGTATAGCTTTCCTTTTTCATTGTATTGCTTTGTAACTTTAATTATTTTAATTCTAAAAATACATTGTTTTTTTTTAATTATTTGAAAATCTGCTACATAACAATTTTACTACAATTTTACAGTCTACATGTTTTGTAATGAAGCATGTGTACTTTCCAAAATTAATGTTTTAGTTTTGTGCATGTTTTTGTACGTGCTTTGAAAGTAAGAAGATGAAAGTTTCATGCAATATTTCGAAAAAATATATATATAATCATTTTTATTTAAAGTTCAATTAAATAAAATATTTTCTTTAAAGTTGATACATTTTTCTAGTTTTTGTTTTGTAAAGTAATACACATTATGTCAACTAAGATGGTACTTGGCGCAACAAAATATCAGCAAATAAAACAATGTTTTTAGCGTCGGAACTTTTTATCTTACAGCAGACTTGTTTCAGTAGGGTTCAGCGTACCGTCATTAGTGCACAGAATGATGGATTTTTGTTCAAATATATGGAAGAGAAGCGGATTCAACGGATAGATTTTTTGACCAATAGCATTACAGATCCAGGATTTCGGCCTCTTTTCATAGATATCTCATGTAAAGAAAAGTATTTTTTCATGTATTACATAATATATTTAGTTGCTATAATTAGTAATCCTACATATATTACGAAAAGTTGTAATTAGATGGATCTTTTTATATTTGTGAGATAATCTGTATCCGCATTCATTGTACTCAGTATCGCAATAAATAACTTTCTAAATAATCTATTAGATTTATATTGTAAAAATTAAAAATAATAATATTTTTACAAGTTAAAAATAATTAATTTATAAATATACACTATTCATTCCGGTGAACAATAAAAATATATACGGACAGACTCTTTTATGGCAAAAATACTAAAAATATTTATTGCATTGTGCATTTTTTATTACTTTTGAAGTAGTTTTAATGTATATTTTGTGTAATCAGTATCCTAAAACTTAACTTAATAAATAATGCTATGTTTTTTTTTTACTGTAAATCCAAATTAAAAAAAGAATAAATATATTTAACTTGTCATCATATGATATGTATTAAACGGAATAATAAAATACTTATAAACAGAATCAAATAGTATTATAAAATTAAATTTAAAAAATACTATAATTAATATGCACTTCTAGAAAGGAGTTGGGTAGATGGGCATTACGTCCCCCCCCCCCCAACCTGTCTTCCACACATCGAATGGATCAAAAGTTGTTTTCTTTCTTATAACATGTATTGATTTTTTATTATAATTGTGATTTTTATTTACAGCTTCTCTGATTGACTTTTGTATGAATATTGTTTGAATGTGTTATACAACATCAGAACATATAGACTTGTTTAGAAAATTTTAATGCATTTAAATTATAACATATTACTTTTTTCCTATATAAAATTCGCACAACACCATCATAGTTTTAACATGTTTTACTTCAAATAATTACCTGTGTTAAAACCAATATAGTGTTATGATCACTTCATCTCGAAAGACAAAAATCAAATTGATGTAATTGTGAAATGCATCAGTCATATGCTTTGTATAAAACATTGAAACAATCCTCAAACAAACGTCAACCAGAGAAGCTGTAAATTAAAAATCACAATTATAATAAAACAACCAAAGCATGTTAGAAAAAGAAAACATTTTTTTATCCTGACGGCTGAGGAGGCAAATATCAATGTCCATCTACCCATCTCTCTTCTAGATGTGCAGGTTAATCATAGTATATTTTTTAAATTACATTAATATTTGATTCTGTTCATATTTTAGGATACTAATTACACAAAGTACACATTAAAACTACCTCAAAAGTATTAAAACATGTTAATATGTTTAGTATTATTTATTATATGAGTTTGTTAATATATGTATATATATATATATATTATTGTTTTCCTAAATAAAAGGTGTATATTTATAAGCTAATTATATTTAACTTGCTAAACAAAAATCCATCAGAAAAGTGCTAAATATAGATTCGAAATATACATGTTAGAAAGAAGAAAATAGTTTATGACACTATCGAGTTTCCAAAGTCAGTCACTGAACATGACTGGTGTAGGCTCTTAAGAGCCTACACTCTATAGAGTATACACTATGATATTCATAACCGGAAACTTAAACTAGGTTCAAACAAGAGTGTTTCATTTAAGTGGACTGTTCCTCAACAACTTAGAAGGTATATTGTATCTAGTACTGCAAAATCCCAACCCTGGGATACTGACAATTTAAAAGACAATTTTTTTAAGTTTGATAAGAATGAATACCGTTATCCTGGATGGTTTAATGGTTCAATTGGTAAATTGTTAACCAGTTTGAATATTGTGCGTGTAGGCTCTTAAGAGCCTACATCAGTCATGCGAAAAAATTGACTGAAATTCTCAAATCAAAAGATGGAATTTTCCTTAACTAACAGAAAAATTTCATAAAAGGCATTCTCAGGAGTTTTACTTTTTCTTTAAAGGTGAATTTAGCATCATATGATATTTAATTTTATTTCTGATTCCCTATAAAACAAAAATGTATAAACTTGCACCACCTTTAGCTTAATATCTCTTCTATGTAGCATAATTATTTTTATGTTCTACAACTGATATTTCACATTTTATTAAATGTTTAATTTTGATTAAAAAAAATTAAAATGTTTCTTGATTTGCATTCATTGCGCGCATCATTTCTCAAAAAACTGATAAAGCAATTTGTATGAAACATGGCGGATACGCTCATTTTGATGCCAGGAATAACTTATACTTCAATTTTAGTGTTATAATTGCATTAGTTATTTAAATGAATGTTTTCAAAATTTTATAATTTAATTAAAATTTAACAAATATAAAATTTTTAAATGTTTAAAAATGAAGCATACTTTTAAGGTACATTTCCTCTACATCATTGTCAGTATTATTTGGAACTCTATAACCAATAGTTTTGATACAGTCTTGCGCACAGTGGATGCCGGTGAAAAGACAATTTAAATTTTTTTATCAAAATTAAACATTATATATCAGTTGTAGAATATTGAAATATTTATGCTACATAGAACAGTTATTAAGCTATCAGAGGTAAAAATTTTATGCATTTGTGTTTATTTGGGAATCACAAATAAAATTAAATGTGACATGATGCTAAATTGTACCTTCAGTGAAAAAGTAAGACTCCTGAGACGCCTTAAATTATAGGAATGATCCAGCAAATTTCTGTCTTTACTTTCACGTTTTTGGGCGATTTATTTAGAGTGAAATAATTCTTCTCCATAAATTTGGAATACAAAAGAGAAATTAAGAATCGAGTTTACTTTACTTTATAGCTTTATATATAATGAAATTAAAAAAATATAAATTAAACTAAACACCTTCGAAAATATTTTCGAAGTTAATATAACCGAACATTTAGCTACAATTCCCATTAAAAATTTATTTATTTGGAATTATAAAACATTTTCTCTATTTCAAAAACTTTCTCTAAATACTTACACTCTCAATAATATTTAAGTCGTCTCATTAATTACTATTTTATTTCTAAAATAAAATAAAATTTCACATGAATAAAGTATGAACTTGAATCTATTATTTATCATTCTAATGTTGTCATTGTAATATTTTCATTTTAAGATCATCATTATTAATCATTAGTTATCATCAATTTATTGATCATTTTGCGTCGCTGTGACTATTTTAATCTCAGTTGTCTATCGTCGTAATTACATTTTCCTCTTCCGTTAAAGCTGCGAAAAAAAAAAAAAACATGATTCGCCAAGTAAAAAAAAAGTAACGAGTAATTAACTTTCTCTCTTTTTTATTAAAGAAAAATTAGGAGATTCTGCAGTCTTACCCGCTAATGCGCAAAAGTTTTTTTTTTTTTTTTTTTTTTTTACTGCTAACATTTTTCTTTTTGTAATTTTTTATTGGATTTTTACAAACTCGTGTTTCTTTCATTAGAGCGCTGATTTTTAGTATTGATGTATGCTAAAGATTATTCGAATTATTAATTACTTATACTCATTTAAATGAGTTTTTTTTATTTGTAGTCTAATTTTGTACACGCTGAATAAAACATTTCTTCAACTGTTGCAAAATATTTATCATAAGATAATTTAAAGGTTCCACCGATATTACATTAGTAAAGAAACGACAAGAAATGTATATTGTATCATAAATAAATGTAATGCATGCATCATAAATGAAAATACAGTGAAATATAAATATCTCCAATTCTTTAGTATCTCGAATGGGAAACTCCCTGTATTTTAATACTGAATATACACTTAAAATAACAAAATGTTTCTTCATCTAACAGGAAAGTTTTCTAAAAATGATCTAAACTTCTAAACATCTTCTGAGTTACCGAAAATCGGTATATTATTTAAGATAACCCCAGAAACTAATGGGTTTCAGAGATTTACGAAAAAATTACCGATACGAATTCTTTTTCTGCCCGTCATTTTCGAAAAGGTTGTGATGTCACTTCAGGCGCGTTCGTAATTATATAAATACGTAGCCCCTATAGTTGTCGTCTGGTCCGTCCGTCTGTCCACCTGTACGCATGTAACAGCGCAAAAACTGCCCAACAGAATGGTTTGAAATTTATTATATATAATTGTTGCAGAATTTTGTCGAGTCATTTCAAATTTTATGAAAATCGAGTCAAAACTTTAAAAAAATATTAATAAAAGTTTTCTTCATTCTATTAAATCCTGTCATACGTAATTAATTCAATGATATCCCATGATAGGTAATGGTTCTAGGTCACCATGTTGATTACGCCATATTTAAGATAGAGTCATATTATTGAATTTAAAAACCGAATTTGTATACTAAAATTGTTTAGTTATAGCAATCATATAACCTACCGAGTGTTTTTTGTATAGATGTTTCCGGTGAAATAGATATCAAACGGGAAAAGAGTCTAAATATAAATTTCAAGTTCTGAAATTTTTAAATCTAGGCTTCAGTTTTCCATTGAAATTTTCAGTATAATACGATATAAGTTATTTTTTCAGTTAAATAATAACAATGATTTTTTTTTCTTTTACATTAACTTGTATTGGATATTTTTGCTTAGTAAAATGCTAATGTAACAGAATTATAATTAATTGTTTGTAAAAGTGTATAGAAACTTAATTTCATAAAATAAAATTAATATCAATTATATGAAATCTGGACATAAAATAAATTTTGTATTCATGCTTTTTTGCATAAGTGTGCAACAGCTATTACACCAAGATCTGAATATATATAAAACTAATTATAGTACGAATGCAACTCATTTGTTATGTTTGACGTACAATTTCTAACTTGTTGACAATGTATTAGTCAGTTTACTTTACCCAGTATCAACCCGAAATATCGGTTTGTCGGATGCTATCAAGTAAACATTTTCAGCTGCGTAACATAATTTATACATGCGAAATGATCAAAATAATATTTATTTTACGCTCTTAAATTGGCATGTTTGTCTGTTGATTATATTTGTAAAATATGAAAACATTTACTCGATATTTGATACTATCCAAAAAACATATATTTCGTATAGTTACTGGGTTGAGAAAACTGACTAATAGACTGTAAAAACTATTCCGAAACGTTACCTAAAATTACGGGCAGCTAAAGGCACTTTTATTTCATAACTACTATTTAAAATCACGGAAATCTATTGTTATCTGGAGATGAAAAAACGCTTTTCGGAATTACGGGAACATCGGAAGGGGTTATATTATTTTTTTGTAAACCATTTTGCTTGATCAAAAATTATTTCTATTTTTTTTTTCATAGTGACTATATATATCATATATATATGACTATATATATATTCTATCTATATCAACCTATAAAATCTTTACTATCTTCTTATTCTTTATTTATCTGTGAAAGGATTGAAAAACAAATATCAAAATCTGCTGTAGCTGAATTTTTAAAAGAAAAACAACTAAGTACAGATCAAGAGATGCCGAAAGTGTAGCACATGAAAAAATACCCATTAGATGATAATGAGAATGCGGAAACAAATATTACAAGGGGAATATACAGTGTTTCTGTAAATTGATTTTACTATGTACAATTTCTATTTTGGAGAATATGGTCGCATCCCACTTTTACAGTCAAATTTAATGAGTGAAACGCTCAAAGCTGTGCACGGATTTTCTTTCATAAGTTTACAATAATGAAGATATTCTAACGAAATTTTTACAGACCTAGTTTGCTCTCTGTAAAATGTGAGGCCATGACAAGGGATATTCTAAATGTTAAATCCTAACAACAGGAATCTATAACTCCATAATTCATAATATCGGTCACTGACAGTGCATACTGTGTACACGCTGCATTATTGTGCACTTTCAGCATACGTTTCACAAAAAACGAAGTTAGTCTATTGAACATTTTGCTAGAATATCTTCATTAAAGTCATTAACGAAATTCAGTGTTCAGCCTGGACTCAGAAATCCTGCATTTGTTTGCTGAAAACTTCCGCTACATCCCTGTTTTTCTATACGTAAATTGTTCATCTTGCTGTTAAATATCATCCCTTTTATGAATAAAATAAAGTTGCAAACGCCATGTATTCATGCGGTGATAAAAGTGGTACACAGCGATATTCATATATTATGTATTTTCTTAGAAAGCTGTGGAAAATACTGGACTTGAAATATTCTCGACGATAACTGATTCTGAGAATCTTATTTATATGATTCAAAATGTTTCAAATGACACTAGATTTTTAAAAATAAATATGTATTTTAAAATAGTTGTAATCCGTAACCATTTTCTTATCTTATAAAAAAAAAATTACGTCACGATATATTGTGTACATTTAGATGAGTTTTTCATAAAAAATAAGATAAACATGAATCCATCTAATTACTTTTTTTCCCTGCTTAATTCATGCCTTCAAATTTGTATACATAAAAGAACTTTCTTTATACAACATAAATAATTTTCGAAATAATTTATTTTTGTCTTTTTGTGCAAATACAGTGTGATTCATAACTATCGAAACAATAGGATATCTAATTAAATATTGCCCATAGGCAAAGTTTCATAAAAAGGGTGCACGATTTGATCAGATAAGTTGCAACTCCATGGAGGGGGGGGGGGTGTATTGAGAAAATACAAAAATTAAATTAGGATAAAAATTCTCAATTAGGAATTTTTTTTCTTATCCATTTCTGAATTAAACAAAATATTCCATCTTGATATCTTCAAAATTCAGAGATTATTAAAATCCAAAATTTGTGACTTACACCACTTAAGAGCCTACACTAGTCACGCGAAGAAACGCTCACGCTAATGTTAAGTATATGGGAAGGTTATCGCGCGATTTCTCGCTCACATTTTAATATTTTTAAATGATTTTTTTTGCATAGCATAGCTGGGGGCGATCTCTAACGTTGTTAGTTTTTACTTGTTTGGTTTTGGTTACAGTTTTTTTTATAAGCGGACATTTTAAATTTTGGAACCGGTTTGAACCGGTTCTGAAAATGAAAGAACCCTTATATAAAAAAACTGGACTCAAAATCGAAAAAGTAAAAACTAACAACGTTAGAGATGGACCCCAGCTATCCTATGCAAAAAACATCATTTAAAAATATTAAAATGGGAGCGAGAAATCGTGCGATAACCTTCCCATAGACTTAACATTAGCGTGAGCGTTTCTTCGCGTGACTAGCGTATGCACTTAAGCATACCTCTGAGTGACGCGAAATCAGTTCATTTGAAATGCATGATAGGGATCGACAGTATATTTACACATTATTAAAAGTTGATCTAAGACAATACTTTAACTTTTCGATATCAAATATCAACGTATAGATTTTTGCATTAAACTTGCTTGGGAAATATGCTAGATATCTGCATGGGCCCGAGCTTGGCGCCAGGCCCGTGTCTTTATTGTTTTTAGGACGTGTCGCGAAATCAATAAACTTTGTAAAAATAGTAATAGCGATAATAAAACTTCGGTTAACGGAATCATTGGAAATATATTTTAATAAATTAAACAGAAGTATTTTCAAAAATCTACTTTTTGTAATACAGCTTCAAAAGTTTTTGATGTTTTTAAACTTATTTTTCATTTATTCCAAACGACATTGTTTTTTAAAAAATAAATCTTTATTCGAATATGATAGTCTAAGAGTATGAATAATCATTAACGTTGCTACTGAGTATTTTTTGAATAGATGTCAAGCTCCCACTAATCTTTCTTTTTAAGTGTATTTATTTGACCCAGGTTTAATACGTTTGAACAAGAAACTCTGTTAAAAAATTCAAATGAATAAATTAAACTTAAAACCTTTAAATTAAATAAGTCAAAGATTTATTAAGTAAATTTTCTGGCTTTAAAGTGGTTAACAGGTTCAAATTAATCTACATTTTACGGAGGATTGGTGGGAGGTTTCGCAGCTATGTTTTTATCATTCGAACACATAGTAATCTAAAATATACAGTAAAATTTTCCGATAAATATGTATGTAGTATTCTTTAAAATAATCTTAATTGTATCTTAAGAAAAATGGGATTTTTTTGTACAAATTTCGGCCTGTGCAGAAATCTAAAATATGCACAAACACCTGACTAGATAATGAATTAAATACAATTAGGTGCATCGCCCACGAAAATGGTTTTCTTTCGCATCATATCGATAAACTCATCTATGACCTAAAACATAAAGTGCATAACATAAATTTATATCTCTAATAAACTTAAATTTTGTAACTTTGGCTGTATACGAGATGTGTATGAGAGACTATGGTATGCGTTAAACAAATTTAATATCTGTACCCGAGAACCAAATTATCGAAAGTCATATTTCACTTATTTTTCATGAGAATTAAAAGAAAGACGAAACTGTGTTAGACAATATGTGACTTACAATGTTATAAAACAGAATATCACTGAAATAAATTATGATACATGTATAGCGATAGTTTGGCTTGAAAGAGAACAGTTTCTTTAGTATTAAAACCTGATAATATAAAATTTGTCATTTTTGGACACGATAGTTTGGTTCTCAGGTACATATATTAATCTTGTGGCTAAATCACAGATTAAATATATTCCACCAGATAGGACACTTCCATAAGCTCAATGGTAAACGAATCGCAACTTCAGAGCCCCTAGTGACAACAGTCGCAAACGTTCCGGGCGTGTCGCCACAGGTAGGTATTTCTTATCTTATTTGTATGGTATCTATCTTTTTTTTATGTAAATGCGTCGCCGCAGTTTGTTATTGTTTAAAACATCAAACATATTTTATTTTATCATACAAATACTTACAAATATACATATTTACACGAGTTTCTTACAGATTTACACCTTTTTCTTAAATAATTTAAACTGAGAAACTGGTGTGTTGATATTAAATAAACAGAACTGCCAACTGGTACATGTGACCGTGACAATCTGACAGTTTATAGATCGCGCGCGTGTGCGTTAGTTCTTGACTGTGCTCAGTATCGCGCCGGTTCGGGTTTTCGCTCCACTGTCAAATCTGTATGACTATATTTAATCTGTGGGCTAAATTGCCTGCCACTCGTCAGTTTTCAAATCATTTCATTTGGTTTCTAAAAAAATGGCTTTTCCATCGTCAGTTTTCCAAGCGTTTGATTGGTTGTTCCGAACGACAACGCTTCCTGATGTGTTTGAGGGTAAACGCAGGCGACAAATTTGCTCCGAGAAAAGAGAGTTGCTTGCTTTCGGATCAACTCTTTTAAAACCACAGATTAACGGTGAGTCGCCCGTAATTAAAGGCAACTTTTACGCCTCGTGTAATTGCACTTTTAAGGGGGAAAACATGAAGTTGTCAGAGCTAAAACTATGGAAAAACTCGAAATCGACAAGTTAGAAATGTCTTGTTTGAATCAACTGATACATTTAAACAGTAAAGAAAGAGGGTGAGAATGGCAAAAATCAAACAAAATCATAACTTGATGCTGCGGGAAGGAGTTACTTACTCACATGGAAACTTTTAAAAAAGCATTTAAACGTTGTATTAGAATCCAATCTTTGTTTAAAACATTAAATGCATTTTTCTGCATTCTTTAAATGCTTTTTTCAGGATTTCTCATCTTTAAATTGATATATATAGTAAGTCAATAACCGTTAAAAATAAATGGTTCAAACTTGGAATATATATTTTTGAAATATTTTACTTACATTTTATGTTCGGCAAATTTGAAAAAAAGTATTCACTTTCGAAAGTATGATTTGTTTGAAATAAGTTGCATCTTTTTTTTTAATTGCTATTTTAGATATTTTTATTTTTTTTTAAACTAATATTTTTAAAATGCTGAATCCAAATTAAAACTTATATATTTATTTTTAATTAAAAAAAAATCAATCGACAAATAATACTTCGAGTTATAACAATTTCAAATTAATCTGAATTTTTTGAAAAATATATATATATGTATATTTTTAATTTTGTAAGAAGTCTTATGATGTCATTCTGTTTACAAATTATATGGTTAACAATCACAAAAAAAAATTCAAAATTCTAACTTTATAAATAAACAAAAAAAAATGTTTCCCGGACACCTTACAGTAACATTGTTTCTTGAATTACATGCATTTCAATTTGTGTCTGATCCCTTGAAACTTCACAAATTATTAAAACGGACATATCTCTCTGAGTTTTGCAGATATCACGATGGAATTTCATTTATTTATTTACTTATTTATTTGTTGTTGTTGTTGTTGTTGTTTAATTCAAGATTGGATAAGGAAAAATTTTGTAATTGGAAATTTTATACTACGGGAGCAGTATAAAAATTTAATTTTTGTATTTTCTCAAATAGACACACATGGAGTTTCAACTTATCAAATTTTGCACCTTTTTTCTGACACCTTGCAATTGAAAGTATGGGCCTAGGCACAATATTTAAGGAGATAGCAAAGACAAAGTGCCACGACTGAAAAAGACAGAAAGAAGTTTGGAAAGTTATAAAAGCATCTGGTTCAAACAGCAGGTGTTTATTATATATACGCACATTTACCGGTTCTCTAAATTCCAACAGATCGGGAAAAAATTCCATACCTGACCTATGTGACTTATATGTTGTTCGGCTAAAAGTATGAAACATAAATCACTAGTAAAGGAATTTAACAAGCATCTTAATCGTAAAATAGATAAAATGAAATAAAATAAAAATTTTAATTTAGGGGAATAGTATTTTGTTAAAATGTTTTTTTAAATTATTCAATTCAACCCTTAATTAGTTAATGAACATTAATGTCTTTCTTTTTTCTCACAAACGTTTTGTGGTGCTATCTTCATTTTTCGTTATATCATAAGTACAATATTGATATCTTGAAATTCAATTTGAAATATTATCAGAAATATATTGGTAATTGACGAATTTCCCACGGTTTTCTCAAACACCTTAAACGTAGACGAAAGTTTACATAAATGCCTCTGTTTTCAGAAAGTTTTTTATTAAAAATGTTTAACCAACATACAAAAATTATTAAAAATTATTAAACATTATTAAAATTATAAAATTTATTAAACATTATCACTGCTAAAATATACACAATATAGATGTAAAGGTTTTTCAAATATGAATCCTTTTATGAATTATTTTCAAAATGTGATGATGCACGATAAATGAATTTCTGGGTAAAAAAAAAAAAATAATAATAATAAATAAATAAAAAGTGGTGCACACTGGAGCACCAGTGTGTGTGCACGTGCAGTGCAGTGGGAACTCGTGACGCGGTGTGGACGATCCTCAGAGTTTCTAAAGACTTGGCACCACTATTTCAGATCAGGCATTTTCTATTTAATATTTCAATCACAAATTTTGTAATCGCTTTGTTAAATTGAAAAATTGGTAATATTTTTCTTCAATTAAATAAGGCGAAATGTTCTATGAAAAAGTTTGGCAGCTCCATAAAACGTGAAATGCCACCGAACATTTTTCGACAATGCAATAAAAACCACAAAATGTTATTATCGTTTCAATAAGTTCCGAGATTTAATACTGCAATATGAAATGATAATCTTTTCTCAAGAATAGCGTTTTAAATTACGGTTTGGTTGCTTTCTCTGGCATAAATAAAATATATAGAGAATTTAAGGAAAACATGTAAAAAAATTATAACTAAAACTGAAGTCATTCTTTATATTTAAGGTGTAAATCATACAGGAAACTGCATTATTCACTTTTAAAGTATGAATGGAAGGCGAATTCATGTCCCTCCTTAAAAAGAAAAGAAATATATATATATTTTTTTCAATAGTCTGTTTTTTGTTTTAATATTTTGAAAAGCATTAATTTACAAACAACGACACAACAAAAGTTACCTTTACTTGTTTGTTATTTTTGGGAATACAAGTCTAATTGAAATTAATGCAAAAAAAAAAAGTTTCTAAATGCATTCGCATTTATTTAAAATAAATATTTTTTTTTCTTGATAAACTTTCTAATTCCCCCAACCTATTCATCAGAAACTATAAAAAAGCTGCTAAAATAACATTTTTTAGTAGTTAAAGGGACATAAAATCGCAAAAAATTCAAAACGTCATATAAAAATGATCTCGCTAATAAAAAAAATATTTTTTCAATAAATTTCCATATTAAAAAAATGCTGAATCTGTCTGTATTCATCGTAATCAGACACTAATTAAGAAAAAAATAATAATGAATATTCCGATTTTAGAAAAAAAAATACCTTACACGTATTACGATATTCCTAAAAAACTTAATTAAAATTAAAAACTCCCAATTATGTATTTTCCATTAAATTACTTCAAATTAAAATCCGATTAATTGATCCCGCTATCCCAAGTGCAAAAAAGTAAGAATTCACCCTCAAGCCTACTAATGGAAAAAGTATTAGCATTTAACAGAAGTGAGTAAGGAATGAAAATATGCACATTCGTGTTTTTTTAATCCTTAAGCCTTTTTCATACTTGGTTGGTTACGATTCTATATTCTTTAGTGATTTTTTTTTCAGTGAACCCCCGGATAAATTGATTAAACTAATGACTGTATGGATTAAAATGGTCGAACCTTACAATTAACGACTACAGTTTTTTTCATGAAAGACTAAATAGGATATGCAGCAGCCAGCGCACGTTACCAATAAGTAATCATTTTATTTATAGATTTTTTTTCTGTATATTATTTCTGGTGTAAAGCCTTTCGGCTTTCTCCATGAGGTACCCGTAATTTAATAATCTATCAACACAGCATGTTTTTTATAAGTATCTAGATATTAAAAAAGCTTACTACGAATGAGGTAAAGTGTGCTTGAAGAAATATGAAAAAAAATCTGATCCATATTTTTACGAGATAAAATATAAATCACTAGAAAATGAAAATAAAGATTATGAAAATCAGCAAATAAATAAAGAAAAATAAAAAAATCTAACTAAGCGATTTTTTTTTTATTTGTACTTAAAAGAAATCAATATTGATTCATTTTTTGTAAAATAATACTTGGAATTTAATAAAAAACTTTTCGTTATATGATAAACATTCTACTACTATTTGATCACTGAGTAGGAAAACTTTTCATATTATAAATTCTTCCATAAAGAACGAATTCACAACGTCTTCCTGAAATACATTAATATACTCAAAACCTTTTATAAATCTGGACGTTTTTTGAAAGATTTTGTATAATGTTAACTTTTTTTTTTTTTTTTAGCTACTTGAGATATTATTAAGATGATGTTTTACAAATTGGCTATTACAGAGAAAAAAATTGTATATAGATGAACAATTATATATATATATACATAATTAGCATGTAATTTATAAACTTCACATTATTTAAAACAGTATGCTATATATCTAATACGGCGTTTTTTCTAAAAACTCTTCACAAACATCCAGGTTATGTATCCAGGTTATGTATACTAATAATTAATCATTATACTTGCGAATTTCTTTCTGCATAATTTTTCAAGTAAAGTTTCCTTTCCAGTTTGAAATGACCGTAATTTAATAAATTATCAACACGGCATATTTGCTATAAGTATCTAGATGTTCAAAAGATTACTTTGAATAATGTAAAGCGTTTTTGAGAAAATGTGGCAAAAACTGATGCGGCAAATTATAAAGGTATAACGAATAAATCACCAACAAATTAATCTATCGAGTATATAAATCAGAAAATAAATAAATTAAATAAAATAAAAATTATAATTTAGCAGAAGATTATTATAGAAATCCTTAAATTATTCAATTCAATTGTTAAACATTTAAAATACATTGATTTTGTTTTTAAGAACGCTCTATTATAATATTTTTCCGTACTACAATAATAAGCATATTCTAGATATTTTAAATTTAAATTTGAAATATTTTCACAATTGCAGTTTAGGAATGTATCTCATTCTTGCTGCGTAGCATTAAACATAGATGAACTATTTATACATAACTGTGTTTGATGAAAGTTTTAAAAAAATGTTTAACAAGCATATGGAATTACTTAATATTATCGCGGTTTGCTAAATATATACCATATCGGCGTAAAATTAGTCTCAAGTGTAGGCACCTTTCTGAATTATTTTAAAAAAAATGTTAAACTCTTATTTTCAATTTTTTTTTATAAAGTAATTTTTAAATGGCACATTATCGATAAAAGTGATATCTGTAATAAAATAATAAAAAAATAACTAGAGATTTAAAAAATATATAGATTATCCTTTAATCTTCACATGGTGAGTAATACCATACTACTATAATTTAAAATGCAATTAATTGTCAGCTGTCATTACCAAATGATCAGAAGCAGACAGTGGTTAAACCACAGTAGGTAAAGCACATTTGGCCAACCCTTATTTGATTAACAACTCTCTGCTACTGATCAATATGTAATCAGCTTTGTCAAATGTGTATTCAATAAAACACTGAAACCGGAATCGAACAGGAAAAAATCCAGCTTTATACAGATTTCTGTCTTAGCATGTTGATCTTAATGGATACATTATTTTAACTGAATACTTTGAATGAATAGATCTAAGCAATTCACATTTTTTGTAGTTCTTGAAATGTTTTAATCGTAAATTATCTATTGTAACAACTTAATACACCTTGATTTAATTAAGGTACAAACTTATGAATTACTAGCTGTTACCCGTGACTTCGTTCACGTAACATTAAAAGAAGAATAAATACATTAACTAAGCAAAATATTTCACTCCCGATAATTAAAAACGTAAATAATTAACTAACTCTTCATTACATTTCATAGAAGAAAATACGATATTTCTTTGTTATTGGAGATCTTGACATAAATCAGTTTAAAAACAGTAAAATTTTGTGCCAAATAACTGCGAAAAGGAAACTGCAACCAATGGAAAAAGAACGGCCAAATAAAATCGTGTAAATCGACGAATTTGGTAAAAAGAAATGTCAATTTTACCTGATAAACCATTTTACTTTTAACGACTTTGAGAAACGTTTTAACAGCCATCATTTAAAAATAATTCATTGGAAATAGTATATGCTTTTGCTTTAAATTCAATTCATGTGAATAGGGAGGAATAATTCTAAACCTAAATGCAAGGAGCTTCAATTACAAAGCTTTTTGGAGCCCAAAATTACATGCAAACGTAACACTTAAATTGCAAAGCTTTTTGCAACCCAAAATTATATGTAAACATTACTTTTGCATGTAATTTTCATTGCAAATTAACATTTATTACAGTTCAAATTAACATTAATTTGGGTGCAAATTACATGTAAATGTTACGTTTGCATGTAATTTGGGGTTGCAAATAGCTTTGCAATTGCAAGTGTTACGTTTGCATGTAACAGCGAATTTGTGTTCTTGGTTTAATCTATAGTTGAAACAAATCTTGATTTCTTGACAATATGCTGACAGGCAATTTCTACTCTGCAGAATAAATAGATTCATAAAGTTTGAATATGTGAAAATATGTTTTTATTTTGCGGAAATTTTACTGTAATCAAGATTTTTTTTTTTCACCAACTACTCAAATTGAAAATAAAATATTTTTTTTCAGTTTTAATGAGAAAATGGCATAAAAATATATTAATCTGTTTTATTTCTCCCTTTTTATCCACAAAAATGGAGTAATTTAAGTACCATTTTTAAAGAAATTTCGTTTAAATTTACAAAAAAACATATTAATATCTCGGAATCTAATTAAAAATTTTAAATTCTCAGAGTTTATATGACATCCTTGAATCAATGATAACCGGTATTAAGTAAATCGTGTTGCATTAAGAGGAGTAGTTGCGAAATACACACAGTCAGATTTTAACTTAATAGACTTGTGTTCAATTTTCTTTTCCTAATAATCTTACTGATGCTTGTATTATTAATCACAGAGTTCAGAGAATAAATAGAGATGAAATATTCATGTTTGGCGTGATGCTGAAAATGCAACCCTACATACAGTCGGCCAGAACAACTGGCGGCTTGCTTTAAAAACCTCTCCAGTCCTTGTTCCACGTGCAGCCTCTCTTCATCCAATGAAGTCAGCCTTTGGGCCTAATGATTTGAGCGATAACCGGCTTCATATTGCAAGCCGATTTTAGGGTTCATGACCTCTCTATTCTTTCACTGTACTCAGTGATTATTAATGTATGAAATTGATACACGCTCCATTTGAAACATATTTAAAAAATCCCGTTTTATTATGACGTCACTTTGATCCCAGAGAAATCTCTTTTCAGTGATATAATTCTTGTTAATTTTTTTTCCTGGCAATAATGACGTGAATTTTAGCAGAAAACTCACATCTGTTAGGTAGCTTTCAATACAAAAAAGTATAAAGCTACCTATTGCAGCCGTTCGGAGGAAAGCAGTTCCGGAAAATTTCGATATATTTTCACCGATCGTGACCCCCAGACCCCAAAACCACCCTCCGTCCAAATGTTGATTTATATATATAGATATATCCATATATATATATATATATATATATATATATATATATATATATATATATATATATATATCTGACCTATGTCATACGATAACGCCCGTATTTATGAATCGATTTTGATGAAACTAATTGTGTGTATTAAGGTCACTAATGTCTCGACCGAGTTCGTTGGCCAGCTTGGTCTGCCATCTTGTTTCAAGATGGCGGCCACTTAAAGTTTTAAATTAACATAAAATCTAAAATAACTATACAAAAAAGTTAAAAATTCAAATTTATTTTTTAATTACGTGTTAGGCCTTGATACAAGGATTCCAGAGCTTTTTTTGGTTTACCTCTATCTTAAAAAATGGCTGAGATAGAGCAGTTTGAAATTCTAGGGTGGCTGACATTTTTAAACAAAACAGCACATTAACGCGATTACTCGCAAATTATTTTCTTTCATTGTTGTAATAATTTTCCCAATCATACGCATAAAACTATATATTCATATCCGTTAGCGCCAAAATTGGCGACATTTGGCGAAATATCGCGAAATTTGGCGATCAAAATAAGTCTTCATAAATGAAGCCAATTTGGCTATTGCTCAATAATTTGACGAATTTCTTATTCAAATTCAGTATTAACGAATCTTTTGTAAACGTTTCTTTGCATTTTAGCTTGCTGTTTTCGTGTAACATTAGCTAAAATTTTAAAACGTAGATATAGGAAAGCTACCTTTTCCTCCCGGTACAGGCCGGAAGGACTTTTTTTTAAATATAATTTCCAAACGGTTTGACATTTATTCTTGGTAATAAATAGACGTCGTTGTCACCTTTATAGGTACCTGCTGTAAAAATTTGAACGAAATCCGTTAAATATTTTTTGAGTTATGCTTGACGAAAGGTTTTAATATCCATCGTAGCTATATATGGGGCAAAGTAATACTGCGCTGTGTATGAGTCTTCGTTGCACTCAGACAATAAAGAATATGATCTTATTTTTAAAAATACTCGACTATTACCGTGGAATAGCCATGTGATTTTGAAATACGTCAATTTTCCAATATCTTGCATTTTATTTAAATACATGACATAAATACATAAATACATGGCATTTTATGGAAAAAATATGTAGCTATATATTATTTTAAAGAAAACTTTCAAATTATGCATAAAATACAGGGTTAATTAACATGAATGCATAGCATTATATATTCATGGTATAACGATAATTATTTAAAGCACAGTGAAACATAAATATGTACTATATAACAATAATAAATTTTTGATACTTTTAGGTAGCTTTCAATACAAAAAAGTATAAAGCTACCTATTGCAGCCGTTCGGAGGAAAGCAGTTCCGGAAAATTTCGATATATTTTCACCGATCATGACCCCCAGACCCCAAAACCACCCTCCGTTCAAATGTTGATTTATATATATATATATATATATATATATATATATATACGCATCATATATTAATTTATTTCAGTAATTATTCCCATTTTAATTATGTTTTCCAAATTTTCCTCATTTCGTTATCTCAATACGCAAATCTCCATATATATATATATATATATATATATATATATATATCTGACCTATGTCATACGATAACGCTCGTACTTATAAATCAATTTTGATGAAACTAATTGTGTGTATTAAGCTCACCAATGTCTCGACCGAGTTCGTTGGCCAGCTTGGTCCACCATTTTGTTTCAAGATGGCGGCCAGTTAAAAATTTAAAACTAAAATAAATATACAAAAAAGTTAAAAATTGAAATTTATTTTTTAATTCAGTGTTAGGCCTTGAAACGAGGATTCCAGAGCATTTTTTGTTTTACCTCTATCTTAAAAAACGGCTGAGATAGAGCAGATTGAAATTCTAGGGTGGCTGACATTTTGAACACAGCACATTGCAAAACAAGACAGCACATTGCAAAAATTTTCATTGTTGTAATAATTTTCCCAATCAAACGCATAAAACTATATATTCATATCCGTTAGCGCCAAATTCTCGCCAAACTTGGCGACATTTGGCGAAATATCGCCAAATTTGGCGAAATATCGCCAAATTTGGCGACCAAAATAAGTCTTCATAAATGAAGCCAATTTGGCGGCTATTGCTCAATAATTTGGTGAATTTCTTATTCAAATTCAGTATTAACGAATCTTTTGTAAACGTTTTATTTGCATTTTAAGTTGCTGTTTTCGTGTAACATTAGCTAAAATTTTAAAACGAAGATATAGGAAAGCTACCTTTTCCTCCCGGTACAGGCCGGAAGGACTTTTTGTAACTGATATTCAAGCTTATCAGTATCACAAAAATATTTCAGTTATTCATCTTAAATATGACGTCCATTATGTATGTACTTTTATTATACACTGATAGTCATGCTCTTTGTAATATTACGAATATTTGAAAATACATGTTTTATTTATGACGTCATATTTGTTCAAGCCAATGAGGATCTTTTTCATCGTTCCATGGTTCAAGCGAAATATTTTTCTTAATAATATAATTATTGTTAATTCTTCTTTCTAATTATAACGCAATTTTTGACAGAAAAAGATATTTTTAATGTAACCGATATTCATACTTCATGTATAATAACAGATACTCCATATTGTTGTTTCAAATATCACAGAAATTCATCTTCTTTTGAATTATTTTCATTTTTCATGTGAAAATCGCTCAATTGAAACTTAATTGTTGAGGAAAAATTATTTTTCTGCATTTTTATTTATTGGCAAAACGATCAAAGCCCTAGCAACGATAAAGTAAAATGGTTAAATTTTATCTAAAAATGCCCATTGATTCTCTATGAAAATAATCAAATTTTGAATTATTAAGAAAGGTATTTGAATAAAATAAACAAAAACCAGTCTATGTTCATTTCCGGGTTATAATTCACCTATATGCAAAGATACAGGACCATTAATTTCTCCATTTTGACGCTGGCTTCAGCCTAACATTTGCGCACAATCAGATTTATAATATTATTAGGATTATTGTTATATCTTGTATTATTTCAACAGTATAAAATGTCACTATATACCATGAGGAGAAAAAAAATCTACATTTATATAAACAGAAGGTCTGTCCAAATTTGTCTTGCTAGATAACCTTAAAGACTAAACAAGTTATGTTGCAGCAATTCATAGTACAAGAACCTTTGAGTTTCCCGATGAAGTATCCGTAATTTAATCATTTATCAAACACATTATAAATATGTGTGTGATATGTAGACCAGCCTGGACAAGAAAACCTGTAACCTGCAAACTGTTATGTGTAATCTTATGTGTATGAAGAGAAACGCGCTTAGACAAATTTTGAAAACATTTAATGACAAATATTTTAAATATAAAGTAAAATGTAATATAAGTTATAATAATATAAAATCTAAAATATAAGTTATTATGGGACATATTTGTCTTATGATATATAATAATAATAATAATAAATTTTATTATTTTTTTTTATAGTTTTCAGATACAACTTTTACAGGCATATTGTTGTTTTGTCTCTGCAAATTTTGGAAAGTCTCTAAACATGAAAAAAGTCACTACAATACAGTACGTTGATTTTAATATACAAATAATATTTATTATATTAGTAAACTCTATTGAAATTAGGAGTAGAACCTCACCAGCAAGGAGTTAATCTCATATTTTTTAAGTAAACCTGCCTGGCAAGGAAAACCTGTAACCGGCAACCTGCTCAATTTATTTTTTGATCGTCCGGCATGATGTTGTCTAAAATCCCCTCTTACTTTTTCAATTATAGGGTGATAGTAAACAATCTTTTTTTTTTCGTATTTTAATTTTATCTGAGGAGTTAAAAATCATCAATGTTTCCTATGAATACGCACTTACAGGATTATTTTTAGACATAAGCAGTCAAAAACTGACAAACACCAGCGACAATTTACCAAAAAGAATCATGGATAGGACTAATATTTGTTTTCGCAGAATATCAATTAATACTACTTCTACATCATCATCTAGGTCATCAAGAATTTCAGTGACAAAACTGAAGTTTTCTAGGATTATAAGATTTAGAAACGGTGGAGAAATCTATTTAAAAAAAAAGAAACATTGAAAATTGGATCGGAAGCAAAAAAGATAAAAAATCAGAAAAAAGCTCGAAAAAGAAGAAGAATGAAAAAAGGAAACAGCTGATTGACGAAGAGGACGAAATGCCATCAAATGCCATCATCAATAAATATCATCACAGAAGATGATTGAGTTGTCAAACTAGAATATCTGATAACAGCTCAACAATGAGAAGAGAAAGAAGAATGAGACGATGGGGCTTTTATAGATGAGATGAAGTCCCACCATTTCACCAATTAAAACACAAATTATCGAACAGGTGAGGAAAGTAAAATATGTTTTAATATGAGGACTTATTATTACAAGAATTATATTGAAAGTTACAGAAGACAGCACCAGAAATTTGTGTAATTCAGAAAAATTTGAAATCATATAGATGCCCTGCTACACCTGATACAATACCAGAGATGCAAATAGCTTGGACATTTGGACTTGGTCTTGAGAACGTGTGCTCGGGAATAAAGTTCCTCCCATATGTATATTCCCATAAAAGGGGTATTTAATAAGGTGTTAATAATGTTAAACGAATACGTTAAATTTAAATTAAATTAACTCATATTTTAGATATTTATAAAAGTTTATATTTGAATAAAATAATCTCAGTTAAAAGTTTAAATTATGTTCATTTTTAAAACAAATTTAATAACGTTTAATTGTTAATTTTGTTCTATTTGCGATTTCTATACAAAATAATATTTACATAATAGCATAAAAAGGAGGTAAATTGAAAAAAAGGTAAAGAGAGTAAATTGAAAGAGGTAAATTGAATATAATTCTGTACAACAATTTAAACAAAATTATTGCATATTGGTGCATTATATTAATTTAGCTATGAGAAGCCTGTATCAGAGATAGAGAACGTTTTTACAGTATGTATCAGCATTGTTATTTGTCACTTATTTACATAAAAATATTTAATTGAAGCATATGCTGCTAATCTGCAATACGGATTAATGTAATCAGTCGATTTCATGAATTATCTATGAACAAAAACCAAATTGAGATTTTTCTGTTTATTGCAATCATTCATTATTTAATGAAATTTCGATTCGGAAATATTCATTTAAGTGGCACGTTCTGAAAAAAGGAAAAAATATATATATAATCCTTCTTTTTAGAAATTTTTAGATTATCATTAATTGAACATTTAACTTACAGCAATTAAAGTTGTCTTAAATTTTTTGACAATTTATTAATGAGATTTACATTGTTGTTAGTTTAATTGAAAGTGCATTATTTTTGGTTCATATTTTGTGACTAGCCGTCACAGGCGACCAGTTTGGTCTCCCTTAAATGTATATTAAACATTGCAACACGTTACATTTATTCATAACTTAATTTTCCCTGAATCCTTCGCGAAATCGGAAGATTCTAATAGACAAATCATGAACTTTTGCGATCATGGATTTTGCATATTTTTGGGGCACAGGTGTCACATACGCACGTTGGCGCGATTCCCCCCCCCCCCCGCCAATTTGGCGAAAACTTTGTTATGGAAATTGTTGTTTATTTACTTTTATTTATTTTTAGTTCTATAAATTATTTTTGATATGTATATCAATATTTATTTACATCAAACTATCATTTATTTAGTTTTATTTCCTTTTTTAATTATGAGTATTTTTGTTAGCCGGGAGCAGATGATAAATCGCCAAATATTGTTCCCATCACCATCATTCATACTACATTAATTTAATTTTAAATTATAAACCTATCACTCATTTCATTTAAAATACTTAACTTTAATCTAAAATGCTTATATTACATAAATTTAAAATACTTCACACTTTTCATTTAAATAGAAAATAATAAGAAATAAATAAGAAATAATATCATAAATCAAAACATTTGATTTCAGAATCAAAGTAACTTTTCTAATTTGTACACGCGATAAATAAAAGCTGTATTAGCGATTTTAAAAATGCTAAAAATCTGATTCATTAAATATTATTACACGAGTTCAATTTACGTCAAGAAAGGTCCGGAAGGAAGTTGAGTTGTATAGCACATAATTATGGTAAACTTTGATTGTCTCACTGGTGCAAATTATTTTTTTTTGACGCGAGGCAGCGGTCCAAAAATTCATTCGCGGAGAACTTGCTTTGCGAATGATTACCTCCATGATTTAATATTTTAAATGTTCACGACGAATCAATCTTTTTTTTTGTTTACTTTCATGAATAGAGAATTTGAACTGAGAACATAATTTCGACTGAAGTTATTGCAGAATATATACATAATTGAACGTAAGTCACCTCTCAAATATTAATTTATTTTGAACGATCTTTCCTAAAATGTAACTTTTATGCAGTTTTATTCGAAAAGATAATTTTGAATCAAAATGGCCGCCTGGCATATCAAAAAGTGAAATGGCCATCCCGGAACTGTTGATGACAGTCACATGACTTACGCTTTTATTTTAGAAGATTATAATAACATACATAAGAATTTGATCCAATTGTCATTGTATTGCAGTGGCTGCCTTATGAAATTCATTTGAAGAGATAGTCTTTTAAATTCATACAGACAAGTAAAGTAGTTATTTGTCAAAACGATGCATACAGAAAAAGAATTTCCATTTTGATAATTTATGCAAAAATATTTGTGATTATGTTAGTTTGCTAATGTTGCCACAGAAATTGTAATAGGTGCCACCTCATATAGGCATGCAAATGCATTCCCAACCCTTGACCTATATGAACCATGAATCTTGAATTTGACTGCTTAAATCACAACAAACCGTATATTTATAACTTTGATCAGTGTTTTTTTTATACCCATTCTACAAAAAACAGGATTTAAACTTTAAAAATTACGAAATTTTTTCCTTCACATAAAATTGTATACAATTTATAGTAACAGGATCTCGGTTCCATTTTTCCCCGGTCCCTTCCACTCTGCACTACCTGTAATGACGTACCTCTGAGACTCTAAAATAATTTATTTGTCATATTTTTCATCAGGAAATTCGTGACTGATCTACAAAAGTTCGGTTAGTTGTAATATGAATTGTTTTTTTTTTTTTTTTTTAAACGTTTCTAAACTAATTTCAGATTAGTACGGGGAACAATTCAATAATGTAAGTTTTTCTTAATCCTTCACTCCATGCCTGTAAGTTATGTATTTCGGAAAATACAGAGCCTCTTTTCGGAGCGCTAATCTTGAAATCCAATTTTAACACTATTCCGGTGCTACAAATGTCGAAATGATTCGTAGTTTGACGTACTTTCGGTCACAATACAATATCCAGTTAACATATATACATATTTGAAATTTGCCTCCGCCACCACTCAGGGGGCAAAAACATTTATCTAATAATAGTACTTAAATGTCATTACATATGTAATCACGTAAATGTCATTCATTGTTTCAGAAACACGCTGATGTTATTCGATTTAACCGTGACGTTATTGGTATCACTTCCGCGCAGGGCGTGAATGGTTGTGAGTTAGATACTCAGGAGGATGTGGATAGATTTTTTTTTCTTGTCAAGAAGCAAGATTTAAAATTGTATATTAATTCTATTGTTTTAAACAAACTGATAAAAAACACTCGTTATTTAGTTTATTTATTTTAAGAAATATATTTATTTGAATCAATTGCCCTACACTATTTTTTTTTCCTTTTTCTACATTATATTAAAATCTTGTGTTTAAAACATTTTTTTACTTATAATTTATTGCACATCATTATGTCTTTACATAATGCTAATAGCTTAAGATTGGGCTGATTGTAAACGTCATATTCAGATGGCATTTATATGTAAGACTTTACTTTCCCCCACCATATTCATGTATCAGCATCTGATTTCTTTTTTGGCCATCCTGAAAAAAATAAATCCTGTTTAAATTTATCTCCAAGTCTGCGGCGGTAAATGTAAAAACTTTGGATAATTGTATACAGGGTGGCATTTAGGTTAAATGTTTCTACATAGTTTGTAATCTACATAGACGTAACGGCTAGACGAAAGAAATTTCAAATATTTACCTTATAAATGTTAAAAATCCATCATGAAAATGGGAAAACTGTTTACAATTACCCAAACCAGAAAAATTAAATATTTAATTATTCCAAATCATTCACAATAGAAAAATGTCGTTTTCACAGAAAGGTGGAAAAAGGCATGGGATTTCCAGAATTATTACACGTATCATTGCCTGTTACTGCGGAGGCAATCAAAGAGCAACTGTGTGTCGCTATTTAAACATTTCGCAATAAGAATTTTAGCACAAATTAACTTCAATATTGTGGAGAATGTCCTGATATGCTTGATGGAGATTCTCATTAATAACAGATGCAACATTAAACGTTTGTAAACCAGTGCTGCGCCGCTGTCGGACCTTGTAACGCAATTGGAACGCAATTTGTCTGTGGCAATATATATATTTTTTTATTAAAAATCTTTTTTTTTCTCATTTTCGTAAAAACCACCACATTGTGCTACTGTCTAGAACTTTGTGCATTTCTATAACAATGGCATAGACTACCGTTTCTTAATTGTTATTACTTTTTCGTTACGATTAGATCAACGGATACTTTTACAGTTATCTCAATATTTGGTAAATTTTCCCAGTTTTAGTAACATATGTACTACGTAATAAAATTTTCTTAAACATTAGAATTTTAATTTAAAAAAAAAAGAGAAAGACACAAAAAGAAAAAAAGAAAACAAAATCGGTACTAAGTGATAATAAAGCTGTAATTAGAAGTACTCAGGCAAGGCGTTATTGAAAATATATTTAAAAAAAATAATAATAATATAATCAACCTTAATGTGTACTGAAGAACAATTTAGCCAGTTGTTTTGTTTATAACGGTAAGACTAATTTTGTAAACTTTACATATTTGGTAATGATATAATACAATGAAAAATTGCATACACTCTTTAAAAATCTTATATATTTATTTATTGTTCACTACTTGTATTGAAAAATATAACAGTTTTTGAAAAAACATCCAAACAATAGATCACGTTTAATTCTTTAATTTCTGAATTTTTTTATACATAACTTTTGTTAAGAAACAAAACTATAATACAATTTTTATATTTAATTTTTTTTAAGAATGCTGCTAATATAAAGATACGTTTTTTGGATATTCCATTGCAATTTTATTTAAATTTTTTTAAACCGATATTTCTCATCATGATCACAGCAGATTTTATACAAAGGTATGTTAAATATTTGAGTATTTTAGAATTAATCAACATTTCTAATAGATTGTTAATGTAAGTACTTATAAGTATCATATGATTTATAAATATTTATAACTTAAAAATATAGTCAAACAAACAAATTCATAACTTAAAAAACTTATTTAGTCCACGTATATATTTACTCTTGATAAAGCTCTAATTTCAATGAATTTATTTTCCAAGGTCTATTCGTTTGCGTTTCTTAAGAAAGCGCATTTGTGTGTGTGTGTGTGTTTAAAAATAAATTTAGATTGGCTGTGGAATTTTTAATCGCAGTTTATTTCTTTGCGTTTCTATTCGTCTGAACGTTTGCGTTACTTAACAAAGAACGTCGTATTTTTAAAACAAATTTATATTGACGATGGTAATTTTTAATCGTAGTTTATTCTCAGACGATGATAGAATTAAAAACAATTTACGACATAATCTATTGAGTTGCTATTTGATTGTACTATTTATTCCATGGTCAAAGATATGAAAATAAACAATCAAGTAAAAATAAAATAATAGATAACGTGCGTAATTTTTAAAAAAGTACATGAAAATAATAACCTCAAAGCCCGTGCAGCTTTAGAATATTCTCATTTTGTTTTTGAAAATGACTCGGAAAGAGTCGAAACATGTAAAACAACTAATAAAAGTTATTTTAATTTATATTATAGTTGTTAATTTTACACCTTTAGCATTTAAAAGTAATATACTATTACAAGGTGTTATAATTTATTATATTGTTAAAACTACGACTTTTAATTCTTAGTGATATTTTTCTTTAATTTAATTCTTTCAATAAATCCTGTGAAATTTAGTTAAATATATTATCAGATTTATTAGCAATTATGAAAACTAAACTTTAAATTAAACGTTACAAAACAGGCATGATTTTTAACCGAGATATAAAATAGAAAACTTTTTTAAATGTTTAAGAAAGTAATTTCATATTCACTTATGTAAAATGCGACAGACATTTTGTCTCGTTTATTTAAGTAAAAAATCCTACCATTTCCATTTACTCACAAGTAATACAAATAAATACAAGATTTGATCAAAGTACTGAATAAATTTCAAAGAAGATCTGAATTATTCATGTTAGTAAAGAATACGGACATGCGTAAGTCCATGACGTGATTTTGTAAAGATATCGGGATTTGTTCTTTTACGTTTAGAAAAAGGATGGTAACATATTAAATTTAAAATAAATATATAAAATCAAAGAAAACAATTTTGCCTTATTGGCTTATTTTATTTACCAGCAAGAATTGCTAAGAATAATAAATACTATTTTTTACAAGTTTTTATGTAACTACCAACATTTGTATGTTTGTAGGTCTGTTTGGTTCAAAAAGAGTGTTCGAATTTTAAGTTACTTCCAACTATCCGATCGAGTTGGATTTCTTCATACGAATGCAAATCCGATGACAATGCAATATTATTATCACTTGAGGTGCATAGAGTTTATACTTATTTTACAGGGCTACATTTCGGACACATTATCACCTACAAGTAGAATTTTTTATTCTATTTCAACAAAATTTATATATAGATGCTCTACCAACTGAGCTATCCCGGTTGAATCTGGAGGGCATAATTCATCATGCCATCCAGATTCAACAGGGATCCCATTATTCCCATTATATCTTCCTATATTTTTGTTATTTTACCTATGTATTGTTTCTTCATATATTTAATTGTAAAATATCATTAAAAGTTATGAAGCGTACATACTTCAAAGGTATACATAGAAAATAACTATTGAAGCTCTGTGTTGATACAGAACAAAAAGAAATATTAAAATTACAAAATATATTTTCAAATAAATTCAATTCCATATCCTGTTCCTCAAATGGATCACGATTAACATATACTATTTCATATAAAAAATTATTCAAATATTCTAAACTAGCCGGTCTTCCCCCGTCTAGCCGGTCGTTTCCGAGTGGGGCCAGATACATAGTGCAGCGTATTGCCCTGATTTCGCTTGCGGCCCAGAAAGTGCATTTTATATGCAACCAGAAAATATAAATAAAATATTTTAAATTAAACGTATACGAAAATAACTAATAAGAATATAAAAAAGCACTTAAATAAAGATTACGCGACATTTTTCTTTCATGAGCCTTCTGACAAAATACTATTGGGCCCTAACTGTGATTATCTAGGGGTGGGGCTGAAGTAGTACTTTGTATCTGGGCCCCACTCGGAAGCGACCGGCTAGTATTTATATAATAAAAAATCAGCAATAGTTATGTTTTTCGTCTAATCTTCTGCAATCGGGTTCATAGCCGATATTGCCCACGAACTCGCTAGCTCTAAAATCGCTGAAATACGTGGTTAACTACTTTTTTTTGTAGACTTGTAAAGGAGTTTCACATTCTTACTTAACACTGCTGCGGTGATATGGCACAATTACCTAAAATTTTCGACACACAATGTGACCCCCTTGTGGATTATTATCTAAAATTGCTGAAATACATAGTTACCTATTTTCTAGTACATTTGTTATCCTAAATTTCACGTATCTACCTATTACTGAGATATCGCAAAATAACATAGGAAATCCGACCCCCATTTAACCGTCTTTAGTGGCTGAATTTCTAAAATCTCGGAAATACATGTTTAACTATTTTTTAGTAGATTTGTTATCTTGAATCTGTGATTTGAAGCTCATAACTAAAAATGCTACACACATTCAAAATGACTTAAATGTTCGACCCCCATTTAGCCCTCTCCCCTTAATGGGTGAATTTCTAAAATCGCTGAAATATGTGTTTAATTATTTTTATTGCAGATTTGTTATCATGAGTTTCACGCTCATATCCAAAACTACTGAAGAGATATGGTGGAAAGGTGAAATCATCGAAAATTATCGACCCCCCCCCCCCCCATTTAACTCCCTTAGCAGTTGAATTTCTAATATCGCCTAAAATGCATGTTTAACTATTTTTTAGTAGATTTGTTATCCCGAAATTCACGCTCCTAACTTCTACCGAGATATGGCAAAATGGCGTAAAACATTCGATCCCCATTTAACCCCCCTTAGTGTCTGATTTTCAAAAATCGCTGAAATACGTGTTTAGCTATTTTTTCAGTAGCTTTGTTATCCTGAGTTTCATGATTATACCTATAATTTCTACTGAGATATGGCAAAATGACCTAAAATATTTGACCTCCTATTTAACCCCCTTAGTTGCTGAATTTCTAAAATTGATGAAATATATGTTTATCTATATTTTTTGTAGATTTTTATCCGGAATTCCAAGTTCCTAACTAAAAATACTGCTGCTGAGATATAGCGAACAGGCAAAATGACCTAAAACGTTCGACCCCCCATTTAACCCCCTTAATTGATGAATTTCTAAAATCGCTGAAATATGTGTTTAATTATTTTTTTAGTAGATTTGTTATCCTGAATTTCACGTTTCTATCTAAAACTGCTGCTGAGATATGACGAAAACGCGAAATGACTAAAAATTTTCCACACCCATTTAACCCCCTTAGTGGTTGAATTTTTAAAATCGCTGAAATATGTGTTTAACTAACTTTTAGTACATTTGTCATATTGAATTTCGCGCTTTTAACTAAACCTGTTGTTGAGATATGGTGAAAAGGCAAAATGACATAAAACTTAAGAACCCCCATTTAACCCCCTTAGTGGTTGAATTTCTAAAATCGCTGAAATACATGTTTAATTATTTTTTTAGTAGATTTGTTATCTTGAAGCTCACGCTCTTACCTAAAACTGCTGATGAGATATGGTGAAAATGTGAAATCACCAAAAATTTCGACCCCTCATTTAACCCACTTAGTGGTTGAATTTTTAAAATCACCTGAAATACATATTTAACTATTCTTTAGTATAATTGTTATCCCAAATTTCAGGCTCCTACTTAAAACTCCTGGTGAGATATGCTGGAAAAACGAAATTATTTAAAACATTCGACCCCCCTTTGACCCCCTTATGCTGTGAATTTTCAAAAATCCTTTCTTAGTACGCGCCTACATTGTGTAAAGAACATGTCTTCCAAATTTCATTGTTCTAGGACAAACGGTTGAGGCTCTGCGTTGATTATGAGAAAATCAAGCTACTCCTTTATAAGTATAGTTTAATTAATTCTCCTAGAATTAAAAATTAAGTCATGGCAGGATTCCAAATACATGAGCAAAAACAAAAAAACAATTAGTCATATTCTCTTGAATACACATGAATGTAGAGAAAAACAATGTGCGTAACACAGAAATGTGCGAAACATTCACTAGTATTTTTTGTTCTCAAAGCTCCAATTTGTTAGCTGTTTTACATATAGATCAATATTTTACTGAAAAATAAACATTAGACATACAATTATTTTTTAATAATAAAACAACAAATATTTTTTTCTATAGTTTCATTAAAAGTAAAGTTTTCAGTTATTTCTATTTTTAAACAATGTTTTCGCATTTCAGAGCAGCACGCTGTTTAGAATGCTACAGGTAAAACTAATTATTATTATTATTTTAACCATTTAACCCAATAGATATTAATATTCATAGAAACAATTCAAAATAATATATTTCAATAACAAGAGTTTCATTCATCCTTCATCCATTGGAAATATCTGTCGTGCCATGTCTAGAAATGCATAATGCAGTTGCACAAAGTAAACAAGTTCGACAAATAAAAGTATACACCCTATTGAAATTTGGCAAAAATTGCATGTATATTTCGAAAATGGCATCATATCATGGTCTCAAGTATGGAAATGGCACAATTGTTTAAAAATGGCCGTGTCGAAATCACACAAGGTGATTGTGTACGGAGTTCTGCATAAACAGTCAAACTGCCCAAGTGAAGCAAAAAATGACGAAGTTCACACATCCCCAATTTACTTCCCTCTCTCTTCGGGTAACGTGCTGCATTTTTAAAAATGCTACGGGTATACTGATTGAAATAGTTTTCTTTTCTTACTTAAGGCGGTTCTTAAAAAATATTTTTCCTTGTTCAACATTTCTGACACATTTTCACTCATTTTTAAACGTACGTAAAACCATGACACCATGACACATGCAGGCACGTTTAAAAAACAGATATGTCGTCCAACCGTTTTCTTTCTTTTTTCTTTTTTTTTTTTTTTTTTTTTTTTTTGGTAACATTGTGCGTTACAAGCGATTGTACTTTTATGACGGCAGTTTTATTGCTCTCCATCGCTGTCACGTCGAATATTTGGTTCAAAACGCCAACTTTTACAGCATTTCTGCAAACTCGTCTGCCTTTACCGAAAATTTTTCTGTACTTACTGAAAAATGAAAAAAAAATTGGATTAGATAGTTTCTGAATAAGAGCACCTTGCTAATTTCTTGAGTTGAAAAAAAAATGCAGTAAAAAATGTGTCAGATAGTAATAATTTTTTTTATTTAATAGCAGTCTTAAAATATTTTCATTAAATTTAAGGACATTCATTAAATAAAATCGATATTAATATTGCTATTGTTATTTATTTTATTAAACATTCAAAAGAACACATTCCTATCCCAAAAAGCAGTTTCAGTTCATTCATCATCCATTGCAAATTTCTCTAGTATCATGTCATGTATGGAAACACATTACTGCGCTTAGATTTAAAATAATAATTTTCATCACAAAAAACAAGTACTGATGAATGTGTTTTCTTTAAAACATCGCATTACGCTTGTTTTATTCCTCTTAAGCTGCGCATTCCCTTTTAGAAGTTTGCAATTGGAAATGTAAAGTAATTCATTAATTTTAGGTGCTTTGTTTTTTCTGTATACGCTTTCATTTTAATCTTACTGTATTACATGGTTTCTTTGTGAGAATCTAATTTGTTTAAAGTAATCTTTCTAATATATTCAAGACAAAATTTTAATGTAATAAATAAGATTTCTTGTCATGTACATTTTTCAAAAATGCAGTAAATTACGTTGCAACCTTTTGATTTTTAAAAAGAAAAAACAATAAATTCAAATAATTAAATGCAAAAAGCCGTATGTATTGAATTTAGTAACCTAAATTATTAAAAGACAATGATAGAAAAGTCTTCAATAAAAAGATCACAATAAGAACGGTTTTCACACTTTAACTAAAATGCTTTTAAAATACATCATACAAAGGTTTATTTTCCAGACATGTGCTTTTGATATATTCAAGCTGTTTTATTGATGTATTTTAATTTAAAGATTTTATTGATGCCTTTATAAATTTTATTTGGAAAATTTAATAAAAAGTTATGAAAAGTAAGTTAACCAATTGTAAACATAAAACAAATAAGTTGTTTACAAATACAAGCTTAAAGTAATCTAACATTTGTAATATATACTTTTAAGATAAATTAATTTCATGTCTTTCAATATAATCACGATTTTCATGCTCTTTTATAATAAGAATTCTCAGACATATTAATTAAATATCTTAAAATTAAAAATTAAAGCATTTAAAATCATTTAAACACATGGAAAAAACATATCTATACGGCCTTTTATGCACATACTAGAGATAACAAATCATGTGCGCACAAAAGCAAGTTAACAAAATTTTCAATTATGTTGTTTGATCTTAACTACCAATATTTATAGCTCTTTTGTTATATAGAGAGGTATACAAAATGTACTTTAAAAATAGTTTGGTAATTAATATATTAAAAAAACTAATACAAGGAACATTTTCTTTTAATTTGATTTAGATTTTAAAAATGTTGAGTTTTTTTTTTTTTTTAAATACATAATTTCTTCTAAATATAGAAATATAATGTTAAAGAAATATCCTGCATTTTGTAATTAGATACATCTTAGGTTAAAACATTTTTTTAAGTTAATATAATTTTACCAATTGTTAAACGTAATATAATTACATAATACACATATGATTTTTCTCTACTTATTATCTAATTTCTTATACGTTAGTATACTTTTTATCTTTCTTATATTGAAAAGTTTTTAACATGGACAGTGGATTATTAATAAATGCAAACGAAACATATATTATATATATATTTTTTTGTATGTGTTTAGTGAATATAAAGCTCTATTTTTTATCTAAATCAATGTCTTATTGTAATCCGTATAGAAAAAATATTGAAAACATATTTTTTTTTTTAACTTATTCTTCACAGGATAAACAATCAATGTCGGAAAATTCACAAAGGAATATAAAATCCGAGTATTGGAAACAACTGTTACGGTCGAAAACGTCCGCCGCGATTGCAGTTTTCTTTTCCGATATAGTGGATACTTTTTGTACAGTAATAATAGTAAAAAGAATTTGTTTGTTAGCGCAATGTGTAAAATGACCAATAAAACATCTTTTATTTTATTTATTTTTTATTTTTTTATGGAAAACCACATTTTTAATTTAGGAATTTACGAATATTTCTTTCTGTTATTTTTGTCAATTTAACTTCTTAGTAGGAATTAAAATATTTTCATGAAAATAATTGCGTACTATGTAAAAATTTACTTTTGTTCCATCGTCTTCTTTATCTGTTAATTTTACAGTATGCTAATAAAATTTCGTTTTCTTCCGGCTATTTTCTTTTTAATTATAAAATTAAATTTGTAACACATTTTTCTCTACTGTCTAGTCTAGTTTTAGTCTAGTTTTAGTCTAGTTAGAGTTAGTTTCCAAGTCTAGTTTTCGTCTTTTAAACAGTATTGCTCGCTAATGGGAGGTACTTATGTGTGTTGCAATAATTAACAAAATATTCTTGCATTCGTGTAAATATCGCAAAAGAATTTATATAATAATGGTACTGTTTCTAATCGAAATATTTATATGCATTGCACACTAATTGTATAAATGTAAAATATTGTGTATGGTTTGGAAAAATAATGCAACATATAACATGCTAAAGTACCGACCGTGCATGAAGTTACACATATATGACGAGAATTTACGTCAGCTGTTACCAGTGTCGTTATATAATGCTAGTAGTTCGTTACAGTTTAACATTACTAATAACCAAATGTATAATTTTATTTTGAAAATTAAACAATATCCTTATTGTGTAAATTTCTGAAATATTATAAAAATTTTAAATAATGTCACACACACACACATATATATATTATATAAATAAATATATAATCTTCTAGGATATAAGACATAGATATATACGTTTATGTTACCTCTCATACCTCTTATGTTATAATTATCTCTATATATTGTCTCTTATATTAAATCTTTATATTTGTAATAATCCGCATTAAACAATAATTGGAATAGAAATAACAATTAATTTATTGGTGTATGTTAAATGACAATAAAACTGAATTTTTCTTTACATTAATGCCTTTTTTTTTGTAAGACTTTAAAAACCAAAAAGAAACAAAAAAACAACTTTTGGAAAACAACTTTTACGGTCGAAAACATCAGCTTGCAGTTTTTTTTTTTCAGTAATAGAGTGCATGTTTTTTGCTCTGTCACAACAATATGAATGAAATATATTTTTACTAGCGTATAGGATTTACCGACAGAAAACATGAAGTTCCTTTTATCGATTTCCTAACTACAGATTCAATAAAAGTAAATTTGATTTCACATACACACACAAGGTGATATTTTACTAAAGTATACGCTTTCTTCTTGTTTTGATTTATTTTTAATAAAGCACACAATCATTTTTAAAAAGTGTTTTAGCTGTATGTGTATTTTTGTTCTCTTTTTCAACACTTTTAAACGATAAATTAAATACCAATAGAAAAAATATTTTTTATACGTCGTATGATGATTCCAATACCTTAATTATTCAATGACTAGCTGACCCGCCCGGCGTTGTTCGAGCACTTGTAATAAACTTAAATCTCTTAAAAAACGGAACTCTGGCCACGGTCTACTATGGCTTCGGAACCGTATACCCGGCATGCTCGTACGCTCTAGAAAATCTTTTATTTCCCCCTACCACCGCCAGGGTAGCATTCTGTTATAAACAAACCTCTTTCCGAACGAACTTCTGAGACAGGTCCCCGCTGCTTACGTTACTGTATAGTAGGCGCATTACAAAATTGAGCTGGTTTCGAGAAGATTGGAACATTATTAGCCCAGTTATTGCAATAAGACACAGTTAGGAAAATAACCTTGAGTGAGATGCCGAGAGGAGGGGATGTTCGCGTGTCCTTCAGAAAATGACTAATTAGGAGGCCCACTATGCATGCATAAAAATTCGTTCGTTTTGTTAAGCTAGGAACTTAATTACAAAGTTGGCTTAAACTCTTATTTGTAAATAGTGGTAACCGCTACTCATAAATTTAATTTAATTTTATAAAGGGTGACTATTAAGTTAAATATAATGTTTGGAATCACTTGCGTTGAAATCGGAAATATAGTTGCTGATATATAGAAACGTAGCATAGTTAGAGAAAAACCTTGATGGGGGAGCCGGGGTGGGAGGGTTGTTCAAATACCCTTCAGCAAATGACTAATTAAGAGGAGCACTATGCAACTTTCGAAATTCGTTCGTTTGCTTAAGCTAGGAACTTAATTACAAATTGGGCTTACCCAATTATTCGGAAATAGTGTTAACCGCTACTCATAAATCTAGTTTAATGTTATAAAGAGTGACTATTAAGTTAATTATAATGTTTGGAATCACTTGCTTTGAAATCGGAAAGATAGTTGCTGAGATATGGAAACGGAGCATAGTTAGAGAAGAATCCTTGCAAGAGGGGCCGTAGGGGGGGGGGTGTTCAAGTTCCCTTCAGCAAATCACTAATTAGGAGGACCACTATGCATCTTTCAAAATTCGTTCGTTTGCTTAAGCTTTGAACTTAATTACAAATTTGGCTTGCACAATTATTCGGAAATAGTGGTAACAGCTACTCATAAATTTAGTTTACTGTTAGAAAAAGTTACAATTAAGTTAATTATAATGTTTGGAATCACTTGTGTTGAAATCGGAAAGATAGTTGCTGAGATATGAAAACGGAGGATAGTTAAAAAAAAAAACTTGAAGGGAGGGCCGGGGGTGAGGGGTTGTTCAAGTGTCCTTCAACAAATGACTAATTAGGAGGACCACTATACATCTTTCAAAATTCGTTCGTTTGCTTAAGCTTTGAACTTAATTACAAATTTGGCTTAAACTATTATTCGAAAATAGTGGTAACCGCTACTCATAAATTTAATTTAATGTTATAAAGAGTGACTGTCAAGTTAATTATAATGTTTGGAACCACTTGCGTTGAAATCGGAATAATAGTTGCTGAGATATGAAAATGGAGCATAGTTAGAGAAAAACCTTGAAGGAGGTCCCGGGGGAAGAGAGGGGGGAGGGGATGTTCAAGTGCCCTTCATCGAATGACTAATTAGGAGGACCACTGTGCATCTTTCAAAATTCGTTCGTTTCCTTAAGCTTTGAATTTAATTACAAATTTGGCTTAAACTGCTATTCGTAAATAGTGATAACCGCTACTCATAAATTTAGTTTAATGTTATATAGGGTGACTATTAAATGAATTATAATGTTTGAAATCACTTGCGTTGAAATCGGAAAGATAGTTGCTGAGATTTGGAAACGGAGCAGAGTTAGAGAAAAAACTTTGAAGGAAAGGCCGAGAGGGGGGGGGGTGTTGTTCAAGTGGCCTTCAGCAAATAACTAATTAGGAGGATCACAATACATCTTTAAAGATTGATTTATTTGGTAAGCTAGGAACTTAATTTGAAATTTGTCTTACACTATTATTCGGAAATTCTGGTAACTGCTTTCTAGAAACACACCTTGAAGCTTAAATGTAATTAAACCCTTGCCCCTCTTCATTCCCGCAAATATAAAAAATAATCTGTTAAATAAAGTTTTCTGTATTAAAAATCTCCATCATAATAATAAAATGTCATGTAAAAAAAAAAAAAAAAAAAAAAAAAAAAAACTTAAATCCAACTAATTGTCATGAAGAAAAATGGGCCTGGAAAATATTTCAATCGGTGGGTCGTATGTGTAATTTGTCATGTACAGGTGGCGCGTCATTCGCTTGGCTCCTCTACGCTCATAACTTCAATCCATATTGACACTATTTAGTTAGAAATCCTTATTTATGCATCGCTACTCTGGTTTATTTAATTACTTCTGTGAAGAATGGATTTTACCAACCAGTGAACCAACCAACCCAAGAGAATAAAAGCGTATTTTTGATGACAGTTCTTTGTGAATATTAATTAATATTTCAGAAAGTAATTGAAAAATTAAAATTCTGAAGTAATGGTGCACCAGGAGAGGGTTTGGACTACCTAAATCTAAATTTACAGCCTTCTAGGTGGGCTTAATTTTCCTAGTCATCGCCAACAGGCACACACACAGAGCGAAACTTTCTTTTATTAGTATAGATTTATTATTGTAAAACTAAAAAATAAAGATGATTCATTGTATTTTCTATTTATTTATTGTGAGCATAAAGAATACGCATCGGGTAAAAAAAAAAAGAAAAAAAAATTACTGGTAGACAACTACTACGGTTAGAAATGCTAACCTCGATACAAGTTTTTCATTTCCGATAAATTGGCTGTTTGTTGTTCTGCTACAACAATGTAAAATAATTTCTTTTAACACCATACGAAAATTATTTCAGTAAAATATAAAAATTCTTTATTATTTTCAATATTTTAATTTTTTAAAGAGTATATTGGATTACATGCTGCTCTATTTTTATAAAGATCAGATTGATTTTGCAAAAGAGTTGTTTGCATACATGTAATGTTTTTAATCATCTACATTGAAGCATGAATGAAAAACAAATTGCAACTATTATAATGTTTTTCTGTATATGCCAAATGAATGCAATACGCTATTTATTCAATCCATTCCTTATTCTAAAACGAGAAAAAACGAAGAATATATTGAAGATAGTTGATTGTCTTTTCTAATTCTTGACAGTAGAAACAATGAACATAACGGAATTCGCAAAGGAAAATAACATCCGACTATTGGAAAACAATAGTTTCTGTCGAAAACGGCAGCCACAATTGCAGTTTTCTTTTACGATAGAGAGGATGTTTCTTCTGCAGCAATAATAAAGCAACAGAAAGTACATTGTTTGCACTATGTGAGCCATCATTTACCAACAGAAAACATGAAGTCTCTTTTAGGAATTCCGCATTTATTACATTTATTACAGATTATAGGTGTCTTTAAGTTAATCGCAATGTAAAGAATTATTATAAAATTTGTAGAATAAGTAACATAAATAAATTTTACTATATTTTATTTAACATTTGAAAAAAATTCTGAGTGAAGTGTGTTACAATATGAAAAATTGTTTTGTTCAATTTAACATGAATAGTATTAGTATATGCTCAGAAAATAAATATGTTTCTATTCTCTTCCAAATGTTATCAATAATTTGCTGAATGACAGTATCTATTACTTTCGAACTCTACTATAACTAGATATTACTTAGAGATAACCTACTTTTAACGAGAAAAATGAAAGTTATAGTTTGGCCCGATTTCTAAATGCACAGTAAAAATAAAGACAGAAACAATGAACATCATACGAAATATACCGATTTTTTTTTTTTTTTGCGTATAATATTAAGAAATGTTGTGCTCTCAACCAGTATTGTAAAAACTAACTTTGTACTAATTGTACTTTAATCTCTAATGTAATATTCAACATCTGTACTCTAAAATATGAATTTTCAATAAACATTTCCCCTCGTGGCGAAAAGTTCCTATGCTTGACGGCTGGATCTCCACGAGAGGGGGATTTCTAGTAAATCACGGGATATGTTGTTTTCTAATGACAATGTAATACGTTTTAAAAAGTACTAATACTAGTAATTGAATCAAAGAACATTTTTTCATATTTTAATAATTAAATAGAAAGGTTCATTTAATAATATATATGTATGTATTTTGTATTTTTGTTTATTTAAGTAATAACGACAGTAAGAACAACTTTCAGTATAAACAAACATTACATACAAACAAACATTCACACAGACATACAGACAAACATATAAATACATACGCAACATACACATTCTCTGTATACATTTATAAGAGAAACAAATATGTAGACATCCGCACACAAATGTTTTACCTCTATCTTCTGTTTTCAACGCTTCACTTTAATAGTTATTTTTCTGTTAAATTGTCAAAAATATTTTGACAGAAAATATTATTTATTAATCAGAAAGAAAATAATAAAATAAAAAGATTCTTCCTTAATTTTCTATAAAATGGTAGTGAACAAAGTTTTCGATTTACTTTTCCATTCCACGGTAAATTTATTTTATCTTCTGATAACGTATGAAGTTTTGAGAAGTGTTTGATATTACTAATTGAATAAAATTATTTTTATCGCATTTTAAGCATTTAAATACAAAGACACATTCCATTTAAAAAAAAATTATATAAATGTTTCCAATTTTGTTCATTTCAGTAACAATACAGAAAAAACACATTACTATTTCAAAAAGAAGTTCCTTGCCATTATAAATTGTAAATTTATATAGTGTCCTATTATGTACAGAAATACGTTAGTGCACTTATTAGTTTTAGAATAGTACTAGAAAAAAACCCTGAAGAATTTGTTACTGTAAAGCATTGCATTCTGTTTGTTTCATACCTATCACGTCGTACATGTTTTTAAAAAGTTTTCAATTGGAAATGTAAAGTATTTCATTACTTACAATTGTTTTGTTTTTTGGTATAAGCTTTTATTTTAATTTCAGGTATAATAGAACTTCCTTGTTAGAATCTAATTTATTTAAAGGGAATTTTCTAAAATAACGAAGACCAAGTTTTAATGTAAAATTCTATAAGGTCTCTTTTCAGATAAATTGATCGTAACTCTTTTTTTCTGGTACCTTTTGTTGTTCGTAAAACAAAGTAAATGAATACCATCGAAGAAAAAAGAGAGCATGCATTTAATTTCAATAGAAACATATCACGCATTTTCATAAATAAATGTCTCAGTTAAATGCATTCAAAAGAATGGTTTCAAACAGAAAGCTTTTAAAAGAAAAGTTTCATTATCGTACTTTTAAAATTTTAAAAAAGGTTTATTTGAAATGTTTTGTTAAATACTCAGAAATTTACCAGGTATTTATTGTTCATTGCTGTTCTGTCTTTATAAATTTAATTGAAAAATGTTGTTAGAAAGTATGAATCGTTGCTAAAATTAAATATTCAAATTATTTAATGCACCGTGTAAAAATCTTGGGCAAATAAATAAATAAATATATGTGTGAGTGCGTGAGTGCTGTTTGTGTGCATTTATATTATACATGCTCTATAGCAGGTCATAAAATCGTGCAACGTATAACACATCTCTATAATTAAATGAAATTAACTATATGCATATAGACAGTTGCCAAAGTGAAAAATATTTTTTAAATAACATTTAAACAATAAATAATTGAATCATTATAACGTGAATATATTAATTAACTCCAATATCTAAAGACTTTTTAAAATATCTTCAGAAAAATCACAAAACCATGTTCTCGTCAGTGAGAAGGATCTGCTGTATACATACTTCACTCTCAATCTGAATTCCTATACAGGTTTCGAAGGCGTGTCATACTTAAATACTCGAACAAAGAAATAATTTGTTTAATCAACTTGATAAAATACCTAAAATAAAATATTATATTTTAAAAACCTCAGTTAAATAAGACTGCAACACATTTATGAATACAAGAGTAATACAACGAAATGGGCATTCAATTGGAAGTAATAAAGTCCTAACTCAACTGTAATTAACTAGTAATACAAAGAAATAAACCAAAGAAATTGGCGTGTATCTTTATTAATAGTTGGATTCGAGCAGTTAGTTGCTTTAATTTTCTTGACTTTCATGGATTAGAATTTTCTCAACTTTCACTTGATTCAAAATGTCTAACACTTCAAATTTATGAACTAACTGTTAAATTTGTTCCCTAGTCAAACCACAATGTTAAAAAATTGCAGTAAAATTACGGGCAGAAGCCAGCAGCAGAGATTCCAGTCATACCCCGTAAAAAAAAAAAAAAAAAAAAAAAAATCCATGCCCATCAAATTTGTGCAGCCCGTAATTTTACGGGCAAAGTGATACAGCATTATAATGCACAGGATATAATACACTTTAAAACACAATAACACTTTACTTACTGTTCTATTATAGTACGTAGCACGTCAGATAGTCATTACAGAATCGCTGTTTTGGCGGGTTAAAATTTTCAAAACACGAGAAAAATGAAGGGTTACACCCTAGCGGAGGACACTGTATGGGGTCGTACCGTACTTTTGCTAACATACGGGCTAGAACTGTAAGAATATGTGGATTGCTCTTAATTTTCTAAGTATCTAAGGGATAAGGCCGCTTATTTAGTGGATCAGACCGTTTTTCATCAAATAAGGCTGTTGCCCGTGAAAATTGAAGGGCAAACGCTCATAAATTTACAGTTTTTTCTGAGAGTTCAGCCTACAACTGCGATTGCTTAAGAATCGGAGTCTGTTTCAGATTTCTATTTTCAGAAAATGTTTAATAGAAATAATCTTTATATTTAAAAAAATAAGGAACAATACATATAATAAAGAGCAGCTTACTTACATCTGCGAGTTACTGACAGTTGTATAGCAACTTTAATTACTTTAAATAATTAATTTTGCCATACATCTAGCTTATTATTATATATTATGCAAAAGTTATGAGTTTTTGCAAAATGCTATACAAAAATATTACTTTTGTTACTCATTTGTTTGAGCTTTTTTATTTAATAATAGTATTTGATTATTTTTGTTTTATTTTCTCCATTTTGTTATTAATCCTTGTTATATTCGGATTTAATTTTTTCAGTCCCATGCAACTGTATTTTAATAATTATGTGGCTATTGATTTCTTACAATGGAATAAATCCTTGAAACAAACGTTTAGTTTTTTAATTAATAGTATTTCTATGGTGTAATTTTTAATATTGAAACAGCGAAAAAGATTTGAAAAAAAAAACATATTTATGTATATTTTTTAATTAATCCATTTTTAAGAGTTTATCAGCACAACATACTTATGGAATAACATACAGTTTTATTAATACTATCGTTTATTTATCTGTAAAATGTTTAAGCATATTTATGAGACTGTAATGAAAGTTCAAGTAGATAATAGAATTGCTTATTCATTGCGGACTTTTCTGTCATCTTCAAAATTGTGTAAATGTAGTTTTTGACGGCTACCAGAAGCAGATTATATTTTTTTAGTTAATAAATATCACATAAGTTAAATTTTTGAATTTTTAACTAGCAAAATATTTACTTTCGAACGAAGTTCATTCGAAAAATGTAGCTCAATATAGATTGTTTTCGTTACTTTTTAAAAAACTTCCAAGCTAATTTTTGAAAGAACCTATCGCAACAAGAAATATTTGTTTTTATAACATTGTTAGGCAATTATGATTAACCAAGTATGATTAACCAAGTATGATTAACCATAAGATACAACAATTTGTCAATGAAATAAAATTTGTCAATCGATTTGGCGAAAAAATAAAATCTGCCAATTTATATATATGTATGTTTTAATTTCTACTGTTTTTTATCAAATCGCATAAAGGATAAAGTTGCAAATTCTCATGAAACTGAAAACCGTTTTATAAAATTACGATGTAAATAAGTATCTCGGTCGCTTGACGATTTAACATCCATCGGAAGCTCCTATAACAAAAAAGCACCGATATTTAAAAAAAAATCAAATTTCTTAATAAATATTTTTATTAATATCTCCTAAAGTTTTGATTCGATTTTAATAAAATTTGAAATGTCTCGACAAAATTCTGCAAAGATAATATATTTTAAATTGCAAACCATTTGGTTGGGTAGTTTTTGCGTTGTTATATGCGGACAGACAGACAGACAGACGGACAGACAGACAGACAGACGGACGGACAGACAGACAGACAGACGGACGGACAGACGGACGGACCAAGCGACGACTATAGGTGCTACGTATTTATATAATTACGAACGCACCTAAAAATGATAAAAAACTAGTAGCAATAAATTAAAATCGTAGGTACTGCTTCCACAAAATATTAAACAAAGAAATTCAGTTTTATCATATTTTAATATTATCTCCAAAATAAGAAAGCCGCATCACGTTACGCAATTGAAATTAAAATTTATTTTTTGTGAACGTTTAATGACCAGAAAGATCTTGATAAGAAATCGCTTATTGCAAAACAAAATATATACAGCATATTAAAGAAAGTTATTTTGTGTGGCACATAAATTTAAAAACAGATATTTTAGAATATTTATTTTTCTATAATCTTTAAGGTATCCAGTCACCTACAATGAATTATAAATGAAGCAATGTATAACTAGTTATAACAGTAGAAACTATTGAATTTTCCCAGTACACTCTCAGAAAAAACTGTAAATTTATGAGCATTTTCCCTTCAATTTTCACGGGCAACAGCCTTATTTGATGAAAACGGTCTGATACACTGAATAAGCTGCCTTATCCCTTAGATACTTAGAGAATTAAGGGCAATCCCTATATTCTTACGATTCTAGCCCATCTGATAGCAAAAATACGGTACGACGGTAAAGTGTAATGTAATATGCCCGCACACACACACACAGATATATATTACGAAATTTAAAATTTCATCCTAGCTTGAAATATTTTAAAAATATTACCTGTCTAATATTATTTACAACCATAGTTTATTTAATTCTTCCTCGTCTTAAAATTAATTCAAATATTCATTTTACATTACTTCCATGATGTATTAATCTTTACCTTTATAAAAATAAAAGTAAAACATATCTAGAATAGTTAATTGCTATAATACGTAATTTAAAAAAACATCTACAATATAATTAATAATTTGTTTGCATTTAATTCTGAATGAAGCACAAGTATAGCAAATATTGCGATTTGTTTTTGTATACGTACATTAATACCATACTCTATTTTTTAAATTAATGCCTTACCGTAGAACGCAAAAACTAGACTATTGATGTTAACTGATTGTTGGTTGATAATTCTTTAGATTACAAGAACTAAACATCGGGTAAACACTGTATTCGATTATTGGAGAACGACTGTTACGAATGATAGGGTCCACCTTTATTAGAGTTTTCTTTTCTGATAAAATTGTCGTTTCTTGTTTCAGAGCAAAAATACAAAAGAAATTCTTAGTTTGTTTCAAACGAACAATTACTAATGTAAACTAATAAAATGATTTTATTGATTGCACGTATATAGTTTAGAAAATGTATATTGTTATATATAAGATATTTCTGCCTAAATCTGACGACAAATAAAGCGGCAATGTTTTTTACCTAAGATCTTAACACATGAATTCGAATATAAATGCTGTATAATGGAACATCAAAACTTTGAGTACAAAACGTGAAACGTTTCGCTACCCTAAAAAAATTCTTTAAAAGAATTTCCCATTATAATACACATCGTTCATTATCATTGTCCCCATAACTCCCTAAATGCATTGAATAATTCCGAAACAGGGATAACGGTTTTGATTTTTTAAACTTTGAAGGTCAAATTACACTATCGATGTCAAGTGTTCGAACGTCTGTTTCATCTACCTGAGTGAAAAAGCGAAAAGGTGACACGTTTTCAAATTCGATTTGCTCTAAAATATACTACGCATTTTGATGATTGTTTTATTTCAGAGATTTATTAGCAATAAATTGGATCCGTTAAATGAGGAGAGGTTTTTAGGAGATTTATTAATGCACGCTTATGTGGTTGTTGCGCCATCTCCCACCCCCTTTTGTATGTATGTCCGCTATTGGCGACAGTAAGCAGCTTTCATTCAGCCAGACCCATGCTCGAAGTATTTTACGATAATTCAAGAAGCTATTAGTAAATTAAGCTATTAGTATATTAAATTGTTCAATTATAAGTGTTTCAACTTTACAATTTATGTGTTTGATCTGTTTATTAAGTATCTGAAAATTTATAGCGATTAAATTAATATTTTAAGATAAACTGACTTGCATAAAATGCATTGTCGCATTTACGAACTTTCGACGTTTCATCAGCACTGCAGCAACTCTATTTTGTGCTCGGTACGAAAGACCTTGTAAGCTTTTCTACTGATCGTCAGTGCATCAGAAATGATATGCATCGGTGCCGATAAGGCTTGTCAGCGCCTGTCTAAATTGATGACGCCTGATATAGGGGCACCGCCCATACTGCCCTTACTGCGGCTCTATGTTTCATTTATGTTTTAACTAATGTAAATGTGTCAAAATGACCTATATGCGACAATTATAAATTGTTTACTTAGAAAATAGATATTGATTCAATTTGTTCAAAACAAGTTAGTTTTAAATTGAAAGCACAACATTCAATCTTTTTCTGATTAATAATATATGCAGTTTAATAAAATGCCAAAAATGTGACAAAAGTATGGAGAATTTCATGTGATTTAAGAACAATGACCGTACATAAATATATATATATATATATATATATATATATATATATATATATATATATATATATATATATATATATATATATATATATATATTGAGATTTTTGTTTTAATGAATAATCTATAATAATTATTTTTTTAACAGTTCTATAGGATTAAAATATCTCTATTACTCTACAAACATAAACATATTTTTCTATGAACAATCAACACTGGAGAATTTGAGAAGAAAAACAATAGCCTACTCTCAAAAGAACTCTTACAATGAGAATATTTTCCTCTTTTGCAGTTTTTTTTTTTTTACTATAAAGTGTATGTTTCTTATTCAACAAGAACAGTAAAAAATAAACTCTTAGTTTAAACTATTAAAAAAAATTTCAATGAAAAACGTGAAGAGTCTTTTAAGCTTTAAAAAACAATTATTTTGGGTTCAAAATTTCTTAATTCCAAGAAATTTATATTACAAAAGACATTTTTTTTATTCCTTTAGTTTGTTTTATCTACTGTGGCACTTATTCAGGTGAAATGAACATTTCCATTATAAATCATGCAATTTCACGTCAGCTTTTATAAAATACAGATTTAGTTATTTATTTTAAGGTAAAATATTAAAATGTTCATGCAAGTGTGACAGAAAAAATTGAAGGAAATAAAGCTTAAATATCCAACATGCATAATCGAGGAAAAATAGAACGTGATAAACCATTTTTTTTTTTTTGGAGTTCTAATATTCTTAAGCTGACAATTTCTCAAATCAATAAAATTTATGCAGCAAAAAGGTATATATTTAAACTTTTATCCACTTTACTTTTTTGTGGACATTTATATGGGTGAAATGAACATTTCCAAAGTAAATGAAGTATTTTCTCTTTAGTGTTTAGAAAAGGCAGATTTAATTACTCAATTTAAGGTAAAATATTAAACTGTTTATGCAAGTGCGATAGAAAAATTAGATGGAGATAAATTTTAAATATCCAACATACGTAATTGCTTTAAGATAGAACGTGATTCTTCTTTTGTACCTTTCGAACATTACAGGAACGCATTTCTCAGACTTTATAATCCTTTGTGTTTTAATAGAAACAAAACTTGATTACGTTTAAAAGCCTAACTGTTATAAAGAGTCCTCCTACGTAGGTTTTATTAATGTTTTAAATAGTCGGATGTGCCAATCCCAAAACTTTCTTCTATCTCAAACAGCTTTCGCATACACAAAAATAATCAGCACCAATTTATATCAAGATCTAACTGAATCTAAAGTTTTATTAAATTCCATTCATTAGTTCTTGAGATATGAGTATTGCAAAAATCGTGTAAATCCTGCAGAATGCAGCATAGCAGCGCCACCTGTTGGAAGATTTAGACTAAAACTTAATCAACAACAACTTATATTAACGTCTAACTGAATCTGAAGTTAGATTAAAATCCATGCATTAGTTCTTGAGATATAGTTATCGTGGTAATAATGAAAAAAGTAGCATACCAGCGCCACCTGTTGGGCATTTTACACAAAAACGTAATCAGCATCTATTTATGTCAAGGTCTAACAGAATCCGAAGTTGGATGAAATTCCGTGCATATAGTTCTTAAGATATAGCTATCGTAAAAATCGAGAAAAATGTGGTATAGCAGCGCCACTTTTTGGGATATATACACCAAACTTTAATCAGCGTCTATTTATGTCAAGGTCTAATTGAACCAGAAGTTTGATGAATATAAGCACATTAGTTCTTGAGATTGAGCTATTGCGGAAATCGCGAAAAATGGAGCATAGCAGCACCACATGTTGGGCGATTTTCACCAAAATCTAATCAGCACCAATTTATATCAGGGACTAACTGAATATAAAGTTTTGTTAAATTTCGTGCATTAGTTCTTGAGATAGAGCGCCCACAAAATTTTTGTCACATACAGACAGACAGACAGACAGATATTTTCTAAAGATGATCAATTCCTGTTCAGGACCTTCTAAAACGTATAAATCCGTCGAAAACCGGAAGTCGAAAGTTTTCATGAATCCAATACTTTCTTCTTGTAAAGTTAGAAGAATGTAAAAATTTTCTTATATTGAAGGGCTTCCATTTATTTTACAATATGAAGTTTTTTTCCATGCAATCGTATCAACTGATTGTACCTTATTGCACTGTTATCCAATTTGTGTTTTACTAAGCAATGCGATTTTTTTTCTGTTTGTTTCTAATCATATTATTAATTCTATACTATCAATATAATAATTGCAAAGCTTTAACAATAGCTTTACCAATAATAATATTTTTTAAGATTTCTCTTGCAAGAGTACTCGATAAATATATCCCTTTCTATGAACATTGAGATAAACATTTTCCGCCATGCAGTTAACAATCTAAAAGGGTTTTCAATAAAATTTTGAAACTAACATGTTTTTTACTACTGCACAAGATTAACAACGATGCAAGATATTGAAAACCAATTTATAAGAAAAATATTTAGCTTAGATATTAATTTATAAGATGCTTAAGATATGGTGAAAAGTATTGCTTAATGCTGAAAGGAATATAACATAAACTTCCAATATTATATACTAAAATCTTCTTATGTTATACAAATACCATGTTTTTTTAATACAATAACATTCAACGAAGTTTTATGAAATTTAATTTATGTCATAGTACAATATTTCTACTTATAAGAGATTAATTATACCACGCTGAAACGGCATAATCCGATCTTCCTTTATTCATAATATAACCAAGCAGCGTAGATTTGCTGTCTTTAATTTGCTCTGTAACTTATAGCGAAACATTACTAGGAAAAAAGTTATAGTTTTATTACTATGCCATTAGCGTGAAGACACCTGCGAGAATAGGATTAATTATGAAATGACACACCAATTAACAGCAAATTTTCTTATAAATCAAATGACGCCATAATAACTCTAGAAATATTGAAATTTAAATTAGATTTCATTAGATTAAATTTTGTATTTTTTAAAATGATAATTCTTTAATGGTAGCAATTGAATTGTGCCATCTATCTACTATATCTACTATACAGCGTGTCCACGTATAACCTGACCGACCTTTATTTTCGCAACCGTTGGTCCTAGATGCATACTTCCAATTACAAAAATGGTTTAAATAGGGTAAAGAATTACTTGTAACTTGATTTTGGTCAAGAAAAACATTTATTAAAAAATTACGAAAGTTAAATTTTTATACGGTCCCCCGGTCCTATAACTGATATTTAGTAAAAATTTACTGTGAAACTAACAAGTACGACAAAAAAAGTCCCATTAATCTAACATTAAATTTGACCGAGTAATAGCTGTTTAAAGTTGGAGTATATTTTTTGCTGCGAAATAGGGGTCATTCACAAATGTAGTAGAAATATAAATAATCATCAGATATGTCAAAAAAATAGTTGAGAGAAAAATTAACATTGCAATCTAATATAATTGTGAAATCTATAATCATTCTGACATATTAATGCAAAATATGCAATTTGTACTGTACATGTAAGAGGATAAAAATAACAGAATTTTTGTTAAATAAAAGGATGAAAAACAACAGCCTCAATTCTTTACAAAATGATACAGATTTTAAAATGCTGTTAGATTACACTGTCTTTCAAATTTTGGGTTGTGCCATGTTTTTTATCTTTTGAAAATTGATTCTTATGGATTTTTTAGTGCTGAATCCGAAAATGACCTTCATTTTAAACCATCACGTTAGGATTTTTCTCAAATTGCAAATTTCAAAGTTAAAAAGCTCAAAGCCCTCCCCTCCCAACCTCATCAAACCCCTGATCTGTTTAGCTGCAAGAAACCCAGTATAAGCCAAAAATTTGAATAAACTATTGAATTAAATAAAATTAAACTGAATAAAAAAGTCTTACATCTATTTTATAATATCAGATTTTTCACTGTTTTTTAACCTTGAAATTTACGATTTGCGAAAAATCCTGATATGATGGTTAAAAGTGAAGGTAATGTTTTTTTTTTTTATTCAGCGTTAAAAAATACATAAAACGTAATTTTAAAATTTAAAAAACACAACCATCGCAGGTTTATGTTATCTAATCTAGAACTCTTTCTTAAACTTGTTGACGATAATCTATCCGAATTTTATTTTTTGTGTTAGATAGTAAGCGTCGAAAATCATAATAATATTACATTGCCATCGGATTTAAGTCAGTATGTAAAATTTAACTTCGATCGGACATTTGAAAGTGAGTTAAAGTTCGAGTACAAATTTTAAACTGGAAAGACGATCGTTGCAAGTTAAATAAAACCTTATAAAAATAATATAATTTTTGTTAAAATAAATCATAACCTCAAATCCTTTCAAAATAAAACATATGTTGAAATTCAATTATTTTAATTAATCTGAAACTTAACTAATAAAAATTAACTCAATCGTAATAGTTGTATGATTTATTCAAAGCGCAGATACCATGAAATAAGTTTAAGTACTTTATATACGAGCCCTGAAAGCATGGCCGAAATCATCTCTTTTTAGATGCAAAAAAGTGGTATAAGTCATGCATTTCAACGTTTCAGAACTCGGTCAATTTTAATGTTATATGAATGGGACTTTCTTTGTCGTACTTGTTAGTGTCACAGTAAATTTTTACTAAATATCACTTATAGGACCGGGGGACCGTATAAAAATTTAACTTTCGTATTTTTTTAATAAATGTTTTTCTTGACCCAAATCACGTTAAAAGTAACTCTTTACCTTATTTAAACCATTTTTGTAATTGGAAGTATGCATCTAGGACCAACGGTTGCGAAAATAAAGGTCGGTCAGGTTATACGTGGACACGCTGTATATATAAAACACAAACGGAAATTTCGTTCCGTTCCTTTATAACTCGAGTTCTGCTGAATGAATTTTGATGGAACTTGCGTTGTTCGATAGATAATTTTTCAGGGAAGGTTTTAGTATATAACATATTGTTCTACGTACATTAGTTACAGAATTATGATAGAATGTTCTGTTATTTTGGCTGGAAAGGTTACCATTGCTAATTTTTTGGCGACCATTATTGCTGCAGAAAGAAATAAAAAGGAAAAATCTCGAAAAATAAAAGAAAAGCTGTTGCTAATGTTATTAAAAGAAAGAAAACTAAAAAAGAAAGAGAAAGAAAAGAAAAAAAAAACGAAAAATAGTTCTGATGAGAGATAATATTATAAAACGAAAATATTTAATTAAAACATTATTAGGAATGTTCGTAATGCTTAAAAAATAATTCAAAAGACAAGATTGTTATTGAAACAAAATTTGGCGATTTATCTTTTGTTTTTGGCGATTTTGATTTTACTTTTGACCCCAAACAATTTGAATTTAAGCCAAAAGTTTTTTTTTTTTTTTTTTTTTTTTTTTTTTTTTCAGAAAGAATTGAAATGGCTATACATCTGGAAAAATAAAAGAAAAAGTGTTACTAATTTTATTCTAAAAAAGAAAGAAAGGAAAAAAAAAGAAAAACAGTTTTGATGAGAGATTTTAAGCCAAAATGTGTTTTTTCAAGTTTACGACAGCATTTTTGCAGTAATTTTTTTTGGTACTTTTCAGTTAGCCGGGCGCCAGATATATATATATATATATATATATATATATACATGTATATTTACACACACATATATATACATGAATATATACATATATATATGTATATACATATATATTTATATATGTACGTATATCACTGGCACCCGGCTAACCAAAAAGTACTTTTTTTTAATTCAAATGCAAACTATATTAATGGCAATATACTTCTATTTACTTCTACATATATGAAATTTCGTTCCGGCTGCTGATAACTCGAGACCTGCTGAATAGATTTTCGTAGAACTTAAATTGTAAGATAATTTTTCAGGGAAGGTTTTATTGTATAACATATCGTTTTGCGTTGCTTAGTTCTATATTTATACGGGGAAATTCGAAAATCGGGTGACCATTTTTTTATGAATTATATTAGCCTTTTCAATATTTGATTCCGATTATGAAAGATTAGCCTTCTGAAAATGTTCTACTGGACGGATTTTGATGACAATTGTATTGTTAGTTAGTTAGATGCTATCTCAGAAATGGTTATAGTGTACTACATATTGTTCTGCGTTGCTTTGTCAAACAGTTATGTGTGAAGGTTTTATAGTCAGGTGAACCCGATTCCGAAATATTAGCCTTTTTGAAAGTTTTTACTGGGCGTATTTTTTGCGACTTGCATTGTTAAGTAGATAATTTGTAAGGATGGTTTTAGTATATTTCATATCGTTCTGTTAGTTTTAGAATTATGTGGAAAAGTTCTATAATCAGATGAAGCCGATTTTCAAGGATTAGCGTTTATAAAAACTTCTACTGAATGTATTTTGTTAGTTAATTTGTTTCCATTGTTAGTTTGATAATTTTTAGTGATGGTTTTAGTATATTGCATATAGTTTTATCATTCTTTAGCAAACACAAACTGTAAATGACCAAATAAAAGAGTTTGTCCTTACCAGCTAAAATTTTGACTGCACATTAGAAAACATAATAGCGTAATGACGTCATTTTTCAGTAATGTGGAAGGATATTCCAAGTAAATATACAGATTGCTTTCAAATACAAGGTCAAATTAAACGATATATTTCGTTTGATTCGAAGTTCATTTGTAGAAACCGACCAGCGCAGCGGGCGTAGCTTGCTAGTAACATATAAAACACAAACGGAAATTTCGTTCCGTTCCTTTATAACTCGAGATCCACTGAATGGATTTTGATGTAACTTGCGTTGTTCGATAGATAATTTTTCAGGGAAGGTTTTAGTATATAACATATTGTTCTACGTACATTAGTTACAGAATTATGATAGAAAGTTCTGTTATTTTGGCCGAAAAGGTTACCATTGTTAATTTTTTGGCGACCATTATTGTTGCAGAAAGAAATGAAAAGACTCGAAAAATAAAAGAAAAACTGTTGCTAAATTTATTTTTTTTAAAAAGAAAGAAAGAAAGAAAAAAGAAAGAGAAAGGAAAGAAAAAAGAAAGAGAAAGAAAAGAAAAAACAAGCGGGAAAAATTCTACCTTACGACAGAATATAGATTGGCCACCCACGTCTTTTATCGTTGAGATTTTTTCAGCCAAGTCTAACTCGTCAAAAAAAAAAGTATTTGTTAGCATAAGCAAACTTCTCCACTTTAGAATTTAGTTAGCGCTCTAAGATTTTTTGTGAGGCTGGCGGAACATATTAGGCACGAACATACCAAGTTTTAAAAAGATTCGGTGACTAGAAGTATTTTTAATAAATATAATAGTAAAAAGATGTGGCTCTAATGGGCTGAGACGTGGCGACGTACAGGGCCGTGCGAAGAGGGGGGCGAGGAGGGGCCTTCGCCCCGGGCGCGAAAATTGTGGGGGCACCAACTTTATACTACCAACCACAGTTTTATTTATTTATTTATTCATTTTTTGGCTGTCGATTATTTTCCGGGGAATTCCAGTTTCTCTCTCCGCCATTCTCTTATTTTCTGTCGCAAAATATGATTTCTCTAGGAAATAAGTGCAATTGTCTTATGTTATTTAGTTGTTTGGAATTTCTGAATTAAAATTAAATCTTCTAAATTTCCAAAATAAACGCGAAATATTTATTCAATAGAATTTATTTCTGTTTCTGCAGTTTGGCAATTTCTTTGACACCTGTCACAAAGAGAAGTGAATGGGGGGGGGGGGGGCGCCAAATTGAAACTTAGCCCCGGGCGCCGTTTTCTCTTCGCACGGTCCTGGCGACGTAGTTGTTGTTTACAAATGTGCTGGCTTAATGACACCCTTTAAACTATTTTTAATGGTTCAAGGCATTTTAGCACTTAATAGATAACCTAAAAAAGGTAATGAAAAGTTTTATGATAGCAGCTTTTATCATGGATACAGCTAAGAGAAGTAATTTAACAAATGATGAGTTAGCATTAATTGACGGGATCTTGGAAAGCGGTGTGGGGAAGGGAGGGGGGAGCTATACAAAACACAAGTCCTCTACGAGACCCGATTTAAAATGAATACTCACTTGCAATTGAGAGATGGGTCTTTAAAAAGGATCCCCTTTTTCGCCTCTCTGACGGGCCCCCCAAGAGAGATACGTAAAAACCGAGGGCACCAAAAGAAGCGTGGGAGAGGAATACCTTTAAGCGGTTTACAGCTAATTTTGGTGAAATTTTGGAGCTGTCCGGCCCATAGGAACAGAGAAAAATGGGAAAAACTAAAATAAATATGAGAAATTGAAAAAAATAAATAAGAAAAGTGCTCCTGACAGGAGACAGGAGAGAAGGAGGAGGAGAGTAGAACCAAACAAAAGTGCTTGATGAGATCAAACTTTTGATATGGTACATGACGGGGTTTGAACGCCTTGAATGTCTCCCCCGTGGGGGGGGGGGTAACTCCGGTCCTATGGGAGAGAGGGACTCGGGAACTCTTAGAAATGTCGGCCTCGACGATTTTAACTTCTTTGGACTTTTTGGATCCTTTAGAAGAGGCTTACGTCCTCTGAGGGGCTTAAATTTGCTGAGAAAGATGGGAAAAACTAAAATTTAAAAAGAGTTGAAACAGAGAACTATGTTTCTTAAGGGAGAGGGGAGTGAGAGGCGGAGAGTAGGACCCTAGTGCTTGACGAGATCTATCTATTGATATGTTACATGAAGGGGTTTACATGGGGTTTACATTTGGGGGGGGGAGCACCAAAATGGTCTTACTGAACCTTTCCCATGATTATGACAAGGTTGCAGTTATGATTTCGCCAATATCATCTCAAAGCTTATATAGGCATCCTATATACGCGTATATATATTCCAAACACTCCTATATGTGCCATATACGTCATTATACACATATTATTTATGTTTTATGTCGTATATACATCATATACACATGTCATATATATACATCATATATGCATCATATATGGCTATAACTTGGCCAGATACGTACAGAAATGTTATATATATATATATATCATATATTAATATAATGTCATACATGCTTTATAATTTGGCGATAAATCTTGGCCGCTTGGCAGTTCATCCTTGGAAGTCGCTATAACACGAAAGTACCAAATTTACAATATATTAATGAAAACAGAAACAAAAATATTTCATGATTGGTGGCTGCTATAACACGAAAGTACCAAATTTACAATATATTAATGAAAACAGAAACAAAAATATTTCATGATTGGTGGCTGCTATAACACGAAAGTACCAAATTTCTTTTTTATTTTTCATATCTGATAATTTGCATCTATCCTTTTTTGTAATTTTAACATTTTTGTAACGATTTTACGCATTTCTATTGCCTATTCAAAGAAAAATTCTTCTAAAGTTACAGAATTTCGTTAAAAACGGTTAAAATAGCAAAATGCGAACATCGTTTGGTCCATTCTCGACCGAAAGCAACAACCGTTATCATTATCTTTTTACGCGTGAAGGTTTCGTTATGGTACTTCATTGTAAAGTTTGGTAATTTTTGAAATTCATTATTTGAAAAATGGCATAATCATTCGATTTGAAATTTATATCAAGAAAAAAACAATTTTTTTCCTTTCTAACGCAATTTGTCTAACAATTTTGTGACTAATACTTTTTGAGCTATTATTTTTTTCAGTAACTAGGGGGCTCTGCCCCCTACGAGCTGCGCTCGCCAACCCCCGTTCTGACACCGCATGATTTAAAAACACTCTGATTTGATCATCTCTAAAACGATTACGGAAGATTGTATTATAATTAAACAACCAGTGGCGATCTGCTGTAACAGGGTTTCCATTCATTTTCCTTTGACTGAGGGATTTTAAGGTCGAATCAACTGCTGTTGAAACAGATTACAACTGTAACTGTCACCAAAATATATGATTTAGCGCCAAACGTGCATAATCGTGGCGTCGCGTCACTTTCAGTTGACATCAGATGCGTTACACGAGTTAGTTTTTTCATCGGGGAATTTTTAATTCAACGCTTATTTGTCTTTTGATACTTCTCCATTACCCCGTCAATCAATTTTCATTAAAAAAAAAAAAAAAAAAAAAAAGAAAAAGAAAAAAAAAAAAAAAAAGAAAAAAAAAACTATCGTTAAACTGTAACACCAAATAAACAAATAGAAGAATTTTGACATTGGAAAGGAAATATTATTATTTACGCTGTTTTAAAATTTGCAATAATGGGTAAAAGATATGTCGAAATAAATTGATCTCTCATGAAAATATAATAATTAATTGAAATTGTTTGGAAATATTGTTTTTTTATCATTTTAAATGTGACGTGAATTTCCCTAGTTACTCGTATTTCTCTTTGTAATATTCACGCGCAAGTATATTTTTATTACGTCATTTTCTACATTTATTGCTTTTAACACGTGATCATTTAAATATTATTTTAAAGTTTTATTTCTGTTTTTAATAGTCTAGTGTAAATACATTTCTTAATTGAAAGGGAATCTTATTACGTGCGCTATTTTACAAATTGGCAACGGTTCAAATAATGGAATTTATGAAATATGAAATAAATCTTCGTCAAAATAATGAAAATTTTGAATAAAAAATTGGCAACGGTTCAAATAATGGAATTTATGAAATATGAAATAAATCTTCGTTAAAATAATGAAAATTTTGAATAAAAAATTGAAATATAACCTGAAAAAATTACTCAAATTAAAAAAGTGATTGCAGTCTGCACTCCGCAAACTTGTCAACTATATCCTTACAAATTATGGTTAAATTCCTGCGGATAGTTTTCGTTCCTATAAAACTTTTTTCAAAAAACTGTTTTGACGAACTTTGATTTTAAATATATCTTAAAATAATTCTTCGATTTAAAAACTGTTTGCTTCAGCGTGTTTATCGAACATTTCTTTATAAAACTACCAATTTTTAAAATTTTACATGCAATAGTTTTCTAGATATTAGTCCAGAAAGACTTCAAGGCACAAAATCTTAATTGACAGCGGCGGCAGCGGTGGTTACTTTTTTTTAATATAGAGAGATTTCAAATGTTTCATTTTCCGAGATTAACCTGTGGCAACGATGGATTGCTGTGACTTTTCATAAACATGAAAAATGATAGAGATTGAAAGAATAAGCCTCCCTGTGGGTGGCTAAAAAGAAAAAGAGTTTTAATGAGAGGTAATATTATAAAACGAAAATATTTAATTTAAACATGATTAGGAATGTTCGTAATGCTTAAAAAATTATTCAAGGGGCAAGATTGTTTTGAAACAAAATTTGGCGATTTATCTTTTGTTTTTGGCGATTTTGATTTTACTTTTGACCACAAACAATTTGATTTTATGCCAATTTTTTTTTTTTCAGAAAGAATTGAAATGGCTATACATCTGGAAAAATAAAAGAAAAAACTGTTACTAATTTTATTTAAAAAAAGAAAGAAAAGGAAAAAAAGAAAAACAGTTATTGTGAGAGATTTTCAGCCAAAAGGTGTCTTTTCAAGTGTACGACAGCATTTTAGGAAAAAATTTTTTTTGGTACTTTTCGGTTAGCCGGGCGTCAGTGATAGATATATACATGTATATATACACACACATATATATACACATATATCTACACAAATACATATATCTGCATACATATATATACACTTATATATATATATATATATATGAATATATACATATATATATGTATATACATTATTTATATATGTACATGTATCACAGGCGCCCGGCTAACCAAAAGTACCTTTTTTTTATTCAAATGCAAACTATATTAATGGCAATATACTTCTATTTACTTCTACATATATGAAATTTCGTTCCGGCTGCTTATAACTCGAGTTCTGCTGAATGGATTTTCTTAGAACTTAAACTGTCTGATATTTTTTCAGGGAAGGTTTTATTGTATAACATATCGTTTTACGTAGCTTAGTTATAGAATTATTATGGGAAGTTCTACAATCAGATAAATCCGATTATGAAAGATCAGCCTTTTTAAAAGATTTTGCCGAATGGATTTCGATGGAACCTACACTGTTAGATAATTTTCTAGGGAAAGTTTTATTATATAACATATCATTTTACGTTGCTTAGTTCTAGAATTATAGGGGGAAATTCGAAAATCGGGAGACCATTTTTTTTTATCAAATAATAGCCTTTTCAATATTTGATGCCGATTATAAAAGATTAGCCATCTGAAAAAGTTCTACTGGACGGATTTTGATGAGAATTGTATTGTTAGATAGTTATATGCTATTTCAGGAATGGTTATTCTACGTTACTTAGTCAAACAGTTATGTGTGAAGGTTACATAGTCAGGTGAACCCGATTCCGAAAGATTAGCTTTTTGAAAGTTTTTACTGGGCGTATTTTTTGCGACTTGCATTGTTAAGTAGATAATTTGTAAGGATGGTTTTAGTATATTTCATATCGTTCTGTTAGTTTTAGAATTATGTGGAAAAGTTCCATAATCAGATGAACCCGATTATCAAGGCTTAGCTTTTATAAAACCTTCTACTGAATGGATTTTGTTAGTCAATTTGTTTGCATTGTTAGTTCGATAATTTTTAGTGATGGTTTTAGTATATTGCATATAGTTTTATCATTCTTTAGAAAACCCTAACTGTAAATGACAAAATAAAAGAGTTGATCCTTACCAGGTAAAATTTTGACTGCACATTAGAAAACATAATAGCGTAATGACGTCATTTTTCAGTAATGTGGAAGGATATTCCAGGTAAATATACAGATTGCTTTCAAATACAAGGTCAAATTAAACGATATATTTCGTTTGATTCAAGGTTCATTTGTAGAAATCGACCAGCGCAGCGGACGTGGCTTGCTAGTTGTCAATAAAATGCAGAAAAATGTAAATAAGACACTATTGTATTTTTATTCCCGTCATTTTATCATTAATTTAAAAATAAATTATTTTCAATTTGAATAGATGGTGACGACATATTATATTGTTTAGACATAATTTTTACAGATAATTCGAAATTATAAAGACACATTTCCACGATTTATCACTCAGTTTACCTTAAAGAACAAAAAAATCGTTTGTCAGCAAATTGACATTTAGTAATAAATATATCGTAGCTTATTTTGTTTTACATTAATCTAATGAGGTTGATGAAGTTTAAGCCCCTTGTATAAGAATATAATTCAAACAAGTTGGAAATTGTACGTCAAATGTCACACATGAGGTGCGTTCGTACTATAACTAGTTTTATAAATATTCTGATCTTGGTGGATAGCTTTTGTACTCTTATGCAAAAATGCATAAATACAGAATTTATTTTATGTGCAGATTTTCATATAATTTTATTTATGAAATTAACTTTCAGTACACTTTTACAAACAAATAATTACTATTCTGTTACATTAAAATGATACTATGCGAAAATATCCAAGAGAGTGCAAAAAAATAATCATTATTATTTTAGTGAAATGTATTATATTGTCTGTTATTATGATATGATTAATTTCTGTAATACAGTAAGTACATTGAAGTTGGCAACATTTCAACTTCTGTTGACATTTACTGAAAATCCCAATGCCTAGCTTTGAAAATTTCAGAACTTGAAATCCATATTTAGACTCTTTTTCTATTTAATATCTAATTTTCCAGAAACATCTATCCAAAAAACTGTCGGTATATTACATAATTGCTATAATTAGACAATTTCAGTATACAAATTCTGTTTTTAAATTCATTTATACGGAAATAATATGACCCCATCTTTAATATGACGTAATCAACATGACAACCTAGAATCATTACCTATCATGGGATATTATTGAATTAATTACATATGACAGAATGTAATAGAATGAAGAATACGTTTATTAATATCTTTTTAAATTTTGATTCGATTTTCAAATTATTTGAAATGACTCGACGAAATTCTGTATCGATTATATACAGGGTGTTTCTAAATGAATAACGGGGTTTTAACGCTTGGTAGTATTTATTACATACAACTTAAAATTATGATTAATACATAAAATGAAACAGTTTTATCTACAAGCTTACAAGTGTTCAATGTGAACACATTTCGTCACACAGCACACATGTAGTCGATAGCTCAGTTCTTCCCGAACGTTAATTAGTATTTGTGGGGTAATTGTTGTAACAGCTGCCTTAATCCTGTTTCTTATGTTGGGTAGGTCAGCTGGTAGTGGAGGCAGATACACTCGATCCTTTATGAACCCCAACAGGTAGAAATCACATGGCGTCAGATCGGGTGAGCGTAGAGTGGCGTTTGGGAAGAACTGAGCTATCGACTTGATGTGTGCCGCGTGACCAAAGGTGTTCACATCAAACACTTGTAAGCTTCTAGGTAAAACTGTTTGAGTTGCTCTTTCATTTTATGTACTAAGTATAATTTTAAGTTTTTTATAAGATACTACAAAGCGTTAAAACCCCGATATTCATTTAGAAACATCCTGTATATTAGATTTGAAACTACTCGGTTGAATAGTTTTTGCGCTGTTATATGTGGACAGACGGACAGATGGACGGATATAATTACGAACGCACCTAAAAATATATAAACTATTTTAGTTTTTTAATTAATTATTTCAGAAAGTTTCCGATTAAAGATTTCCATAATGGCACTGAATGTGGAATTGTTTATTTAATAAAAAATAACAATTATTTTAAGTAATTATTTTAATTCATTTAACCGAAATATTTCTTGGTACTTTCGTCAAAATGACGCCATTTGTATTCTAACTGCTTTTGACTAATTATGTCATTGAAATCGTACATTCTTATTAGGAAATGTTTAAACATATATTGTAAAAATGATTTCTTACTTGAAATTTAGTATTTAATAAAAATAATATTAGAAAGCCTTTCTAGATGTACCAGGAAAATAGCTTTCTCTTTTCCTTCAAACAATCGAAAGATCTGATGCAAATTAAATACAACAAATCGAGTTCCCCGTTTCTTTGTTATATTATGAATAAAAATTAAAGAAGATCAGAGTACACACCGTTTCAGCGTTGCATAATTAATCTCTTATAAGTACAGTATATTGTATTATGAGATAAATTAAATTTCATACAATATTCTTGAATGTTATTGTATTCAAGAAACATTGTCTTTGTATAACTAACTAGAAGACTTTCCCTGTAATTATATGCTAGTCGAAAACGGTTGTTACGAATTAAGTAATTCTTATACTTCAATTATGTACAGCTTCTGTTTGGAATGGAAATTACTTTTATCTCGTTTTGTGTGGTTATCTCTTACTTTATATAAGATTATATACGATTATCTTCCTTATAAATTCTGTTTCTTTTTAATTGCATGCAGCATCTGTTAATTCAATTAACTGTTTGTACGCTTTTCGATCACTATTCAATGTAATTTGTTCCCTGTGTAATAGTGAAATATAGGAAATTTGGAAGACAACGTTTCTAATATTTTTATTTCTTTGTAAAGGACTACTTTTTCATTGTTAAAAGCAATTTATGAAAATTATGACACTAGCATGATACAATGTGATCTGTAAAACATGCCTCATTAGCAAAAATATTTCCTTTTTAGCACTTTCCAACCTAGTTGTTAGCACTTTCCAACCTAGTTGAAAAGTGCTTATGACTTCGGTTTGTCTGGCCGGATGGCCGTCTGGCCGTATGGCCCTCTGGCCGTATGGCCCTCTGGCCGTATGGCCGTCTGGCCGTGCTCTAACTCCCGTAAATATACTCGGATTGCTCTGCAATTTTTATATGTTATTGTCGTTATCTATGGCACGTTCCCTATTTCAACTGAAGTGTGTAGCACTTATAGTTTTCTTACAGGGACACTCAAAAGAATTCCGTTACATTGTGGTCTATTGGGAAAAATCATTTGCGGTTTATTTTAAAAATGTTTCACTATTGTAAACGCATTGAAATCAATATAGATCACTAAGATGCATTAGAAGAAGCTTAATATGGAATAGTAGGTGTATAGCACTTAGAGTTACTTTACAGGGACAGTCAAAATAATTCCGTTACATTACTTCTATGGAGAAAAATCGTCTGCGGCTTATTTAAATAATGTTCCACTATTTTAAACGCATTGAAGTTTATATATATTACTAAGGTGCATTACAAGAGGCTTACTACGGAATATTGTGTGTATAGCAGTCATCGTTCATTTACAGGGACACGCAAAAGAATTATCTACTGTCTGTTAACAATAATTCCTGGAAGTGCGTTTTAAGTTATTGAACGCGATTTTAATTTTAACTTGCTTTTTGTCTATTACGTGGTGTGTATAAATTCTGTAGATCCTATACAGGGCAGCACAAAAGTTCGCGAACACATTTCTGTTTATTGACAAACTCCAGACGGAGAATTTTAAACTGCGCTACGCGTTTCCTAACTGAACTAAAATTATCATCCTATGTAGTATATATACAAATCTATAGATCCTATACAGGGCTGAATAAAAGTATTCGGATATTTTTCCGAATATTGTATATGTTGGAAATTCCTGAAATTATGTTTTTAAATATGTTATGCGTTTTCTAAATTGTTTACTTAGATGTTAGCTTTTAGCTTATTAAACGGTATGATTTGTAAAATTATTTTGGAAGCGTTGGAAAGTGCTATATAATATATGCTTGACGCATGATTTTTCGTTCTTGTTTAGATATACTAGTAAAATGTTTTTAAAGTCCAAAATGTTTAATTTTGTTAATATAAAATGCACTATAAATGTCAGATTTTAATACTTTACTAAATTATTGGTACTCAGAAATATATATATTTTTATTTTGCTATTCATTTATATTATTGTCATATTTGATTTCAAAATTTTCAGACGTTTCAGATTTATTGACGATCTAACAATTTATAGTTGTGTCAGTTAAAAAAGAATTTTTTCATTATACATATTTTTATTAATTTCTTACGGGTATTTTAGATTTTAAATCTCTAAAATAAATCATATGAAATGTTTAACAATAACTGTTTTATAATTTGAAACAAAGGCTAGTCTTTCAACTCAGTGTCTAAAAAGTGAATTTCATTATAGACTATTACACCATTTGAACCCCTTTTCACAACCATAATTTTCTTTTTATGAATCAAAATTTCAGTGAGTAAATTCAAAGGTATCTAATATTTTTTATTTAATCCTCTCTTCTTTTCTTTCTATCTTTATATTTGCTAGCAAGAAACTTAGTCTACTATGTTTGAAGAGTATCTAATAATAATTAAAAATTATCTGAAGCAACCAGAACTGTTTGTTAAATGTCTGTTTTATTAAGATGAGTAACATTGTTTTTAGTGGCGGTAAAAATAATACAAATATGTGACCTATAATGAAACATTCAGCATAAAAATTTCTTTAAAAAAGTTGTAATCAGGAAATAAACGAATGTCTTCAGGAACCATTAAATATTCCTTTTATAAAATATCAAAATTCAGAAAAATAAATATTTTTTTGTTATTTTCGCCAACGAATCGGAACTAATCTTAAAAGTTACAGATGCATAGAAATTTTTTAGTTAAATATTTGAAACAAGCTGATATTTATATATATAATTGATCTTAATTAATGAATCACGAAAACAGCAGTGAACTATCGCGACATCGGTTGATGCGGCCTCAGTGGCTAGAACATCCCAAAAAGTATAATGGATGGAAGATCGATTACTCATGTAAATTTACCTGTATTTTCTAAGTGTAATCAAGTTCTCGCTCAATTTGTTTTAGTAGGGGATGTTACAGCCTCCGAGGCCTCATCCACCGCTGTCTTGACCCCTGACTGCTGTTTTCACGATCGATTAAAAAAGATCAATTATATTTTTGACGAACAGTTTGCGTGAAATTGTAAACTAAAAAATATCGCTGATCCCTCCCTCCAGAATGTAAGTTATTAATGTAGTTGTATAAAGACATAGAGACAAAAACTTTTCTGTTTTTTATAAACAAGCATAAAAAAGTTTATTTTAAGAAATAATTAGCTATGAAACCATTGGACGTGTGTTTTTAATTTAACAGCGTGTCGGACTTATTCATGCTACATAAACACATATCAGCTAAAATTGTATATCATAAATGCTAAGAAAACAAATGTATATTTCATTTATTTTTTAAAAAATGTTTCGGAGAAGAAGATAACAAAATATTTTCTAATTTAGTAACGATTTATTTTTTACATTATTTACATTATTTACTTTCTTTTCCATTTCACCTTGGCCATGAGCGGAGACGCTAGCATACATGGTTTAAACGTTTACATCTGTTTTTAATCTTTTCAACTTTGGCACTGATGATGGAGCTTTATAGGCTTCGAAATAGCTGTTTGCCATTTTACACGTATTTTATTTGTGCTATTTTTTGCGTTGTTCGTTTATTTTTAATAAAAAGGCACAAAGTTAAAATCCTTTCATTGCAAAGTCCCCAGTAGTGTGCCACTTATACAAGGAAAAAAGAAACATTACTATTGGAAAAATACCTGCAATTATTTGCTGTTAGCAGGTGATTGGCGAAATAATTCTTATCTTTGGGAAATTTTAATATTTCAGTTGGAACCAAAAATAACTTTTTATAAAGCATTTTATCGGTACCCGACTATTGGAGCATTTGCCCTATTAGACAGAAGGAAATAGAAAAAAAGAGTAACAGAAAAAGTGTACTATTTTCGACATTGAGCGTATAGTAATTTTTGCCCTATAAAAAGTACAAGTAATTCATCTACAGTCGCCTTTTGCTTCTTCCAGTTCGTTGAAGAGGCATTAGAAAAAAATACAAATTAGGAAAGAAAAAGTATGTATTTCTATAAAAGAGGAAAAGGGAAAAATATATATGCTTTTTAAAAAATGCGTATAATTTTTCACTGTAATGTTTCAAAATAATATATCATATTCTTTTTTGTGGAAAAATAAGCTCAAATAAAAAACAAACACACTACGTTCACGAGAAACAGAATATTTCAATACAATAATCATTAATATAAATTATTTTCTAATAAGTAAAATATCAATCATTAATAAAGGATGTGTATTTGAATTTAATCTGTTATTTTGTGTGGCATTTTTACCAAAGTGCAAAAACCTTTATTTAGTTTTCAGGAGTTGTTTCAAATTAAAAAAATATATATGCGTAAAGAAATAATTTTTATAGAAATTCTACAGGTTTTTAGAAAACGTTGACGCACATCAATCTGCGTAAAAGGCATCTTTTAGTTTCTTTTAAAATTAACCTTATTTTCAAAATCGGATTCCATGAAATTATCTTACTTCTCTTCTTAATTTACCTCCGCCAAAATAAAATAATGCTTCAGTCAGTACATTCTTTCGGTAATTATAATAAGTGTCTGAAGTCTTTTATATTGTACAATTTTTATATGTTAAAATATACACGGTGTCTCAAAAGTCCTTGACGTATTTTAAAATTCAATGAAATTTCAATTAACTGCCGTAGGAGAAAGCGGTTTGAACAAAGAATCTTCTTATGATCTGAAATTCTGATTAAGCAAATATAAAAAATAGTTAAAAAAATTTCACATAGATGCCGCTGCTTCTGGAAAGTTATCGGATAGGTTGAATACCTTTATACATAACAATGGCGAAAGACTCACAATTTGTATGCACAGTTTTTGTCCAAACTATGGTAACCCACATTCCAGAACTTAACAATACTCAACCTCCCGAGTTCAATTAGACGAGTAAGGATGGATAGACGAGTATGATTAACTTCTGGAATGTGGGTTGCCATAGTTTGGACAAAAACTATGCATACGCATTGTGCATCTTTTGTTATTGTTATGTATTCAACAAATCCGATAACTTTCCGAAGTATATAAGAAAATTTTGGAACAAATATTTTATTTCCTTAAACAAAATTTCCGATCATAAGAAGCATATTCGTCCAAACCGCACTCTCGTACGCCGAATCCTTGATCTTTAAATGAAATTTAAAATGTGTCACTCTGTGTGTGGGACTTTTTGGTCACTCTGTACATAAAAACTCTACATGTCTAGATAATTTCATCCAGTACTGCATTTCAGGATAATAAACATGCACATTGAATAATTTGCTCTAACGATGCATGAAGCTGCTGAAGTTCAGTATCAAAAGTTCCGATCTCAGGCTTTGCAACATCCTTTTGCCTTGCGTTGCAAATCAGTACGAAAATATGAAACTTGCTTTGTATTTATCAGCAATGTCAATTGAGTGACGGTAGATTTGAAATTCGTGAAAAATCTTCTTTTGCCTTCGTCAAGAATTGCGCAACTTCTACTGACCATCTCAACAGAAATGAGAGTGTCCCAATACCATCTTCCTCTTGGATGACATTGAATTCAACCAATCCGATAACTTTTCGAAGCATCGCCGTCTATAAAAAAATTTTGGAACAAATATTTTATTTGCTTAAACAAAATTTCAGATCATAAGAAGCATGTTCGTCCAAACCGCACTCTCTTACGCCATTTCCTTGATCTTTTATTGAAACTTAAAATGTGTTAAGGACTTTTGGGTGGCCCTGTACATAAAAACTCTACATAGCAACTTGTAAATTAATCTTTAAGAACAGGACGGTTTGTGTTAAAATGATAAAACGGAGACGTACTCTATACGCCAAGACTTTTCAAAGCCTAATTTTTTAAATTATTACTAGGGGGCCTACCCCCTGCGAGCTACGCTCGCCAACCCCCGCTCAGATTTCGAGGCCTCGAAAAACATGACAGCGTGCTTTATTTTAAAAATATTGGTAAATCTGTAATTGGGTTGCCATGCTTTTAACGTTTTAATGGGGCATTTTTTTATTATCATGGCCTCATACATAGCTGTTGCGACAACTGACGACTGTTTTCGAGATTGATAAGTAAAATCAATTACAGCTTGAAAACCAGCTTGTATAAAATGGTTAGGTTTAAATTGTGGCTACCTCTGGGACTTTTATAACAACGATCTGTATTCTATTCTTCCTTTGCGTTTAAGGATGAGAAAAATTCTATCTGCTTGTGAATAACATTAAAAACCACGGTATTGAAAAGTACTATTTTATAGACATTTTCAGTAACAATTTTTAATTTTCTCTCTATTTTAATGCACCATCATGCATATTTTCATGTTATTTTAAATATGTAAATTATTTATTTCAATTAATATGTATATACGAATTTTCTAATAATTATTTATCATACAAAATTAATTAAATATTTTGTGCATGCATGCCTGCACTTATTCGGCATTAATTGATGAGATATTTAAACAAATTTGCTATCCGCGATAATTTTACACCATGTTATGTCACTTGAATATTGTCCATAAGAAAATCGGGTTCTTTTCCAGTGTAGGATTCTTTGCTTTTAGGTTTGGTGTAATTCGAGTTTCAAAAAGGGATAGATTCGTTAATATACATAGATTTGTTGCCAAAAGTTATGAAAACAAACCCAATGAACTTTTGGTGCTTTTCTATTATAAGGGTCTTGACGGTTTTTTTTTTAATTCTCCTTCCGTTCAGTTGGACAATTATTATTTTGTATATTCGTTTCAAATATCTGAATTAGTTATTTTATAAATTCGTTTAAATAAAATTTACAAAAAAATAACAAAATGATATCAATAAATAATAATTACTATTAATTTCTCCCCCCCCCTTTCTTTTGCTTTTACATAAATGACGTCATTTGGACGAATTTATTCAAAATATTTTCAGTTTATAAATTAAATTAAATGCTGACAGACGATTGAATCCTGACGATAGAAATGTGATTTTTTTTCAAATTTTCCGGAAAAACTTAATTTAATCACAATTTTGTCTTCATTATCGATTGAAATAAAAGATAAATTCAATTTCAATTTGAAAATGACGAATAAAAAGAAATCAATAATCCCTATCCGGATCCTTTTCAATTTTTTTCTCTTTTTTGTCACAAAAAAACTGAGTAATTAGTTGCCATCATTACAGAAATGTCATTAAAATTAGAAAAAAATTAATATCTCGAAAACTAATTCCAATTTCAAAATTCTATTATCAGTTTTGACATCCGCGGATTTTTATGGACAATTGGTATTAATTTCACCATCAAGCGTTTAATATTTTATTAAAAATAGCCCTGAAACATAATCAGTCGTTTAATCAGTCGTTTCATAAAATCGTTTCATAAAATCGTTTCATAAAATCGTTTCACAAATTCGTTTCATTAGGATTTTATATATATAGGGTAGATATTACTGTTTAATGCAATCTCCAGTAGTAGTATAAAAGTAATAAAGATCAATTTAATGAAAAAAAAGTATGTTAACTTGAATTAATATAAAACTGACAGTTTGTAGCAGCATCTTATATACGGACGGATTACTGTATTTGTTCACACCTTTTGGAGCCTTAATATTAACTTTTAATTATTTTTCCCTTAATATAATGTCTACTAATAATGTAAAAGAAATTAACATTTTGTCTAAAACAAATTTAATTATCAAAGAAAATAGTAAAAATTACTCAAATACATAATCCTTTACAGCTGTATTGACTTACCAATGAAAATATTGAAAGAGAACCGAATAATTTAAAATTTCAACTTTAAATGTTGAACTGAACATCGAAGGGTGTTTGGGAATAGAGTAAATAAAGGGTAGGTGTTAATCACGTAATTAGTTTGGGATTCACAGCTGTTTTATCACTCAGTTGCATACTCGGTATTTCATCCGTGTTGTCAAAGGTTAATAAAATTTCATGGAACATTTTCTATCCAGAGAAAACATGTTCCAGGTTGCGGAGCTTCCATGCCACGTTCCTGAGAAATGGCATGAGCCCTACGATTACGATTCAAACTGTTCAGATATGTTTTCTTCTCTTTGCATGCGTCTTCGCCTCTCTAGAATAAATGTATGTCTTATCTTTAAGACAATACATAGAACTAATTGAACACATATAACATAGTATAATATTACTCAATTATTTATTTTAAAGAGTTTGATACAGAGAAACTATATTGAATGATCTACGTACATTTTTAATTCCTCAAAAATTAAACTCTGCATCATATAAATATCATATTTATTAAAAATCTGATTTGTAGACCCTAAACAACATAAACGAATAAAACAAGACAAATAATTAATGTTCAATAGATAGATCAGATTATATCTTTTCTGCTATTTCAGCTTTGTTAAATATAGCAGGCAATCGGTTCATGGTTTCATGGTTAAATTCATGATTTTGCAGATTTGTATTGTTAATTCCGTTCACGAATTAATGTTGGATCATTATTTTCATACCTTTAGGCAAATTATTATGCAATTTTTAAAATTCATTTCGCAATTTAGATACAGTTTCGAAACACTAGTTAACTCACATTCTGTATGTTTTAGAAGATTGAAAATTGAGAATGTCTATTTAAGATAAACGAGGCATGACAAATTAAATCACATAAAGAAATATAGAGATTGCATTGAGATTTTTAACGTTGGTATAAGAAAATATGAACACAGCCCCTGAAGAAAATTTCATCATAACGACATTTTACAACATCAAAAACAAGGTGCAAAAAGAATATTTATCCCACGATTTTTAGATTGGAATTATGACTATCATTCGGGCAGGGGGGGGGGTGGACTTTGTTATATTTTTTGTGCGTACGATACATAATGTGTCAATTATGTACATTATAGATAACAAAAATACGAGCTAGATACTTTACATAAAATTACATAATCTGTCGATTTTATATGTAAAAAATATTTTCAATCAGTCTAATACACAAACAAATTTCCTGACAATTGTACTGTAATTGTAATTTACAGCTTTAAATTATTACTTAAGACAAAATTGCTTTCAGCCATAAATATCTTTTGACATTACAGATTACCCAACATTTTCCCTATAAAAAAAATATTTCAATTAATGTTACTTTTAAATAATTGAAGTAGAGATAAGAATCACCCCACAGAAATAGAAAATATAACTTTGAGAATTCAAGTTCGTTTTTAATTTTCTCAGAGATAACTTTTTTTTTTCAGTTTTATATTATAACAAACGTCTTTACATTAGTGTCCTTCAGTGTAATTTTTTATAACGATTCTTTCAATTCGTTTTTTAATCTAAAAAAACGAAAATCTCTTGTTGTTATTGTAACTCATCAATGAATTCTTAAACAAACTAGAATACTTCTTCAAATATAATTCCGGACACCACGTTTCTAGTGTTAGGATAACGGCCTTCTTTTCATTGTATCACTTATTCTTCTATTTGATGCATTCCGAGGTAATAGAAAGGAATTATTTAAGTAAAAATTAATCATCATCGCACTTGAAAAAAATCTCTTTTTTTTTTTTATCATCGTGACATATTTTTAAAGAGAAACAGCTTCCGTCTTTTTTTCATTCAATTAAAGAACTGGAAGTATACAAACAAATAATAAAAAAGTAAATAAAATAAAAAGGTAAAGCGTGATAAAGTTACAGCTTGCTTTTTTTTTTTCAAATAGGTTATAATTTTTTTTTCATTAATGATGGGTGAGAAACTTTTCGCATAAACAATGTTCTTGCTGCATTGATTAAAAAAAAAGTTTTAAAACACATTGGAGGAGAAAAAATCTTTGAAATCTACAAAAACAAAATAATGAAAGTTTTTAAAAGAAATATACTTGAAGTAAACAAAAATATTACGTCTGAACTTATTTATATTTATATTAAAATCATTAAAATTACAGACATTACATTACAATTACATAAAACATTAAAAACATATTAAAATTGGACGTTTCGGATTTACAGGAAAATCCCTCATCAACAAACATTTTTCTTAACGTAAGTCACAGTTCAAAAATATCAACACATAGAAAATGCAGCGCATCAAAATGTCGAGGCCAAATTTACAGTTTTAATAACACGGAGTATTCATTCGGGATTGCACCTGCTTCGTTAAGAGGTAAATCTAATTTTCGTATACCATGGTTCTAAGAAATTACGTGATTATATGTTACGAATTACAGATTTACTTCTTAACGAAGCAGGTGCAATCCCGAATGAATACACCATGTTATTATAACTGTAACTTTGGCCTCGACATTTTGATGCGTTGCATTTTCTATGTGTTGATATTTTTTAACTGTGACTTACGTTAAGAAAAATGTTTGTTGATGAGGGATTTTCATGTAAGTTAGCGAATTTTTTATTCAAAATATCTACCAGAATATTTGAAAAGTAAATTTGTTTTATATTTTTCTGTTGACTTATTTTTTTACGCAATTCTTATATTTTAATACTTTTTTACCCATTTTTCTATTTTCTTCTCTTTTTGACAAATTTTCAGCGAAGCCCCTCCTCTTCTACTGTCGGTTAAATTTGATTGGCTGCTTTACGCTAATTAAACTTGATTGGCTGATTATCTCTCTCCTGATTGACTGAGGAAGTTTTCAGTCAAACCCCGTACTTTTATTTCATATTGTAGTGCAAATGTGCTACATTTATACTTTTTTTTTCATGGCTCCTCTAAGATGTGATGTACAACTACTTATATACAGGGAGTGGAGTTGTTTACAACTGGGAATCCCATTGAAATAATCAACTGTTTCTGTTTCTGTCGACTTTTGAGGGGTAAAAAAATTACATACCTCTATCTTCTTCACTCGTGGGGTGGTGACTTGGCCAAGTTTGCTAAAACTAAAAAGTGTGTATATCAGATATCTAGCCACCTAATTTGTAAGTATTTTTTAATTGATATTTTTTCTTTATGTATTTTACAATATGTTATGTTAGTTTTTTTTATACAACATTCTTTACTGTCAGAGTATCAATTTATCAAAAAATAGGAACTGGATCGCAGATGCTCATTAAAACTTTTTATAGAAAGTCCGTGAGACAAAATTCAAAATCGTTTTATGGATTATAAATCAATGATTTTTTTCATTTAAATTTAACACATTTGCTACTTATATTATTATTTTTACACAGATATGTTTTATATGATGTATTGTATGCATTTTTTGTCGAATTCTTAGCAACATTTTAACATAACACTGCTGCTACATGGATCTTAAATATTTTTATATTATTTATATTTGTACGAGTGTGTTATAATATCTCGTAACAAGGAGCGTATGTAACAAGGAGCGAGAGAATAATTTTTTAAAATGTAAGTTCTTGTTTTTTCAATATTACCTTATACGATAAATTTCCATAAAAATACCCAGTTTAACATATGGAATAATTTATATGGCATTTTCTAATTGTTTTACTTTAAAAAAAATCTTTACGTTAGTTAAATATTAAACACAGATTGAAATTTCCTTAGCACTTTATATTGAGCAAATTTGTAATTGTAATTATATGCAATGTAATTACAATTTAATTGTATGCAATTAATTATAGTAACAATTACATACAGTAAACATATTTGCAGCACTGTAGTCGGAACCACCTTCCGCCCCGATCCATTTATTTGACGAAATTTCTGTGCTTGAATGTGTGTAACGATAATCAATTACATACAATTAAATTGTAATTACATTGCAGATAAATATAATTACAAATCTGCCTGACTCTGGTACATATATACTAAAGCCTTAGCACATGAAAAATTATTTAAATGTTTGCAAGTAATTAGAAAATTATCAAATGTGTCTTAAGTACATTTAATTAGCACGTGGACCTAAAATTAGTAAAAGTGTTCCTGAAATCTCGAGTTTCGTATATAGGTCCTCAAATAAACGTAGTATCAGTTTCTAAAAATAAAAAAGAAAAAGAAAGTTTAAAGAAAAAGAAAAAGGAAATTTTATGGAATGAAGGAAACATAAACAATCGCTTCATTTAATTCAAAAATCTCGAAACTCTCGTCTTTATATAAAAAATCTCGAAACTCTCGTCTTTAATTCAAAACTCTCGAAAAATATGCCTTTATTGTATATGACATTTCTTTTTTTAGAACTGAACTAATGCTTGTTACTTAAATGAATGTATTAAAAAGGCATTCAATGACTTATTCCCTTGATACAAAGAGAAATTTGTCGGTATTTCTGATGAGTAAATTGATTTGTTTGATGCGTATATCATAAATAAATAGCGTCCTTCCGTGTGACTCTAAGTGTAGTAATCTTCGGAGTGTGAAATGGTGTTTCTTTACCTTTATAAAGCGTTTTTAATTTGTTAATTGAGCAAATATTGTGTGCAATAAAATATTCAGTTCATCATATTTGTGCAAATATTTTATATTATAAAACATGGTGATTAATCATCAGTAAAAAATAACGACGTAATACAACAATACATTTTTTTTTTCTGGAAAACCAAAATTTAAATAGGAAATCTGATAAATTGGCTGGACTTAAAAAAAGTAAATAAAAAGGGATAGTGGGTTTCGTGGTGCAACATAAAAAACTGCGACTTTCTAATATTTATTTTTTACTAAATATTAGTTCAGAAAATTTATAACTTAGAAAAACATAATAAATACTCTTTACTAATATCTCTACAATAATCGACCTTACAAAATACTATTTTATAAAAAAGAAGTACGTAATAGCATTGAATTTTAATGTATAATTTTAAATTTTATGAAAGAGGAGCTCAATAAATAATCTTACTTTTTTATATATATTATTTTTTGAGTTTTATTTTTATTAAAAACAAACTTATGTCTTAACCAGTTCTACCTTAATAAATAAATACATACAAAGAAAAAAATGCTTTATGTGTGTTATGGTGTTATATGCTAAGGTAAATCATTATTAAGAAAAAGGGAAAGATGTTTCTGAAAAAAGTATCTTTTTTTTAAACGATAAGTAATTCATTTATCATGGCATCAATCTTTATTTAAATAACTCTTTCACAAAATTGTGTGAACCCTTTCATATTATGTTTGATTAGTACTTCAAATCTGAATGGATATTGATATTCGATTGGCGTTAAATATATAGACAGTTGCATTTCTCAAACGTCACGTTCTGCGAAATCATAAAAAGAAACAACTCACTTGTTTATGTATTGATATTTTGAAATAAATTGTAAAAAGAATTTATAAAGTGAGATGAAAAAAGGAGTTACTTTCGATGGAAAAAACCAAATTTGTATACAGTGGAAGTTAATTTGTGGTAATGAAAGTAACATGTAATAATAATAAAAAAAATACATAGGAAAAACTATATAATGATTCAAAACTTATATTCTACATCTTTATTTATTTTTCATAGCTAAATTATTGACGACGCAAGTCTTCAACAATGACAAACGGTTTTAAATATAAATAAAAATCAGATTTAATATTTTTCTTTTTTCTCCATTTACCATGTATATTCTAGCGAATGGTAAAACGTAAATAAAGTAAAAATGTATAGCATAGTTCAATGACTTGCTAAAATAGGAATATTTCACCATTGTTCACTACTTATTGGTTGTATTTTCAACATCCAACGGATGGTTTTCTAAACTGTGATTTAAATAAAAATGCAATTTCTAAATATCGTTTTGTTTGTTTTTGTTCTGTAGAGGTAAATTAACATAGGCACAAACGTGCAGGAATATGAAAAACTTATTATACATTTTAAAATAATAATAATTAAGGTTTAAAAATCATTTTCCATTTTCAATAAATGAAACAGCATAAAATATCCTACAAATATGTAGCATAGTTTTATGATTTGCTAAATTGTGTATTTTTAACTAGGGAAAGTTCTATACACTATTGAAAAACACAATACCGTACAAATAAAGTTGCTAAATAACCATAAAATATTCCTCTAAGCCAGTGATTCTCTAATCAAGATTGATATTTGTTTTTTACATTTCAAAAATCAATTTTTCATTTTTTAGAGCTAAATTAATACATGCATGAGCTTTTATTAAATACACCAAACGGAATCTAGATTTACACAAAGAATTTTATTTTACATTTAGAAAATGTATTCATCATTATTTTTTATTAATAAATAGAACAGCGCCATATTAACTACAAATTCAGCACATAATTTTACTAGACAAAATATGAATTTTTAATTACTTTTCTTTAATTACTTTTCTTAAAATATTTTTTCGTAATATCTTTTCGTTTTTAACATCATTAGTATTAAAACAGCTTGATGAATCGCCAATATTTATAATCAATAAGATTCAAACAACTTTAAAAATGTATCTAAAAAATGGTTAAAAATTACTAGATTAAAAATACTATTTATATATGTTTAGATTTTTTTTTATTTTAACTTTATATCACCAGGTTTGTTAAAATAATTCCATTATTCGGGAACAGGTACCAACAATGGTTTAGATTGAAACATGATGATTATATCTTCAAAATGATGATTAAAATAACATCAGCATTTTTTCCCCTTGGAAGCACTTGAACACTTTGGCTTATTATGCTTTGCTAAAAGCACAGAATTACGGTTTATATAATAACCTTGTACAAATCAGCAGTTCATTTCATTATGAAAATCGTTAAAATTCTTTCTATAGCATCTCAATTCCATTCATCTTAAATAAATGAACAATAATGGGGTAGCGTAAGTGTCTTATGATACGAAAATTGGTAATTCTAACACATGTCAATTGTCCTAGACGATTATAATGTAAAATGCAAATCTTGCATTTAATTGTCATATTTTATGATAAATGATATATTAATTAGATGGAAATTCCAATAAATTTTGCCTATAACGATTTTTTAATTCCTTTTTTTTCTTTTAAATATGATATCCATTTTTTTAGACAAATGTATCCATAAAGGTGGCAATAAATATGCCAATTTTGAACTAAAAAATTATGCTATGCAATAATACATTGTCTTTCCTTTCATTTTTTTTATTTAGAATGGACTGTTTTTTTTTTTTTTCTAATGATCACAAACGTGATATAGTTGAATGTCTGCTTTGCAAGGATTACTCTTATATACTTTTCGTTTTTCCATTATAAATAAGGAATATAAGATGTTAATAAATACTTTTTTTTAACCCTAATTACTAGAACAGTGCAACATGGCACATATTTATGACATGCAAAATTATGAATATTTTTACCAGCGTTAGAGAATTCTAGCCAGTATTTCATATATGGAACGTGTGGTTTTATTACCTTCATAAAATCTTATGGTATCATTCCTAAAATACTGATTGAATCTTCAAGAGTTTGAGCGTTGCAATTAAGCTAAAAAAATTGCTTACGATTTTATATATATGTAAGGTAAATAACAAATATTAATTTAAAAAATATTCGTCTCATTTGTATTTTCTTCATTTTTTTCTTCATTCAGAATATAAATACTTTAATCATATTGTAATCATGTCAATTTTAAGCAGCACATAATTAGGCACAACGAAAACTTAATGTAATAACATAAAAATCCTGTAATACCTATATTATTTAACGAAAACTATTTTGTTCATTATTTATTTTTATAAAGATTTGTCGATTGAAATAAGTATTTAAATAAAACTTCAACCATACATAAAGATTTTTAAAATGACACATTTAAAAATCTTCTGCCGTCTACTAAATTTTTTTTTATTTATTTAATACAAGTTTAAAAAGGTTATTTTAATAGATAAAAGGTTTAGTATATAAAAGGTTTAGTATATAAAAGTCTAAGCCTATGTGCCTCCCAGTCCACACTGTTAAAAATTTGCAGCAAACTGTCTAGTCATTTGACCGTTTTCGTATAAAACGGTTACATAACCGTAATTTAACTACATTCTGACCGTATTATTGCTCATTTTATGGTCGGAATATAGTCAAATTACGGTTATGCAACCGGTTTCTACAAAAACGGTCAAATGACTGGACAGTTTGCTGCAAATTTTTAACAGTGCAGCTACATTAGCCGAACTAAAGATACGCGTAAAAGAAGCCATGGAAGCAGTGTATGCAGACCTTCTCGTAAACGTCTGGGACGAATATGACTACCGTATAGACTAGTTACTCAACCTGCGGCCCGCGAGCCGTATGTTGTCTGGCGGCCGGTTATATACGACCTGACACACGTAATCATTAATGCATATTTGTCAAATTAATTCAGATGTGCATAAAAAGTATTTCAGACCTTTATTGTTGTTTTATACATTTTCAGGCAAAGACAAAATATGTCCTGTTATATAAATGAACTTTAAAATTATGTTAAAACTTTGTAAATGTCGTTTTCATAGTCAAAGGTTCTTTGTACACGTATTCCTATTTGTGCTACAGAGGGGTAAACATTTATTAATATTCAACACTAATCCAACTTTATTCAGAATTAATTAAATTTGCACTATATATTTCTACAATTATAAAACTATAGAAAAGTACATTGAGAAAAAGACTGATTTATCAGAGATAATCTCCTGGTAATTTTTTCTTTTTAGTTTTGGAAATTCTGCATTGTTACAGTATTAAGTTTTATAATTACTAAGAAAACCCGCGACTTTGCCCTCGTAATTGTTAAAAAATGCCAAGTGATATTCGTGTGACTATTTGCATTAGAGGAAATTTTACTGCCACAGATAATTAAAAAATTACTAATTAAGCACCATTTTGAGTAAACTTCATTCTTATAATGCATTAGACGAATATGAGATTTAAAAGAATGAGAAAACCAAAAATTAAATCCAAATAAATAGTAATTTGGAATGTATTTTGAAGGTTTTCCGCTCATTTCCCTTTCCATTTGAAATTTCGATTTTTTTTATACTTCTGTACATTTTAAATGAAACCACCATGCAAAATTCTAAGCATCCGTTTATCCAAGATTCTATAGCGACTATATCACAGGAATCTATATTTTAGATCGTATTTTGTTCCTGCACACTTTAAAAATTCTATTTTTTTTTAACTGTTCTTGGGATGAGAGTATGTCTATAAAGTAACATCCATGTAAAATTTCAAGTTTCTATCCCTAACAATTTCAGATAAAGCATTGTTTTTAGAGCTTCTTTTTATCATTTCACGCTTTTAAATTCAGAATTTTTTTAGAAATTGTTTTTCACCAGAACTTTCATTTTAAAAATAACCACCATGCAAAATTTAAAATTTCTTGCTCAGCTGCATCACGAAAATTACAAATTAGAATGTTTTTAGCTTCTGTACCATTTAAATTTTGGATTTTATAAAAAATGTTCTATGCGAGCATTTACGTCTTAAAAGTAATAGACATGTCAAATTTTAAGTTTCTATCATTAACGATTGTGAATAAACTGTAATTTAGAACATTTTCAACTCACTTCATACATTTAAATTTCGAATTTTTAATCAACTGTTTATATTGTGCATCTGTATCTTGAAAATAAACGCTGTACTAAATTTCAAGTTTCTAACCCGAATAAATCTAACTAAATCCTAATTTAGATCACAATTCGCTCATTTCGCTCTTTTAAATTTTAATTTTTTTAGAAACCAATCTTAGCAAGCAATTCAATTTTAAAGGTAACCACCAGGGCAAAATTAACCACCATACACCAATGCCCAGCTTCTATACAATTTGTATCACATAAATCGCAATTTTAGGACGATTTTACTCCTGCACCATTTTAAATTTCGAATTTTCAGAATACTGTTCTGGGCATTTACGTCTCTAGAGAGTAATAGCTATGCGAAATTTCAAGTTTCTAGCCTTAACAGTTTCAAATAAATCGTAATTTAGAACGTTTTTAGAATATATTACGTTCATTTCACCCTTTTAATATTTCTAATTTTTAAAAAAAGTTCTTAGATTAGAAGCGAGCACAACTTAAAAGTAACCACCATGCCAAATTCAATTACAGTTGTATCACATAAACCACAATTTACAACATTTGTCCTGCACCTTTTTAAATTTCGATTTTTTAGAAAACTATTCTGGCCGAACATTTGCATCTTAAAAGTAACAGCTATGTCATCTTTCAAGTTTCTAACTTTAACAATTCCATTAAAAACGTAATTTTTAATGTTTTTATAGAACGCTTTTCTTTTATTTAACCCTTTTAAATTTCGATTTTTTTTAGCAGCTCTTCCTAGTGAGCATTTACATCTTATAAATAACTACCATGCGAAATTTCAAGTTTCTTACCACTTCAGTATCACAAACATCGCAATTTTAGAAAGTTTTTTGCTCTTGAACCCCACTGGGGTAGTGCACACAACATATAATCTATGTTGGAGCAGATATTATCACCTTCATTTTGCCATCATCACTTTTGAAATGTGTTCGTTAGTTCTAGGGATTACCCCTTACAAGCAAACATATTATAAAGCTAATACTGCTTATTAGGATTAAACGTTTGTTGAAAAATTTATACTAAACATGTTTACACCACTATTTCCAAATATCTCTACTGTATTTTCAATAGAAATTTAAGACGAAGTTTATCGTGGTGTTAAAATTTTTTGCTAACATGTCTTCCACGACAGATGTTCAACCCTACTGATAATATCAACTTTGTTGTATTGCTATGTTATACTATTTATGTTATATTACTATTTTAATTACAGTTTTAAATTCTTTTTTAAGTTTGTTGCCGCCCGCCAAACAGCGCAAACATATATTTGCGGCCCGCGAGGAAAAATGGTTGACTTAGGCTGGTATAGACGTATGCTGTGCATCCAAAGGGGGCCATATTGAGCACCTTTAATTTGGTTTGTAAAAGAATACTTTATGATTAGCCATGTAATATAAAATTAATCTTATGTTTCTACGTCCAATATTTTTCATAATATACGCATTTCATATCGGGTGATTCTTTTTTAAACACCTTGCAGTTTGAACTGATGAAAACCAATGCGACGAATGTCTTTCTTCCATTTTCTATAAATAAGAAAATTTGTTACATTTGAATCATATTTAGAAAATAACAATGCATTAAATTTAAACAACTTGTAAAATTTATGTCTTAAAAATTAAGATTAAAATAACACATATGCTTCTTTGAAGCACTTGAACGTTTTGGAATTGATCTTTTGCTTTTCTAAAGGAACAGAATTTCCATTTTCATAATAACCTTGTAGAATTTGTTCGAATTGCAGTTCGTTCCATTCTGAAAATCGTAGAATTCTTTCTGTAGCATCAAAATTTTATTCATCACAAAGGAATGAATAACAATGGATTAGCGTAAGTGTCTTATGCTGCGAAAATTTGTAATTCTAACACATAACAATTGTGCAAGACTATTATAATGTGAAATGCATATCATGCATTGAAGTGCTATACTTTCACCGTAGTTATTTTATTCTTATAAGGTATAGTTAATTTGAATCTTTTATAAAATTTTAGATTAAATTCCACTTAATGTCTAGTAATTTGGATGGAGGGTGGGTGGGTGATATTAAACATTTTTGTACGATTTGGTAATGTTTCCGTCATTTATTTCTTTGTTGTTAATAGCATAATATGATCTAATTTCAATTTACCATACAATTATGTGTCATTAATCGGTTTATCATTTTCTTTTTATTAGTTTAAACACAACCGCCTTTCAGAAAACTTAAATAAAGAAGTAGGGATTCCTTTTCATATAGGTTAAATCATACATCTAAATATTCTTCGAAGAATATTTCAAAATTCAGCCAATTACTTATTCACATTTTTAATAGAAATACATTAATTTCAAACAATTTTACTGTCAGGGATTCGTGCTAATTTGTTTTAAACATTTAAAGACTCTCCAAGAAACATTATGGCATACTTTAGCATTATATTACCAAATTTTCTGAAATTTTTAAGTTATAATAATTAACTATGTGTAGTATAGTGATTGAATAATATAAACTGCTTTTCTCACACTATTTGCAAAGAAAGAAAAAGTGCATGAAGAATCTAGTATTCCTTTGTAGACCATTTGAAAAAGCAGCAACATTTTAAACTTAAAAGAAACACATGCAGAAAAGAAATATTTTAAATAAGGCAATTAAAGTAACTGAAATCTGAATCTATCATTGGAATTTTCATTTCCAATTATTTAATATTTTTCATGCGTTTCAACAATTTTGATATCATCATAAATAAAGAAACGAACAATCCCTTCCCATATTGTACGGATTTACTGTTAACTTTGCCTTGTGTCGAACTGCATGTTGTATTTGAACCTGGCAAAAGATTAATCTTATATAATCCGAAATAGCGCTATTATGTGTATTGTTTTCTCTTTTATGGTAATATTAACAACATTTATTCTACTTTAAAGAGGTAGATATTATAAATTTAAAAAAAATCTTAATTTGGAAATACGTTTATATATTTTCATTATGGATGAAGTTAAGAATAAAATTCGAGTATGATACTATTCGAGATAATTTATACCGGAAATGGGGATTGCGATTTATGTTTTATAGTAAATATTGTATGTCTTGTTGTCCAGTATCATCTTTCTTCTTTACTGCAAATGTTCAGGGGAACATTTTATGTATTAAAATAACGTAATAAATTTTCTTATTTATAGAAAATAAAACAAAGAAATTCGACGAATTGTTTTTCATCTTGTTCGAGAATAATAGTGAATAGAGCCTTATATATAAGAAACGATTGTTTTTATTATTTCGTATCGCCAAATTTTAGGGAATTTTTTTGTTTAAAAAACTATGTTACAAGAATATAAAAATAAAGAATAGAAACTACAGCCTTCTGTGTACATAAAATATCATTCTTTTATTCTGAATAATTTCAAGTATGTCAAAAGCGTCCAAAAAGTAATAACTTTCATTAAAAGACTAAAAAAAAAAATCACACCACAAATATTGTTTTATAAATTGGAATTAAATAAATATTTTCTTCTCACTATTAAAAGTTATTTAGAAAGTGTACAATGTTCAAAGAATAGAAGCTGAATATACTTTGGCTTCTTCAATTAAGAGAAGACAGTCAAACAACTATGAATGAAAAAGTGTTTTTAAAATTATTGGTGAACAACACGATAACAAAAATTCACAGAAAAATGAGTATTCAATTTATTATAAAGATTATACCAATGAAATGTTTTTCTTATCTACACTAATTCATTTTCTCTTTATAATTATATAATAGTTAGGAGAAGGAGAGTGAGTAAACACATACTCGATTTTTCATTATAAATGAGAGATTGGAAGGTAGAACATCCGAATGGTGTTGAATCATGGTTTGTTTACATAGAAAATACAAAAAAGGAAAAGCGTAACTACAGGGGAAAAAATTTCAAGTTTTCAAAAGATTTAAACAACAATGTTTACGAAATTACAACAAGAAATATTAAAGGAGCGCTTTCAGGAGATACTGCTTATATGTGTATGTATTTCATTTGACATCTACGAGGGAAAGTCATTAAGTAAGACACAAAAGATAATTTAATAATAACTTACAATGATATTCACTTCAAAACTATTTTTATTTCTCAACATATTCTCCACCAATATTTATGCACTTGTATCACCGTTTCATCAGTGCCCCAACACCAGCTGCATAACATTCTTTGGGTTGCTGTGTCAGCCACATTAGGACTTAGTTGAGCCTTTTCATCATCTGTGAACATCATCTTGCTTTCAAGATGGTTTTTTAGTGAACTACACAGATGAAAATCGCTTGGGGCTGAGTCGAAGTTGTATGGTAGATGTTGAAGAAGTTGCAATATGATGTTTACAGATGATGCAAAGGTTCAACTTGAAGTCCTAATGTGTCTGAGAAAGCAGCCCAAAGAATGTTATGCAGCTGGTGTTTGGACACTGATGAAACGGTGGTATAAGTGCATAATTATTAGTGGAGAATATGTTGAGAAATAAAAACAGTTTTGAAGTGAATAGCATTGTAAGTTATTATTTATTTATCTTTTGTGACTTACTTAATGGTTTTCCCTCATATATTCTATATTTGTTAACTTCACGAATATTCATTTTTATTTTATTTATATTTGGCATCAACTATCTTTAATTATGTTCGTGTTTCTTAATATATTGAGATTGCCTTTTAGGTTTTGTTTATTAAGATGTTGCCTACATTTTCTTTACTAAAAGAATTCTTGTAAAATATTAGTATATGCAATCTTTAACTGAGAGATTCTGTATATATTATATCTGATATATTATATATATATATATATATATATATATATATATATATATATATATATATATATATATATATATATATGTACAAGATGGTCCAAAATTATTGAGCGGATTTCATGTTTGAAAAAGAAAAAGAAGAAAATGAGGTACGTACATATTTATTGTTTTCTTGAAAGACAATTCAAAACGGTTTTATACAACAACATTTTGAACATTAAATAAGTTTCACATAAACCGGTAGATGGCGCGACAGCATTGCGCGGGGAAAATTTACTGATTACGTTACTCTGCAAATGGCTGTCGTACAGTTCACGCAACTCCAGTTCCGGACATTGATGACCTAAAACAAAAAATAACTAAAGTCACTGGAGGAATACCTGCTGTATAGCTGCAACAAACTTGGCGTGAATTTGAATATCGGCCGGATATTTTGCGTGCCACACAAGGAGCTCATGTGGAACTTATTTAATGTTTTAAAAGTTGTTGTGTAAAACAGTTTAAATTGTTTTTTCAAGAAAACAATAAACATGTACGTACCCCATTTCGTTCTTTTATTTTTTTCAAACATGAAATGCGCTCAATAAATTTGGACTACCATGTATATCGTTCATTATGCGTAAAATTACTACTTAATACTAAATTTACTTATATCAAATCATAAATCATAAATAAGATATGTATGATAGGCATAACTACTGTGATTTTTGTAATAGTTATTTCTGCAACCCGGGTTAGACCGACATTATTTTGTTGACATGAAATGCATAACCTTGCCTGTTCTAGCAAGAAATCTGCAGAACAAATTATTTAGTTTTGATAATAATTTTTTAACACATGTTTTTACACATGAATGGTTTTAATTACTTGTGGAAAATAGAGATATAAAATGTCAATTACGCATTTATAAGAATATAAGTGGAATATCTTCCTGAGAAAAGCCATTTAAAATATGGACACTCCAATAACATGGAATAATTAATGAGCAATTGTAATGTTGTCAATTTTATGGTTGTTTTTTGCTATGTTAATAAGTTATAGTTATATATTAAACGGTTTGAAATAGCTTTAAAAATATTTAAATTAAAAAAAATTTCTAATCACCTTTCTGACATTTGAATTTACAGGATTAATTTGTTTTTTCGGTAAATTTGTATTTTTTCATATATACTATTGACTTTTAAATCAGTTTATCGAAGGAAAGTCCTTATACAATTATGATTTATATTGTATACTTATAAATGAATATGTGTTTATTTAAATTAGTGTTTAATTAAATATTTAACAAACTTTATCTAATTATTGATCAGTCATTATAATTTTACAAGGAAAATTACAAAGGAAATTAATGCACATATAACATTTTCTAACATCTTATAAACGTTTTATATCCTGCAAAATAATGTTCGCACAAATCATAAACTATAAACCACTTTTAACAATCATAAGAACGATTTTGCTTTGTGATCTCAATAACATATCGTCTTTATTATTGTAATTGTATACATTATCTAATAAACTTAAAGATAAATAATAAACTATTTAAGATACTCATAAGTAAACAACAAATATCTTTTACAAAAATTTACAAAATGTTATAAATGTGCGCCGTACCGTTCATCAATACCTTATTTCTGACATTTGAATTTACAGGATAATTTGTTTTTTCGGTTTTGTTCATTTTTTGTTCATTCGTCGAAATGAGCATGTGCTTCCTAAGAAGTACATTATTCTGACTTTCAGTAGCCCTACTCTACCAACTAGAATTAAAGCTGCATATCTGAGATGTTCCGTCAGGCCTTATATTCCTAACCCTGTCCGTCGTTTTAAATGTCAGCGTTATGTCCAAAGTAAAACTACCTGTCGTGGTTCTATTACATGTGCTCAATGTTCAGAAGTCGGCCATGAAAGTAACTCTTACAATGAAGCTGAACGCTATGCAACTTCAAAGATGTCATGCAGCATATTCCCTTTCTTGTCCAAGGTGTATCAGTGAAAAAGAAATTCATGCTGTTAAAATTACTCGGAAACTTTCTTATCCTGAAGCTCACATACTTGTAGAATCCAAAACTCAATCTGTCTGAGTTTCTTACTCTGGTTTAATCAAACATCAATCAAAATCCGTACGGCACATAAGCACCCAAGCTGAAAGCTCTTTTCCACCAAGTGATTCATCTGTGACAGTAACCAGCACTATAAAGAAGTAAAACCTGTAACATGTGATGCGCCACTATTTAAAAAGCTGTACCTGCACTGCAACGTTGGCCACCATCATCAGAAACTGTGAAAATAGAATACCCTATTCATCAATCTAAAAAAGTTAACCAAATATGAATCAGGTTAAACTTCTGTTTCATCTGCAAACAAATTCGTAAAACCTTTTTCCCCTACACAAAAAGCAAAACAAAAATCATGTGCACAGAAAGGTAGAAAGAAAACCCCAACCTATTCACAGTGGAAGGCTGTAAAGGGAAAAATTCCTGACGGCTCGGCTTACAGGCACAGGTAGATTTCGAAGACGCAGACCATGGAGCACCTGTTTGTTGGGAATTGCGGAAGAAAAGACTTTTCGCCATGATACGGCAATTTGGAAACGCCCATTTCGAAACCTAACTTGTTTCCGGGCGGAGCCGGCAGGGATTGTTTTTGTTTGTAATTTTTTTTTTTTTTTTTTTTTTTTTTTTTTTGCTGTAAAGGTTGGTCGTATAAAAAACTTGTCAATATAAAAGTTTTAGATAATATTAAGAGGACTTATAATAAATTTAAGCGGATTCGATATCTTCTGAATTGACGAGGTTATGTATTTTTTTCTTCTAAAACCCCGTTTTTTCCCCCCTCTTGGGGCCATTTTTAATAATATCAAAAATCGGTCCTTTTCCTAGAAGTAATAATAACTTTAAACGGATTCGATACGTATCATAATTAAGAAATTATGGGGGGAATATGGGGGGTTTTCTGTTTTCACAAAAAGCCCCCCATTTCCGCCCCCTTGGTTCGATTTTGCCCATTAACGAACTTGATCGAGATTTTATTCCCCTTGATTTTATGTATCAGTTTGGAAGAGATTTGAGCAGAATAATGGGAATTATCGTGTCCATAAAAAAGTGACATAGATAGATAGATAGATATGGAACCAGTTGTGAACTGGGGGTGGTTTTGAGTTCTGGGAGTCATGATCGGAGTAGATCTGCAAAATTTTTTCAAAAATTCCAACTTAAGGGAGAATGTAATAGGTAGTATTTCTTACGAAATCTACCTAAAATAAGAAACTCTGTCTTGATTCATCTCTTCCTACTATGGATTCTAAACAGCTGCTAAAGTCTGCGTAAGAGATTATGGAATCAAATTCTTATGACCCTGGCACAAATGAAGATAAAACTGTTTTTGAGGTAATTGAGCCTACGTGATTTTAATTTGGCTTCTTTTGATATGTTTCTTCTATAAGTTTTGGGCATTTTACCGACTATTAGTTTAAAGATTTTATATACATTTTAACTGTGAAAACTTGTGTTTATCAATTTTATATATGGTGTTACAACTTCATTGAATGATTTAATTATATTTATCATCACATTACTCCTTTCATTTAACTGTGTTTTCATTCATCGTGTTTTTAATACAAAGTTTTAAATGGATTTTAAATTTTAATTTGTTGTTTTATTTCTAACATTTATAGGCACAGCATGTTACTAAAGGAAATTTGTGCCATATAACTCCATTCAAGCAACCAACCAACCAACTAACCATAAGTAAACAAAGGAAAAAAAATCAATTTCATTTTAAATTCTTTTTTAAAAAATTGCAATACCAAATATAGAATATGTTGGGATTCGTAGTAATATTTTTGAATTCAACAAACTTAATAGTATAATTTTTAAACAATGTAGAAAAATAATAAAAGCTAATTTTATACTTGCATACTTGGAATCCTCATTCCCAAACGTTTGAAGCGATAAATCTTTTTATATACATTTGTCAGTAGAACTGAACAATACTGAGAGAGCGGAATTAATGAACCATAATGATGGAAAGGTTACAGCCTTTAATGTTCTGAACAAATTTATTTTTGTGGCCATCAAATTTATTGGCTTATTGGAAATTCTATCATTACTACCTAATGACGCATTTTGAATTTTTGTACAACGAGATTGTTTGGAAAAAGAAAACTGATTAATATATTCTTTTAGTAGTTTGGAATAATTCCTCCCATTTTCTTTTAAATGTCTTTTTTAAATTTCTGTTAAGTCAAAATTAAGCTCTATTTTGCTAGAATGATTTAAGACTATGTATATTTTAAATTTTACGCAAAATAACTCTCAAAATGTCAGGATTAAATAACAATATTGTTATTCTATAATTTCTCTGCATAAAATTTTATAATAGTTGCGAAAGTAAATTTTAGTATTTATACAGTAAATTCATCATAGCGAACACTGACGGATAGCTGACAACTAATTTAGGGTATACATTTTTCAATCCACAACACGTACGCCGTCATGTTTGCAACGAAAATTGCGATTTTTGATTGCTTTTAATTCTCATAGCTTGAGTTTTCTGGGGTTTCTTAAGACGTTCAAATGAATGGTAGTATTTAATTAGTAGACTATTCGGCGCTGATCAAGCTACTTCCTTCCGTAAACTCGCGGCTAATAGGATGAGCTATTTTAGTTTTTTAACTTGTTAACACTTTCCAACATAGTTGCAAAGTATTTATAAATTCGGTTTGTATGTCTGTCTGTCTGTCTGCCGTCAGTTTGCCCGTGCTCTAAGTCAAGTAAATGTACTCCGATTCTCATGCAATTGATATGTGTTATTGAGGTTTACTATGGCGTGTTTGGTATTTGAAATGAAGTGTGTAGCATTTATAGTTACATTACAGGGACACTCAAAAGAATCCCGTTACATTACGGTCTATTGGCGAAAATCGTTTGCCGTGTATTTTAATGATGTTACTCTATTTCGAAATTATTAATATTAATATATATCACTGAAGTGCACTACAAGATGTTTACTATACAATATACTGAGCATAGAATTCACCACCCATTTACAGGGACACACAAAATAAGTCATTACAGTACTGTATATTAACAATAAATGCTAAAAGTGCCTTTTCAGTTGGGCTACGCGTTTTTCAATTTGACTAAATTTTTGCCTCTAACTTGGTGTGTATGAATTCTATAGATCATATACAAACAGCCCAAAAGATCTCTAGTACATTGCCGTTTATTGACGGAAATTGCTGAAGGGAAATTTTCAACTGTGCTTTGCATTTCCTAACTAAACTAAATTCTAGCATACATTGTAATATATATATAGATCACATACAGGGCTGCAGTAAATACTATTGATGTTAATTGCTGTAATTTGGTTTTCAATTGTGTTATGTGTTTGCGTAATTGTTTGCTTGACATCATATTTCCCCTTATTAAACAACGAAGTTTTGGAAAGAGTTTCATAATCTATTCTTGATGCATTATTTTGCTTACTTGTTTATTTTTTATACGTATGTTATCCCAGCTGCGATAAACATAATTTTTCATAGTTAAAAAATAAAAATTCGCAAATCTGTATTTTAAAATACGTAGAATTGGTGAATAAAAGAGACTAAATGTTGCCATTCATCCTGTTGCACGTCTGGAGTATTTCTCGATTATAATCACACTCGACTGTATTTGAATACATTATTCGATTCTGAAACGTTATCTAAAAGTAAAATTTCGACTCTTAGAAGATCATGGATCGTCCCATAAACAATTCTGGTAACAATGATCGACTTGGATCTATGATTGCAAGTACGAAAACATCAAAATGTAGGTGTGGTGACTGTGTTTTCCTTGTACTAGAAGGATAATTTACGTCACTTTCTCTTCAGAAGACCTTCTTCTAGGCATCCCTTCTATATCAATATATTCATATCTGGCAAATACATATCAAAACTCCCTCTGCCTCTATTTTCTTCATATTCGTATTAGGAAACAGAAGATTGTAACTTATACATATTTTCTATGATGAACGATTTGTGCTAGTATTACAGTTTTGCAGTGATTATGTTCATAAAAAATAAATTGTAGTGAAATATAACAATATTTTCGGTCAAAGGCCTTTGATTTATTGTTTTATTTTTCAGTATTAAGTTTAGACCTAAAGGAAAGTTATAATATATACAAGAATAATTACTTTCCAATTATTATTATTATTTTTATACTAATTTAGTTAAAATACTCGGAAAACTCTTTTGTAACGGATTCTCAATTATCGTTACGGTTTTCGACGATCAATAACGACATTACAATGATTGATTACAGCAAATTAATGAAAATTACTGATTGTATGAATAAAAAAAAATAATTTCAAATGTTGGCATCTTTGGTTATACATAACAATTATGTCCGTAACATATAACATATCTCATTAACTGTAAAAAATAGGAATAAATTTACTAATGATTATAAAGAGAAATCGTAGTTTGCAGTTAAAAAAATATATATATCTTGAACCAGAAATTTACATAAAATGATGAATTAAATTATATTTCCTAGAAAGAGATTTTAGAATTTAAAATTTCAGTTTTTATGATACAAATAATATGTATAATTTTATTACGTCTAAAATAGGTCACGAAAATTGATTTTAATATTTTCCTAACAAAATTCAAATGTGACAAAATATAACGTTTTAATAGCAAAAACACACACACACACACACACACACACACACACACACACACACACAGATATATATATATATATATATATATATTAAAAATGCAAATGTAATTTGTTAAAAATGTAAGAGTAATAAATAATTTTAAATATATATAATTATGTTTTTTTTTCTTTTCTTACATAGGCAATTCAGTTACTGTCAATTATACATTTCATAATATCCCCATGTTCTTCTTCTGTTTTATCTGAAAACTGCGTATTGGTCTTCATAACGTTCAAAATTACACAAATTTCTCTAATTTTATGTAATTTTTCTTTTATATTACTTCAAGAGATAATAATTAAACCATCTAACATTTAAGAAACTGACTCTGTGTGATACAGTTGCTATTGTATGAACATAAACATCATTAAAGTCCAATTCTGGTTAGCCGTAGAATTTATTCATCCATTCAAACTTAATTTCATAATAATTTAAAACCAGTTTAGTATAGGTTATTTTTGTCTTGAATTACATTTAAATTTTTATTATTGGTTATTTTTTGCTTTTTTTAAACATGAAAACTTTCAGCTTTTTATACATTTACGTAAACTCATACAATAATGCTCATTCTAGTAGCATTTAAGACAAAAGAAATTTTCTATTTAGAATTGAAAATGAGATTGGTCATCATTTTCATCTGGTGGAAAATTTCTTGTGGTCTGATTTTTCATCTAGCCCATTAATCAATCAGCAAACCTCATATATTTCTGATCTATGTTGATTGTAAAAGTGTAGAAAAAGGTTCCGTTAATGGTTTTCTAGCCTTCAGAGAAGACAAATGGTCTGTTTATTCTTTACTTCATCAATTCTTTTATTATCTGTTATAATTCAAACTTCTAGTTATGGGTAATAAATATTTTTCTAGATGAATTTTAAATCTCCAAAGTTTTTCACAGTCCAAAGTTTGTCTCCAAAAGGAATCACTCCAAAGTTTGTCTAAGAGACAAATATAGACTTGTCTAAGGATTTAAGAGACATTTTGGATCATTTTGCATTATTTATGATAAGGTAAAGCTAGGATAGTCTGCGCACAATTCAAAAGGATAGCAATAAAAAATCTAAATATATTATTTTTTTGCTAAACTATCCATGAATAATTTTTACTTCATTTGTTTTTGTATGCATTTCCATTGTTATATTGTTGTTATGTTGCAATGTAATAGAACAGTTGTAATAAAACCAAGAAAGTTATTTTGCGCAATCTCTCCTTACAGAGTTGGTGTGATTGCGCACATGGGTAGGAGAGAATGTTACTAACAATAACTACAGTTAAATTGTTAACATTAATAATTACACTTAAATGACATTGCTGTAAGGTTTTTGTGAACAAATTTTATTGTATTGGGAGTGAATATTTCAACATAATGCTTAAAGAATCAGAAAAAGGAAATAATACGATTAAAAAATTTTAATTAAAGGAAAAACAAATTAAAGAATCAGAAAAATCAAGTCCAGATAAGATTACAAAATAAAATTATGTAACTTAATAACAAGTTTAACTTAAAATGAGCCCATTTTCAATTTATATTTTTTTATGCAAATTTACCAATAAGCTGTGTAATCTCTCCTAGCATGGAAACTAATGGGAACGATGCGCCATCTCTCCTAAGTAGCAAATGCGCAAACTCTCCAATTTCGGTAGGAAAGATTGCGCGGCCTTTTATTTAAACATCGCCGCTACTAAAACGAACCGCTGATATTCACATTGCTAGTCTAGATTAGTAGCTTATGAGAAATCGTTTAAGTTTAAAATATTTTGTACTATTGACATTGTATAGAAATTCTGATGAATAGCTATGAAAATTCAAGCACTTACTTTGGGAAAACAAATCAAAATAGCAATACTTCATTTTAGACGCTCAAAGCAATCAACGTGCACTTTTAAGTAGACACTCCACTACTCTTGTTGTACAACTACCTGGAGTCACTGCGCTCTCACTCTACTCCTTCCCCCCGAACCTATATGTGCGCAATATCTCCGACCGCGCCATCTCTCCTGGCTTTACCTTATGTTTCGGACAAGAAGATATTAAAATATGGTCTATTTTAATAACAATTTTTTTTTACATTATCCCCTGGGGCTCCAGGATGGTCACCTTTGTAGGTGTTCCATCGCGCACTCGGGGGAAAAGCAAATCCATGGGACAGAAACCTGACTAGTTATGGGTCTCAGGTTGCTCTTGTGGGCTCCAGAGTAGCCCAAAACGAGGATGTTACGGTTCATATCCCTGGTACCGAACCTGCCAGTACCGGCTCGGCGCGCCATACTGGCGCGTCGTACTGAGTGGGTCGATCTGTCGTCTCGACTGGTTCGTCAGGAGGTATAACCCTTGCGATGATACTGTAGAGGTCGAAAGCAGTTCTTATTAGTTTTACCTTAGTTAATGGTTTGCAGGAAATGAAGTTGCATGAAGAGCAGTATTATGATAAAGATATGTTTTATCTTTATTTGACTAATTATTGTTCCTAATAGTCCTAATAGTAATTGGTCTAATTTTGATAAAACCAGGCAATCCAAGTAGGTCACCCATGTTAATGATGCCCTGTTTACAGAACATAGATGAGAATCGTTTTAATTGAAAACTTATATATATATATATATAATATATATACTTACATATAGTATATTTTCTGAGATTGACCAATTTCCACCATCTTATATACACCAAAAAACAATTTTGGTATGTTCGCATTAGACGCATGCCAGTGGACAGTCCCCGAAAAAATAATTACTCATAGCAACATTTATGATTCTGATTATTTCCGTGCTTAGGCGCGTAGTTCAATTGCATATGTCTTAAATTTATGTTTTATTAATGTATTTATTTGTGGAGTTTTAGTTGTGTTTGTCAATTTTTTTACATACAGTATATTTTCTGAGATTAACCAATTTGCAGATACACCAAAAAATATTTTTGGTGTCATCGCATTAGACGCATGCCAGTGGACAATAAAAAAAAATATTATTCGTAGCAACATTTGTGATTTCGATTATTTCCGTGCTTAAATTCGTGCGTTATTTATGTATTTATTTGTGAAGTTTTAATTTTGTTTATGAATTTACTTTTGGGATATTACACGGAAACAAACAAATGCTGAATTATTCAGATTATTTTACAAACAAACGGAGTAGTCTCCTCAATTTGGTTACACACAGATTTACAGTTTTCATACTTTAATATTATTCTAAAATCCGAAACAATCAGTAAATTGAAGTACAGATTTTAAATAAACTGCATATTGTTCTATTCAACGGCGTAAACAATACAACTCTGCGATGTTTAGAAGTAAGAAAACATAATGCTGTAAAAGAAAAATTTACTTGCAAAGTCACTGCCACAGTCAATATACCGCCAGCATTACTCACGGGCGTGTTTTTCCTTTATAATATAGATTCTGTAAAATATTTTCAATTCAAATTTTCTATTTTTCCATCTAAAATTAAATATTGCTACTTTAAATTTATTTACATTAATATACTCACTCAAAGATGAATTAATATTGCTACTGCATTAATAACCATAAAATTAAAATGTATTTTTCAATTTAAAAAACCTGTAGATTTGTGATACTCACTAAACTTTTCGTTGGAGTAAAATCCGGTACAGAAATGTGCACGAGAGCCGCACTTTCATTTTTCCAGTCGTATGCTTATACACAAGGTCTATATAAATTAGTTGTGGAAAAAGAATGATTGGATATACGTAGGTACACAACTACAAATGAGAGAACATATCAATATTATAAGCAAAAATATGTGAGTGACTGTGGCGTCATATTGAAGGTGGTAACACATGAATGGCATCAATAGTTGTGTTTGACTGAAATTGTTTTACCTTCTGAAAATTGCACAATTTAATTTTTTTACACCGTTGAATAGGAAACGTATGTTCTGTCAAATTAATTTGTTTAATAACTGCATTTAAATTTACTGATTTTTTAATATTTTTCAAGCATGATTTGTTTTAAATCAAATGTTATCACATACAGAGTTATAAAAAAAATAACCCGGTTACACTTAAAACAATATAAACATCAGTATATGTTTCTGACTAATATTCATAACGAAATTAAAACTTTATGAATAAATGGAAGAATAAAAATATATAAATAAAACCCAAAGTTAAAAGACATATAATTGAACTACAGTTGAAATTATTAGAACTCAAGAAGGCCGTTGTAAGTAGAAATATCTATGGCGATTTCTTCGGCTAATTAACTCTTAACAAGCGGCTAATGCGAAAGTATCTCTTTTAATACATTTGAAACTTTATTTGAATATGCTTCTGTGCACTTCGTTACTGGGCAATCAATATATATATATATATATATATATATATATATATATATATATATATATTAAATGTATAAAACTCATTAGAGTTTTCAGTTAAAAGAAATAGTTTTCACCTAAGTTCTGTAAACCGGGAACCCCCGGATGGATCCTCTAATGATTATAAGCTACTCAAATATTTGTTACATATTTATTTATTTTTTTAGCGGTGGACTATAAATCAAATCATTATTAAAATCATACACTGAAATTTCATGGTGCAAGGTTTGGCGATCGTAGTGGTCACCACAACCGCGATGCAAGTAAATAACACATACGTCAGACAATAACACAACCGCCAACAATCCAAACTGGTGCCATCACGGAATTAAAATGTATATCCGCTAACTTATGATGAAATACAAAGTAATCTACATTTAAAATGATACTTTACAATTAACATTTCGTGTTTTCTTCAGTTAGAATCTTGCGCAACTAATTTATGTTCACTCTATATTGCAATGAACAACAAATATACTAATATATTAATATGTAGCTATTAAGTTTAATTAATGCTAACAATTTAATATCAAATGCAGTTATTAATAATTAAGACTTGCGCGGCAGCGCAAGTCTTATTTATTTCCAGTGCGACTTCCCCATGCTATTCTAACACAGCAAATCCCGTTGAACGAGTTATTTTACTAGAGTTTTTCCCACTTTTTGTACGCGCTTCCACAAATTTTCTTCAAAACACCTAATTCTGTAAAGAAATACATCCTCCAATCAAAAAACTCTAAATATTGGTGTTGTTACTTTCTTTAGAGACCTGTCAGGCTTTGGCTAGCGCTTCGACTATTCATCCAATCACTGCTTTTTATTTCGGATGATGTTACTGTCATTAAGCACTTGGACATGCGATCTCGTGGTATATGTTTACTATTTCAAAAATATGCGAGAATATTGTATTTATCTTTAATATCCGAAGATGTTTAAGATCCGAAGTCTTTATCAAAATTTGATGAATGTTCGATATTTACTTATCTAGTGATCCTGTGATGTTACGAAATGAGTTTTTAAATTTCTATCTTAATCGATGATTACTAAAATTCAACATGGGGAAAAAATGCAAATTTTCTGGTTGCAAGAGTGATGCACGATACTTTTACAAAGACTATATGCTGGGAGTTTTGTTTTTCCCTTTTCCTAAACCACAGAAAAACTTGAGTAAATGTAACGAATGGCTTTCTGCTTGTGGTAGAAAAAATACAGAAACGGTGACTAGAGACTGGTATGTTTGCTCTCGGCATTTCATTGATTTAAATGGCCCAACTGAAGAGTATCCTAACCCTATACCAAGAGTATCTCTGTCTGAGCCGTTAAGTGATACATCAAATAAATATTCACGATATTATCGACGAAATCGTGAAATTTTCAAAAATAAAAGAGCCGCATACTATAAAAAATGTAAAAGCCAGATACAGAAGCGTAATACTTCATATTGTTTGCAAAATAAATCAAAGGCTAATAAATATAAGCTAAAATACTGGAACACAAAAAAATACTCAAATCGTAATAGGATTCTCACCTCTAAAAAAATTTATCCTTCAAGATATCGACAGCTTGCTTTAGTGAAAAATCTGCTAAAGAGTTATAAATCAAACATAGCTCAGCAAAGCAGAAGAACAAATATTCAATTTGTAAAAACTCAAATAAAAGCTCAATTACTTGCGCGTAAAGCTATTCATACTAAAAATGTTTTGTATGCAAAGAGTTTATCGGCTTCAGAAAAATTTTCAAACAAATGTCAACAGATGTTATCAAAATCAACTCAAAATATCACTGCAGAAAATTTATGTGAAATAATTGGTGGTGAAAGAATTCACAACTCCAATGCAGAACCCTATTTTTGGGAAATAGCATATCACCCATTGGTTCACATACATTTAGATCATAATTATAGTAGTCATTCCAATTCTAAAATAGAACATATTCCTTTAGGTGATTTACATTTCGAGAAAAACATTGATGGTCATCATCCCAAAACTCTAATGTGGAAATGTGGACCTCTCTGTAACATTCGAGAGAATTCAGTTCAAAGGTTATTGCATATTCTTCATATATTTGCTTCTTCTCAGGGCAGTTCTACAAAGGAATTATTTTCAAACATAGATTGTTGTGAGTATAAATCGTATTACATAAAAGAAGATCAAATGTGTGCTGTTAAGTTGGGTCATGCAGTTCATTGCTTAGACAATTGCAAATGTAAAAGCATTTTGAGAGTCATGACTGAATTGTCACCGCACTATAGTGGCTTGAGAACTCTTCTTAGATATGTGTATGGAATAAAAAAACTTTTTGATGCATACAATTTAATTGATAAAGCCATTCTAAATGCCGATTTTATTGATTTAAAAGTGGTAGTCGAAGAATTGGGAAGTCTCATAAAAAAAGAAAAAAAGAAAGACAATTGTGAAACAAATTCAAATACATCTGTCATAAGACCTATTTGGAAAGAAGCTGAATTGTTAGAACAATTTGAAAAGCCCTTGGCCCACTGTTTTCGAGAAATGCATGAATTTCATGACACACCTTGCGATTCCTGTGAAAAATTGTACCAAAAAAGGAAACTTACACCAGTGTCTAAACTGGTTTCCAAGCATGCCTTAGAAAATACACAAAATATTGCATTCAATATATTAAGAACAGCTTGGCTTTTGCAAAAACCAGGCTCTGATATAGAACTGTTTGAGGAATTAAATCTTTGTGATTACTGCTACAAGAGAATTATATCAGGTAAAGTTCCTGAGCGATCCTTCCTCAATGGATTACAAGTGCATCCAATACCTGATGAAATTAAAAATTTGAATATGTTTGAAAAAATACTTATTCAGAAGTGTAAAGCATTTCAAGTGGTAGTTAGACTAGGAACTAAGCTAAAGACTTTAAACCATTCTGGCTTAACAAAGGCAATTAAAGGTAAAATTATTTATTTACATTTGCCTCTGCAAAATAATATTGACATGATTCCTCTAGGTTTACCAGATAATCATGAACTTCATATATTAGTTAATGGCCAACCAACTAAAAATAAAATAGTTTGGCAATCAATTGTTAGGCTTGAAAAGATAATGAAAGCACTGAGAAAGTTAAAAGAAATTAATCCTTTGTATGCTGATATTCATGTTTCTCAGTGCAACACTGATTATATTTGTGGTAATTGTAGTGAAATAGATAATCGAATTTCTACGCAACCAGATGCTTTATTGTATAGATTATCTGAAACTCAACAAAAAATGCTCTTTGATCAGTATACAATCCATCCTGTCAACGGAAAAAATCCTACAGGTATTTTAGAAGCATTTCAAATGAAAAAAGTTGAAAAAGAAGCTGTTAGTTTATTTGAAAAAAATTTGGACTTTATGTGTTTTCCTGATTTGTTCCCCACAGGTGAAGGTGGCCGATATTCTGATAGGCCTTTTGGTGACTTAACAGAAGCTGATTATAGAGCTACTAGAATATTGAATAAAGATCGAAGGTTTTCCCTCAATGAACAATACCTTTTTCATTGCTTTTATGAAAGTGAGATAAAATCTATGACCAATAGCATTAACTTTATGCTTCGAATGACTGGCAACAAAAGAATGCCAGTCAACTCTCTGATTGATAAATTTGTTGCCAAAGATTCAGAACTTGAAACTGCTTTATCAGTTTTTATGCAAAACATGAGAGGTACACAGGAATATTGGTACAAACGACAAGGAGAATTAAAGACAATGATGCAAAATTTTGGTAGTCCAACATGGTTTGTTACTCTAAGTTGTGCGGAATATGACTGGTTCGAATTGCATGAGCACCTTCGATTGTCATATTCTGATAAAATTGTCCCTAACAGTATTGCAGAGTTGTGTTCCTCAGATCCTGTTGCCGTTTCTCTGCATTACCACAACCGATTTCAAGCTCTTTGGAAACACCTTATTATGAATAAAGAAAATGCCATTCTTGGCAAAGTAGAACATTACTTCTGGAGAGTGGAATATCAGGGAAGAGGGACACCTCATATTCATATGGTACTTTGGATAAAAGATGCTCCAAAAATTGGTAATGCCAGCGATAAAGAAATATTAGCATTTATTCAAAAATATGTCACATGCTCACTTCCTGATAAAATTGAAAGTCCAACTTTGCATGAATATGTTCAGAAGTATCAAATGCACCGATGCAATCCAACTTGTCAAAGAAAATACAAATCTGGAGACAAATTTCTTACCAGATGTCGATTTAAATTTCCAAGAGCAACAGCTACAGTTGCAAAGTTAAATGATGTGCATTCTAGTATAAGACATCATTTATCTTCCAAGTCAAAAAAGCGTCTTTACATACTCCCCAGAACATCTGCTGAAATGTACATTAATGATTATAATCCATTGCTTTTATATATATGGAAAGCTAATGTTGATGTCCAATTTATTGCAGATAAAGAAATAGCAGTGGCTCGTTATATAACATCTTATATTACGAAAAAAGAAAAATCTGACATGGAAGATCTCTGGAATGAATTGGCAAACAAAGATTTACGCAGTCGTCTTTTTAGTTTTGGCTTAAAAGCCATTTCACATCGAGAGTGTGGTGCTTATGAAGTTGCTGATAGAATTCTTGGACATCATCTTTACGGAAAATCAGAATCTATTCTTTTCATCAACACTACCAAAAAAGAAAAAATAAAACGTTTATTAAAACCTTTTAAAGAGCTCAACAAACTTAAGGAAACTGACCCTACCAGTGAAGATATTTTTATGGTTCAAATGGTTGATGGTGTATATCCCAATAGACCAGATGAACTTGAAAATATATCCCTGTATGATTTTTCAGCTTTTTATTATCGGGTGCCACAAAAATCAAATGAAAAAATGCCAAATAATTTACAACTTAAAAATAATATTGGGCTATTAAAGAAAAGATGTAAGCCTTTTCTAATACAGCATACTCGTCATGATCCTGATAAATCTGATACTGAACGGGAAAATTACTATCACAGTCTTTTGATGCTTTTTCTTCCTTGGCGTGATGAAAGTATACTTTTGGGTGACCATGTTAACTATCAGAAATCTTTTGAAAATCATCTTCCAAAACTGAAACAAATGATGGAGTATCATGATAGGCTTAAAGTGTTAAAAGAAGGTGAGAAAAAATTAGAGGAAGCTCTAAGAAAAAGTACACAATCTGATTGTGAAAATGTCATTGTTCAGGATGATATACAAAATGCTTTGCAAGGTCATGAGATTATGGAGGCTGGTAATGCCATGGCAGAAGTAACAGCAGCTATGGTACAAAATTTATTTCCCTACTCAACCAATTTAGCCACTCAAGTTTCACAATTACATGCTGATCAGAAAAAAAATATTTGATACAGTTCAAAAACATTTTTGTTCTAAATCTGAATCAAGCAAACCACTAACAATGTTTGTTAGCGGATGTGGTGGAACAGGTAAAAGTTTTCTAATTCATGTAATCAAAAATATGATTTCAAATTTTTTCAATAATAGTTTCACTAATGCTGTTGCAGCTCCAACAGGCCTAGCTGCTCTTAATATTGGTGGTGTGACTTTGCATAGACTGTTAATGTTACCTGTAGAGCATGGTAAAACAGCCGAATATCATAAACTTGGGGTGAATAGTTTAGCTATTATGCAAAAGACACTAGCACATCTAAAACTTCTAATAGTGGATGAAATATCTATGGTATCATCATTAATTTTATCTTACATTCATTTAAGATTAGTTGAAATTACAGGCAAAGATGAACTGTTTGGTGGCATTTCAGTTTTATTTTTTGGAGATCTTCTTCAACTACAACCAGTAAAAGGAAATCCACCATATTCTAAATTAACTCATACTGAAGCACGGAAATTAATTGGATCAGTTGGTGCCATTAATATTTGGAAAGAGTATTTTCTTTATGATGAGCTCACTTTAAATAAAAGACAAAAAAATGACTTGGTATATGCAGAACTTCTCAACAGAGTCAGAGTTGGTGAAGTTACTACTGATGACATCAAAGTACTTGAAACAAGACTTATCCCTAATACTGATAACATTGAAAATGTAGCGAATTATTACTTTGACCTCATGAATCAAAATTTGAATCCAGTATGTTTGTTACCTACAAACAAGTTATGCCTAGAAATAAACTCTGTGATGCTACAGAAGGCTAAAAATAATGTTATAGAAATTCATGCTGAAGATACTATTAGTGGTTTTCAGGAAATGCCTCGCACAGTAAAGACACAATTGGAAAAACTAAAACAAAAATCATCTGATACAGCTGGTTTAGAGTCAGTGATTTTAATTTGTGAGGGCTGTAGAATTATGTTGCGTAGAAATCTTTCTATAGAAAAAGGTCTGGTCAATGGTTCAATGGGTACTGTTAAAGGCTTTAAAAAAGATTCATCAGGAAAAATTATATCAATATGCATTTTATTTGACAACCATGCTACCGAAAAATACATTGAACGAGTAAATGTCAAATTTGAAATTATGAAAAATGTTTATGTTAAAAGATCCCAATTCCCCATTGTTTTGTCATATGGTATAACTATTCACAAAAGTCAAGGAATGAGCCTGGATTGTGTAATGATTAACTTGGGTCCTAACATTTTTGAAAGTGGCATGTCTTATGTTGCTTTATCCAGAGTCACAAGTTTAGAAGGTTTACATCTTCTTAAATTTGATGCAAGTAAAGTTTATGCCTCACCAAATGCTATTAAGGAATATAATCGTCTTAGAAAGGAATACAGATCTGATTTGCCACAATTAGCTGTATGTTCCAGAAAATACTCTGAGTGTAAAATGGTTGTTTCATCTGACATATCAGTAATTGTTAGTGAAAAAAATAATAAAAACCATATTACTGATTTAAATTACTTTGTCTTTAAAGGCTTTAAAAATACAGATCGTTCGTGTTACGCAAATTCTATGTTGCAAACTCTCTTCTGTATCCCAGAATTTGTTAAAAAAATTCAGGAAAGAGTTATTGATCCTGGTCCTACAACAAAAGCTTTGAAAAAAATATTCACTACTTTGCAAAATCCACAGATTGAAACCGTAGATACACTTGAAGTTAGAAAAACACTTCATGTAAAGTTTCATGATGGTACTGATCAAGATCCGTTAGAATTTCTTGATTACCTACTGGAAAATTTGTCAAAAGAAAATGTCAATGCCATAGATCTTTTTCAACTGAAGCAAGATCTTTGGGAGAAATGTAGTAATTGCCCAAGTTATCGAGGTATATGTATTAGTACAGAACCATTTAATGCATTTATTGTGAGATTTCCACATGACTTTAATAATAGGGAAGATGCAGTTGATTTCAATGATCTCCTAACACGATGGCAGACTGAAAACATTCCCTGTGTTCATTGCAAAAACAGAACTAAAATGTGTCAAACTCGATTAAATTCTTGTGGAAAATATTTGTTTGTGCAACTAGCCAGATTTTCTTCAACAAATGTCTCTATGGGTCCGAATAGAACTTTTAAAATTACGTGCCCTATAACAGGATTTTCAAACCAAAAGGTTTTAATAAATAATATAACCTTTAAAACAAAATCTGCTATTTTGCATAAAGGAAAGTTCATTGATTCAGGTCATTATATAACAATGGTGCATTCAAATGAAAACGAGATCAATAAATGGACTGTTTGTGACGATATGAAAATAACAGATCGTACACGTTTTGTAAATAATCTTGCAGATGTTTACATTTTGCTTCTGCAGAAATGTTAGATTAAGGAATTGTCAATATAAGGTAAGATATTTATTCAGCTACAAAAAGAAATATTTTGCTGAAAATTTCATGCTCCATAACTACACATATCAATGTTTGAACTGTATATTTCATATTACCAATACTGATTTTGTTATGTGCAGTCTTTTACATACTTCAGGGCTTGAAATTCAATTTTTCCAAGGAGTGGAGTCTCCCTACCAACATTTTTAAATGAAGGGGAGTTGTAATATTTGGGAGGGAGAAAAAAAAATCTTTAAACCCCACTATTATTTTACGTGCTATTTAAAGAATTACATTAATGCAGACATGAAAAAATACCATTGAAAAAATTAAGTCAACTGAGAATGATTATGTAAAATGTTTATTTTTATTTTAAAAAAGGGAAAAAAGTTAAGTTTTATATATGTAGTGTATTTTTCAAGTTCCATTAAATGTGTTAGGGACCCTTAACAATTAGGTTGCTAAATAAATTTCTGAATTTAGATTTTATTTGATTGAGATTCACCGATCGATCACGGAAAAGACGCAAAGTTCGTCTATCGATCGCGGAAAAAACGCAAAGTTCGTCGATCAGTCGTGGAAAAAACGCAAAGTTCTTCGATCAGTCGTGGAAAAAACACAAAGTTCGTCGATTTGTCACGGAAAAAACGTAAAGTTCATCGATCTGTCACCAAAAAACGCAAAGTTCGTCGATCAGTCGCGGAAAAAAAGCAAATTTCGTCGATCGATTGCGGAAAAAACGCAAAGTTCGTCGATCTGTCCCCAAAAAACGCAAGGATCGTCGACCAGTCGCTTAAAAAACGCAATGTTTGTCGATCTGTCGCAGAAAAAACGCAAAGTTCGTTGATCAGTCGTTTAAAAAACGTAAAGTTCGTCGATCAGTCGTGAAAAAAAGCGCAAAGTTCGTCGATCTGTGGTTGAAAAAAAATGCAAAGTTCGTCGATCTGTGGTTGAAAAAACGCAAAGTTCATGGATCTGTCGCGGAAAAAACCACAAAGTTCGACGATCAGTCGCGGAAAAAACACAAAGTTCGTTGATCTGTCACGAAAAAAACCACAAAGTTCCTCGATCTGTCGCGGAAAACACGAAAAGTTCGTCAATCAGTCGCGGAAAAAACGCAATGTTCGTCAATCAGTTGCGGGAAAAAAAAAATCACGAAATTTATCATTCGGTTGCAGGTAAATTAAATAACGCAAATTTCTCTGAAAATGCTGAAATTTTTTGGGCGGGAGGCTCTCGCTCACGATCTTTTTTTGGGCGGGATTTCAAAATTTTCGCTGCGAATCCCGCAATCCCGCCCTAATATTCAAGCCCTGTACTTGTCTTGTTTGAATCTTATCTGCTTCATATTAATTTGTTATTAAAAAACTTGAGATATTAAAAAAAAAAGAACTTGCAAAGCAAATTAAAAAAATTAATTTATTTCCATATTGTTAAGCCCGAGAAGGGACAGATATTAAAATTATTTTATTTAGTCAATGCTACAATAATTTTGCATTTTTATATTTAAAAAAAAAATAACTTGCAAAGCAAATTTAAAAAAAAAATATATTTCCAAAATTTTAAGCCCGAGAAGGGACAGATATTAAAATTATTTTATTTAGTCAATGCTACAATAATGTTGCATTTTTATATTAAATCTTGTTCCGTCTATTTAATCTTAAAATATTAAATTTAAATTTGAAACATGATATTAAAGCAACTTTAAAACATTTCATTTAGTTGAAATGAAATCTAAATAAATCTTCAACTTTTTTTTCAGTTTTACATGCATTATGCAAAATTTGTACTGTAGCAAATTTTAACAGACAAAAAACATGAAAAGTTCAAATAATTTAAAAAGTTGAAGATTTATTTAGATTTCATTTCAACTAAATGAAATGTTTTAAAGTTGCTTTAATATCATGTTTCAAATTTAAATTTAATATTTTAAGATTAAATAGACGGAACAAGATTTAATATAAAAATGCAACATTATTGTAGCATTGACTAAATAAAATAATTTTAATATCTGTCCCTTCTCGGGCTTAAAATTTTGGAAATATTTTTTTTTTTAAATTTGCTTTGCAAGTTATTTTTTTTTTAAATATAAAAATGCAAAATTATTGTAGCATTGACTAAATAAAATAATTTTAATATCTGTCCCTTCTCGGGCTTAACAATATGGAAATAAATTAATTTTTTTAATTTGCTTTGCAAGTTCTTTTTTTTTTTATTTTATTATATGTATGTGTTAACTGCATGAATATGAGTATACATAATTTCTACAAAATCTAAACTTAGATTTTTTATTTCTTTATTTTTTTTTTTTTGAGTTTTTCAGATTTTGAAATTACATTTCAAGTACTTTAGCAACAACAATTCACAGAAGATTTCCATGATTTTCATATGTCAGGCTTGATCTGTAATTATTTTTTATTATTTTCAATTTACTAAATGCCTTCTTACATAAATATTTTGAACAGATGAGGCTCGAAGTGTTTTTAGCACAGGATGCGAAATTAGGAACATATTTTGTACATAAGACCCGTCGTACATAAGATTCGTCTGTTAATTTGTTTTTATTTTACTGCAAAAAGTTCCTTTATTTTCGTTTTTTTGTTAGATATATATATTTTCTAGCCATAAGCAGTAACTTGTTACAGCCGTATATGACTGGTACGATCACGTATTTTCTATTTATTTCCCATGAGTGTTTAAATCATCAAAAGGACTCGCAATATATAAAGAAATCTTTAAGCAATTTATTCATTTCTTCCACGAAAAAAGCATTAGCTGAGTATTACTATCAGTCCTGAAATACCATCCCGAATTTTGCAACCTAATTCTTGCCGCATAAAATAAAATCGAGAGTCACATGTGGCCCTCGTACCTCGTAATGCGTATCGCTGCACCAGATAGATAATTCATTTTTTTCTGGTTGAAAATTTCTTGTTAAGTTTTATTTTTAATTCACCCCATTAACAAATCTTTAGAAATGGTGTATATCTGATTTCTAATGATCCAAAAATTCTGGATAATTGGGGTATTAATGGTTCCAAAATTACAAAAAGTCGAATGGTCTGTATACTTCCCAATTTGAACCACTTTGCATCCAATAGTAATTTTAATAATAAAATAATATATTCGATCACCCAAGTAACAGAAAACACTAAAAATGGTCTGTCAGTGTAGCAAATGACTATGTAGGTCCTGTTCAACATTTGTGTGCATTTGTGTAAGCATAGCACGTATATTCGTGAAGATGTTAACGTTTCTGTGAAAAATTCAAAATGTTTTTTTATAACATGCAGAGTTTTCAGCCGAATTTAACAGCGCTTTACAAAATATTGACAAAAAATCGTAGAAACAGTATACTGTAATTAAAATATCAATATATTGAATATTTGATGTGATATGGGTATTTTTATGAAATAAATTTTAACTGCGCATGCGTGAACTACAGCAAAAAAAATTGTCAAGATTTGATATTCAGTACTACAAGGCAACCCATATAAATAGACCTTTGAAATATCGTGAAAACTCAAAAAGGTACAGCAATAAATGGTAAATTGAAGAGGAAATCCCTTATGTCTTCAAATATTCAACAAATTAATATTTTAATTGCTGTATACTATTTCTATAATTTTTTATCAACTTTTTGATAAGCGGTGTTAAATTCGGCTGAAAACTCGCAAGATATAAAAAAAAAACTTTTAAATTTTTCACAGGAACGTTAACATCTTCACGAATATACGTACTATGCTTACACAAATGCATACAAATGTTGAACAGGACCTACATACTCATTTGCTACAGTGACAGACCATTTTTAGCATTTTTTGTTACTTGGGTGATCGGAAATATTATTTCACTAATAAAATTATTATTCCTCCACCCCCCTAATTTACCTTGCGACAAAATCTTCACTGAAAAACATGAAGTCAAACATATTCTTTACATTATTAAATTTCAAGGGCATTCCGGGCATTTCCTCGCGAGTTTCAATAGATATTCGACGCAACGTCTGAAACTGGTCACTGCCACTTAATATCTGGCATCAGTGTATTTATTTCTTTTATTTTAAGTATATATTTGGTTTGATTTAATAAAATAGTTCGTGAAAGTCTATAATTTTCAAATGTTATATTTTTTAAATTCTCCTCTGCGTACCAAGATTGTGTTATTATTATTATTGTTATTTTTTTAATGTTTCCTTTCACTTGAATTTCATTTTGCGCCAACTGTTATGCTTGACGACAATGGTGTTGGTATAACAAAAAAGTATCCTAAACTGTTTAATATTACGGTATAAAATAGGTTTTCACACATATTATCCCACATTCAAAGAAAAAAAATGCCTTGCTATTGTATAAAAACCATTAAATCAAAAGCTATTTATCAAATAAAACTTAACTAGTATATAGGTCTTTCTTATTGTTCTGGTTGAATAATTGCTATGAAGTTCGATTTTTCAGCCAGCAATTTATTAAATATACAAAACTCTTTAATATTACGGTTTAAAATAGATTTTAATACATATTGTTACACATTCAAAGAATAAAGACTTTGCAATCGCATTAAAAACCATTAAATCAAAAGCTCTTTATCAATTTAAAAATAAAAACTAGATAGGTAATTCGTATTTTTTTGGTTGTAATCTAAATTTGTGAAGAAACGGTTTATACACTAATTAATTTTTCAGCAGAGTTGAAATTAAGCTGTAAATTAATGAAATACTAAGGACGTGAATTATCACTTTACTAAACAGTGTACAACCATTAGAGTGAAAAAATGTCCAGACCGGGGATCGATCCCGGATCCCTTGGTACAGCGCACCAAGTGCTTTACCAGTTAAACTATCCAGACGACATCCAGTATTCTCTCACTCTTATATGGCAAGGCTACAACCACGCAGCACAAGATGAAAAGTCAATTATGAGCAAAATACCGTTGGCATGCATTAGATAAATTAAACCCACTATCGGTGAATATTTATACACTAATTAACTTTTCAGCAGAGCTTAAATTACGCTGTAAATTAATGAAATACTAAGGACGTGAATTATCACTTTACTAAACAGCGTACAACCATTAGAGTGAAAAAATGTCCAGACCGGGGTTCGATCTCAGATCCCCTGGTATAGCGCACCAAGTGCTTTACCAGTTAAACTATCCAGACGACATCCAGTATTCTCTCACTCTTATATGGCAAGGCTACAACCACGCAGCACAAGATGAAAAGTCAATTATGAGCACAACACCGTTGGCATGCATGAGATAAATTAAACCCAGTATCAGTGAATATTTGTACACTAATTAATTTTTCAGCATTAGTGTTTAAATATTCACCGATACTGGGTTTAATTTATCTCATGCATGCCAACTGTGTTGTGCTCATGATTGACTTTCCATCTTGTGCTGCGTGGTTGTAGCCTTGCCATATAAGAGTGAGAGAATGCTAGACTGGATGTCGTCTGGATAGCTTAACTGGTAAAGCACTTGGTGCGCTATACCAAGGGATCTGGGATTGAACCCCGGTCTGGACATTTTTTCACTCTAATGGTTTTACGCTGTTTAGTAAAGTGATAATTCACGTCCTTAGTATTTCAGAAACGGTTTAGTTAATGGTTTCTAACCTCCAAAAAAGACAAATTGTCTGATTACTCCCCACATCTGACATTTTTTAATAATCTCAATATTTTCTGGCTATGAATTGTTATAAGTATTTTAAATATGTCAAAGATGCATAGAATTCGTTTCAAATGATTAAGAAAAATGTTGGACCATTTTTCATCATTGATGGAAAGATTTATTTGCTTAACGGTTTTTAGGTAATACGTAGTACTAAATCTGTTATTTTCATAAAGATATGTAGAAAAGTTTTTTTAATTTCTATTTCTTATATCTGGAAATATTTTATAAACTTATTAAAATTTTAATTTGGTAGTATGCTAAAATTCATTTAAAGTAATCATTTCTATCTACATATAAATGTTAGTATCACATTTTCCATTTATTTCTTTTTAAAATACTATATTTCGCATTGAAATGCATTTACCATGTATATACTCAAACTTTCAAAGAATAATGAAATCTGCATTTACAGTAATGATCCATAAACCAAAAGCTATTTTTAAATTTAAATTAACCACTAGACATATCGATCGTATTGCTGTAGTTGAATATTTATAAATCAATCTGATTTTAATCCAGCGCATTAATCATTCTGTAGAATTCATGTGTGTCTGACATGTGTTTGTTCTAAAATTGCGCAAAATCATTTCATTAATAGTTTCTAACTTCCAGAAAAGACAAATGATCTGTCTCTTCCTCAGTTCATCTATTTTTTATTACCCGAAATACTTCAAACTACTAGCTATGGATTGTTATACATATTTTAGATCTATTAAATATGCATTGGGTTTGTTTTAACCGATTAAGAGAGATTTCGGCCCATTTTGTATGATTGATGGAACGCATAATTTGCGTAACGGCTTTCAGGAAAATGGGTGATATTGAGGATCTTCTTTTCATACAGATATGTTGGCACGTTATTTAAATTTCTATTTCTAATAAGTGGATTTTAACCTCATTAAAACTGTAATTATATATTATGCTAAAACTTATTTAGATGAGTTATTTGTATTCACTTATTATTCATTTAAACATCAAATTTTGTAATTATTTGTTTAAAATAGTACGGTTCGGTTTGAAATATATTTGCATACGCATATACAAAGACTCAAAGAATAATGAATATTGCTATTGCAACGATGACCATTAAAGCAAAAGCTATTATTTCAATTTAAATTTTACTATTTCGTGTGTCACTCGTTTTGTACTTGATAGATCGTTTGCATTGCTCTGGTTGAATAATGTTTGGGAAATATGAATTGGAAAGTCCAGAGGTGAAGAAAGGATTTTAAAACGGATTCTTTTAATAACATCTTTTATATTCTACTAGCAAGATACGCCCGCTACGCTGGTCAATTTCTTATAACGAACTTTTAATCCAACAAAATATAGATATTTCATAATTCACTTTTATATTTTAACAGAATAATAAGGCTACTATAATTTGTGACTCGTGCTATAGCCAATATACACGACAGGACACGTAGCCATTATCATTATCTTTTTACGCATGAAGGTTTTGCTATGGTACTCCATTTTGAAATTTAGTAATTTTTCAAATTCAATATTTGAAAAATGGCATAATCATTAGATTTGAAATTTATATCAAGAAAAATACAATTTTTTACCTTTCAAACGCAGTTTGCTTAACAATTTTCTGACAAATACTTTTCGAGCTACTATTTTTTTCAGTAACTTCAAATGTTTCATTTTCCGAGATTAATCTGTGGCAACAATTAGCGAAAAACCCAGTCGTCAGAAACGCATAGTTTTTTATTAACCCATTAAAGCCGGAATTATTTTCGTCTTTAAAATGCAAAACTTACATTTCTCACCAGTATTTTTAAACTAGCAATTTTTGCTTGCTTTATCAAGAACTTGGAGTCATAAAATAAAGATAATGTTTCCGTAAAAAAATACTGGTGTATAAACAAAAAAATGGTTGAAACTTATCTGGTACCATATGGTACCGCTAGGCTTTAATGGGTTAAAGTGGCTGTTGGAGCAGGGATTGTCACCACCAATTTGCCACCATCACTTTTGAAATCGGTTCGGTAGTTCTAGAGATTCCATAGAAATTGTAATTTAGAATGTTTTTAGAACGCTTTTCGCTAATTTCACCCTTTTAAATTTCGAATTTTTTTTATTTTGTTTTTAGAGAGCATTTACATCTTAGAAGTAACTACAATGCAAAATTTCAAATTTCTAGCTCCTTCAGTATAAAAAAAATCGCAATTTTAGAACGTTTTTCGCTCCTGCAACCCCCCTGTGGTTAGTGACACAGACATAAAATATAGCCTATGTTGGAGCAGGGGTTGTCACTATCAATTTGTCACCATCACTTTTGAAATCGGTTTGGTAGTTCTAGAGATTCCATAGAAATTGTAATTTAGAAAGTTTTTACAACGCTTTTCGCTCATTTCACCCTTTTAAATTTCGATTTTTTTTTGTTTGTTTGTTTTTAGAGAGCATTTACATCTTATAAGTAACTACAATGCCAAATTTCAAATTTCTAGCTCCTTCAGTATAAAAAAAATCGCAATTTTAGAACGTTTTTCGCTCCTGCAACCCCCCTGGGGTTAGTGACACCGACATAAAATATAGCCTATATTGGAGCAGGGGTTGTCACCATCAATTTGCCACCATCATTTTTGATATCGGTTCTGTAGTTCCAGAGATTCCATAGAAATTGTAATTTAGAATGTTTTTAGAACGCTTTTCTCTCATTTCACCCTTTTAAATTTCGATTTTTTTTAAATTTTATTCTTAAACAGCATTTACATCTTATAAGTAACTACAATGCCAAATTTCAAATTTCTAGCTCCTTCAGTATTAAAAAAATCGGAATTTTAGAACGTTTTTCGCTCCTGCACCCCACTGGAGTTAGTGACACCGACATAAAATATAGCCTATGTTGGAGCAGGGGTTGTCACCATCAATTTGCCGCCATCATTTTTTAAATCGGTTCGGTAGTTTCAGAGATTCCATAGAAATTGTATTTTAGAATGTTTTTAGAATGCTTTTCGCTCATTTCACCCTTTTAAATTTCGATTTTTTTTTATTTTGTTCTTAGAGAGCATTTACATCTTATAAGTAACTACAACCCCAAATTTCAAATTTCTAGCTGCTTCAGTATAGAAAAGATCGCAATTTTAGAACGTTTTTCGCTCCTGCACCCCCCTGGGGTTAGTGGCACCGACATAAAATATAGCCTATGTTGGAGCAGGGGTTTTCACCATCAATTTGCCACCATTACTTTTGAAATCGGTTTGGTAGTTCCAGAGATTACCTCCTACAAACAAACAAACAAACAAACAAACAAACAAAACAATCTTTACTCCTTTATAATATTAGTATAGATTTTATACATAATTTTTTATATCCTTTATTACCATTAAAAAGTATTCTTTTAATAAAAGGTAGCAAAAAAAACGAAATAAGAAATTCTAAAAAGATTTATTCAAGCAATACCAAAATGTGGAAATACGTGCATTTTTTTGTACATTAATATAAAGGTACAAACATCGTCAAAGATAGCCAACCAAAAGACAATATAAAAGTTGCTAGCCAATTTAAATCATTACTTGCCACAACAACGCTTCATTAAAACTTTTGCTTCGTATTAATATATTATCATAATAAATTTATATGACACAACTGCATGAAAAACTAGTCGTTGGGGGACACCGTAATACTTACCCATCATGGATATGCATAATATAAAATATGTAAAAAAAAATATTCTTAAACTATTTATCAAATGCATTGCAATTCGAATAAAATCGTGGCTTGATGACGTCATAAACTTTAAAGGCTCTATTACTGAATTGCGTAAAAGAAACATCATTATAACTCCAAAATTGATAATCTTATAAACTAACGGTTTCTTGCGTCGGATTAAGTGTCTCATTTCCAATTAAAATATATATTTTTATTGAAATTTGAATGAAATACAGGGTCATGAAAAATCGAAGTGTATGGAAATTTACAAATATATCGGATATCAATCGGATACAAATATATCAAATATATCGTGTAAGGATTACAAATATATCGGTAACTAATTATCCGATCAACTTCATTCTTTATGCAAAATTTATGTTTTTTTATTGTATTTTATATTCACTCCTTAAAATCAACAATTTCGAAAACTTTTATATACCTTTTATCAGAACGAATGTTTCGAGAGTCCGAAAAAATAGTTCCAGAAAATCGACGTTACTGAAATTCAATAAGCTTCTTCCCATTATTACATACTAAGTACATACCAAATTTCCAGTCTCTATCTCAATTTGTTCGGGAGATAGAGCGTTTACAGACACACAGCACACACACACAGACAGACAGACGGCAATTTTTTTTCCTAAAAATAAGTTTTCGGATTCTCCAGTGTCTGAAACGTGTAAATCGGTCAATTTTGTTTTCGATTTTTAAAACGATTACAAGATTTTCCCTATATTACGTATCATGGGTAAGTAACTAGTCGTTGGGGGCCACCGTAATACTTACTCATCATGGATATGCATAATATGAAATATGAAAATAAAACATGTATAAACTATTTATAAAATGCACTGCAATTCGACTAAAATCGTGGCTTGATGACGTCATAAACTTTAAATGCTCTATTACTGAATTGCGTAAAAGAAACAACCTCATATCTCTACAAATGTTAATCATATTAATTAAGAATTTACTGCGTCGGATTAAGCGTCTCATTTCCAATTGAAATATATCTTTGAACTGAAATTTGGATGAAATACAGGGTCATGAAAAATCGAAGAGCGTGGTAAATAGGATTACAAATATCTCGGCAACTAATTATCTGATCGACTTTATTCTTTATGCAAAATTTATGATTTTTAATTGTCTTTTACATTCCCACCTTAAAATAAATAATTTCGAAAATTTTTATATACCTTTTATCAGAACGAATATTTTGAGAGTCCGAAAAAATAGTTCCAGATAATCAAGGTTACTGAAATTGTATAATCTTCTGTCCAGTATTACATACTAAGTACATACCAAATTTCAAGTATCTATCTCAATTTGTTCGGGAGATATAGCGTTTACAGACACACATACATACAAACGGAGGGCAACTTTTTTTCTTCTAAAAATATGTTTTTCGGAATCTCCAGTGTCTGAAACGTGTAAATCCGTCAAATTTTTTTTTGATTTTTAAAATGATTACAGTGATTCAAAAACACACCCTCAACAGAAATATTTAAAAAAATAGGGGAAATCAGATTTTAATAAAATACCGATGGCTGAAAACCATAAAAAAAATCCTAAAAAACGTAAGTGTGACTTACACGAATTCATAAGAACAAAATTATTACCATGATAAGAAAATTCACGGAAATTCAAAATGCGGTTTTTTATGAAATATTTCATGTACAGTTATACTGATGTTTTTTCAAAGCGCAAAAAAGAATAAATTATTTTTTTAGTACAAAATATTACGGATATTAAAAAAGGTACTTATTTAAAACAAACATTATAGTTTACAATAAAAATTTTGTTCATTCAAACTTTTTTCGTCTTAAGAAAAAAAAAAAAAAAAAAAAAAAAAAAACCTTAGAAAATGGTTTATTTTTGCGCCATCAACAGGGAATGGGTAACAACAAAAAAATTTTAAACTTTTTTTTATAAGAAATTCATCAGAATACACTAATATTTAATAACTGCTGCGTTAAAGCAACACAATAAACAAGAGTGTATTAACTAAACATTATTGCTATTATTATTAAACAAACAATATTGTGTATTAAATAAATGATTCGTTTGATACTATTAGACAAAGTTTATCCATATATTTATATTATTTTGAGAAAATTGTATGTATTATGATTTTTTGATGCTTTAGTAATGTAAAAACCCACAAATGAAGTAAAAAATTAAGTAATTCGGTAATTTTTCTTTTTAACACTTTCCAACCTAGTTGAAAAGTGTTTATGACTTCGGTTTGTCTGGCCGTCAGCCGTCTGGCCGTCTGGCCGTCTGGCCGTCTGCCGTCTGCCGTCTGCCGTCTGTCCGTGCTCTAACTCCCGTAAATAGGCTCGGATTGCCTTGCAATTTTTATATGGTATTGTCGTTATCTATAGCACGTTCCCTATTTCAACTGAAGTGTGTAGCACTTATAGTTTTTTTATAGGGACACTCAAAAGAATTCCGTTACATTACGGTCTATGGGAAAAAATCATTTGCGGTTTATTTTAATGATGTTACACAATTGCAAACACATTGTAATTGATATATATCACTAAGATTTATTACAAGAATCTTAATATGGAATAGGGTGTAGATAGCACTTATAGTTACTTTACAGGGACAGTCAAAAGAATTCCGTTACATGACGTCTATGGAGAAAAATCGTCTGCGGTTTATTTAAATAATGTTTCACTATTTTAAACGCATTGAAATTTATATATATCACTAAGGTGCAATACAAGAGGCTTACTACAGAATATTGTGTGTATAGCAGTCATCGTTCCTTTACAGAGACACACAAAAGAATTCTCTACTGTCTGTTAACAATAATTCCTAGAACTGCGTTTTAAGTTACTGAACGCGATTTTAAATTTAACTCACTTTTTGTTTATTACGTGGTGTGTATAAATTCTGTAGATCATATACAGGGAAATACAAAAGTTCGCGAACACATTTCCGTTTATTGACAGAAACTCCGGAAGGAGAATTTTAAACTGTGCTACGCGTTTCTTAACTGAACTAAAATTTAGCATCCTATGTAGTATATATACAAATCTATAGATCATATACAGGGCTGAATAAAAGTATTCGGATACTTTTTCGAATATTGTATACGTTGGAAATTCCTGAAATTATGTTTTTAAATATGTTATGCGTTTTCAAATTGTTTACTTAGATGTTATCTCTCAGCTTATTAAACGGTATGATTTGTAAAATTATTTTGGTAGCGTTGGAAAGTGTTACATAATCTATGCTTGACGCATGATTTTTCGTTCTTGTTTAGAATAAACATTGAAACGGATCCGATATCAGTCAGCGTGTTGGTCATGGTTACACATATTTTTTGTTAAACGTTTTGTAACTTTTAATACAACTTGAATAATTAATTGATAATATTTTTTTTGTATTTTATGTAAATCTAATAAGGGTTACTCTCAAGTAATTAAAAAATAATAATAAAATTAAATAAACAGCCCTTAATAATATATTCAGATGATAAGAAATAGAGTTTTGAGTAGTATAAAATTGCGTCAACCAGGAATTTCGGGATGACGACTATTTCTAACTTCAATTTCATGCCCTGATCTATTACTTTTCAAATTTAGAGACAGATTTTTGTGGTCGGCACTTTTTTTGTGTGTGTGTTCCGCACGTTGTTTCTCAAAATTATAAACTTTCGCTCAACACTAAACAACTTCTGAATTTACAAATCCTTTATCGCACCGAAATATTAAGGTTACCGAATAGTATACATCAAATACGATTGACAGGTTACTTGTCGTGGGTAACTCTGCGTCCCCTGTACGAAGCGTGGTTGGCACAAGGACAAGTTTAAACTTTGTACAAATTCTTTGTTTTAGAGTGAATTGTTTTACGTATAGGATTATATTATCTTTGAATAGTTTTGTTATTTTTTTAACTATCTACGTTTTTTAATTTGGATTTTCATTTCAAATGTCTTGCGTTTTACTACATTCCTATATTTTACACATTACTAGGTATGTGGAGTATTTTTTAAGCAACTCTTTTTGTAATATTGTAGTAATTATTAATTAATAAATTTATCGTACGGAACACTTTGTACGCGAGTAAATCTCGCACTTGACCGATTTATTTTTAACTTTCATTCTTATAATCTTTTGTAATATCAGAAAAAAATTGACAATAATATGCAATATTACAGTTTATGACAGAGTAATTATTGAGACGTCATTTGTTGATATTTGGAGCTGAAACAAGTATTCCTAGCAAAGACATTCGTGACTATGTACGATACTATCCTACGCGGACAATTTCAATAGCTGTTGCCATTTTCTTGTTTTGGATTTTCAAACTGCTCATCCCATTTGATGGCACCCTGCATATTCATACAATGCATATTTGGAAGCCCGCTAAAATATATCGCGTCCTTTTTACCTTTACTATATTTTAGAAAATACTGGTAATATTTAAACAATCTGTGAATTAAATAATAAAATATTTTCAGCAACTTAATTACTGTAAAATAAATAATAATATATAATAGATCATCGATATCAAAAATCTTTCCTACAAACGAACCATGATTATGAAAAAAGGGCACTTAAAAAACAATAACTACGATTGTCATAATGAATAAAGCCATTTAATTTTTTTGCGTTTTTTTCGGATTCGTATAAAAACAATAAGATGCTAGAAGAAAGCAATCTACAGAAATTAATAATTTTGTAATAATATGGCGGACTTAGTGGAAAGATGATATTTGTTACTTCTGGGTAGAGGACCATTCCAGTAATATAGATGTCACATGATAATTAATTTTAAATATATTATTATTCATGATAAAGTATGAAAATAGTTTGCCAAAAATCTTCGGGAATTTTGATTTCTTAATAACTTTACTCCTCTTTCTTAAAGAGACCTTGAATTTCTGTTTAATTATTGCGCAAATTACAAATCAGAATTGATCAATTTTGGGTAAGGTGTAAGTATTCAGTTTTTTGATTTATAAAAAAGGCAATTTAGTTTCAAATTGACGATTTACTTTTTGTTTAGTTGAGTGTTCACTATTTCGCCGACACATAAATATTGCAATTATATACATCTGCATTTACCTACAGATGTAGATTCTAAATAGATTTTTATGAATATTGTATTTCATCATCAATGGATTTCAAGACTCTTCAATGTAAATAAAATCAAATGCTTTTAAGATCAATAATATCCCCTATACCTTAACCCTTTTAGTCATTTTTATTTTAAAAAGCAATTTGAATGACATTATTATTGAATTAATTACCTTGAATTTCAGAAAGCTTCCTCTTTGTAAGCACGATGGATAGATAATAAGAACGCCATTATATCATCAATGGTGTTTGGCAGTCTTGCATACGTAATTTTTTACTCACATATCGTAATAAACCAGAAATAATTTATGATGAATGCTCGGTATTTTTTCTGGCCCCATTGTCAAATATGTCCTCATATCAAATAAACCTCTCCAACTCAACCAAGATAGTTGACAAAAACTGGTATATATTTCCATATAAAAGCGCACCTTCTCATGGTCTGAAATTCTTTTCAACCCATTCGTTCCAAAAAAGATAAAAAGAAAATATCAAATACTTTAGAAAACAGGTCGAAGAAGCATATAAAGGAATGTGAATTGATGGTACACTCAGATCTTAGATATTGAATAGGTTCTTCCAGTAACACTTAAGCTATGGCTCAAGGCGTTTCCGCGCGCCTTGCAAATGGTATCTTTGTGTTAACTTAAAGCAAACACATTTTTTTCGAAACTTAAAGATTACTTCATTTTTGTTATTCGAAAAAATATATTAATGGAATATCGCTTTTTCTGACTGATTGTGCATAGTCAAGTGGTATCTTATTGTAAGAATATGCTTGCAAGGCTGTTTGAGCAAGAAGATAGATGTCCATTTATAGTAAGAAATGGGGTTTCTTGAAAATGTCTCTCATCTTTAAATATGAAAAGATAAATGCTACAAACTCAAGTAGAAAATAAATTTGTGATTTTTTTTTAACCAAAGAAAAATTGAATGTAGATATTTCTTGTACTTGAATACTGAATTTATGTTTCAAGATTTTCTGGTTTCGTATAATGGAAAACTATTTCAATGAATACTTATATTATTTTATACTTAAAAAAAAAAAAAAACTAAATAGCATTAACCCTTTTGGGCTTGATGTACTATTAATAATTCAGGCCTCTACAATAATAGCATTTAGCAGCAAAATAAGAAACGTCTGCTTAAGCCCTCAAGTTCCTTTTAAACATAATTCTCTGAAACATTTTAATACGTTCTAGGAATGAACTTGAATCTAGTAAATTGTATTACTTTTCTTATTTTAAAGTTCCTTTTTTTATTTTTTTTATTTTTTTATTTTTTTTGTTTTATGATTGTAATTGTTGCAACTATAGCAAACTTTTTATATATCTTTTTAATTGAATTTTATTTAAAGCTATTATTTTTTTTTACTTTAAAACACATGACACACATTATTTACTTGAACACACGACACGATATAGATTTTTTAATTAAATGCTATTTTAGTCTCATATTTAATTGAGTAATGTAATATTTTTATGATGTGTAGAAATATTTTATAAATTTATTCGGTTTTGCATAAAAATTTTAATTTCGTAGAATCAAAGAAACATAAAGGATTATTGAAAAAAAACGCCGACATTTTACTGGTTTTAAGTTTAGTAGTAGTATCGCGTTTACTAGTATCCTATTGTAATGATGAGCATTCGTGCTAAAAATATTTTATATTTCAGAATAACAAATATTTGTTAAAGCAGTAAAAAATAGTTTTAGTCAAGAAACTGAGTGATTTACAGAGCTTAACTATTATTTACTTAAGATAAACTTGATGAGTGGGTAACTTTACGCTTTAAAACTCTAAATTAAATCTTAATCAAAGTTTAAAGTCAAATTAAAACAACTGATTGATGGCAAGCGAAAGTCTCTACAAAGTCACTTGAACTTAAAATAATACAAGAAAATGTCATTTTAAACAATAACTTCAAATATCGAGACTATGCAATTCCTACAAAGGTATGTTTGAAGCAATAAAACTAATCCATTACGAGCACAACTGTCTCTTACATGTTCATCTTACATGCTACTTAATACATGTGCATTAAGTTGGCTCCAATATTAACCAGCAATATTCGCAAACATCGCACTATGCGGTTATTCACCAGTTCCTATCAAGACAATGAAGTTTAAGCAGCACCGGGAGGGGTCAATGCTTTGGAGGTTTAATCCCGTGTATTGACATTGCTGCTGTTAGCGACATGTCGATACCACAGACGAAACGCAAAAACGGTGATGTGAAATGTCCTATCGTTAGGAGGTTGATAAGTGGGAGAGAGGTAATAGGTGGAGAGTGTCTCTCTGTTAAGTTAGGATCAAAATTACAGGGAAGTCTAATTCAAACTTCTTTTGAGGCTCCGTGGCCTTCCTTCCAGGAAAGTACAAATGCACTTTTCCAGACATGATCTCAATTCTCAACAACAAAGCAATAGCATTATAACTCCAACTTGATTATACCGAAGGAAGAAACAGCAATCACAATTGCTAATTAATGCAGGAACATGATATACTAATCATACAGGGAACGTTTCCAACCCCATCACTCCGAGAAAACACAACCTTCTTCACTTATTTCCCAATCAACGAGGCTCATTACTCTCCCCACAGTTAGATACTTACCATAAATTCGCGAAGTATAAATAATACACCAGTTCCGCTCAGAACATTCACTGATACGTAATTTAGAGAAAGGGTTGGTTTCGAAAGCTGTCACGCACAGATATTAGCAATTGACGCCACGATGTCATTCACAACGGTACATCGGTAGGGTTTATTTCTTACGAGTACGGACATATGCCACAAAGATAAACAAATCTATTTTTCAATAATATTTACTGTTCTTCAGCACCTTCAATTATGATTCAATTTTTTAAAATAGAATATTTTTATCACAATTAAGAACAGCATTCAAATATTTTCTAATTAATGAATAATTTTATTATTCAGAATTGTAAATTCTTCTGGTTTCACAACATGAGTCATGTAATGATAAAAAGAATATATCAAAGGGAAACATAATAAAAGGACACAGTGAAAAGGAAAGGAAAATTACAAATAGATGCCTTTCAACTTAAGCAACAATTAGAGATTTTAGAAAATAACAAATAATATATTAACTACAATTAATAGTGATTTCGTTTCAGTATATACAAAATTCTTGTGTTTAGAAATCTGTACTAATCGCTGGAAAAATATTGTTAAAAAGCAGTTCATATTAAAAATTAATTGGAGTTTTGGACACTAAGGTACCAACAAAAGTGATATTACGGAAAATTATGATAAATAAAGTTTAATGTAAGTCATATAATGGAAATTAAAATCACCACGATAATTTAGCTTCTCGTGTTATATGTGTGAAAACATATTTTTAAGTTAAAATAGATTTAAAATTGATTATAAGGAGCAAACAACGTTTATTTTTTATAAAATCTTATATTCATTAAAAAATTACAAAACATCATGATCTAACGTTTCCAAACACTGATTTTTTTTTTAATTAAGAGTTATTAAGTAGCTTTTTGTGATCTTAAACTTTTGAATATTTACCTCAAAGTATAAACGGAAAACTTTTAATAATGTGTTTGTTTGGATCCAAATGCAGAAATGCATTGAAAAAAAATTTCTCGTTGAAGTCAATAATAAGAAATGCTAAAGGCGATTTTTCCACTGAATATTTAAAAAAACACATGTATGTGCTATATGTTTCACTGTTTAACAAGCACTATTGAACTCATATGAGATTTATATTTGATACAGAAATAAAAATAAAATATGCACAGCTTGTTCAATACAACTTCATACGAAGTTTCTATACACAAGATGGTTGGTTACACGTGTAAAACACATAATATTTGTAAATCACATTTCTTTCAGTGACAACCATGAAACATAAACATATAAGAGAAAAATAATTCGCCTAGCAAAGTTTAAGAAACAGGGGAACGATAAACAATTTGAATGACATTTAAAAATAAAATAAAATAAAATAAAAATACTCTGAACAACGTGAAACTTGCTGACACTTTTTTAAACATAAAAGCATGATACTGGCAGGATGATTATTGAAGTGATTTGTAATCGAAAAGTTGTTTCATTATGAATGAATTACATACTGAGTTATAATTGATTGTTCTTTCGAAATTACCGACTTCAATGGCTTGGATTTATTCTATGAATTTTTTCACAATAATTGCCTTCAATAATTGAATTCAATTGGAATGAAAAACGTTGAGTATTTATCATTAACATTTGCGTTACCTAAAACAAAGACCTTATATAAAGTTTAAATTTAGCATAGTGCCAAGAAGGTTGCAAAGTTGCAATTCCGGCTTGGTCTGTGCCGCGATTTTCTAGATAAGTTTTAATTAACTTTTAAGTCAAGGGTGAAGTATTGCGTACGCCATTCAATGAAAACCAGTTGCAAATCCCAAAGTAATTACGTGGTTACTTCTAATTAAATTAGTAATTTTTTAACAATTTCATCTTTACTGTTTTTATATTACTACTGTACATTGCATTACACAAATATATCATTAAAATTTCTTATTTATGCTTTAAAATCCGATGGCGCAAAAAGTGCATCGCCCGTGTCTTTGTTTGTGTACAAAACGTCCGTGTCTTTAAAATTTAATGTAATGGCTAATTACCGACAGTTGTTTTCGAAAATCATTACCAACTATCCTTGAATGCTTCCGCGGCGATCGGTACCTCGAGCGCCGTTGAGCGCCCTCAGAGAAAAGTTTGTGTGTAAGAGAAAAATGCAAGTATCTAAAAAAATATGCGATTTAGGATAATCGCTTTAGTTTTTCTGCAAGTTTTAACTAAACTCTCGCTAATTCTATTTTTTACATAATTTTAGTTTCAATCTATTCGGAGATTTAACCCTTAATTGCATAGTGATGTAAATTTCCATCACTTTTTATTTAACTTTTAATAAATAAATCAACTTCTTCGCCACCACTATATTTATATAGAAATATTAATCCAGTAAATTTCCCGGGAACTATGTTGCTGAACAAAGTTAAAAATCTATCTTAAAATTTCTGGTGTCTAATATTTAATATATGTATAAAAAAACACAATTGTTAAAAAAAAACTCATGCAAAGAAGGGTTAATATATTTCAGTACATTTTCAACTTTATCTCTTAAAAAATATTACCTAAAATTAAAACAAATACATTTATGAGTTTGATGTTATGAGACTCTTCGAACGACATCCCACACGATATACACTTTTTATCAAGTATCTTAATTGGCTCTCCTAATTTTTTTCTTCAAATATTTGTGATAGGCTAACACTATGTAATTATGTGGGTCAATAGCCTTTATAACTCTGCCAAGTTTGAACTTTTCACGTTCCATGGTTTTCGAGAAAAATAGCTTTAACTGACGGACAGACAGACATGTTAGTGATCTTATAATGTTTCCGTAATTACTTTTTAATTACGGAACCCTAAAATTGGGTGAACTTTGGTCCATTGCATAAGCTACTTTTAGGATTTTATCAGTTTTAGAAAGCATGTCAACATATATTAAAAATATAATTGGAACTAAAACAGACAAATGTATACCGTTAAAAGCTTGCGATAAACTGTCCAGTCATTTGACCGACTTTATGGAAAACGGTTACATAACTTTAATTTAACTCTATTCTGACCATAATATGGACAATAATGTGGTCAAAATAGAGTTAAATTACTTTTGTGCAACCGTGTTCTATAAAAACGGTCAAATGACTGGACAGTTCGCTGAAAATGTTTAATAGTGTAGTAAAGAAATTCCCAAATTTCTAAATTATTCTCCTGTAAGAATATCTTCAATCGCGTTCCAATTTTGGTCACCATGCATTATGTTTACATAGGCATTAATTTGATCTACTTTAACCGTAAACGGCTGAAATATTTCTCAGAAACGAGAAATTATTTGCTCTATCTTGTCTTCACAACGCAAAAACATAGGATATGTGTCATTCTTGAAAATTTAAAATGGACACAGTATGTGTCGAAGTGTCAGCTGACGGACGTTCAACCATAATGTGTTTTAAAATTATTAAACTGGATCTTCAAAAGTTTCGAAAAATGAGACTTATCGAAATGTATTATGTTCTTATAAATCATAAAAAATATTAAAATTACATTAAAAAAATAAAGTACTATTCCATTCCAGTACCGTGTCAATAAAAAAAAAGACCAAAGTATATTTTATTCAAATATCCTGCTTCCCCTCCACACACACATATACATACTTTCGAAAAAATAATATGAAATACACTAGATTAATTTTGACACAATTTATCTCAAATTGGTAAAGAACTCACATGAGTTGTGATTTTTCCAACTTTGGGATTGCTCAGTTGGTAAAGCATTGACGGTTACTGCCAAGAGATCCCTGGTTTGAATCCTGGCCTGGACTTTTCCGCCCAGGTGGAAAAGTTACAACTAATATGAATTATAGCCTTAAAGGTTTTAATAGAAGTCGATTTATAGAAGATTCAAATATAAGAATTCAAAATTACAGCTCATTCCGCTAAGAGTTTTGAGTTATGTTTAAAAAACTACTTGTGTTGCAATCTGTTTCGAAACGAATAAAAACAAATTTAACACTAGCAGACGAAAACTTTAACCTTTTGCAATTCCTAAACTACTTCTAAAAAGGTGGATTAAACTTTGTGCCGTTATATTAAAAATAAATGTACAACGTGAAATAGCACAAATTAAAAAAATATGTATATTGGCAAACAGCTGTTTCGGAACCACCAAAGCTCCTTCATCAGTGCCAATTCAAAAGATTAAAACGAATTAAAAAACCTAAGCCATGTCGATTTGCCTGCCGTCTTTTGCACGCGCCGAGATGAAATGGCCTCCGAATGGCCTTTAGGGGCTCCGAAACAGCTGTTTGCCAATATATATATATATATATATATAATTTGTGCTATTTCACGTTGTACATTTATTTTTAATCCTAAAGTACTTGTCTAGGTGATTTCCTGTTTGGTATTTAACAAGTGCCACAATATATATGAATGCCATTATTCAGTAATGGAACACTAGGGGGATTTTCCCCACTAAATTTTAATAGAATTCTTCGTGTTAAAAAAATCTCTCAAAACTCTATCCTCAAATAAGACAAAGAGTACAATTTAAATTTAACGGTGTCAATTGATTCCCTTCTGTGCCACTGTTCCATCGCTGCATTATTCAAGGTGGCGACTAATAAGAAAAAGCACAGACAAAAAAAAAGAGGAAAACACCCGTACTTATAGAAAAATTCCTATTGTTTATTTGAACAATAAATGAGTCGAATTTTCCTATAAGAAAATACTGGTACAGTCCTTTTTGTACTGTGTTTTTCCATAATCTGTAGCCCTCCTGTTATTACATTTAGCAGTAAACTAATAACTTTAGTGATATTTATTACAAATGTAAGAAGAATTTATAAAAAATATGTTTTATGCACCGCCGGCTGCCACGCAAGTTCCTATTTTCAGGGAATTGTTCTCTTTTTTCAATTTATAACAGTATCAATATTGTTTGTATTTTAGTAATAACCAGAATTAGCAGTACCAATATTGTTTGTATTTTAGTAATAACCAGAATTAGCAGTACCAATATTGTTTGTATTTTAGTAATAACCAGAATTAGCAGTACCAATATTGTTTGTATTTTATTAATAGCCAGAATTAGCAATAACAATGCATCCAAGTTTTTATTTTTTTTATGGAAAACGTAAAAAAGACTGATGAAAGTGAAAGTGCAGAAATAAAATTTTGAGTAGTAACGAAAATATGTTTTTTATTCCTTCTATAACTCATCCGAAATATAAGATTAGAACTTAATTTTAAAAATATATTAAAAAATGCTTTATCTAGGTGCCATAGAGCAACAGTAATATATGTTACTGTAGTGCCATCAAAATTAATGTGATTTAAATTTAGATTTACATATGACTACCGGCGGTACCCACGGCATTCTAATAAAAATAATGTGTGACCGCCGGCGGTACACATAACACTCTAATAAAAATAAAATGTAAGCGTCGGCGGAACACATGGCACTCAATGTGTTAAAGTTAAATTTACCAAATAATCCAAATATGGTGTCAAAAATTAGGTGTTAGGTATAGAACATTTTACACTTTGCTACTATTTGTACATGTAAGGCGACCCCCCTCCAATGCTAGAAATAAACTAAATTTATGTCTAGTATTAATTAACAGACGTTATTACTACGCGAATGGTACCAATAACATTTTTATGCAAGGATTTATGGCAGAGTTCTAACTGGGTGATGCAATTTTGTTTGTTCCGGTCTGTATGTATGCTGTGTGAAACTATTATGTATAAAATGAAACACAATACCAATATGACAATATTTAACAGTAGAATTTAGCTTAAGCACTTTTTTTTACCATTCTTAAATATTGTGAGATACTGTTTAGATGAGGTGTTCTAGAAACAGTGAATTTTATGTCCTGTTTTCAATAAAATGGATACATCATGAAACTAGAATTTATACAAATGCTTAAATATGCTCTCAAAACCCTCTCAGGAAAAGTTAAAGTAATTTGCTTTACATCATGAAAATAATTCCGATGTTACGAGTTCACTTAGTAACTTAATTAGCCAACTGAGAAACCTCTTTTCTCTCGTGGAGGGTCAAATCATAAACCTTATTTAGCGGTAATGAAATTTCGCAAACGAAAATTATCTATGAGATAGGAAACTAAAACATTTCTAGAAACTTGTTAATTTACAAAATTTATATCTGAAGTACTAAATTATATTCCATTGAATATTCAATTGTATCAAAATTTAAGTATTTTAATCCGTTAATGTCGTGAAATTTACTGCAGGGGTATTTGCCAATGTAATTTTAATTTATATTTTTATAACATTTCAGCATATCTTAATTAATGTTTCTCACTTTCCAATATATGAATCACTTAATTATGCTGACCATTTTTAGAAATATGGGAAAATGTTTAGAAAATTTGTAAAATTAATTGTTGAATTTCGAAATTGAAAATGAAGTTTCTTGCTAGGTATAAAGCATAAATTGAGAAAATGTTCGTCTGTATATTATGTTTTATAGATCGTGTAAATGGTCATCTCCTAATTCTGGTTTATCGGTAATCAAATATTGTAAACGAAAATTATCTATGAGGGAGGTAAAGACAATTTCTATTAACTTGTTAAAGGGGTTCGGGGGTCCAAATTCTCAAAAAAAAAAAGGATTTATTTTTTTGCTAATAAAATAATACAAAGTTAAATAGGTAAACAGCGCATTTTCACAATGGTTATATCAGCAGATATATCGATTTTTGTGTTGTTCTGTTAGTCCTGCACGCCGGTAACTAAAACTTTAAGTCCATATATTTCAGAATGTATTCTCATGCTTGAAATAATATATCTAAACTTTTTCCAAATATATGTGTATAAAATTTTGTACAAGGTTTTTATGGTTTGTTTTCAATAAATTATCTTCAGTACATTTAATTTCATGCAAATTTGAAAATATATTCCTTGAAGTAAAATTATTCAGAAGTAAAAATCAGAATACTTTTAAATTTATTATACAATTTGTAAGAAATATTTTTAAGAATTCTGAACACAAATTAACAAGAAAACTATTATACACACAAGAGTGAAACAATTAATGAAATCATGAAAGTGGTTCATCAGTTATATAAAAATTTAAATAAGTTAAAAATTTTAAATTAATGTTTTTTTTTAAAAACAGTTTCAACGTTATTAAAATATTTTTATATGAAACGTAATGTCTATAAAAAGATACATTAATTTAAATTGTAATTACTGCTTAAAGTGATAAAAACATAACACAAAAGGCTTAAAAATACCTTTTAATATATAGATGACATATGTTTCATGTGCTCTAACGGCGACTTCTTCAAGATCAAAATGATAAATAAACTATTTTCGCAAAGTGTTCGAAAATGATAAACACAAATCACAAGATCACATGTCTAATGTAAGCATATGTTTATCTTTAATTTTTATATTATAAAGTTTTATTTTATAATTTATTTATCATTTTTATCTTGAAGCAGTCGCTATTAGAGCGCATAAAACATATGTCATCTATATATTAAAAGGAATTTTTAAGCCTTTTGTGTTTTTATCACTTTATGTGACAAAGCAGTACTTTAATTTACAGTTAACAAGTGCTTTTATTATATTATTTGGAAAAAGATACATTTCAAGAAAAATATTCATTAAATAATGCTTATAAATAAAGTAAATAAAATTTTGACACACTGACCACTATGAAGTTAACCTATTTGTTTTAAGATATTTTTCTCTTTTTTTAAAATTGAAATTGCTTGATTGCTACAACTTTTTTAAGTGTAATATTCATCTTATTTAATCTTTTAATAAATGTGACTATAAATAAGTGGAATATATCTAAATAAGAAAAGTTGTGCCGATCAGGCAATCTGAATAATAATAATACTAATAATAATAACAGTAAAACTGCCCAATTGGCCGTTTGAATTATGTGAATAATGGCGCTTATTTCCGCAGTGAATAATGGAAGTTGAACTGTGCAAGAAAATGCATTATTTCACATTTTTTAGCCAATTATTATAATTTGTGCTTGGCAAGAAATCTTGCCATTAGGAATATATGTGTTAATTTACTGAATTTCTATCGAAGTGCTAAATGAAAAACAACTGAATATTCAACTTTAAGTAATACACTTTGAACTGGCAGACCTAGTTGAAATAGAGAGAGACAGTGAAACCATGTTTCTCAAAACTCAATTAATTTATATGTTTATAACATTTTGGTTTAACAAATTAGATTAATATATTTTGTCCACTTTCCAATATACCACGCACTTAATTGCGAATAAAAGTTTTGATAAAAGGGGAAATACTTAGAAAAGACGTTAAAATAATCATTCAAGTTTCAAATTGAACAACATGCGCACAATGCATTCAGATAGATATTTTGTTTTTCTGAATGTTATGTTTTACAGAACAATAATGTAAAGAATAAAAAAAAATGCGTACGTTATAGTTAATAATAATTAAAAATCATAATCAATTAATTTTATGTTTTGTTAAAATAGATGCGTCCGATAAAAAAATCAATAAATTGTTTTTTTAATGGAAAAACAAAATATTTTTTTTTATTTCTGAAATATTCTGATAATTGTTCTATATTTATAACATAAAGAAAATTTCGTTTTTCGTAAAAGTAGTTATGATATAACAAAAACCGCAAACTTAAAATACTTTAATTTAAAAATAGCTAATGGGATATTTATGAAAAATTATCTTTTTTAAAAGTTTAAAATAATATACATCGATTTACGTATATCAGAAAGCAGCAGTTCTAGATTATATGATTGGAAGATATCTTGAAACAAAAATGTACTAACATTTACTGCATTCCTCAATTGTATAGTTTTCATATTGACTAGAAAAAAAACATTTATTTAATACTAATAGCAATATTAATAACAAAGCGCAATTTCATTTTTTTTCTAAAATGGAAGTGAATAATGGAAGTTTAACAGTGCAAGAAAATGCATTGCTTTACATGTGTTTTAGAAAATAGAGTTTGTTATTACAATGAGAAATTTCTTAAAACGTAGCAATTACGTATGGATATTTTTAAACATTCCCTTTTAAATTTACTGCATACTTTATTTTTTTAAAACATTATTTTACTTCTATAATTAATATTTATTCAGAAAATTGATGTTATGCAGTGGATCATTAATGAAATATTTAAGCAGCTTTTTAAAACTTAAATTCTATAGAATCACTCCTTTAAAATTTTTCGTTAACATTGACTGAATCCCTTAAATTTTTACTTTAATATGTAATATTACGAAAATAGTATTTATGTACAAATCAATCTTTATTAAAAAATCACTTAAACGCGTTAAACCCTTTCATTAATATAATTACAGCATTTGTTTTTAATATAACATTTAGACATACACTCTTTCCATGTACTTTAATTTTTATTTATTGCAATCCTTAAATCCAATATCTAACATGATGAATATTATATTAATATAAAAATATATATATATTTGAAAAATACGCGTTGCATACTGAAATCAATACCAGACATTTTGTTTGTAAAAAATAAATAACGCCAAACGATAAATTCATTTTACAATTTTAAACCCTCGAGTTGCTAGATGAAAACAGCTGTGCTCTAAATAAAAATTATTATTAAAAATAGCTGAACTGCCGGTCGTTGACCGGGTCCGTGATAATAATTTGAAAGAAACGTCAAGTCTGTATGATTTTATATGTTTAAAACGATTTTGTGCGAAATTATATTTTTAAATGAAACAGTACCAAAAATAAATTGTTATTTAGTAGTAAAAGCGGTCGCAAAAAGACATTTTCTTGTTTTTCCACGTAGAGCCGTTTCATAATTTTTTTTTTTTTAAATAGTTCTTGTCTGAAGTCCTTGAAATATTTCAGTTTTTCAGACCATATAAAATTTTCAGGAAAAAATATTGTTATTTAGTTTTTCAAAATAAAAATGTTTTTTCTCGCTCTTTATTTAGTATGTTTGTTTTCGCGTCGGATCTTTTAACATAACAATAAAGAAATAGTGACAGACAAATTATGAAGACAACCGTGTTCTTTACATTCTGGAAGTTCAAGGGCAATTCTTAAAGAACTTAAAAGCGTTAAACCCTTTCATTAATATAATTACAGCATTTGTTTTTTATATATCATTTAGACATACAATCTTTCCATGTACTTTAATTTTTTCTGTATATATTCCAGAAAACGTCTAAATTCGAAAAAATCGGTCACTGCCCCTTAATTTTAGGCCATCAGTGTATATTCAGCAATGAATGTATTGTAATAAATGCAGTTTAAAAAAATGCAATTTATAACATTGTTTTGCATCAACGAGCGTATCTATGTAAAGATGGAAATCTTTAATTTAAGCTTTAAATATCTTTTTGCATAACGTTTGTTTCTGAATTTGCTTTTGTTTTTCTTATTTTAATTCTAGCATATTGTGTTTGTTATATTTTTGACGTACAAAGAATAATATATTTTTGGTCTATCATATGTCGACCCAGTAAGTCATCCCTCACACCACCTGTTGATCGCGACTTATAATGAGGTAACCACTATCTTAAAATCTAATTTTCATACGAACACGCTTTCAAGATTGAAAAAATAATCTATTTGAAAACAAAGTTACCATCCTTACTCTTTCAACCTAATATATAATAAATCGGTCAAGTACAAGAATAATTCGCTCAAAGTGTTCCGCCCGTTAAATTTGTTAATTACTATTTATTAATTAATAAACTCTTACTACCTTTATTTTTTTGCATAATTTTTGTTTCAGTAGATTCGGAAATAGAAGAGAGCGGGGGGGAGACATATTTTTCCAGTATATTTTCGAGGATATCTCTTAAAATACAATACCTAAAGTTAAAACAAATATATTTTTGAGTTCGATGTTACGCGATCTTTTGAACGGCACCTTACACGACAGATAAATAGATATCTTTTGTTTCAAGTAACTTAATTAATATCTCTTCTAATTACTGACATTTTTTTTTCAAAAACCATTATCAAATATCCTTGGATGATTCTGCATCAATAGATACCTCGACTGCCCGTCAACTCCTTTACTGACAGTCCGAAAAGTAAAGTTTATGCGTAACAGAAAAATGAGTTTTTCCCAAAAACTATGTAACCTAGGAAAGTCGCTATAGTTTTATTGCAAGGTTTAAATAAACTCATACAACCTATAATTTTTTCATAATTTTAGTTTCAGTATATTCGGAAATAGAGGAGGGGGCATTTTTTTACGGTGCATTTTCGACAATATATCTGAAAATAAAATACCTATAAATATAACAAATATATTTTTTGAGTTCGTTATTACGAGACCTTTCACACGATACCCCACATGATATATAAAAGAAAACTTTTTTTTTTTTTCAAACGAGTTAATTAGCCCCTTAAATGTTTCCTAATCAGATTTGTGAATGGCTATTAATCTGATAATATGTGAGTAAAAAGCTTTATACAATCTTTCCATGTACTTTAATTTTTTCTGTATATATTCCAGAAAACGTCTAAATTCGAAAAAATCGGTCACTGCCCCTTAATTTTAGGACATCAGTGTATATTCAGCAATGAATGTATTGTAATAAATGCAGTTTAAAAAAATGCAATTTATAACATTGTTTTGCATCAACGAGCGTATCTATGTAAAGATGGAAATCTTTAATTTAAGCTTTAAATATCTTTTTGCATAACGTTTGTTTCTGAATTTGCTTTTGTTTTTCTTATTTTAATTCTAGCATATTGTGTTTGTTATATTTTTGACGTACAAAGAATAATATATTTTTGGTCTATCATATGTCGACCCAGTAAGTCATCCCTCACACCACCTGTTGATCGCGACTTATAATGAGGTAACCACTATCTTAAAATCTAATTTTCATACGAACACGCTTTCAAGATTGAAAAAATAATCTATTTGAAAACAAAGTTACCATCCTTACTCTTTCAACCTAATATATAATAAATCGGTCAAGTACAAGAATAATTCGCTCAAAGTGTTCCGCCCGTTAAATTTGTTAATTACTATTTATTAATTAATAAACTCTTACTACCTTTATTTTTTTGCATAATTTTTGTTTCAGTAGATTCGGAAATAGAAGAGAGCGGGGGGGAGACATATTTTTCCAGTATATTTTCTAGGTTATCTCTTAAAATACAATACCTAAAGTTAAAACAAATATATTTTTGAGTTCGATGTTACGCGATCTTTTGAACGGCACCTTACACGACAGATAAATAGATATCTTTTGTTTCAAGTAACTTAATTAATATCTCTTCTAATTACTGACATTTTTTTTTCAAAAACCATTATCAAATATCCTTGGATGATTCTGCATCAATAGATACCTCGACTGCCCGTCAACTCCTTTACTGACAGTCCGAAAAGTAAAGTTTATGCGTAACAGAAAAATGAGTTTTTCCCAAAAACTATGTAACCTAGGAAAGTCGCTATAGTTTTATTGCAAGGTTTAAATAAACTCATACAACCTATAATTTTTTCATAATTTTAGTTTCAGTATATTCGGAAATAGAGGAGGGGGCATTTTTTTACGGTGCATTTTCGACAATATATCTGAAAATAAAATACCTATAAATATAACAAATATATTTTTTGAGTTCGTTATTACGAGACCTTTCACACGATACCCCACATGATATATAAAAGAAAACTTTTTTTTTTTCAAACGAGTTAATTAGCCCCTTAAATGTTTCCTAATCAGATTTGTGAATGGCTATTAATCTGATAATATGTGAGTAAAAAGCTTTATAACTTAAGTTTGAACTTTCCACGTTCTATAGTGTACGAGAAATAGGACTCTGACAGACGGACAGACAGACACAGGAGTGATCTTATAATGGTTCCATTTTTACTTTTTGAGTACGAAACCCTAAAAATAGGAAAGTGATAGTTTATTCAAAACTTAAATTTTTATTTCAAAGTCAGTGTTACATCTTGAATCCTTTCAATTATATTATATCTTAAAATATAAATTTAATACATGCGGTTTTTCACGATTTTGTTTTAATTTGCTGGAGTCCGAATTTCTTGAACCCAATATATAAAAATAGGAAATTAATTACTATTTATGCAGAACTTAATCTTTTACTTAAAAGTCAGTTTTGTCTATTGAAGTCTTTCAATAAAATGTTATCTTAAAATATAATTATCATGCATGCATTCTTTCAAAAAAAAAAAAAAAAAAAAAACTTTTTATACGCAGTTTTTAATATTTCTGCATAACATAAAAAAAGTAATATTTTAAAAGAACTTATCTTTATTTAAAAAGCCAGTGCTACACATTGAATCCTTTCAATAAAATGATATCCTTAAAACATAATGACCGTACATACACTTTTTCAAACATTTTTCTTAAAATCTACTAGTTTTTTTTTAATGTTTTGAATTTAATATCTAAAATTAAGAAATTAATTTTTTACAGACATTAATCTCAAGTTAAAAAGTTAGTGTTTCTCATTGAAAACTTTCAAAAATAAAATTATAGGATTATTTAAAATATGACTTTCATGCATACGCTCTTTCACGCATTTTTTTTTTTTTAAATATACTGTTTTTTTTTTGTTTTTTTTTTTCAATTTAATATCTAAAATTAAGAAATTAAATTTTTTACAGACATTAATCTCAAGTTAAAAAGTCAGTGTTTCTCATTAAAAACTTTCAAAAATAAAATTATAGGATTGTTTAAAATATGACTTTCATGCATACGCTCTTTCACGCATTTTTTTCTTAAAATCTACTGTTTTTTTTTTTCAATTTAATATCTAAAATTAAGAAATAAATTTTTTTACAAACATTAATCTTAAGTTAAAAAGTCAGTGTTTCTCACTGAATACTTTCAAAAATAAAATTATAGGATTGTTTAAAATATGACTTTCATGCATACACTCTTTGAAGCATTTTTTCTTAAAACATGTTGTATTCCTTAATTTTTCAATTTAATGCTTAAACTAAGAAAGTAATGTTTTGGCAGAACTTAATCTTTAGTTAAAAAGTCAGTGTTACGTATTGAATCTTTCACTAATGAATTCTATTCAATATGCGTTTGTTAATTTATAAAACGCAAAAAGGATATTATTTGTCTGAAAAGCATGCCTTGTAACCAATTACGGAAGAAAATGAGTGCAATTATGGCAGGCTTAATGATCTTTATTTTAATTAACATCATAAAATGATTTGAAATAATAGACATCGTTAAATTTATGTTAATGACGAAATTCCGAATTCAGTCTGTTAATGAACGATCATTAAAACATTTGATTGGATTCATTTACTTGAGTTTCCTCCTTAAGTCTAAAGTTTGTTTATTTTTACTTTTAGCCGTGACAGTCAAAATATTAAGTCTTTAATGTTCTATATGTACCAGAAATTATTAAAAGAGATTTGTTTTATTTGTTAGAAATAATAAGGACTTTTGAATTTCAATACAAATATAGTTTTACTCGAGTGTAAAACATTTCTAATTAATGAAAATTGCAAAAATTAATTAGTTTTCTCTTTTTTAATGCAAACATTCGCATCTTCGTATTATAAAACAACGACAACATAAGTGGTGCTAAAACTCCCACGACACAAAATATAAAACAGATTTTAATCATGTATTTCTGAATATAAATTTTTGCTGTTAATTTTACTTGATGCAATATAATCGACTTTTCATGCTCCCTCGCTAAAAGATCTGAAATAATTACATAGCTACACGAAAAACTAATTAAAAATGTGTGAAAGACATTTTCATATTTTTGGTTTTTGTATACGAATAAAGAGGTTTTATTGCTTTCATTAATTATTTTATTTATCTTATCAAACGCACGAAATAATACACGGTGATTTATAGTGAGTTAATTGTATAGCTCTATTTTCCGCAAATTGTTTACAATACAAATTTAGTAAATTAAAAACTATGTATCGACTTTTAAAGTGATATCGAAACATAAAACGTCTTACATTTTGGGTTTTTGTATCTTTATGAATAAGTTCTACTGCTTACAGTGATTTATTAATTTTATTATTCAAAACAAAAATAACAAAGCGATTTTTAGTTCTTTGGTTGTATACCTCTGACAAAAAGAAATAATTTACATTACGGATTTTAAAATTTCAAATCGATTACTAAATTTAAATCGATGAGGACACTTATAATAACTTTTGGTGACATTTCAAGTATATAATACTGTAGACGAGAAAAATTGAATGTCTAGCAAACATTTTAGCGTCATACGTAAAGCATATCCTAAAATTCCTCCGTAAATGTTTTTTTTTAACCTGATAAATGAGCTCTAATGCTTTAAATCATTATTTTCTAAAATTTTATTAAGTATACAAGTGAGTTATACATTTCCAAATGCATACATGTGGGATAAACAAATTATTTAAAATGGGAATATTCAAAAGTTAAAAAAATATATCAAATTATTACGTGATATGAAGAGATAAAAAATCTTTTGGTGTTATTTAATGAAATGTGAAACGATTTGATGTAAGGGAAAGTCGGGTAATAAGAGATAGTGAAAATAAAACAGCCATAAGATATATTTAAACGTATTTTTAGTATGCTAAATTATAGTTTTAACTTACTATTACCTTTAAAATACAAGAGTTATCATGATTCATAATATATATATATGAATCATGATAACTTTTGTATTGTAAAAGTAACAGTAAGTTAAAACTATAATTTAGCATACTAAAAATACGTTTAAATATATATTAAGGCTGTTTTATTTTCCCTATCTCTTATTACCCGACTGTCCCTTACATCAAATCGTTTCACATTTCATTAAATAACACCAAAATATTTTTTATCTCTTCATATCACGTAATAATTTGACATCTTTTTTTAACTTTTGAATATTCCAATTTTAAATAATTTGTTTAAATAATTTGTTTGGAAATGTATAATTCACTTTTTTGTACTTAATAAATTTTAAAAAATAGTGATTTAATGAATTACAGCTCATTTATCAGGTTAAAAAATAAGCATTTACTGATTAATTTTAAAATATGATTTAAGTATGACGCTAATATCTTTACTAGGCTTTCAATTTTTCTCCTTTACAGTGTTGTATATTTTACTAGCAAGCTACGCCCGCTGCGCTGGTCGGTTTCTAGAAATGAACATTGAATCAAACGAAATATATCGTTTAATTTGACCTTGTATTTGAAAGCAATCTGTACATTTACCTGGAATATCCTTCCACATTACTGAAAAATGACGCCATTGCGCTATTATATTTTCGAATGTGCAGTCAAAATTTTAGCTGTTAAAGACCAACTCGTTTATTTGGTCATTTACATTTAGGGTTTGGTAAAGGACGATAAAACTATATGCAATATACTAAAACCACCACTAAAAATTATCGAACTAACAATGCGAACAAATTAACTAACAAAATACATCCAGTAGAAGATTGTAGAAGTTTTTATATAGTCTAATCTTTGATAATCGGGTTCATCTGATTATAGAACTTTTCCACGTAATTCTAAAACTAACATAGAACGATATGAAATATACTAAAAACATCCTTAAAAATTATCTACTAAACAATGCAAGTCGCAAAAAAAAAAAGAAAGAAAGAAAAAAATACGCCCAGTAAAAATTTTTAAAAAAGCTAATCTTTCGGAATCGGTTCACCTGTCTATGTAACCTTCACACATAACTGTTTGACTAAACAACGTACAACAATATCTCGTACACTAAAACCATTCCTGAAATAGCATCTAACTAACAATCAAATTTTCATCAAAATCCGTCCAATAGAGCTTTTCAAAAGGTTAATCTTTCATAATCGGATTCATCTAATAATAGAACTTCCCATAATAATTCTATAACTAAGCTTACGTAGAACGATATGTTATACAATAACACCTTCCCTGAAAAATTATCTATCTTACAGTTTAAGTTCTATGAAAATCCATTCAGCAGAACTCGAGATATTAGCAGCCGGAACGAAATTTCATATATAAGGTAGAAGTAAATAGAAGTATATTGCTATTAATATTATTTACATTTGAATAAAAAATGGTACTCTTCGGTTAGCCAGGCGCCAGTGATATATGTACATATATAAATATATATGTATATGCATATATATATATATATATATATATATATATATATATATATATATATATTCATACATATAAGTGTATATATGTACATGTATAGGTATATGTGCATATGTGTGTGTATATATACATGTATATATATTACTGGTGCCTGGCGAACCAAAAAGTACCAAAAAAATACTCCGAAAATGCTGTCGTACACTTGAATAAACATCTTTAGGCTTAAAATCAAATTGTTTGAGGACAAAAGTAAAATCAAAATCGTCAAAAATAAAAGATAAATGAGCGAATATTGTTTCAAGAGCAATCTTGCACATTGACTAATTTTTTAAGCATTACGAACTTTCTCAATCATGTTTAAATTAAATATTTTCGTTTTATAATATTATCTCTCATCGAAACTGTTTTTCTTTTTTTTCTTTTCTTTCTCTTTCTTTTTTTCTTTTTAAATAAAATTAGTAACAATTTTTTCTTTTATTTTTCGAAAGGTATAGTCATTTCAACTTATTTTTGCAACAAAAAACATCTTTTGGCTTAAAATCAAATTGTTTGGGGTACAATAGTATACAAAATAGAATACAAAAGTAAAGTCAAAATCGCCAAAAACAAAAGATAAATCGCCAAATTTTGTTTCAATTGCAATCTTACCCATTGAATAATTTTTTAAGCATTACGAACATTCAAAATCATGTTTAAATTAAATATTTTCGTTTTATAATATTATCTCTCATCAAAAAACTGTTTTTCTTTTTTTTCTTCTCTTTCTTTTTTTTTTTTTTTTTATAAAATTAGCAACACTTTTTTTTTTTTTTTTTTTTCGAGATATATAGCCTTTTCATTCTCTCTACAACTATAATGGTCGCCAAAAAATTAGAAATGGTAACCTTTTCGGCCAAAATAACAGAAATTTCTATCATAATTCTATAACTAATCTATGTAGAACATTGTGTTATATACTAAAACTTTTCCTGAAAAATTATCTATCGAACAGTGTAAGTTCCATCGAAATCCATTCAGCGAAACTCAAGTTATAACGGAACGGAACGAAATTTCCGTTTGTGTTTTATATATATAGTAGATATGTCATGAAATGTCGCCAAAAGTTATTATAAGTTTCCACATCGCTTTAAATTTGTTAAATTAAGTTTTAACTTGCTATTACTTTTCCAATACAAAAGTTATCATGATTCATAAATATATCTTATAAATCATAATAACTTTTGTATTTTAATGTTAATAGTAAGTTAAATCTATAATTTAGCATATTAAAAGTACTTTTATAATTTTTACTAGCTTTCAAAAACACACACATATATATATATAAATATATAGTGGTTACCAAAATTGTGGACACCTTTTGGGAAAAATCTTTTTTTGAATTTGGATGGATCGTAACACGAAATATTTCTTAGTAATACCATAAAATCAATCAGTTAGACCACTGGAAAGATAATTCAATCAAGAATATTATGCAATACAGTTTGTTAAATTATAATTATTCTATCAAACGAAAAAAAGACAGTAAAACCAGTAAAACCTGGTTAGGTTGACGATAATTACTTTTAATTTTCTTGAATGTAGCCAATGCATATGAATGTTTGGAGTGCCAGAAAGGTTCCATTTTATTTGGTAATGTGTCAATCAAAGCTATGGTAGGATTCAAAAAGAAAAATACCATATTTGGGTAATATTTTCGATCGCAGAAAAAAATTTTCGTTTAAAATATCCAGATCATTGAAAGAATTCTTTTTTGCAGAAATTTTTGTGTTGAAAACTGAGATTGTGGAAATTTATTCATTTGTTACTTTAACTTTTATTTGTTTAAAAAACTTTGTATCTATATTAGATGTATCGTAATTTTTTTATTAATTTTTTTCTTAAAATGTTCTATCAAATGGTAGACATAATAACATTGTTTTCCATACCAGTTCTCATTGAAATATCTTCCATGTATTTTATATTTTTCTTCACAAGTTAGAAAAAAAATTATCATGTATGAAAATAAATCATTTGTCGTTAAAAATATCCATAAAGAATATCCGTGAAAAAGTTGAATTTTACAATAACTTCTTTAGAAGAACAGCAGCAATGCACATGAGAATTTGGAATATCCAAAAAATGCACTCCGGTATTTTCATTTTATATTAATCTCTGTGCAGGTTTTAATGCTAAATTTTTGAAGTACTGTTTATATAGAGCTTGAGTTAGAAGACCTTTCAAAGCAAAATGAAAAACTGAACCGTCTCGTTTGCTCTATAAAGGAGATTATAACATTTTAAAACATAAACAACCATATACACTGAAAAAATACCTAGTCAGCGGTTGCCATGTTTTATTGTTACTCATCTTAAAATTTTAAATATTTTCGCGATGTAGATTTAGAACCTTTTGTATAATCCATCCTACGGAAAAGGTGTACTTCGACACAAACTCTACGCACGAGGACAGTAACAGGTAATATGAATGTGAATGTGGAGTTATACAAACTTTTAATACATTAAAAAATATGTTTATTAATGAATAAATTAAAAATCTACAGTTTAGAAGTCAATGAATTTTATGGTACTGTTTTGAACCAAAGATAATGGCTAGTCTGCATCAGATCAGGGTTGCCAATTTAGCCTCCTTTTTCATTCAAAAAACTCCAAATTCAGAAAAGGAATTTTGAATAGTAATTTTTATTTAATTGAATAACAGATATTTTGTGATTACTTATAGTAAAAGTACTTCTTTCAGAATTTCCGTTATGAATTCGGAATTTGTATATAAATGAAGGAGACATAATTTGCAAATCTTCGGGATCGGAACTGTTTTAATCAGTGTTGCAAGATTTTGGAATTTGTCGCCATTTTGGAAGATTTTTGGGGACACGTATTACTGTGAAAGTTTTTGGAGAAAAGGTTGGGACATTTTTTCATTTTTTCACGTTTTCATGTTAAAGTTTACTTTTAGTCATCTGACAACGCTGAATCTCGATTCTTCGATTCGGAAATAGAAATTTATCAATTATCAATCATTATCCTTGTGATCGTCGTTTACAGTTTACACGTGCTTTAAGTTCTAACTTATTATTTATCTAAATATCTTTTTATATTTTTGTAATTCGTGTTATTTTCTGCAAGAAACTAAACGATCACAATAAAAAATCGATTCTCAACTTCTTTTTCTCTTTTTTAGGTGCGTTCGTAATTATATAAATACGTAGCACCTATAGTCGTCGTTTGGTCCGTCCGTCTGTCCGTCCGTCTGTCTGTCTGTCCGTCCGTCTGTCTGTCTGTCCGCATATAACAACGCAAAAACTACCCAACCAAATGGTTTGCAATTTAAAATATATTATCTTTGCAGAATTTTGTCGAGACATTTCAAATTTTATTAAAATCGAATCAAAACTTTAGGAGATATTAATAAAAATATTTATTAAGAAATTTGAATTTTTTTTTAAATCGGTGCTTTTTTGTTAGAGGAGCTTCCGAAGTTTAATCGTCAAGCGACCGAGATACTTATTTTAATACAGAAATTAATCTGCAGACGATATAATTCATTTCACAGAATTAAAAATCATCAAGATCTGAATATTTATATAACTAGCTGATACATATATATCTGAATATTTATATAACTAGTTAAGATATTTGTATGAACAGTGTCATAAAATATATACTTAACTAGCTGTTTAACCCGTTCTACACACGGGATATCATGAATTTAATTCTAAAACGTGCGTACGAACGCACCTCGTTTGTAACGTTTGACGTACAATTTCCAACTTGTTAGGTGCGTTCGTAATTATATAAATACGTAGCACCTATAGTCGTCGTTTGGTCCGTCCGTCTGTCCGTCCGTCTGTCTGTCTGTCCGTCCGTCTGTCTGTCTGTCCGCATATAACAACGCAAAAACTACCCAACCAAATGGTTTGCAATTTAAAATATATTATCTTTGCAGAATTTTGTCGAGACATTTCAAATTTTATTAAAATCGAATCAAAACTTTAGGAGATATTAATAAAAATATTTATTAAGAAATTTGAATTTTTTTTTTAAATCGGTGCTTTTTTGTTAGAGGAGCTTCCGAAGTTTAATCGTCAAGCGACCGAGATACTTATTTTAATACAGAAATTAATCTGCAGACGATATAATTCATTTCACAGAATTAAAAATCATCAAGATCTGAATATTTATATAACTAGCTGATACATATATATCTGAATATTTATATAACTAGTTAAGATATTTGTATGAACAGTGTCATAAAATATATACTTAACTAGCTGTTTAACCCGTTCTACACACGGGATATCATGAATTTAATTCTAAAACGTGCGTACGAACGCACCTCGTTTGTAACGTTTGACGTACAATTTCCAACTTGTTTATTTTTTTTTTAGCTTAAATTAGTTTTTTTTTATGTAGTCGTAAATTTAAAATTTACTCTTTTGAGTAATAACTGAGTTGAGGACTTTTTCTGAAAAAAAAAACAGAGATTTGGGAAATTTTTCAGAACTTTGGGGGAAATGGAATTTTGTCTTTATGGCGATACTGGTTTAAAATTTAGTCTGAAGCTACTCTCTACAAAAAAATTAATAAATAATAGTCTTTTCACAACGTTACTTCTCTATATCTTTTCAAGTTATTTTACTTTAAAGTTATAACATATTGTTTTCATTATAGTATAGCAGCAGATAAAATTAATTATATAGTTTTAAAGGTTCCGCAATCTATAGAATACGAACAAATGACTTATTAAATATAAAATATGGAATATAAAGTACCTGCCAGTCTTGGCCCGTAATGAAAAGGTTAATCAATATCAAGGATGTTTGAGAAATATTTTTATTTAATTGTTTACTACTTGAAAGACGAAATCATTTTCATCAAAATAACTTATTGATTTTAATACCAACAAACATTTGCATATGAATTATTTATTTCATTAATAGTTTGATTATTGTGTCTTTTATTTCACAAATTGAATTAAGCGTAATTAAACACTTTTCGTCCCGTATATTATGATAGCAACATTTTCTTAGAAATTCTAGGCACAATTTTGGCAGTCAAAGATTAAAATTAGGTAGCATAAACACTTCTCTCAAAAGAGTTCGTTAACTAGTGCATGTTACATTTTAATAAATTCTTACCAATATGTCAGAGAGATAATTTACATGATTTTAGCATTGATTTACTAATTTAAAAAATAAGTAAACCTTAATTATAAAACACATTTATTTTGTATAATTACAATTAATAGTTAAAAATTGCCGTATTTTACAAAAATAATTTAACATGTAATAATATTGGTGTAGAAATTATTGAAGCTTGAAATAAAAAGAAAGTTATCAAAATACTAACCATTCACATTAAAATAAAAAGAATTTGTTTTATCATTATAGTTCATGTATTCTTTCAATCTGTGATTTTTGAATTTTGTTTTCCTCAATGGCTAAAATGCATGTTCATATATATACTTGATAAGAAAACATGTTTTTGTCTCATCTTGTACACTGTATTTTCTTTCCAAATATTCTGAAATAGCTGCCAGTCTTATACATGTTAAGGGGCTTACTGCAGCATACTAATTATGGATTATTATTGAAGAAATTATATTTTATCTACAGTAACATTTTACAGATATAGTTTATAAACGTCAACATTTTCATAGAGTTAAAAAAAATATTCTCAAGTCATTTAAACGTTTGCCACACTTAAGGGAGCGATTTCTCAAATAAAAATTTTTTTATTTATGAAAATTTTTAGTGTTATGTAATTAATAAACGAATTTCAATGAGAATAAGAATTATTTCAAGGGAAAGAGTTATAAAGCGGATTAAAGTTAAAATCTTATGAAAGACAAAAAAATACTTAATCAATACAAGGGAGCTTAAGGAAAAAATCTTGTTGATGTGTTTCTTTTCTTTTCTTTTTTTGATGTTTTTATGGGCACATTCATAAAAGCGAAGTATGGGTTGAAATTTTTTTATAAGGTTTTACAAAATAGATTCTTAATTGCTTTGAGCTTATAAAGAGAAAGCACCTAAAATTAGTACAATTTTCTTACTAAACACTTAAAGCTATTAATACTTTTTTTTCTAAATTAGTCTTTTTTTAGCTCACAGGCTATCAAAGCCTGAGAGCTAATGTGCCCGTCGGTTCTGTATGTACGTATGTACACTGAAGTGCCAAACGTCATAGAATACCTCTTAATATCGTGTGGGACCTCCCTTTGACTGACGAAGTGCAGCAATTCGACGTGGCATTGACTCAACAAGTTGTCGGAATTCCCTGTAGAAATATTCAGCCATGCTGCCTGTACAGCTGTCCATAATTCCGAAAGGGTTGTCGGCGCAGGATTTTGTGCTCCGACTGACCTATCGATCATGTCCCATACATGTTCGATGGGATTCATGTCTGGCAATCTAGGTGGCCAAATCATTCACTCGAATTTTCAAGAATGTTCCTCAAACCAATCGAAGACAATTTTGTCCCGGTGACATGGCGCATTATCATCCTGAAAAATCCCATCGTTGTTTGGGTACATGAAATCCATGAATGGCTGCAAATGATCTCCAAGTAGCTGAACATAACCATTTCCAGTTAATGATCGCTCCAGTTTGACCAAAGAACTCAGTCCTTGCAATGTAAAAACAGCCCTCACCATTATGGAGCCACCACCAGCTTGCACAGTGCCTTGTTGACAACTAGGATCCATGACCTCGTGGGGTCTGCGCCATACTCGAACCCTACCATCAGCTCTTACCAACTGGAATCGTGACTCATCTGACCAAGCAACATTTTTCCAGTCATCTAGGGTCCAACCGATATGTTCACGAGCCCAGCAGAGGCGCTGCAGCCGATTGCGTGCTGTTAGTAAAGGCACTCGCGTAAGTCTTCTGCTGCTATATTCCAACGATGCCAAATTTCGCTGCATGGTTCTTACGGACAAGTCTGTCGTTCATCCCTCATTGATTTCTGCTGTTATTTGACACAGTGTTGCTTGTCTGTTAATGCTTACTACTGTACTCACACGTCACTGGTCTCGCTCATTAAATAATCGCTGTCTGCCACTGCGTTGTCCATGGTGGGAGGTAATGCCTGAAATTAGATATTCTCGGCACACTCTTGACAACGTGGATTGAGGAATGTTGAATTCGCTAACAATTTCCAAAATGGAATGACCCATGCGTCTAGCTCCAACTAGCATTCCGCGTTCAAATTCTGTTAATTCTCGTCGTTCGGCCATAATCTCGTCAGAAACATATTCAGATGACTCACTTGGGTATAAATGAAATCACTGATAACGCACGCCCATTTATACATTTCTTACGCGATGCTACCGCCATCTGGATATTTCTTATTGCTATCCCATGACTTTTGGCACTTCAGTGTATGTATGTACGTAACGCGATAACTCTTGATAGAAATTTCCCTTTTGTTTCAAATTTTGTTTAAAGGTTCATAGTGATAAAGCGCTTCCCTGGTTTGTTTTGGGTGTTCATTGGTTAAGTATAAAGGGGAGAAACGGGGGTTCCCCCATTAGTTTAGATAAATGGATTTTTCATGCAAAATTATCCGCTTTGCTTTGATTTTTGTATATGGGTTCATTGAAATAAGGCGCTTCCCAGATTAGTTTGGGGGGTTCATTGGCTAAGTATAAAGGAGGGGAACGGGGGTTAATCCCTTCCTTTAATTTAGATAAATGGGTTTTTCATGCAAAATTATCCGATTTGCTTCGAATTTTGTAGATAGGTTCATTGTGATAAGGCGCTTCCCTGATTAATTTGGGTGTTCATTGGTTAAGTATAAAGGGGGGAACGGGGACTAATCCCCCCTTAATTTATATAAATGAGTTTTTCATGCAGAATTGTCCGATTTGCTTCAAAAATTGTATATATTTTAATTGGGATAAAGCGCTTCCCTGATTAGTTTTGGGGGTTCATTGATTAAGTATAAAGGAGAGGAACAGGGGCTAATCCTCCTCTTAATTTAGATAAGTGGGTTTTTCATACATAATTATTCGATTTGCTTCAAATTTTGTATTTAGGTTCATTGTGATAAAGCGCGCTTCCCTAATTAGTTTTGGCGGTTCATTGGTTAAGTATAAAGTGGGGGAAAGGGAGGGCTAATCCTCCCCTTAATTTAGATAAGTGGGTTTTTCATACAGAATTATCCGATTTGTTTCAAATTTTGTATTTAGGTTCATTGTGATAAGGAGCTTCTCTGACTAGTTTTGGGAGTTCATTGGTTAAGTACAAAGGGGGGAAGGGGGGATAGTCTCCCTTTGATTTATTGTCGATTTCTTAAATTTTTGAAAGGCATTATTCCTTGTAAGAAGAGTGTAGTATGCAAATAGTGTTAATAGCCTGTGAGCTCTATGCCATCAGTTTAACTGGGTACTTGTTTTTATTTTTATTTTATACGATGTTTAAATACAGAAATAAATATTTTATGGATAATTAATGTAGCGCTAATATGAAAAGAATTATTTTAAAAAGGTAATAGGGTTATGCAGAAAATGTATTTGATCAATTAATGCAAGTAAGCTTGGGAAACAGTTTTTCTAAAATGCCAGCTACAACTTGAAAGTCCAAATTCTTTTATTAAAAATAACATTGCTTTCACTATCCATTAGATTTTAAATAAAATTATTTATGTAACCTTTCCAAAGGAAAATTAATTGTGTTGCTCGGATGTTGAAATCATTTAATGTCACAAGACATTAAGAACAAATTGATTTAAGATTAATTAAATTATTTTCGTCACGTATAAAGTAAAATTATGTTTAAAAATTCTGCACAAAAATTTGGCATTTGATGATTAAAATTAAGTGCCATAAAAACTTATCGTTGACTTAAAAAGGTTAACTAGTGCATGTAATAATTATTATTGAATTATTACGAAGAAAATTTATATGTTTATCACACTGATTTATACAAAAAAATAAACTTTATTGGTAATAGAATATTTTTTTTAATTACAGTTTTAACTAAAACTTACAAAAATTAGAAAAAAATAATATCATGTTTTTAATCTGTTGCAAAATTTTCTGTTTAAACTGGAAATAAATAGAAATATAAAAATAGCAAGTAAAACCTTTGTACAAGAATATTAAAAGGAAGAATACCAACGTTAAAAAAGCACAAATTTTACACAAAAAAGCAGCAAACAGCTCTTTGCTGCTTTTTGTATGTTATTTCTGCATTTTTAACGTCGGTATTCTTCCTTTTAAAATAGAAATACTTTGGAAGTTTAATCTTTCACATTGAAATAAAACAAAAATTTTATTAAACCTATCTTTATTAACCCTTGTTATTAACTTTAAAATTAGTTACCCAAACTATATGTGCCGTATAGAAGAACGTACAAAATCTTTGAATTCAGACACCAGCATTTTTACACATAAAATTAACCTTATCCAATCTTAAAATTTAATAAATTAAATAATACTAAAGAAGTTTGTTATAAAAAGTGGTGCCAAAAATAAATAAATAAATAAATAAATGTTGTGTAATTGACAATCGTCGTGAATGTGTGATGTTTCCATAGCGAGGCCATTTGCCCGTTAAAGGTTAATAAAGTCAATGTATTATCTCTCCCCTTGTTTTACGATTAAAACAAAATGCCTAAAACGCACGTTGATTATTTGATTCAAAATCATATTTTTATCTTACTTTCTGCATTGTAAGGTTTGTAAATTTGCTTAAATAAAGTCAAAAGTAAAGTGTATTAGTGAGATTTACCGCAGTATATTACCTTTTGCTACTTATTGAAATACAATTAATTTACTGTATCATTTCACAGACAGAATTTATTAAAGGGTTACATACGTTCTCGGCGGCGAAAATGTGACGTATTTTTAATTATTTATTTTTTTCTTTCGGATGGTCGAAAAAGTAATTGAAAAACTAATAATTCCCCGTTGTTTTTCATTCCTTCATGTATTTAATTTTGTTGTTATTGTTGTTCAGGGTTTGTACGCCTCCTGGAATTTTGCGACCAGGAAATTCTTCGGTACCAGTATTTTCTTACAGGAAATCTCTGCTTAAAAGAAGACGAAGTTTCGCGAATTTAACTTAGGTTTCTTTTTCTATAAAAAAAAATAGTGGTAACACTCCTGGAAAATTCCCTGATCCGTACGAACCCTGTTGTTGTTAAATTTCGTTATATATTACGGCGTAAACCAGCAGCCGCGTTGACCTGTGCCAAAATATCCGGGCTCGATTGGGCAGCATCCAAACAAAAAATTATTAACATCTGAATTTCTTTTTTGTAAAATAAGTTTGTAGTTAAGGTCCATCGGGTAAATTTTTTTAATTTTTGAAAAATTAGAAAATTACTCTATTTTGAAAATAAAAATTAATTTTTTGCCTGCAATTTTGACATTTAAACTTATTGAAAAAATATATAAATAAAATTTTCAAAATCTTGCTCGATGGCCTTTAAACAATTTAATTATGCGTAGATGAGCGTAACTTTTTCCAAAAATGTTAAAAATTGTTCAAGTTATCACGCTGCCCTTGTTGAAATATGTAGTTTTCAGAAAATCGCGTTATTTAGAAGAAAAAAATTTATATACTGATAATTTTCTTTTTCAACTTAGGCTTAGTTTGCCGTGCCTGCGCCGTACCTCAATCAGCTTCAATAAGTGATAATCTTTTGTAGAAGTCGGTTTATTGATCTTGCGCGCGCTAACATTTGTGTGCATATCTTTGTTAATAATTGATATATCACTTTAAATATTTTCCCCATAATTCTATACACTATAAATATTTAAAAAATGAATTTTTTAAAAGTTGAGAACGTATGTATCCCCTTAATGTGAATATCTGAATGATAATTAAAATTATTTACTGTTTACAATAACGATTAATTCGTATAAAGGAACAATTATTTACCCCAAAATCATTTGCATGTAAGAATTAGGTGCGTCATGTGATTAATGATGAATGACTTTTAATGAGAGCGAATTTTCTTTAAAAATAATTATAAAACAGCTTCAAGTTAAAACCTTATGCAGGAAAAATATTTACTCAATCAGTTCAAAAAAGCTTGGGAAAAGAGGTTTCGAAAAATGCCAGGTGCTACATGAAAGATAAAATTCTTCTCTTTAAAGTAACTTATTGCTTTTTCTCACATAAGATTTTGCATAAGAAATTATTTATTTTACCAGTGTGTGTATGCTTATTAATATTTTTTATGGGGAATGATTTTGAAGATAATTAATCTGTTTATTTATTTTATTTAGGTTAATTAAATTTTATTTACGGAATTCTTTTAATATTTATCTTTACAATTAGCCTGTGGTAAAAGGCCTATGAAAATAAATTTAGAAAAAATGTTTTTTTCCCCTAAAAATAAAATACAGTACTTTATTTTACAAGATTAACACCACTGTTCTGTTCGGGTTTATCTGACCCCGCCCGCCAAAATAAATAAATAAATATTATTAAATAAATAAAAATTAATAAATAAATAAAAATTAATAAATAAATAAAAATTAATAAATAAATAAATAATAATAATAATAATAATAATAATAATAATAATAATAATAATAATAATAATAATAATAAATAAATAAAATAAAATAAATAAATAAATAATAAATATTCGTTTATAAAAAAAACGTAGCACGGAGGTATTTTCGTGGTTTACGTTTATTTGTATTTCCAAGGAATATTTTTAATTTATTCTTATTGTATTGTTTGGATCAATACGACCCAATTCATAAAAGCTTTTATGTATATTTTCTTTTATATATACACACTTTCATATTTGTTTGGAATAAATTCAACAGAAAAGAATAACTGCTCTGACTTATCCCTTTTCAAAACTTGTTTAAAATTTGTTGACATGTGTGATTGGTCTCGTGACAAGTGAGCGCGTTCAAGATCAAAAGGTTGATACGGTGCCAAAATATTCGCGTCTGTTGCATCACTGTGTTTCATTTTCTAACATTCTGCAAAACAGTTGTGCCTCTGAACGTATAGCAACAGCATGTTTTACAAAAAAAAATGACGAATCGTAGATATTTGAGTGATGCTGAAATAGCTGAGCTAATGGAAGCCTCGGACAGCGAAGATGAAGATGTATTTGAGTATGAAAATCATAAATGTGATGGAACTGAAAGTGGAAGTTCTGACAACAATTTTGATATTGATATTCAACCAATGCAAAATATACAGAGTATTCAGTCTAAGAATCGTAAAAAAAATTGGAAATTGGATTCGTTTCCACATTCTGGTCGATTAACTTCTGCTAATATTATAAAAACCACTCCAGGTGTCACATGAAAATGAAAGGCAAATATAACGGACGTAAGATGTGCATTTGAGTCAGTATTCAATTCCACAATTGAAAACGAAATCATAAAAATGACAAATATTGAAGAGGGAAAATGTATGGGAAAGAGTGGGAAAATATCGAAAGTCAAACTTTTTTGAACTATATATTGGATTATTATAATTAGCTGATGTTTACAAATCATATGGAGAATCAATAAAAAGTTGTAGGATAAGGAAACACGCAGAAACGTATTTCGTGCGACAGTGTCCCTCGAAACCTTTTGCCCCATATCGAGAGTTGATCTTTTTGATAATAAATCAACTGCTCAAGAAAGAAGGTCTGTGGATACAATTGCTGCTGTGAGAGATATTTGGGAAAAGTGGGTAAAAATTCTACCAAAATTGTATTATCCTAATAAAAATGTTACTGTAGATGAACAATTAGTAGGGTTTTGTCCATTCATTAGTAGGCTAATGTCCATTCAAACAGTATATGGAAAGTAAACCATCTATGTATGGGATAAAACTATGTACTTTATGTGACAGTAACACTTCGTATGCATTAAAAACACAAATTTGTACGGTAAAAGAACGATAAACAAGGCCAGAGAAAAGTCAGGGTAAGCGAGAAGAGAGTGGTCTTACTTATGACTATTTGTGACGCAATGTTACATGTGATATATTTTTTTAACATTCTACAACTTGGGAAAGCCTTTTCTAATACAGAAAATGACTATTATTTACACCATCAAAAAAAAAAAAAAAGAAAAAAGAAAAAAGAAAGATTAGAACTTTTTTGAGAAACGCAAAACAAGGAAGTGCACAGCTAATTATTTTATTTTACAGAGAACACAACAGTTGTAAACTATATCCCAAAAATGAACAAGAATGTTATTCTTATGAGCACTTTTCATCATTACAAAGAAGTTAGCAACAGTCCTAACAAAAAAAAACACGAATTATATTAGATTACAATGCAAATAAAAGGTATGTGGATACTCTTGATCAACTGTTGAATACGTACTCTTGTAAAGGAAAAACAAATCGCTGATGCATGATAATATTTCATAACATGCTTGATACTTCTGCTTACAGTGCATTTATTCTATGGACTTCAATACAGAGCAAATGAGATGGGAAAAAACTGACCAAACGACGGCTATTTTTTGGAGAATTGGGGAAATCACTGATTTTTCCATAAGTCAAAACTTACCCCCAGGATCTGCTGCGAATATTTCATTGTGTATCAAACGTGCAAAGTACAAGATCTCTCCATCAAGCAATGACAACAAAAGTAATATAGTGTGATGCAGTTCTAAGAAACACATTTGTAAATCTCATGTTACTGTCTGAATTGCAAATAAAAGTAAGTTTCAATTTCAAATATTTTTGGTGTTCTTTTTTTTAGATGCTTTATATTACTTGATCTGCATTTAAACTACTGCAGGGTTAAAACAAGAAAATAGTACCGCATCACGAATGAATATTTTGATTAAAAAAAAGAATAACTTTTACGTTTCAATAACATTTTATAGACATATATTCTTTTAATCCCACCATTTTTATGACACTAATTTTTAGTATTAATTAAATAATCCTAAATATTAATACTAAAGTAAATATTTAGTATTAATTATAATAATTAATTTTTGGACGGTATAATTAATAACTTACGCAAAAATCCCTTGGATATCAGAATGAGGTATTTCATGTGTCTAATGAATGACTTCAAATGAAAACAAAAATATGTTTTAATGAAAATAAATTAACACACAGAATAGACACGGATATTAATCTTGGAGCTATCTGAAAACCTAAGCCCCAAAAACCGGAGGAAAATTGCTACTGCAGACACTATTCACTAAATGTAAATTATCTATAATAGAACACAGTAGTTACATACAATTCAAATACAGTTACAATTGATATAAGATTACAATTAAAATCTTATGCAGGAATATATTCATTAAGCAACAGACGCAAGTGTATAGAACAAGCTTTTACAAATTACCACATGTTGTTTGAAATACCATATTCTTTTCTTCAAAATATGTTATTACATTTTTTGAATAAGACATTGTAAATCATGACTTCTTTAACTGCTGCATTATTGTGATTAATCATAATTCCTTACAAAAGATTATTTTAGTAATATTTCACATGCTTGAATCATTTATTTATTATGAATAAAGATTAACTAAAATTCAAAATCGAAACACAATTATAATTTGTCTAATGAATTTTTTTTTAACTTAACTCTAGTTTTAATTTTACGGAATTTAAATCTAAAAAAATTATATTTTTTTGTCAATCCATGTTATTCCATTTTTTTAAGCTGCACTAGCGTATTAACTTCAGACAGAATTTAATAATATTAAATTTATTTGATTCAATAATGCTATAAAATAATCTTTCGATTGCTAGCACAATTTTCGTATTTTTGCGGATTTTTTTTTCTTTCTTTCTTTCTTTTCTTTCTTTTTTTTTTATTTATTGCGTGAATGCAATAAATAAATAAATAAATAAATAAATAAATAAACATAGATTTGAGAATATTTTTTGTCAGATAATGCTAAATTTTCATTTTCTCTGAAGCTGCCTGTGGTATTTTTTTTTTATTATTGTTATCATTAGACTAAAAAAAACAGTAAAAATATGGACGCTGTACCAGCAATTGGAAAAATATACAAAACAAATACCAAAGACTAAGTGAAAACAGCAAATTAACCAGACATTTAGAGCTACATTAACTGTCAAGAATATTGTTAAATTTATATTCGCTAATTTCTCATACATTCACTAAATCATTTCATCGGAGGAAAAAAAAAATCCGTAAAAATCCGAAAATTGTACGGGTAATCACCAAAATTTTTTTTCATAGTTAATATTTTCTTTTTATTGTAACATTTAACACATTTAAAGGAACGATTACTTAAGCAGAAATCCTGAACAAGTAAACATTAGACTTGTTATGTGATTAATGAACAATTTTAATGAAACTATATTCCCTAAAAAGAAAATTATTTTCAAACAGCTTAAATTTAAAACTTTATGTGAGAAAACTAGTTAATCAATAAAATGAAGTGTAGCGAAAGAGTTTTAAAATTTTCCAGCTGTTGCATAAAAGTATTTTTTTTTTCTGAGAATAGTGTAGTGCATCTTTTTAATGAATAAGACAAGGATATCTTTTTTCAATAGTACGTATTATGCTTATTAGTTAATTTTTATAGAAGATAACATTGAACTTTTTAAAAGCTAATTTTACTGATTTGCTAATAATAACGATTAATTAAAATTTAATGATAAAACATTTTCATTTTTTAATTACAACTAACAAGCATCACGGTAAATTTGAAATTTTTATTCCAGCGTTAAATATTCATAAAAAAGTATTTTTTTATATATAACTTGCTCATTAAAATAATAGCAAATACAGTAAAACCCTTGTTAATATGGACTTCCAAGGTCTGCAAATTGTTGTTTACGTTAACTAAAATCCGCATTAAAAGATTATAAATGTTTGAATGATTAAAAAATAATCCCTTCAGTTGAATTAATTTAATTCAATTTTATACAGAAATTAAATAGGTCTCATTTTTATTGAAAAAGTAAAAAATAATTCTTTAATTTAGAAACTTTAATAAATAGGCAAATTAAAAACTCACTGTTATTACAAAATAATTAATTTGAAGATATACAAAATGTACAAAGAAATTGTTGCACTTACGTAATTATATATATATATACCGGGTGTCCCAAAAATGACTGTTGGATTTTAAAATTCAATAACTTGCAAACGGTGACAGATATTAAAAAAATTCTTGCAGGAGGGTTATGTATGATGTCAGGAGTTTTTTTTACTGTGATTCTTGATTTTAGTTCTAATTTCAAACAATAGATGGAGCTGACAGTGATTGGCGTTCAGTCGAGGCCGAGACTGACGCCACTAAGCATTGATGTACCGCCCCCTGAATACTAGACGGCGGCTGGCGCAGGCGGATTTTTTTTCGGCGTTTGAACGGTCCCTCGAACTTCAACAACAATGAAATCTAAAAGTTTTCTTTGACTTATTTAATCTCAGAAAAACTAGGCGAAAAAAACTTTTAGAAATATAGTAAGTATACCAATACACAAAATGATTTTTTTATTTTAATTTTTCATAATTCGTTAGTGTGAGGGTTAAGTTGCTGAAACTCCAAGTGTTAAGGTGCTAAAACTCCCTGATCGCAAAATCTCATGTTAACCTATGGGAAAACTTAGAATTGCGATTACTCATTACCTAATATAATTATTAAAGCACAGTTTTCACCATCAGGAAGTACACGTCAGATACTGAAGTTGTGCATTTTAAAAAATTACATCCTTAAATTTTATGTGTATCTGTAAGAAGATGACAAGATTTCATCAAGTGGAAATTGCAATGTTCATAGGGATTTTTAAATATTCAAAATTGAAGGAAGTTTTTAAAAACGTGAAGCATCTCATGTCTACTTTCTGATGGTGAAAACTGTATTTTAATAATTATATTAGGGAATTCGTAATCGTGCTTCTAAGTTTTCCTATAGGTTAGCAAGGGATGTCGCGAGTCCCTTAAGCAAAAATCATTTGAGTGTCATAATTAGATGTGTCATAAATTATGAAGAAGTTTTACTAAAAAAGAAATTTTTTATAAGAAAATAATTTAAATGGATTAAAACCCTTTAAGCGTTAGGCCCGTGTTTTTTCGTTTCATGTAGTCATGTTAAAATGGCTGTAGACAAAAAATATTTTTAACATAATACTTTTTTGAACCGTATATAGAATGAGGAGATATAAAATATATTATAGCATCAAACAGCGATTAAAAAATATATATTCTGGGATTTACAAGCATATTTATAGAAACATTGGAAAATTTTCAAACGGTGAAAGGGTTAAAGTTAAAATCTTGTGGAAGCTATGTATTTCTTCAATCCACAAAAACAAGCATATAGAAATGGTTTCCAAAAGCCCAAATGTTTAACAACGAATTCATTAATTAGTACATTTTATAATAAAAATTCATATTTTAAATTATCTTCCTTGTACAGGAAAATAGGTTGTAACTAAATGTTTGGAGGCTGACTTATTTTTATCTCATTACTCTAAACAGTTTGAAAAAAAAAAAAGTTTTTGAATGCAAAAGATAATTCATATTAACATTTATAATTCATTTTCTAAATTATCCGCCTACGCTCAGTAATATCTGGCTTGCATAAGCTAATAGTTGTTAATTATTATCAATTAACGTGGTAAAATTTAAGAAAAACACTATCGTGAAAATTTTATATATGTCATCGTTAAGAACTATAATCCTTGTGATAATAGTGTTTTATTTGATTACGAAATTGGATAAAAGGACGGATCGAACAGTAGAAATACATTCTCGTCTAGTTAAAAGAAATTTTTGCTGTTAATATTTGAAGGCGAATTTTATGAAGTTTGCTGAATTTATAAAGACAAATATTGTCTCCTATAGATTTAAAGATAAAACAGAAATTTGCTTTTGTAAAGGACTAGATAGGTTTGAAATGACAAACATTGAATGCAGTTTGTCGGAAGATTAAAAACACTGTAATTACTATACACTGTTATTTCATTTTGCATTTATTTATTTATGTTTCTTAGAAAAATCAATATTTGTTAAATTATAAAAAACAATAAGAAAAATTTTAATATCGTGCGACAAAGTTAATCATGTAAAATTAGTTTTCCCCCAATTTTAGATGTCTAGATTCTAAATTTTTGGAACATTATTTCTTCTTTATAGTACTTATTGCGTTGTCTCTCGATTATACCTGAAACCAAACAAACAAATAAAAAACGTTATAGCAAAATATGTGATAATTTTTTTATGGACTTTGAATTTTTTATTAATTTTTTTAAAGTTATTTTCAGGTATACTTGAAAGACGACATAATAAGCAGTGTAAAAAAAATAAGACTCAAAATGGTGGAACCTGGACTTTAAAATAGGGACAAAACTAGTTTTGCAATGTTAATATTTTCAAAAAACTAAACATATTACGTCAGAATAAAATTTTTTAAACTAAAAAGACATTTAAAATCAAACATTAAATTAAACAACAACAGAAACAACAAAAGTATTAATATATCATAATGACATTAATTGAAGTAACCGTTTCAAGCTCTATACAAACTCCTCATCAGTACAAATGGCAATCGAAAACAAAAAAATTGTTGTTTACACATGTTCTTGTTCAATAATATTCCACTGAAAATTGTAAATGACCAGGGAGTATGTGTGTGGTTCTATTGTGACTTATATTCCCTACTTATTTAATAGTTTAAATGGCATATTCGTGGATGTGAACATGTGTAAAAAACAGTTTTGGTTTTATATTGTCATTTGTATGGATGAGGAGTTTGTATAGAGCTTGAAACGTTTACTGTAATTGATTTAATTTTGTGTTATTAATCTGTTGTTTCTAGGGTTTCGTTCATCTGACGAAACTTTGACGACTATCTCGTCTCACTCTTCTGTCTGTCAGTCACAGAGTTTGAACTCGGAAAATGAAAAAGTTAGAGACTTGAAATTTTGCATACTTATAGCTGAATACCTGTCCCACGATAAATTATAACTTTTTAAAAAGTCTTATATTACTTTAATTATATGCATTAATTTAATAACATTCGACCATTTCTGCAACTTTCTTAAGTTTAAAACTTGACCTTAATTTTAGTCTTTTTCGCGTAGGGCTGGATGGTTCAGTGGTATCGCGTTTTCCTCCTAACCAAAAGATTCCGGTTTCTATTCCGCCCCACCAGTGGCTGAGAGGTTCTGCTCTCGAAACTGGTAGACGGGAGGTGCTGAGTTCGATCCCAATCGCGCCCGTCGTCCTAATCGTTCGGAGTTTTCGTGGTTTTCATCGAGCGGTGGATTTATCCATGCGTAAATACGGGTTAGGTTCCCTTAGAAAGACCCCCACGAAGGGCACATTCCCCGGGCCTATATCCCAAGTGTAGATAATTGGCCGTCAATAATCAACCCTCAATCAACCGGTTTCTATTCCCGACAAAGGAAGTGGAAGTTTTCGATTTTTACATTTCACTGTCCGATATATTTTATTAAAAGAAATTTCGTAAATTTTTGAATGTGAACATGTGTAAAGAACTGTTTGAATTTTTGATTGTCACACGTAAAAATGAGGAATTTCTACAAAGCTTGAAACGTGTACTGTAAATGAATTTATTCTGTGTTATTAATGTGTTTGCAAAATGTATACATTTTAACGTCTGAATGTGAAAAATATTAAAAACACCAATTAAAATAATTTAAGACAGACATGAGTACACATAAAATAAAAATTTATAAAAAAATATATACTTAAAAACAGTTAAAAATACAAAATAGTAGACGTTTCGCCAAGCGACACGCAAGGGATCATCAGTACAAAAACAATCTATTGCATAACAAACCACAGAACAAGGAAAAGGAAAGGTTTGAAATCAAGGAAAGTTGAAGTTATTTTAAAAACAGATAATATCCCATGGTTCCTCTATATCCTCTAGTTTCACTCAATTGCGATCGCAGACGTTGAATGAAGCTCGTTCTGTCCCTAATGAATATTATCTGTTTTTAAAATAACTTCAACTTTCCTTGATTTCAAACCTTTCCTTTTCCTTGTTCTGTGGTTTGTTATGCAATAGATTGTTTTTGTACTGATGATGCCTTGCGTGTCGCTTGGCGAAACGTCTACTATTTTGTATTTTTAACTGTTTTTAAGTATATATTTTTTTTATAAATTTTTATTTTATGTGTACTCATGTCTGTCTTAAATTATTTTAATTGGTGTTTTTATTAATGTGTTATTTTTTAGTTTTATTAAATGTCTGATTTTAAATATATTTTAATTTTAAGATTAACTTTGTCGTACAATATTGAAACTTTTGTTACATATTTTTTTAACAATTTCACAAATAAATTTTATTTCCATAAAACATAGATAAATAAATGACAAATAAAGTAATTGTCTAAATAAAAATAGAAAAATAAATCATACTTCCTAATCTAGGAGCAAGCTTCAGTTAATTTTTATCTTTTCAAATATTTCTGGTTATCTTAATAGGGCTGTTCAAAAAATATTAACGAACTTTCTCTTTCTTAATATGTTGCATGTTTCTATTGTAGATTTTACGGTGCTGAAAAAGAAAATGATTTTTAAAAAAATATATCACCCACCAATTTTAAGAATTTTTTATATTACGATTTTGGATTATATGGGCATTTGGATAGGAATTAGGATTACATTAAATTATCAGCTTACTTGCGTTTAATCTATAAATATATATTTTAAATTGGAAATTTCAAAAGAAAATGTGTAACAAGAAAGTAGAAACAAATTTTACTTTGGTAATTTTGGTTATAAGACATTTATGAGTTTCTCCAAAATTTCAGTTATGTTTATAAATTTTCTACTTATTTATTCTTCAAACTAATTAAAATTCCAACTTTTGACTATGGTAATATTATTTTTTAGCTATGTAAATGTTCATGTTCATTTAATTATTTATTTTATTGCTAAGCTAAAATGAGAAAAATAACACTAGTTTACAGTACATCTGTTGCTGAAAAATTTTTAGCTGTTGCTGACTACATATGATATGCTATTTTCAAAAATATAATTAGAATATTTTAATCAGCTCTAGTTTCTGAGTTTCAGCTATGTAGGTATTAAACAGAAAAAAAAACATGTATTTACTAAGAAAAACTTTACTAAAAAAAATAATTAATCATTGAGTTCTAAAAAACTTCGTTTTAAATCTCTTCTCCGATGTGTAGACTTTGGAAAATGACGTATCAGAGACCAACAATAGTCAGACATCATATTCGTGTCCCAGAAACCCTGATAGCTCTTTTCCATGACACGTAAGTCCTGATGCATACGCTCTCTCTGCTCTTCGCTCATACCTCCTAACTTTTCCGGAAACCTGTCCAGGTGACTATGGAGGAAGTGGAGTTTTATGCTCATATTGCACCCCATATTTATAAATTGTAGCAGAAGGTCTTCTACAAGTTCAATATAATTTTCAGATGTTTTATTTCCGAGAAAATTCTGCATCACAGAGACGAAAGCTGTCCAAGCCTTTAGTTCTAACTCAGTCATAGAATTTCTAAATTGAGTATCTTTCGTAAGTTGTCTGATTTGGGGGCCATCAAAAATACCGGCTTTAATCTTTTCCATAGTGAGCTAAGGAAAATTTTGGCAAATGTAAGAAAAGCAATTCCCGTCTTTATCTAGTGATTTTACAAACTGTTTCATGATGCCCAGTTTTATATGTAATGGTGGAAGGATAATTTTGTCACGAGCTACTAATGAATTGTGGACTATATTGTGCTTTCCAGGCTCCATATTTTCTATCAAGGGCCAGTTTTTTCTTACCCAATGCTCTTGTTTAGCTCTACTGTCCCAAAGACATATAAAACAGGGAAACTTGGTGTAACCACTTTGTTGACCGAGAAGAATGTTGACCATTTTTAAATCGACACAAATTTGCCACTTATGGTCATTGTATTTTATTTTGTTCAAGACTAGCGAAATGTTACAATATTCTTCCTTTAACTTTGTACTGTGGGCAATAGGTACCCCAGCGTATTTATTTCCATTATGTAATAGAATACATTTTAGGCTACGTTTTGAACTGTCAATGAATAAACGCGAGTCGTTTGGTTCGTATTGCTTCAAGCCCATTTTTATCAACAAGTTTTTGATATCTGAACAAAGGGTAATACCGTTTTCTTCTGAAAAATTACGCCGTAATTCTGTATCTCTTTCACGATAAAAACTTATTTTAGTATCTGAGGAAAGCAAACTGTTTTCTTTTAGTCTTGATGCTAACAATTCTGAAGCTTGTTTAGAAAGATTTAAATCTCTTACAAGATCATCTAACTGATTTTGGGAAACGCATTTTGGCTCATTTGACATACCTTCAAAATCAGCATCATTTTGTGATGAGCTTGGTCCTTCAATGTCTTGTTCTAATGGTTCAGATATATTTTTAGGCTCTGAAGAGTCAGGTGAACGCTGCACTGGACGTTGAACAAAACTAGAACTTGGGTACTGCCATTTAGCTCGATTTTTAGTGTTTAAACCGTTTACGTTCACGCTACAAAAATAACAGTCTTCGAGATGATTTCGTGGTTCTCGCCAAATAGTCGGTGTTCCAAATTTAAAGGCACTTCTTTTACCACTTTTCCATAATCTTAAATATTCCACACACGATTTACAAACACAATTGGGAGCCCAAGACTTCTCATTTTTATCCAAGAGCATCCCAAAATACTCACAATAGGTATTTTTCACCAACTCTGATATAACTTTTCTACAATTGTTAAACACATATTCTCCGCATATATAGCAAAAATGATCTGGATTGTTTAAACAACGTCTCCTTAAACTACTCATGACGCAAAAACTTGAGAAACTAATCTTAACACAGTAAAATACGCCTGTTATCGATTAATATATATGCTTAAATGATAAAAATCAGAAGCAAAGTAACTCGAGCTGCTCAAAAAGTTTTCCGGTTAGATTTGACAAAAACAAGTCATAAGTGAACATTATCAACCACAGAATTTGCGGCAACAGACAAAAAGTTTAATTTTGTAAACTAGTGTAATGTTTGCTCTTTGGAAACATGCATTAAAATATCAATGGTTTAAATTTCGTTTAAAAATCTGTAGATAATAAAACATTTTCAATGCAGTATTTTCTTTTCAGAAATCATAAAATATAAAAAATACCACTTACTTTAAGTGAAACAGACACCTTGTTGTACACTATAATCGAATTAATTAGTGAAGAACGAAAAAATTGGTATGATAACATTACCTATAGTTTCAAAATTTGTAGGTAATGAAAACTTTTAAATGCAGTATTTTGACTTTTCAGACATCATAACATATAAAAAATACCACTTACTTTAGGTGAAACAGACACCTTGTTGTACACTGTAATCTAACGGATTAGTGAAGAACGAAAAAATTGATTTGATAAAAGAATAAATTATTTATAAAAGCGTCTTTTTCAAAAGAAGTCAAGCAGCGTAACAATTATACATGTAATATACCGTAATTTCCGGCGTATAATCCGCAGATGAAACAATCATGTTTGAAACCAGAAATTTTATTTTATAAAGTGTTACTTCCCAGATCGCTGTAGGTATTCGGCTTCAATTATTGAATAAAATTTCTGAGTTGAAACCGAATTGCTTGATCCGCGGATTATACGCCGGAAATTACAGTACATACATACAGTATGCCCACTAAATTCCCTTGCCACCCTTTTAACTTCGGAACGGCTGCTGCTATATTCATAAAAGTGGTGTCTAGGTATAGTAAAGTAGCTATGCGCTACTGAATGAAACCGTCTACGGTACCACCTGGTGGAAAACTGCAGTGTTAGCATTCCTATCTCAAAAATTGAAAGAGATAGAGAAAAAAGGTGATTTACAAAGTTGTAGAGCATTATCAATTTAGTATAAAAAGACACCTTGTGGACATTAATGCGAAGAATAGAACAGTTAAAACGCGCATTTGTTTTTTCGTCGTTTCCTACACTGTGATGTGACAAAACGATATTAGAAAGAAAGAAGCAGCCAGTTATGAAACAGCAGGTGTATGCGACCCCTCCACAAACATTGCAGGACTTTAAACGACGCATTACGGACGCTTGTGCCAACGTGTCACCCTCTATGCCCCAACGTGTGCAACGTAAATATCAAATAGTGATCCAAATGTACATTACAGATGACGGTGAGAAGTTTGAACAACTTAAATAAAGGTATATTGTTATAACTAGCCGTTTTTTTTTCTTTCTACGATCGGTTTGTCATGTCACAGTCCAGGAAATTACAAAAAAACAAATGCGCGTTTTAACCGTTGTATTCTTCGCATTAATGTCCACAATGTATCTTTTCGTACTAAATCTATGATGCTCTACAACTTTGTAAATCACTTTTTTTCTCTATCTCTTTCTGTTTTCGAGATAGGAATTCTAACTCCGCAGTTTTCCACCAGGTGGCGCCGTAAGCGGTTTCATTGAGTACCGCATGGCTACTTTACTACACCTAGACACTACTTTTATGAATATAGCAGCAGCCGTTCCGAAGATAAAAGGGTGGCAAGGGACTTTAGTGGGCATACTGTATAAACGAAGACATTTTATAATGTAATTTTTGTAGAGGGGCATTTCTTCCGCAGCATCGAAATGCCCCTCCTCTTCGGAAGATTTGGTATTTTATGATTATTAAAGATCTAGAAGATAAACTCCTCTTTTCCATCCTTCCATGAATTCCTAAGTGTCTCCCATGGAGCTGCTGAAATCCTCTCCGAAGAACAATATCTGAATTAATCTCTGGATTATTTTAGGTATATTTAAGGTTATTATTCCGATTCTTAGTAACGTCGAATTTGTCAGCTAGTTTAATCTGAAAATGTACATTGGACACTTTTCGAGAACAATTATATTTCCTAGCAATTTTTTTACACGTGCTTTAATAAATATCTTTCGTTATGATTTGAATAAAAATTATAATTGTTTTCTTCAGACTAGAGATACTCACTATACGGACCGCCGGCTGCATTCGCCCCCGATAGTATGGCACATAATTAGTAAAATATATATTGCAATATACAGATGTAATAACTGGAATAGGATATTGCGAGACCTGGTATGTTTCATCTCACATTCAAGAATCTCTCTAATTAATGGGTTTTATCCATCACGTAGTTAATATTAGCTTTTAAACGTTGGTTAAAATTATTTACACAGTTAGTACATCATAGTAGTTCATTCTATAGAGAGATATATCATTGGAAAAACGTAAAGGGGACACTCTTGCATTCTTCTCTAAAAGATTTTTGTTCTTGTAGAAATTTTTAAGAGTAGAAATGCTTTAAATAGATATTACACATGTTTTTCTGTAAATATGTACTTTGTCGCTAATATTTTCTCAGTTTTCAAACTTTACATTATTAATTAGGCTATTTTACATATAGCATGAAACAAAAATAAAATAATTTTCCCTAGTAAATTATGTAAAATATCTCAAAAACTTACTATTTGTTTTAATTTATAACATTACTTTGATCATTTTTAGAAACTATTTTAGCTATTATGTCTTACGACAAATGCAAGCAAAATATAATGACAAAAATATTTAATAAATGACCCAGTTTCTTTTTTATGCTAATTAAGGAAAATTTTATTCCAAGCTGAAAATAATAAAGTAATTATTAGAAAAAAAATTCGATCTCTTAAATTAAAAACCTTGAACGAAAACAAAATTTTTAATTAAATAAGTTGTTATTTGTTATTAATGTTACATAGATGAGAAATACTTCTTTTCTTAGTAAAATATTTATTGAACTGCGAAAAATAATAAAGTAATTTCTACGAAACAAATTACTGTATATTAAGAACCTTGAATAAGTATTAATAAATAACGGTGCGTTTATGCATATTTGCATTATTTATATTGGATTAATTAACTTCAACCTGAAACGCTAAAAAGGTACGGAGAAAAAACTCAGAAGACATCTTATCATACAATGAATGATGTTATAGAATTGAATTAAAGTCATATTTTATAAACTTTATTTTGCTTTAACCCGAGAGAGATAGCGCGGGGCACAGAGTCACCCCAGTCTTAGAAAAACGTCAGTCCCGCGAAAAATGTTTATATGTAATCAATCATCCTTTCAATATCCTCCTGTCTGACTCTCCTCTTGCTAGGTGTGATGTTATTTTTACATTCCTTTCCTTTCTGTGCGTGCAACAATCGTTTTTGGAATCCATCTAAATCAAGGGGTGACTCAGTCTCCCCACGCGACCGTTATTGCTTCAAATTTTCTCATTCTAAGCAGCGTAGTTTTCTGTTCTGAAGTGTTTCGGTTGTTTTTTGCGCTGAATTATTTAATAAATAATGGCGTACAAACGTAAACTTACTGACTATTAAAAATAAATGGAACTTTTGAGAAATTTATTAGATGAAGTTGAGTCTTCTGAAGAAGAAATTGATCAATCTGGTGAAAATGAACCTGATGAGAAAATATACAGTTCTCACGACAGCGTAAGTGAGTTTGAGCAAAAGGATAAAGATTACGAAAATTCTGATTCAGAAGAAAGTATTTTTTTTAGCAAAAATAAAACAGTTTTGGAAAAAGAAAAAACAAATCAAAAAGTGAAAACGTGATCTTAAAATATAATAAGTCATTTAGCAGGAGTAAAAATTATCGAACGCAATATAACAGAACTAAACAGATTTAAAGACAATAAAACTACAATTTCTTGCATAAAGTATGATAATTTTACCTGTAAAAATCATTCTTCCTATATTTACCAGAAATGTATGTAGATTTAACACTCCTGATAAAGGTATGTAATTATTTTGATTGTAAAGTTTTCTTAAACACTACAAAAGTTTTTTTAACTAAAGAAGTATACTTTATTAATGATTTAATGAACTTCTTGTTAAAATCATATGATATTTTTCTTGTTTATAGTACAATATTTGTGTAAAACTGATTCGGGTGACCTAGTCACCCCGCGCGATCTCCAACGTCAGTGCTGGGAGCGCGCCTTCTGTCGGGTTAAATAAATATCGATTTCAATATACGTACTTATCTGTATATAAGCAAGTATAAAGTGCCTTTAAATCACGGATATGTAATTATAAAGTTTTTCTAAAAGTGTCACAACCTAACTATTTAGTTAGATAGTTAGTTACGAAGTTGCGTTTTGCTGTCAAAAGCCTGATAAATGTCGTAACATTTATGATAAAAATACTCTGATTATGGAATATAAAACACTGGTGACTGACGGCCCGATTTTTTTTAATAGATCGTCAACTTTGTAATTAGTTAGGTAATATGTTTCATTCAGTAACCTTAATCTACAATTGCAATTTATACATTGTACATTTTATCTATACTATCCGCAGAAATGGACCTTTTGTAGCACAGGTACACAATTGTATCGATTATATATTTTAGTTGGTGAAAATGTTTCTAAAATATTGTTTTTCATCTATATTAGAATAATTTTATTCTGCTATGTTTTTTATTTAAATTTTATTTTTTAAGATAAAAATCCTTTTCATCTAAATTGATTGGCAGGTGTTTTTTTTTTCAAAAACGCAGAATGCATTAAAATACCTAGTTACTGACGCACATATTTTTTTTCTTTTATCTATCATCTGTTTTATAATTTAGTTAGTTAACTGATTTCACTCAGCAGCCTTATTTAAAATAGCATTTTACACGTATTTGTATCTTGTATCTATAGTATTCGCAGCCCTCAGCAGCGGATGAGAGGATCTGCTTTAAAAGTTGTGTACGGACAACACTTACTAAAACACCCGTACATCATTCCCCTGGCATTTCTTTTCCAAATGTTCTGTTGTCATCATCAAAATAAAGGAGAGTCTCGACACAAGAAAAAGGCGGAAATAAACATGTCAATGACAGCCGCCGCTAACCTCTGACTTCTTGATTCCCGACAGAAGTCTTAAAACATGAAAGGGAGCGCCTGATCGCATCAAAATTTGCAACGAAAATTGCTGTTGCAAGATTCGAACTCCTACTGCGCTTTCGTACTAAAGGTCCGTTCCCCCCCAGGGGAATACCTTCTTTAGGTATTTACGGGTTTCGCGACTCCGGAATCCCGAGCGATCTTTCCCCTTTCCTGTCTTCTTTTCTTTTTGGTTGTCTATCCTTTTTACTTTGTTTCACACTTTTTAATCTTCTCTTTTCAGTTTATTATACCTCTTTGCTCTTGTTCATGTTTGATTTTTACTAACTTTTTTGTTTATTTTGTTCTTTGTTCTACTAACGACTGGTGCCTTTCTGGTGCCTTTCGACTGGTGCCTTTCGGCGAAAGGGGTTGTTGGTTGGACAGAGCTGTAAAGGCTTACCTACTGACTACCTGGTTCCAATGTGAAAGAACTAGTTATGAGGAAATGCTATCGAGTTTAATCCAACGTTCAAAAAACGTGGAGGTTTGTTGAAAATAGTTTTCGCCCTTTTGAGACCTGCGCCCAGATGTATGGGAAAGAAGAAGGGTCGGTGACCAGGCCCGATGTCTGACGTTTTTTCTATTTTCTCTAATTATGGCTACAACTAAAGGGAATAAAATATGCGAAGTGGAAGCCCCACATCCAAATACGTCCTGGTCTGATAAAGTCGTGGAAAGTTTTTCTTACAATTCTGAAAATAAAGGTGCATCCACTGATGCAAGCAAAGCTTGTAGAATGGGAGAGAGAAACCTGTTGGATGTGTCTTATAAAAATGCCAATACTGCTATAAATAAATCCTGCAATTCAGAGGAAAGATTTTTTTTGTGAAACGTCCAGAAGGGAGGTTCGACAGAACTTATCCCTTTCTGATACATAAATCTATTCAAGCACTAGTTGGTGAACCAAAGACAATAAAAAAGACTACGATCTGGTGAACTTCTTGTTGAAGTAAACAATAGCACACAAGCAGCTAACTTAAAGAAGTGTTCACACTTTGCAAATATCCATGTATCTGTAAGTCCGCACAGAACTCTGAATGCATGCCAAGGAGTTATCTCTTAACCTGACCTTATACACGTTACGGAAGCTGTAATAGTAGAGAACCTTAAGGAGCAAAATGTGATTGAAGCTAGAAGGATAAAAATCTATAGTCGGGATGAACAAATACCATCTAATCAGGTACAAATACCCACTCAGCACATAATACTTACTTTTAAATCACCCAATTTACCTAAGTCAATTAAAGCTGGATACTTGTCATGTTCTGTCAGAGCGTATATTCCAAATTCACTGCGATGTTTTAGATGTCAAAGCTTTGGACACTCAAAAACATCATGCCTGGTAATGTCACCTGTGGTCGTTGTAATAAAGTGGGCCATGAAAGTGCAAACTGCAATGCCCCAGTTCGTTGTGTAAACTGTAAAAAAGAGCATCCATCCCATTCAAAATCTTGTGAACAGTGGAAAAAAGAAAAAGAAATACAAACAATACGTGCAAAAGAGAATGTGTCATACCTAGAAGCCAGGAAAATAGATGAATCTAAGACGCCCAAAATTGGAGTATCATATACTGCAGCCGTATCAAAAATAGCTCATAAAACATTTCAAACTATTGCAATTTAAACTGAATTCTCTACAGAAACCAATTACCAATCACAACAAAAAGAAAACGAAAAGTCTACTAATCCCAGTTTGCCATGTAGATCAACACAATCTGCTCCTCCTAAATCATCACAAACTGCCTCTTCCAAGTCAACACAACCTATTTTTCCCAAACTGCCACTCCATAAAAGAACTTCTCAAACTACTTCTAAAATGAAGTATTTAAAACAAAGTCGTATATCTGATGCTGAAAAGCACAACCTACAAACAATTAAATCCTCTGACATTCCACCCAAAAAGAAAAAGAATAGAACACCTAAAAAACAATCAAACCTGAAAACGGGTGTTTAAACAGATGAGCATTCTATGGAGGATGCAGATGAAAGAAAGAGAATGAAAGAGAAATGATGAGAAAGAAAGAGATAGTATGTATACTACTTCCGAACTCAATGCCGTAGATTTACACATCTAAAAACTCCCCAAATGACTAATAATATTTCGTGGAACTGCCGTGGCTATTATAGTAAATATGATGAAATCCGTTGTATTCTCTATGACCACCAACCAGTCTGTTTGGCTTTACAAGAAACACATCTGAAACATAGTGACAAAACTAAACTACACTCATATGTAACTCACAGAAATGACTTTACAGGTAAGGATAGAGCTACTGGAGGTGTAGCCCTTTTTCTTTCCCGCAGTTTACCCCATACTCATGTGCCTTTAAATACTAATTAACCTACAAGCTGTTGCAGTCCGTGTTCATATGAAAACTCATCACGATCTGTTCACTCTATTTACCACCAAATCAAAATATTCAGTCAAATCATCTGGATAATCTTTTTCTCCAACTCCCTAGTCCATGCATCATCATTGGAAATTTTAATGCACACAGCCAAATCTGGGGAAATCAAAATTCTAACTTACGTGGTCAAATGATTGAAACTTTTATATCTGACGATGGATTATGCCTGTTGAATAACGGTGATTACACTTATTTTCATGAGCCAACTCGCACTTTCCATGCAATAGATCTCTCAATATGCTCTCCAGCACTCTATCCTTTTTGGAATTTCTGGGTCTCAAATGTCCTGCACGGCAATGACCACTTCCCAACTTTTATTTCACAGACTACACCTGATGCAGATACAAATAACTATCCCAAACGATACATATATGACAGAGCCAATTGGCCAACGTTCACAATGCATGCATGCCAACATTACAAATAGTATGATAGAGGGAGATATTGACAAAGAACTTGATAATATAACTCAATGTATTATTAATGCTGATGATGTTTCCATCCCAAAAACTTCATCTACACATAAGCACAGAAAGTCATGGGGGAATAGGGACTGTCAAATATCAAAGAAGAAGCAACAGAAAGCTTAGGACGGCTTTCGGAGATATCCAAATAATGATAATTATGTTGCATATAAAAAATCAAAAGCCGAAGCTAGAAGAGTGCGACGAAAAAGCCAACGTGACTCCTGGATTAAATATGTCTCAAACATTACCACTAATACTGCAAGCAAAGAACTCTGGAAAAGAGTGAAAAAATGTATGGGCCAATACTCCGAAAGTTATATTACAATTTTAAAACATAACGGTCAAACTATTACATCTCTTAAAAACTTAGCAGAGACAATCGCAAATACCCTTGCTTCTATTTCAATTTCCAACACTTACCCAGAACCATTTTTAACTTACAAAAGACAAACAGAAATGACTAGAATAAATTTTAATTCTCGTCATTCATTTGCATACAATCAACCATTTATTATATCAGAGATTAAAAACTGATTACGCAGTAGTCATTTATCTGCCTCAAGTCACGATGGCATAACTTACGTCATGCTCAAACACCTATCCCCACTCTCTCTTCAAAATCTCCTGAAATTTTTCATTAGATTATGGATAGAGAAGATTTTTCCTCATGCTTGGTGCAGAGCTATTGTCCTACCTTTTTCTAAGCCAAGAAAGGATCCTAAAAATCCCAATAATTACATACCTCTACACTCTCTATAATTACAGACCTGTGGCACTTTCTAGTAGCTTTTGCAAACTACTTGAAAAAATGGCAAATTTCCGCCTGGTGCATGTGTAGGAATCTAATAGGTATCTTGCAGCTTTCCAAAGCGTCTTTCGACGTGGTAGGTCTACTATCGATAACCTTATTCGCCTGGAAACTCACATACGGACAGTCGTTTTAAAACGGAACCACTTGGTCTCTGTATTTTTGACATGGCAAAAGGATATGACAGAACATGGCGATATGGTATCCTTCGTGATCTTTTTAACATGGACTTTTGTACGAACCTCACAACTTTTATTAAACACTTCCTTGCCATTCGACTTTTTCAAGTTAGAATTAGCTGAATACTATCCAGTTTTTATGTAGAAGAAGAGGGTGTACCCCAGGGTAGTGTACTGAGTGTATCCTTCTTTGCAATCAAGATAAATGATATCTTAAACCAACTACCCCCATCATTGAAAGGAGATTTATATGTGGATGACTTTCGCATTATGTGTATGGGTCAGGATATCCATTTTCTTGAAAGACAATTGCAAATTGCTATCAAATATATTCTTAATTGAACAAATAAAAATGGTTTTATAATTTCTCAGGACAAAAGTTCTTATGTACATTTCTGCAGATAAAGGGGTCTGAATCCTGATCCTGAAATATATATTGGATCAACTCCAATTCCTGTTGTGGACAGTGTTCGTTACCTTCATCTATATTTTGACAATAAACTTACCTTTTTACCACATATTTTACACTTACGGACAAAATGTGAAAGATCGCCTTATTTATTGAGGGTGCTTTCAAACACTTCTTGGGGAGCAGACCGTACCTCTCTCTTAAAAATTTATCGAGCTGTGGTTCGATCTGAAATTGGCTATGTCTACCAGGTCTATGGTTCAGCACGAAAATCTGTTCTTATAAAACTAGACACTGTGCACCATAGTACACTCCGTGTCTGCTCTAGTGCATTTCGTACATCCCCGGTTTTGAGTTTATATGTTGACAAGAATGAACCAGCATTACACCATACTCGTGAAAAACTTTCATTAGAATTGTATTACCGTGTCCTTTCTTATCCTGGCCGTCCTCTTTACACCTATATTTTAAATACCGATAAATGTTATTCTTTATAAGCTTCGACCATCTTGCATCCCATCTTTTGGAGTCAGAATGAGAAAACATTAAAAATGGCCCTTTGAATAACATCGAGGTGAGCTCATGTCCATCGCATGTGCTCCCTCCTTGGAATCTCTTAATATTACCTATCCCCATCCTTTTAAAGGTTATGATAATAACAACTTGGCTCCTGCTATTTTCCAACAATTATTTGCTGCACATCGAACAAATTTTAATAGTTATACTGATATGTATACTGATGGTTCTAAGAGTGGGAATATTGTTGGCTGCGGGGTTTTTATTGATAACACTAGTTTCAGTTTTTAGCTTCACGCATCAATTTCTGTCTTTACGGCTGAGTTGATTGCGATAGAGAGAGCCATGTTGCACATATCTCATCATCATACCGCATCCTTCATCATATATACTGACTCAAATAGTTCTATTGACGCAATAAAATCTTTTAAAAAGCCTCCTTATGTCTCCGCAATCCTGAATTTTTATAATAAATTGAATGGACGTGGTTATAATATTTTATTTTGCTGGGTACCTGGTCACTTGGGTATTCCTGGAAATGAAAAAGGAGATGAGTCGACAAAACTTGCTCTTAATCCTTTATGCCATAAAATTCCATTCTCAGACGTTAAACTACTTTTAAAAGACTTTATTCATAATAAATGGCAAGAAAGTCGGAATTTGGAATACAATAATAAACTGCACCATATCAAACATACAATCATGACCTGGCCTCCGAGTTATCCAAGGAAAACTGATGTTCATCTGACTCGTCTGAGAATTGGACATTCAAGGATGACTCATAAACATCTCTTAATTCGGGAGGATGCACCCCTCTGTGCACATTGTCATTTTGATTGCCTGACCATTTATCATGTTTTAACTGACTGCCCGGGTCTCCAGCACTTGTGTAGAATTTATTTTAATTCATCGTCACCAATTTTGACAAACCTCATTGAGGAAACACCTCATTGAGCACTATTTACATATTTAAAACATGCAGGATTTTATTTTTAAATATAAGTTTTATTGTTTCATTGGTTTAACGACCCAGATGTATTTTTTAGACTTTAGTGACATCTGGTTGGGGACCACATTCAGATTGCACTTTTTAAAAATGCTTTTTTACTTTTCTGATTTTTGGATTTTAAATTCTTTATTCTTCTACACTTCTCTGATGATATCTGGATGGGAGCCCCATCCAGATTGCATTTCGCATTGCTCTTTTTAATTTTACTTACATTGTTTCTGTGTCACTTTTTGGTGATTTAGGTCTTTGTTTTGGCGCAGCATGTCCCTTGGAGGACTTTGTGCCATAAAACCTCATACAACCAAACAACTAAAGGTCCGTTTATAAGCTTCTTACAGTAGAGTTCTGTGGTCATCAACAAAAGAACGGGGAGTCTCAACAAAAGAAGGAGGTTCCAAGAAACCTGTCCGAGATATCCCTTGGTGACCTCTGAACTTTAGACAATTTGAGAATGTTGAACATATGAAGCAGACCAACTTAGCACACAAAAGAGAACGAATTACAGCAAGAAAAGGGTCGCTTACTAAAACGTAGTCTGCTCAAACCTAAATCGTCCCGTGTCTTTCATGTTTGTTTTCGAACCTTGCCATAAATGCGGATTAGGTGCCTTAGAAAGGAACCCACACAGGGCAGTATAATCTTCCCCCTACACATACACACCCCTCGGCCTATAAGCTACTCTACTAGAGTTTTTCGTTTACATACTTTAGCTAGTGTAAATAATTAAAAATAAAAACATTTATAAATAACCAAATATTAATTTAGCTGGCTTAATATTCTTTTATTCATTTAGCATAAAATTTCCTTTTCTTTTAAACGGTAAAATAGATGAAATTTATATTTTATAAAAGCAGAATACCTAGACATTTTTGCCCTTTTTAAAACTTTCCAAAATAGTTGAAAAATGTTTATGTATAAGGTTTGTCTAGCCGTCGGTATGACTGATCCTCTCTCTGTCCGTCTATTCGTGCTTTTAAATCATGAAAAAGAAACGTAATTAAATATTAAAGGAAACGATAGAAAATTAATTGATTTCATTCTGCAGCCTTACCTTAAATAGGAATTTATTACTATTCGAAGAAATGAAGCTTGTGTATTACAGTTGTATATATATTTTTTGCTGTTGTTTAAGTATTTTAGCTAATGAAAATAATGCTAAAATATAGGATTTCTATTATATTAGAATATTTTTTTTCAACTGATTTCTTCTATTATTCTTTTATTTTTTTACTTTTTAACATTTCAAATCCTTTTCATCTAAACTGAAATTTACGGTTTAAAAACTCAGTGCGCATTCAACTGCCTAGATACGAACCCTGACCGGTTATAATCGATCGTCTGTTTCGTAATTTAGTAGATAATTGATTTCGTTCTGCAGCCTTATCTAAAACAGGAGTTTATGAGCCTTTTTATCTTATATTTCTGGTATCAGCAGAAATGGAGCTTCTGTACCAGAGTTTCGCAATTTTAAAGTTCCGATATTTTATATGGTGAGAAGAATTCTAAAATGAAGGCTTTCTTTGGTTTAATAATAAAACTCAGTTTAGTTTTTTTTTTTTTTTTTTAAACAGTATTTTTTTTTTTTTTTACTTTTTAATTCAAGAAAAATAAACGTTATTAAATAGGAAAGGAAACAATAGAAAATGAATTGATTTCATTCTGCAGCCTTATCTTAAATAGGGATTTATTACTATTCGCAGAAATAAAGCTTGTGCATTACAGTTGCATATATATATATATATATATATATATATATATATATATATATATATATATATATATATATATATATATATATATATATATATATATATATATATATATATATATATATTTGTTTACAAATTTTAGCTAATGAAAAGAATGCTAAAATATAGGATTTCTACTATATTAGAATGATTTTTTTTTCAACTGGTTTATTTATTTATTTATTTATTTTTTACTTTTTAGCATAAAAATAATATTTATCTAAACTGATAGATATACGAAATTTATGCTTTAGAAACGCAGAACACGTTAAAGTGCCTAGATAGGAACGGATCGTTTTTGAATCGATCGTCTGTCTCGTAATTTAGTAGGTAAATTATTTTACTCAGCAGCCTTATCTAAAACACAAGTTTTCAGATATTTTTATCTTATATCTGTAGTATCAACAGAAATTAATCTTGTGTAATACAGTTGCATATTTGTTTCATTTACATGTTTTTGCTAATAATAATAATTCTAAAATATAGGATTTTTATCAAATGGTTTCTTTAATATTCTTTTAATTTTTATTTTTTAAATAAAAAGTCATTTTCATCTCAACTGATAGATAGACGAAATTTATGCTTTAAAAACGCAGAACGTATAAAACTGCCTAGATACGAACGGACCGTGTTATAATCGATCGTCTGTTTCATAATTTAGTAGGTAATTGATTTCACTCAGCAACCTTATCTAAAACAGGATTTTACACGCCTTTTCATCAGATATGTATGGTATTAGCAGAAATAGAGCTTCTGTACCAGAGTTTCGTAATTTTATCGTTCAGATATTTTAACTGGTGAGAAGAATTCTAAAATGAAGGTTTTCTTTGGTTTAATAATAAAACTTTTACTCACAGATTTTTTTTCTTCACTTTTTAATTCAAGAAAAGAAACGTTATTAAATAGGAAAGGAAACAATAGAAAATTAATTGATTTCATTCTGCAGCGTTATCTTAAGTAGGGATTTATTAGTATTCGGAAAAATGAAGCTTGTGTATTATAGTTGCATAAATTTTTTCGTTTAAATATTTTAGCTCATGAAACAAAATTCTAAAATATAAGTTTCCTTCTACATTAGAAGAATTTTTTCAACCGGTTGGTTTTATTATTCATTATTTATTTAATATTTTTAACATAGAAAACACGTTTCATTTAAATGAATAGGCATAAGCAATTTATGCTTTAAGGGGACAGTGGACATTAAAAACCAAATCCTACAATTTTGAATGGATTCATTTGAAAATTGACCGACTAGTTTCAAGTCAAGCTCAAATAGTCATATTCAAAATTTGGTGTTAAAATAATAAAAAGTTTTTAAATTATTCAATTTTTAAATTTAAAATTAACAAAAAATTATCGTATTTTAAAATGCCCCATGCGCATTTCTTTTGCATAAAATAAGACAATATTTATTTATGAGGTACTATATATTAGAATGGAAGTTGGCATGAATTGTCAATGTTCGTTGAATGTATAATCAGAAAAAATATTTTCATAATCATACCTTGTATTTTTCTAAAAAAGTAGCTATTTTTTTCATATGCGTACATATTTGAACATTAAAATACTCCTGAGATACCTTTTTCTCTGCTAACATTTATTCATTAATATATAGAGGATATACAGAATAAATTTCAAAAGAATCTGATAATTAGGAATGCGCATGAAATGTTTCAAAAGTTAGAAATGTGCAAAATTTTCACTTTTGATAAAACAGCATTTTAATTAATAAAAACTGTATAAATATGTAGAGTTTTAACAAAAATAAAAGATCATATCTCTGCAAAGAAGCCTCAGAATTGAAAAATTCTTTTTGCATCAGATAAATTTGAGCATCTAGTTCAAATACAAAAAATCGATTTTTCAGTCACATGATTTTGAATGTCCACTGTTCCCTTAAAAATGCAGAACGCATTAAACTGCCTAGATATAAACGGGCAGTGTTATAATAGATCGGCTTTTTCGTAATTTAGTCAGTAATAGATTTCTCTTAGCAGCCTATCTAAAACAGGAGTTTACACGCCTTTTTATCTTATAACTGTAGTATCAGCAGAAATGGAGTTTCTGTACCAGTTTCGCAATTTTATCGTTCAGATATTTTAGTTGATTGTAAGAATTCTACAATCAAATAAGTCTTTCTTTTTTTAATAAGAATTTTTTTACTCAGTTGTTGTCTTTTTTAAACAATAAATATTTGTTTAACATTTTAATTCAAGAAAATAAAACAATATTAAATAGGGAGGAAACAATAAAAAATCTTTTTATTCTAACCAAAATGAAAATAGATTTTATCAAAAATTTCGGAGTATAAGATTTAACACGTTTTCATAAAAAAATTGTTTGTCAATGATGCCAGAATTTTTTTTCAACATTCTTAGTACTTTCACTATTTTCAAATATCTTCTACATGACACTACTGTCAATAGAGATTACAGGAGTAGGTATTTGATTCCATTCAGTAACCTACAACTCGATGCAAAGTATACATTAAAAACATTTATTTCAGGCAATATATTTTATAGATGTAATGAAAAAAAAATGTATGGATATATAAATAAAATGATTTTGTTATAATAATTATATTCAAACATATTTATACGGTGCTGTTAACGGTAAATGAATAAAATTAACACTACAATCTCATAATGAAAAATACTGATTTACAGATGATGCATAAAAAATAATTTCGATACTATAGTTATTAAAAAGTTAAGTTAGATCAAAATAGCCTAGTTAATGCCCATTACTTGATTTTAAACTTTACATTAAAATGCATATTTCCATAAAATAAAGAAATCAAAGATATCCAAATCCAATTATTTATAATACCTACTGTATTTCTTTAAAAATATATTTAGACAATATCGTACATTCTTCATTAGAAACTGAGATTAATTTTTTTTTTCTAAAATATGTAATGGTCTACACATGGTGAAGATAATTGTTCCAAATCCACCAATCAATGACCCTAAGTGGCGTAAATAGGCATTGCCCAATGGACAGTGTAAGTTCTAGGGCAGTGAATTTAAATCATGATCTAAGGCTTTCTTTAATATTTCCCAAAGAGTTAAATTGCTCAATACTTAGAAATTTTAATAAAGGAATACAGATAACGAAAATAACAATGAAAAGTAATTTAGGATATTACATAAAATTAATTACATTAACCTCATAACGTGGATTAAAAATGTTTTTCGATATCCAAATAATGTGCACTGTAAAAAAAAAAGAGAGAAAAGTATTCTTATATCTTTAGAAACTTTAGATATGAATAGTTTCCGTGATTTAAATAAGTGTATCTGAAACAGAAGTTTCTTTTGCTTCCCTATTTAAAAAACAAAAAGAGAAAAAAAACGAATTGTTTTCCAGTAGTTTTTACAGTGTATTAATCAGTTTTCTCAACACGAAATATTGTTTTTCGGATACTGTCCATTCTCAAATAAACATTTCCATGTTTAGCACGTATGTTCAACAGACAAACATGCTAAATAAACAGCATTAAAATCAGTATTAAAATTTTTATTATTTTTTGCAATTGTCCTATGTATTTCTACATGCATTGTTTCATGTACAAATTCTGTTATGCAGCTGAAAATATTTATTTAAGAATTGTTAATATCCGAAAAACCGATATTTCGTACTGAGAAAACTGATTAATGCACTGTAAGAAAAATTCGGAAACGTTTCATTTTCTTTCTTTTTTCTTTTAATAGGCAGCAAAAGAAATTTTTGTGTGAAAAATGCTTTTTAAATTTCGGAATTCTATTGGTTTCTGGGATTTCCGACGATAAAAGTAAGCTTTTCAAAATCGGTGTATACTTTGGAAGAGGTTATGTTATATTTTCGTAAAGTTCTTCTAGATACAGAAATTTCTCTCATATCTCTCATGGTATCATAATGCATTAATATATTTAATACACTGCTGTCCAAATATTAAGGGGCAGTGACCGGACGCTTTCGCTTTTTACACGGTTTGTCGAATATCTATTGAAATTCTTGACATTTTTTTCTTGAAATTCGAAGATGTAAACCACATTTTTTATTTCAAGAACAGTAAAAACAGTATACTGCAATTAAAAAATTAATATATTGAATATTTGTGAGATATGGGCATTTGTAAGGACTAATTTATAACTGGGCATGCGCGGACTATAACAAAGATTTTTTTATGATGATTTGGAAGACAACGTGAAAACTCCAAAAGATACCAGCAATACAGTGACCTAATTGACAAATTGGGGGTGGGGGGGATCCCATTGGATTACATGTGCTTTACATACTAGAATTTCAAGAAGAGTTTGTCAAGCATTTCAGTAGATATTCGATAAAACGTGTAAAAAGCGAATGCTTCCGGTCACTGCCCCTTAATTTTTCGACGGCAGTGTAGATCATATCAATATGAGTTAATTAGACCACATTAAATGCTGGAAACGTTTACATTCTTGATACAGTAATCCATCAATAAAACTGAATTTCCAATGTCTCACATTTACGTGCATTCTTCGTAATTCTTTTTTAAAACCAGAAAACAATAAGTGGTTACATTTGAAATTTCTTAAATTTTCATCGTGTTAAGTTTCCTTTTCTTTCAACGCATTTTAGTCTAAACTGAAAATAGCGTTTACAGAATAAAAGACCGTATTAGATAATAAACATCTTGAAAATGTGTTGTTATTAATATAGAAAATAGTATTAGTTTCCCAACTATTTCGCCATATTACTATATTACATTGTCATACTATTATACTATTATTATGTTACTGTATTCTATCATGTTACAATCCCTTGATATTTATCTTTATTGCTTACATTTAAATTTCCAGCTAACACGTTGTCTCAAATTTTACGATAACCGTGATTTTTCTGAAATTTTATTCTTCCTAATGGGACCGGAATTAATTTGAAATTTTTGCAACCGATATGTGACTTTGCTCTTCTAACATGTATTTATTACTGCTATGTAAAAAACAAAATCTTACAATTTTTAATATCTTAATTACTGTCAGCAAAAAAATATGTCACGTGACCGCTCAAGTAAAATATTTAAGAGTGTCCGCTGAAATGTTAAAGGAATATATATTTTTAACTTTTGAAATCCAAACATTATTAATTTTTATTGATACGCATATTGACTTGTTATATAAATTGAAGATCTCCCTGTATTAGTGAGCTTACTTAATCCTGTGATATTACAGCACTAATCGAAACCAGGGTTTCCAATTTGGCCTTTTTTAAATTGAGAGATTCCAAATTCATACTGTAAATTCCGAAAGAAGAATTGTCACTTTATGTAGTCACTAAATGTCTGTCATTAAATAAAGATTAAAATACAATTTGGAATTGCTGGTATAAATACGGAATTTCGGAATTTTAAAAAAACGGAACTGGCATCCCCTGATTGAAGCATAAATTGAATGGAAACAATTGCAATAGATCTACAGCCAAATTCCTTAAAAGACAATATACATAAAAATACAGGGTAATTATGTACTACGATATTGTTTTCATGCATTAAAGTTAGAAAGTACCTATTACAGATTGATCTGAAACTTTAAAAAAGGTTTATCTAATTTTCATGAACTTCCATTAACATAAAGGTGTGAGCTAAGTTGAAGAGTAACAAGCAAGAAACATGTCAAGCAAATACTCAATTTTAAGTATAATTCTGCATTACTACAATTTAATGTTACTAGCTGACCCGCCCGGCGTTGCCCGGGCAGACTCTCATTAAAAAATGTAACAGTGAAGTGGACTTCGTAATAAAAAGACTGAATAATATTTATTTATATTAAAACCTTGTAAAAAAACTAAATAAGAGCTAAAATATCAAAAGTGTAACAGTTATCTTTAAAAAATGAAACGGTCAGGGAAAATTATTACACTTATTTATCTCTTTTTACTAAAAATCCCTTTTTAATTTTATATTACTAATTGTATTTTTGAAAATATAAGTATTAAATTCTTACAAAAATGAATAAATCATTGTTTGTTTCGCTTTTATTCCTGTAGATGGCAGCACCAACCAATGAGATGTGTTTCATTCGGGCGTTGCCATAAAACAAATAACAAATAACCGTGATTTCTGTGCCACGTACGATAGCGTAATATATATATAGATTTTACTTACTATTTAGATAATTATTAAAAATCTACATAATTTGATTTTAAATGTATTCGTTTACTTCTAACTTACATTACATTGTAACTTTTTTCAGCGAAAACGTATGAAATACTAATTCAATATTTTATTTTTATTCTTGTAATACATTTGCGATAACACGTAAATTGATTTCCAGCAGGTTCAAAAATAATTCTGAATATAATTTAAAATTCTTTCTAATATATAGATAAAATGAAATAAATTCTGCATAGATAAAGTATTAATTTATCATTTTTAATCTTGTAGCACAATGGTTACATCATTTATGTTTAAAATTATTTAGAACTATTTAAAAATTACTAATATTGTAAGGACTAATGTTTTTCAATGAAAATAAAAAATGCGTTTTACCTTTCAGAACTTTAAAACAGCATCATTTCTTTTTTTTTTATATGTTATTCCTTATAACATTTGTAAAAAGAGCAAAATGAACCAAAAAAATCATTTGTTAAAATGAGTAAAAGAATAAATAAGAATATAATGCTTGTTAATTTGATTGCCCGTAACTTTCGATAAAGATAAATTAAAAATAATAAGATGTAATGGATGTGATTAGACTTATTATAGTATGTTTTTCTGTAATAAAATAATTTGAGAGTTTTACAAAAAGTATTGTTGTACGATAAAAGAAACGATGAAAATAGAAAACAATAATTGTATGAATAAAATAATACAATCTCTTGTTAACTTTAAATTAAAGTCTAATAATGCTTGTTGTGGTTCTTACAACCACTGCCATATTTTAATTCAATTTAAGAAATATTTTATTAGTCCTTATTCATTTAATTTTAAAATTCACATTCAAAATTATTTTAATTCTATCCTTTTTTAAAACTTCCCCTGTAAACTTTTCTTTATTTCATAACATTTCGCCTTTTAAAATTGATACTAATCTTTTTTGTTACCTCTGCACTTCCGGAATTGGATTTTAATAGAAGCTTCGATATCATTCTTTGCCTATGCTCACTTCCTGTTCTAAGCTCCGCCCCTCGCCAATCAGATTCAAATGTTTTTAATAAGTATTTTTTTTATCTCTGCCGATTGGCGTTTTTCAATGTTTGGCACCCCCTCCCCTTCGTTCCCAGTCAGTGCTGAAGCTAAGCGCTCACACACAGACACTGAGACGTTTGACACAAGAGTGTAAGGTGATCGCTTGGCTTGCTGCTGTGAAAAATGTACAAAATGCATACATCTAAAGTTACGATATGAAGAAAATATCGTCTTTAAAAATTGTGATGATCTGAGGTTATTATTTTACTGTCATTACGGGAAAATGAAATTCTTTTCCAACAGCGTAGTTAATAAGACGGTTGTGTGTGATGGTAGTTTCGCTGGGACCTGGCATTTATGGCAAGAATGCTCATTTTATTCAAGTGGTGATACTTCTTTAGTTTTACAAATTGCTTGATAAAGTCATATGTTTTATGTTATCTTTAAAAATCAACATATCCGAGTTTCCCGAGAGAAAAAAAAAAACTTCAGTAATATTTGTGATGGCGTTTATTTAAAAACGTCAGTTATGTGCTTATAATTTTAAGAAATAGAGGTGAATCTATAAAGAAGAGATTCCCTCAGAAATACTCCTTTTTCAAGATTCTTTATAAATAAAGATTTATATTGAAGCTGTATTTTTCAGTGCAAGTTCTTTTAGTCACGTCTCTCACTTATGTTCCTTTTTAGGTTGATGCAGGTAATATTTTAATTTTATCTTCATTGTTCTTGATTATAAATTTGCATGAATAATTATTTAATAATTCTTTGTTTTAATGTCATGTCGAAGTGGTCTTTTGCGGTCACAACAATATTATACTCACTATACACTTTTGATCACAAAACCAAATATATATTATCTGGAATATTAACAAGATTCCAGTGTTTGAAAAAAGGGAACTTATCGTCCAACCACCACAATGCTTAAAGTGATTAAAAAACATAACACGGAATATTTAAAATACCTTTTTAATGTAGATTACATATAGAAAGGACGACGATTACATACGAGAAAGGAGCAGTTGCAGATGATTTCAAAAATAGTAAAATAATTTTTCAATCAAAATTTTATTTCTCATCCATTATCCGTGAATCTATAGAAATATATTTGCGAAAAGATTGCATTTGCAACGGAGCCGCTTCCTTTGAATTAGCTAAATGGCGCGCGATGATCGAAAGATTGAAAAGTCAATAAAAATAAAAACAAATAATAATTTTTACGTTTCCCAGTTTGGCCAATTTAAGCACCTGCGATCCCGTGGTTTATGTTTACCATTTTCAAAAATATGCGAGAATGTTGTATTTAGCATTTAGATCCGAAGATGTCACCGATAGTGTGAATGAAACGTATATAATCTACATTAAAAAGGTATTTTAAATATTCCGTGTTATGTTTTTTATCACTTTAAGCATTATTAGACTTTAATTTAAAATAAATGTATGATTAAAAATGAAAAACTAGTAGCCATAGACATTTTTCTGATATTCTTAATTGAACTCCTTAATATATGACATAACATATTAAATATTGAAGGTTTAATTGCAAAAAAAAAAATCAGAAATATTTTAAATCTTAATTAAAAATAGTATAACGTACATTTCCACTAATAAAATAACAAAACTCCTACGCGCACTTAAAATACTTTAAATGGCACTTACTTTTGTTCTTTTGTGCAAACAACGTTCAACACATTCAATTCGCCATCATTTGAACCAAGTAAGGAAATAATAAATAATGATAAAATCTTTCTTATCAGCTTAAATGCAATATACGCTGAAAGTGTAAATCTAATATACAGAAATAAACCCCATAAAATGAAGCAATAAACTTTAATTTTATCGCTTTATTTAACAAGTCATTATATGCATTAACAGCTTACTTTCAGCAGGATATTTACTATTAATTCCTATTGATATACTGTTCATTGATCCTTACTTAAACCCTCTGCTCACACGTTACTTAAAGCATTTCCCTTTTTTTATATTGTTGAGAAAATTTTGATTTAATTTGTAGTGATGGAAGGTATACAACGAATGTCGTAGGAAAATGGCTCTTCACGAAGTCTCAAATTTTCTAAAATACTAATTCATATAGTTTTTACTCCACATTTACAGACATTAAAATAATTTTCTAAGATACCTAGAACTTACGTATATGTCATTAAAAAAAAAAAAAAAAAAAGATATACTATACTATAAGTGAATCTATATTCTTATCTATATATATATATATATATATTACTCTATCGTACGTGGCACAGAAATCGCGATTACTTGTTAATTGTGTAATGACAACGCCCGAATGAAACGCATCTCATTGGTTTTTGTGTAAACGTCCTTTGGCAAGATTTAGGCCAGGATTTTTTACATTTAACTGTTTGGTGCTTCCATCTACAGGAATAAAAGCGAAACATACAATGATTTAACTGATTAAAGTGTAATCAAATTGTAATTATAATTTGTCAACATTAACAATTTTTATACATTTTCATATGAAATATTGATTTTTTGTAAGCATTTAATATTTATATAATTTAAAAAAACACAATTAGCAATATAAAATTAAAAATATAAACAAACATTTTGAAACAAAACAGCACATTACAAAAAACCAACGATAAATTTATGGTCAATAATGGTCAAGCAGGTGCAATCCCGAATGAATACTCCGTGTTATTATAACTGTAACTTTGACTTCGAAATTTTGATACGTTGCATTTTCTATTTGTTGATATTTTTTAACTATGATTTACGCTAAGTGAAATGTTGTTGTTGAAGAGGGATTTTCCATGTAAATCCGAAACGTCCAATTTTAATATGTTTTTAATGTTTTATGAAAGTGTATTGTAATGTCTGTAATTTTAATGATTTTAATATAAATTTATAAGTTTAGTGAACGCGATTTCTCGCAAATTATTTTCTTTCATTGTTGTAATGATTTTCGCAATCATACGCATAAAACTATATATTCATATCCATTAGCGCCAATTTCTCGCCAAACTTGGCGACAATTGGCGAAATCTCGCCAAATTTGGCGACCAAAATAAGTCTTCATAAATGAAGCCAACTTGGCTATAGCTCAATAATTTGGCGAATTTCTTATTCAAATTCAGTGTAAACGAATATTTTGTAAACGGTTTCTTTGCATTTTAACTTGCTGTTTTCGAGTAACATTAGCTAAAATTTTAAAACGAAGATATAGGAAAGCTACCTTTTCCTGCCGGTACAGGCCGGAGGACTTTTTTCTGAGTTGTCGGATGCAATCTATGTTTTGCATTAAATAAAGTAAAACATTGAAAAACAAATCCCACAGGATGGGGATAGTTTGTTTTAGATAGATTTTAAGATAATTGTCCTATTAGCTAAGTACACCTTCCGTTATTGTTTTGTGTTATTTTCCCCGGATTATGCTTTTCTTTTCTTTTGTTTACGAATTTTGTAATAGAAAAGTTCCGCTATAGACTGGCTACGTTATAGACCTTTTTTTTTTATAGACAGGTTCATTTTCTTTCACAGGCTTTACTCTATTTAATTTATATATGAAATATTTGTTGTTAAAAGATGTTGGTCGCACAAAAATTTTCACATCTCTCCCTCCCTCCCGACATTACTAGTTGGTTATGGCTTGATAGTCCTTTCTAAATAAAATCATGGTGATTCTAAGATTCTCTTGATTTATCTCTAAATTGAACATAAACGATCCTAAGAAAACGGATCAATGAATTACTATATTGGCATGAGGAAATTTAGTTGCAGAAAAATGGAGCATATAGCTAACATTAAGTCTAATAGGAAAACCACAGCCTTGGAAAGATCTGGAGGCACGGCAGTGCCTCCGCCAAGTCAAGAGAGGACAGCCGTAAGCATACTTTTCTGGAAGCAACTCAGGGCACTTTTGACCCCCCCCCCCATGTCTCCGCGCTGGAGTATCCCAAAAATTTGAAACTTCGTTTTTCTAGAGTATTTGGCACACAGGACCAAAATTTAAAATTACAACTTTCTGTCTTTTCTAGTTCAGACGATATATGAACTCAAACATTCGATTTTTTGTCACTCACTCACTCACTCGTTCACGCGTCATCAAAAAGATTAGGTAGATCCCGTAGCCCTAGAAACTTGACATTTGGAAAAAAGGTAGTGTTTAGGATACAAAGAATGGAAAAATTATAAAATCCGGAAAATTCGAAAATAAAACTTTCGAAAATTCAACAAATTCCATCAAAATTGAAAATTGAAAATAATACGATCTTGTAGTCTTAGAAACTTAAGATTCGGTGTGAAGGTAGTGTTTAGTATCCAGAAAAAGAAAACATCAAAAACACAAAAAAAATCGAAAGCAAAATTGAAAAAATCGAAAAATCGAAGAAAACGAAAAATTTTAAATAATTCGATTTTGTTGCGCTAGAAACTTGGAATTCGGAATAAAGGTAATATTTAGGATGCAAAATAAGGAAAAATTAAAAATTCCGGAAAATTCGAAAAAAAAATTCAAAAATTCGAAAAAAATTGAAAAACTTAAAATAATTTGATTTTTTAGTCTTAGAAACTTAAAATTCGCAGTAAAGATAGTGTTTAGGATTCAGAATACGTTAAAATAAAAAACGCAATAAAATTCGAAAATAAAATCAGAAAATCGAAAAATAAGGAAAATTTGAAAATAATTCGATTTCATCGCGCTAGAAACTTGAAATTTGGAATAAAGGTAATATTTAAGATACTAAATAAGGAAAATTTTAAAAATATGGATAATTCAAAAAATACCCATAAATTAGTGCAGACGATATATGAACTCAAAGTTTCGATTTTCTGTCACTCACACACTCACTCACTCTCGCGTCATCAAAAAGATTGGGTAGATCCCGCAGCCACAGAAACTTAAAATTTGGAATAAAGCTAGTGTTTCGTATACAAAGAAAGGGAAAATTATAAAATCCGGAAAATTAAAAAAAAACATTCGAAAATTAAAAAAAAATCGAACAAAATTTAAAATTGAAAATAACACTATCTTGTAGTCTTAAAAACTTAAAATTTGGTGTGAAAGTAGTGTTTAGAATTCAGAAAAAGAAAACATCAAAAACACAAAAAAAAAATGAAAATAAAATCGAAAAATCGAAACAAATAGAAAAATTTCAAATAATCCAATTTTATTACGCTAGAAACTTGGAATTCGGAATAAAGGTAGTATTTAGGAAGCAAAATAAGGAAAAATTATAAAATCCAGAAAATTAAAAAAAAAAAATCAAAAATTCGAAAAAATCGAAAAAAATTAAAATAATTTGATCTTTTGGCCTTAGAAACTTAAAATTCGTGGTAAAGATAGTGTTCAGGATTCAGAATAAGTTAAACTAAAAACGCAATAAAATTCGAAAATAAAGTAAAAAAACCGAAAGAAATCGAAAAATAAGGAAATTTTGAAAATAATTCGATTTCATAGCGCTAGAAACTTCAAATTGAGAATAAAGGTAATATTTAAGATACTAAATAAGGAAACATTAAAAGATATGAATAATTTAAAAAAAATCGAAAAAAAAATCGAAAGAAAGAAAGAAAAAGAGAGAAATTGAACATAATATGATCTCGTAGTCTTAGAAACTGAAAATTTGGTGTAAAGGTAGTGTTTAGAATTCAGAAAAATAAAAAAATAAAAACACAACAAAAATTGAAAATAAAATAAAAAAATCGAAAAAAAAATTTTTTGAAAATAATTTGATTTTGTAAAGCTAGAAACATAAAATTTGGAATAAAGGTAGTATTTAGCATACAAAATAAATAAATAAATAAATAAATAAAAAATCTGTAAAATTCGAAAAAAAATTCGAAAATTCGAAAAATTGAAAAAAATTCGATTTTGTAGCTTTAAAACTTAAAATTCGGCGTAAACTTATTGTTTAGGATACAGAAAAAGGAAAAAATAAAACACAATAAATTCGAAACTAGAATAAAAACTCGAAAAAGATCGGAAATTTCAAAATAATTCGATTTTGTAGCGCTAAAAACTTGAAATTTGTAATAAAGGATACAAAATAAGAAAAAAATAATAAATCCAGAAAATTATAAAAAAAAATTCGAAAAAATCAAAAATTGAAAATAATTTTATCTTGTAGTCTTAGAAGCTTAAAACTTGGTGTAAAGGTAGTATTTACTATTCAATAAAAGGCACAATTAAAAAATTCGTTAAATTCGAAAATAAAATCGAAATATCTTTAAAAAATCGAAAACAATTTGATTTTGTACTGCTACAAACATTAGTTTTAAGATAATTGTCTTATTAGCTAGTACAACGCCCCTAATTGTTTTATGTTATTTCCCCCGGATTATGGTTTTCTTTTCTTTCGTTTACGAATTTCGTTATAGGAAAGTTCCACTATAGACAGGCTACGTTATAGGCGATTTCTTTATAGACAGGTTTGTTTTCTTTCACAGGTTCTCTATTTACTTCGCATATGAAATATGGATTGTTAAATGATGTTAGCCCCACAAAAATTTTCACAGCTCCCCCTACCCTCCCGACATTACTGGCTGGTTATGGTTTGATAGTTCTTTCTAAATAAAATCTTGGTGACTCTAAGATGTGACTTGATTTATCTCTAAATTGAACCTAAATGATCCTAAGAAGACGGATCAAATAATTACTATATTGGCATGACAAAAGGTGCAAAATTCGAAAACAATGTGATTTTGTACTGCTAGAAACATTAGTTTACTTAGGTCAGGTTTACTTACACCAGGTAACTTAGAATTAAAATTGAAAAATCAATAAATTTATAAAAAGTCGAAAATTTGAAAATAATTCGATTTTTAGTCCTAGAAGCTTGACATTTGGCAGAAAGGCAGGGTTTAGTACACAAAGTAAGGGAAAATTAAAAAATCCGTAAATAATAAAAAAAAAGACTAAAAAAACGAAAAAAAAAAACCCATCGAAAAAAGGAATATAGTTTGATTTATTGGAAATTTCCGGAAATTTTAATTTTGGCTTTCTTTTTATACTAAAAAGTTCTTTTATGTTAAATATCAAGTATCTAGTGCTGCGAGTAATATCTCAGATGAATAGCACCTATCCTGGAAACAATTGAGAGTACTTTTGACACTCCCCCTCCCATAACTTAGTGCTTGCCTAGGAACCTGAAATCTTTTTTATCTACTGTACTTTGCAAACGAAACTAAAGCTTCAAATTTTGATACCTGTAAATAATAGGGACAGAGTGTGGGCTTAGCGAAAATCAGTGGATGATCTCCAAAAAGAACCCAAAATCAAGAAAAAGAGGATTACTTACAAAAAGAAGTGAAATCTCATCAAAAAGTCACCTGTAAAAAATGCAGCCAAGTCTCGTAACTCATTTACCGTAAAAAGTACTGAGATCGTATAAAGCCAAATTTAATTATCTTATTAACTCTGAAATTTTCATTCACAAATCACTCCTAGTCTCTACATCTTTAGTTAATTATTATTTTGTGACTTGGCAATTACGCAGCACAGGGAAGTTATTACACCTTACTATGTTATGGGACGGGATGAGATAATATGATTAAGGCTAATTATATACGCACAGGGAAGTTATTACACCTTAATATGTTATGGGATAGCATGGTGTTATTTGATTAAGACAAATTATATACATCACATTCTCGTGCTACGTAATTGCCAAGTCACAAAATAATATTTAACTAAAGATGTAGAGACTAGGAGTGATTTGTGAATGAAAATTTCAGAGTTAATAAGATAGCTAAACTTGGCTTTATACGATCTCAGTACTTTTTACGGTAAATGAGTTACGAGACTTGGCTGCATTTTTTACAGGTGACTTTTTGATGAGATATATATTACTCTATCGTACGTGGCACAGAAATCGCGATTACTTGTTAATTGTGTAATGACAACGCCCGAATGAAACGCATCTCATTGGTTTTTGTGTAAACGTCCTTTGGCAAGATTTAGGCCAGGATTTTTTACATTTAACTGTTTGGTGCTTCCATCTACAGGAATAAAAGCGAAACATACAATGATTTAACTGATTAAAGTGTAATCAAATTGTAATTATAATTTGTCAACATTAACAATTTTTATACATTTTCATATGAAATATTGATTTTTTGTAAGCATTTAATATTTATAATTAAAAAAAACACAATTAGCAATATAAAATTAAAAATATAAACAAAGGAATGATTTTTAAAAAGGGATTTTTAGTAAAAAGGGAAAAGTAAGTGTAATAATTTTCCCTGACCGTTTCATGTTTTAAACGTAACTGTTATACTTTTGAGATTTTAGCACTTATTAAATTTTTTTTACAGATTTTTAGTATAAATAAATATTATTCAGTATTTTTTTTATGAAGTCTCCTCCACTATTATATTTTACAATGGCAGTCTGCCCGGGCAACGCCGAGCGGGTCAGCTAGTATAGTGTAGTATATCATTCTTATATTTATTTCAACATCACTCTATACATATCATGTCCCTCTATACATAACATATCCCATTTTCTTCCAAATAGAAGAAGTCCTTTAAACCCGTCAAGACCATACCAAAAGGCGATGAGGAACAGTCAGTAAATTGAAGATTCCCGAGAACGTAGGGTGAAAATATTTTTTACGACACATACACCGGTTTTAAAGGACTGACTTCTCCTATCTGAAAGAAAGTTACGTATATATATATATATATATATATATATATATATATATATATGTCACAAAATTGAGGAATTTCTGGCACACTCTCAATTTAACAGCAGTTGCTCACTCTAAATTTAAAAGCAGTCGGAAGAGGAACTGTAAGCAGTAGTAGGCCGAGCAGTATGTAGAATGAAGGAAAGAAGAACACAATGGCACTGAATTCATTTATTTAAAAAAACAATCATCTTAGGTTTCGGGGAAATGCTCTAATAAAATTCATTTCGGACGGACCAAATGTCAAAAATTTCCATCGTCGAACAGTCATTCCTTTTAATCAACGCCGCATTCAAAAATCCCATCGTCTAATAGACCAGCTGTTCATTTTGTCAACGTTAAACGTCAAAATTCTCCACTAAATCTGGATGTGTGTGCAGTTTTAACCTCGCCAGCGCAAGAACACAAAAAGTCACGTGACCGACTTTCATCGAATCACAAGGTTTTTTTAAAGAACTTTATTAGCATTTCCGGTGAAATTATCTTGACGAAAAACGGTTTCCCGTCTCGAAAAAAAATCTTCTACAGGCTTCGATAATCTCGTACCAGATGAATGACATGTCAACAAATTGAAGTCTCTGTTTTGAGAGTGTGTTTTAAAACTAGCTCGAATTTAGTACGCATAAAGAAAAAAAAAGAAAATGAATCTTTGATGTAGAAAAAAAAAAGAACGGAAGCTTTTTGGAAATATTTTAATAGACAATAATAGAATTTTTTTACGGGAATAGGGTTTTCTGAGCGGAATAATTTAAGAGATGTGATATTTTAGCATTTAAATAAAGAAGATACAGCAATTTGACTACACGGGAATAATATAATGAATTTTAATAATACATTAAATTAAAGATATTCTATTTAAAGAATAAATTACAAAAGCTATCGCCATTTTTAGATCTAACTACTTACGAATAAATATTATTAAATGGATTAGGATAAACTGCCTTTACATATGGATAGTAAAGGATTATTTTAAGAATAATAATTATTTTAATAAGCCAGGGTTATATACGGAACATTATTCAATGGAAAAAAAATTATAGAATAGTTTAGAAGATTGCGGAAAAAATTACATTTTGTTATGCATATATATATATATATATATATATATATATATATATATATATATATATATATATATATATATATATATATATATATATAATGACATCTACGTAAGTTCTATGAGTGAAAAATTAGTTTAATGTCTGTAAACAAGTATTGTGAAATAAAAACTATATGTTTAGATATGACATTATAATAAATAACGTAAACACTAATTATTTTCATAAAACTTAATATCAGTTGAACAGTTGCATAGTGTAGGCATCTCCTGGGCTTCCTAGTCGACGCCAACTTTACGGTCTGTCATAGAGTAGATGTACTATTTCTAAATCTTACGGAGCCAGAAGTAATAACATGACTAACTCTAGTCTAAACTAATTAAAACTAAGTATAATTTAAAAAATAATAATATCAACTCAAAACCCCTTTTCAGTAGGTTTTTCTGGTATATTAAATTTTGTTTTTTACATTTATACCTGAACAATTTCGTGGTGAACATTTTCGTTAGTGTTTTAAATATATTTACTAAGTTAAAAATCTATTAAAAACGCTATTAATAATCCTTTGATACACATTAATAAAAAAATAGAATTTTGATTTATCTATTTATTTAATTTTTATTTTTTTGGTCAGAAAACACTATCCTGAAATCATGACCAAAGTAATCCATCGAAATTTATTTTTATGCCTCTTTTCGCAACTAAAGAAAACTCAGGATTATTAGAATGTTTATCATTTTTTGTGAGAAAACACACTCCGACATTGTGACCGAAATAATGCATCAATAATCTTCTTATACGCATTTACGATATTAAATAAAAAATACGATTGATAGATTTTTCAGTCAGAATACACTATCCTCAAATTTATGACCAAAATATTTTATGAATAATAATTTTTGTACACATTTACGAAAAAATCCCCCAAACATAGTAATATAATTATTTTAATATTTTTTTTTACTTCTTTACTATGCAATAAATAATTCCATATCAAATTATCATTAAAATAAAGTATGTTGCTTATATTATGATACATATGTTGCTTAATAACATGCTACTGCCATTTCATTGTATTAAATTTAATGAGTCAGTAATCATTTATATTCCGTAACTTTTAATCCTCTGAGTGCCTGGGGGCTTTCCTCCATTTTCATAAAAATATTCGTAAAATTGATGTTAATTAAATTTTTTTTTCTCTGTTTTTTTTTCTTCTAAAATATACTTTGTATCTCTTTACTTTAGATATGTCTTAAAATACAATTATATTAAAACTATTTTTATTTCCAGCCAATTTAAGTTATTTTTAGAAAACGTAAAAGTACGGGCAAACCACTCACAGGGTTTCATTCAATGGCTTTATTGAAATTCATTACGTCGAAAAATGGGAAATTATTGATGAGATCTACCTAGAAATTTTACAGTGTATAATTTTTGCTTTAATAAGAACAAAATAAAGAGAGTATTGATAATTCGTTTATTAGATATTATTAAAATAGCCACTATTATTATACAGTTCATTTTCTAGTTCATCAGATGAATATCACTTAATTTGAAACATCGAATTTATTTAACATTTTTCTTCATATTTCCTTTTTTATTTACACAGCAATTTGTATAGTAGAATGAATTTTAATATAGGAGCACTAACGCCAACATTCTTTATGTCATCATTTATGTTACGTTTAAAATTACGTTGACAGTTTCATAGTAAATTAAAAAAAACTTCACAGATTATCAAATTTGAAAAAAAATATACACAGTAGTACAACAATTCTCGTACACAAGTTGTTCTAAAGAAATCTTCGGGGAGCGAAAAAAGAAAAAAAATAAGAAACGATTAATTGGTTTTCACTTCCCAAGTCACCGTGTATTTTCCTGTTTCAAGCAAGATATTATACAGTACAGTGATATATATTATATATTTCACTGTATAGTCCAATACATTAAAATAAAATTTAAAAAACTAGTCGGATGTGCCAATCACCAAACTTTCTTCTACCTCACACAGATTTCGCATACACTAAAAATAATCAGCACCAATTTATATCAAGGTCTAACTGAATCTAATGTTTTATTAAATTCCGTGCGTTAGTTCTTGAGATATGGCTATCGTTAAAATCGTGTAAATCCTGCGAAATGCAGCATAGGAGCGCCACCTGTTGGGATATTTAGTACAAAACCTAATCAACAACAACTTATGTCAACGTCTAACTGAATCTGAAGTTTGATGTAAATCCGTACATTAGTTCTCGAGATATAGTTATCGTGATAATAATGAAGAAGTAGCATAGCAGCGCCTCCTGTTGGGCTAATTACACCAAAATGTAAGCAGCATCTATTTATGTCAAGGTCTAACAGAATCTGAAGTTTGATGAAATTCCGTGCATCGTGAGTTTTTAAGATATAGCTATCGTAAAAATCGAGAAAAATGTGGTATAGCAGCGCCACCTGTTGGGATATGTAGACCAAAACGCAATCAGCGTCTATTTATGTCAAGGTCTATCTGAACCTGTAGTTTGATGAAAATAAGTGCATTAGTTATTTTCTCCGGCTTTTGTGGAAATCGCGAAGAATGAAGCATAGCAGCGCATCTGTCGTACGATTTTCACTAAAAACTAATCAGTACTAATTTATTTCAGGGACTAAATGAATATAAAGTTTTATTAAATTTCGTGCATTAGTTCTTGAGATAGAGCGCCCACAAAATTTTTGTCTTATACGTACATACATACAGACAGACAGACAGAGTCACAGACTCACAGACAGACATGTTCTAATAATGATCAAATCATGTTCAAGACCTTCAAAACTTATAAATTCGTCGAAAATTTTTATGAATCCAATACTTTCTTCTTGTAAAGATAGAAGAAAGTAAAAAGTTCAATGAAAATTTAGCAAAAGCCGTATCACACCTTTACTAGAGAATATTTGGTTGAGTCAGATTAAGAAGAAGCAGAGGGATCTGATATTTTTATATCAGTAAGTTAATTCGCTGTTTTTTAATCTCAAAATGCATGACATTGCCTTGCATCAGGGTCACTATATCGCTTGAAGAAATGGAAAAGAAAAGAAAGGAAAAATAAAAGAAAATAAATAAAAAATCGGTAAATTCAGCAACCTTGGTGTACAGAAATCTCAAAATGTATCAATTTAGGTGAAACTGCAATCACTGTATCTCATGTTCTATATGTGATTTACCTTCCCTCCCGAAAAAAAAAAAAATAATAATTCGGTCGCTTTTGCTCTGATTTTACATTTCGTTGATTTGGCGATGACACTCTCAATGTTCGGTAACCGAATTTCTGTTTGAGAGCCAGTTTGCATTTTGATTCGAAAACCGAATTGTTGTATAATTAGGTAGTTCAATATCCAAGGTTATACTGTAGAACTAACAAAATTTTGCGTAACATTTGGCGCGTCTATAAAGTCATAATTGTATCCTATTTAGATATTTATTTAAATTTTGCTTTCATGTTATTTTGTTAAACAATTTAAATGACTTTGAAGAAATATTTATTCTAGCAATACCAAACACATGATTAATTGTTCCGGATAACCCTTACTGCATTAATAGTTCTTCTCTTTAATACACACACACATACACATATATATATATATATATATAAGTTATAATTGAATCCTATTTAGATATTTATTTTGCTTTCATGTTATTTTGTTAAGCAATTTAAATGACTTTGAAGAAATATTTGATTAATTGTTCCGGATAACCCTTACCGCATTAATAGTTCTTCTCTTTAATACACACACACACACACACATACACACATATATATATATATATATAAGTTATAATTGAATCCTATTTAGATATTTATTTTGCTTTCATGTTATTTTGTTAAGAAATTTAAATGACTTTGAAGAAATATTTATTCTAATAATACCGTACATGATTAATTGTTCCGGATAACCCTTACCGCATTAATAGTTCTTCTCTTTAATACACACACACACACATACACATACACACATATATATATATAAGTTATAATTGAATCCTATTTAGATATTTATTTTGCTTTCATGTTATTTTGTTAAGCAATTTAAATGACTTTGAAGAAATATTTATTCTAATAATACCGTGCATGATTAATTGTTCCGGATAACCCTTACCGCATTAATAGTTCTTCTCTTTAATACACACACACACACACACACATACACACACACATATATATATATATATATAAGTTATAATTGAATCCTATTTAGATATTTATTTTGCTTTCATGTTATTTTGTTAAGCAATTTAAATGACTTTGAAGAAATATTTATTCTAACAATACCGTACATGATTAATTGTTCCGGATAACCCTTACCGCATTAATAGTTCTTCTCTTTAATACACACACACACACACACACACACACATACACACATATATATATATAAGTTATAATTGAATCCTATTTAGATATTTATTTTGCTTTCATGTTATTTTGTTAAGCAATTTAAATGACTTTGAAGAAATATTTATTCTAATAATACCGTGCATGATTAATTGTTCCGGATAACCCTTACCGCATTAATAGTTCTTCTCTTTAATACACACACACATACACACATATATATATATAAGTTATAATTGAATCCTATTTAGATATTTATTTTGCTTTCATGTTATTTTGTTAAGCAATTTAAATGACTTTGAAGAAATATTTATTCTAATAATACCGTACATGATTAATTGTTCCGCATAACCCTTACCGCATTAATTTTTTTCTTATTATACATACATATATATATATATATACATATTTCCATACAAATCAAATATTCTATTAAATTTTAAATTTATATTTGAGAAAAAATCAGTCCTACATTTTTTGTAGATTTATCTTCGACTTTTTATTGAACTATTCTTTAAACTGAAGAAACTGGAAATAAAAGATTTTGAATGATCCGGATCACGTTTTGTTTAACAGACACACCTCATATGAGATGCAGACGTGTGTGTTTTGCAAATGGCGTTCCTAAAGAAAGTCTAAAATAAATACTGCATAGTTGAAGAGGATAGAAACGGAATAAATGAATATATTATAATTAAATCATTTTAATGACGCAGTTAAATATTCTTATACAATAGAGATATCATAATGAAAAATAAATATAAAAGTTAACTCTAACATTTTTATGTCATTTGGAAAATAAATGCAATAAAAGCATGATAATATATTTACAAAATTAATGAAAAACCGGGAAAATGATTTGATAAATTGAAAAAAACAAATCCGTTAAACACAGATTGACGTCTTTGCACGTATGTACTAAAATATTCTTCACGTCGCGATCGTGCATTTTTTTTCCATATAAGACAGGATTCCGCTCTAGACATGTTTCATACTATTAAAATCAGCAAATAATTTACCATAGAATAAAATTTATTTCAATAAATGTCAATGGTTTAATAAATTTTGAAATTTGTCAATCGCTATCGCATAGTATATTACAGTTTAAATTTATATTAAAATAAAGTAGTCCTACATTTTATGTAGATTTATCTTTAAAATAGCAATTCATTTTATTTAAAATGCAAATATATTCTAGACTGAAAAATAGTTAATGATACGGATCAGATTTTGTTTAAGCTTTAGAGACACAGCTCATATGAGATAAACACGTGTTATTTTTTTTGTTTTGTTTATAACACCTTCCAACCTAGTTGAAAAGTGTTTATGAATTCGGTTTGTCTGGCCGTGCTCTAAAACTCCCGTAAATATGCTCGGATTGCCTTGCAATTTTTATATGTTATTGTCGTTATCTATAGCATCTTCCTTATTTCAACTGAAGTGTGTAGCACTTATAGTTTTTTTACAGGGACACTCAAAAGAATTCCGTTACATTACGGTCTATGGGAAAAAATCATTTGCGGTTTATTTTAATGATGTTACACAATTGTAAACACATTGTAATTGATATATATCACTAAGATGTATTACAAGAATCTTAATATGGAATAGGGTGTAGATAGCACTTATAGTTACTTTACAGGGACAGTCAAAAGAATTCCGTTACATGACGTCTATGGAGAAAAATCGTCTGCGGTTTATTTAAATAATGTTTCACTATTTTAAACTCATTTAAATTTATATATATCACTAAGGTGCATTACAAGAGGCTTACTACAGAGTATTGTGTGTATAGCAGTCATCGTTCATTTACAGGGACAAACAAAAGAATTCTCTACTGTCTGTTAACAATAATTCATGGAAGTGCGTTTTAAGTTACTGAACGCGATTTTAAATTTAACTCACTTTTTGTTTATTTCGTGGTGTGTATAAATTCTGTAGATCATATACAGGGCAGCACAAAATTTCGCGAACACATTTCCGTTTATTGACAGAAACTCCAGCAGGAGAATTTTAAATTGTGCTACGCGTTTCCTAACTAAACTAAAATTTAGCATCCTATGTAGTATATATACAAATCTATAGATCCTATACAGGGCTGAATAAAAGTATTCGGATATTTTTCTGAATATTGTATATGTTGGAAATTCGTGAAATTACGTTTTTTAAATATGTTATGCGTTTTCTAAATTGTTTACTTAGATGTTATCTTTCAGCTTATTAAACGGTAATGATTTGTAAAATTATTTTGGAAGCGTTGGAAAGTGTTACATAATCTATGCTTGACACATGATTTTTCGTTCTTCTTTTTTTTTTTTTTTTACTTAAAAAAAGTATAAAATAGGAAGAAAACATACACAATAAATGAATTTAGGACAAGTAATTTATTTTAACGATGCCGGTAAATGTTCTTATGGAAAATGGAAATGGGATATCGGAATCAAAAATTCAGGAAAGGCGAATCTTCGTTCATAATTAAATGTTGCCTACAGAACCATGCTTCGAATATGCATAGTTTTTGAGAAAAATTCAAAAGAAAAAGAATGACATCATATTTTTATACAACATGGTATTTACATTAGTAATTGTTAAAAAGGACCACCGTGCAAGATGGAGGTAGTAATTTACAATGGCTAAGTGCAAACGATCCAACAGCATATTGTCCACAAATGTTAAGATAAATTATACACCCCATCTCTTTGAAATTGTTTTCTTTCTGAAAGCTTATGGGGTGCAATTTTTATGTTTACTTTTTTCTTTCTCATCCGTTTTGTAGTTTATATATTTCAATATAGCTTATTTTCGATAAACCTATGCTATGTCAATTTTTTCTTTCGCCTTTTTCTCGAAGATTTTGCATTTTAGAGTTACGTTATTTTAGGATATTTCTTATGTACTCAAGGCGAAGATTCATATTATGCACAGTTTTTCCAGTGGTATAAGAAAACTCTGTATAAATGAAAGTTAATTCTATAACATATATGCCATTTGAATTTTTTTTAAACAATAAAATTATAATAATTTATTTTTATAAATAATATTAAAATCAGTAATTTATTATAGGTCTACTTTTATAGTTTTTTATATGGCTCCTTTAAGATGTGATACACAAATACGACCACCCACACAGGGAGTAATACAGGGAGTAGAGTTGCTTGCAACTAGGAATCGCCTTCCATAGATCAAATGTTTACTGTTTACTGTTTACAGTAGGCTTACACGTGTACAGTTTAAAAGTAACATCATTAAAACCTATTAACGACGAATTTTAAATAGTAAAAAAAAGAAAAAAAAACTTTTTTTTCTATAACTTGTTTATTTAGACCTACTGGAATGTACAGGTTAATTTTAAAATGTGAAATATTATTGGCACATTCTCTAAAAGAAAAAATCACCGAGTGTAACTACTACCGCCGTCTATTAACAGGAAGAAAAAACAAAATGTCTAGTGGCAAGTTTTCTTGCCTACCAGCGTTAATGGGTTAGTTTATTTATCTTTATTAACCAATAAATTTATAAATATTAAAATACACATATCAAGCCTAAAATTTTCGAAATGTTTCATGTGTATTTCTAAATTCTTTAAATGAACAATTCAGCAATTTTTATTCTAAACTTATCATATTTAACAACATTAACCGTCAATGTTTAATTGTAAATTAATCATTAACAATCACATATTACAGTGCACTTTAAACCTACATTGCGAAAAAAACACCAGTCCTACACTTTAGTAAGATTTATCTGTGTTTTTATGGACCAATCCCTATTTTAAAAAAAATCAAATACCTCATAGACAGAAAAAAGAGTGAATGATCCGGATCACGTTTTGTTTAACGAACACGGCTCTTATGAGAAACAGACGTGAGTATTTTACTAATGGCGTTCTTAAAGAATGTCTAAAATAAATACTGTATGGATGAGGAGGAAAGGATCAGAATAAATGAATATATTATAATTAATTTATTCTGATGATACAGTTAAATGTTTTTAAGCAAATGGAATACCGTAATAAAAAGTATAAACGAAAGTTAATTCTAAAACTTTTATTTCAGTTAGAAAGCAAATTCATTCCGGTCAATAAAATTATAAGAATTCAATTCATAAAATATTAAATAATATCTGTGAAAACGGAAAGGTAAGTGACGGGGACGTAATTCCGTTTTAGACAGATTTTCGTCTTAATAGGTATAATTTCATGTTATTGATTCTGTTGGGAACGAAACACTTTTCCGTTTGATGCAACATTTCGCTATAGACAAGCTTCGTTTTCACAAGTTTCGCTGTATTAAAATCAGTAAATTATCTCACATGCAGCTGAATCTATACAATTTACAGTTAACAGAATTAAATTGTTCATGATATAATCTTAAAATTTTATAAAAATTGATATGCGCATTTAAAATGTTTTTTTTTTCGAAGGTTTTCATGTATATTTCTTTTTTTTAAATAACCTTCGAAGTAATTTTTATTCTAACCATATTACACAAGACTACATAAAATGTCACTTTTATATAAATTTTCAAATTTTTCAATAAAAATTGCATGTTAAATTGCAAAATTTACATTCCGAAAAACAGAAGTCCTACATTTTACACAGATTTATCACAATTTTTACTGTGTAAATCTCATTCTTTAAACTTTAAATAACCGGTTTCTAGGCTTTGTCGCTATGTACGAGACCCACTTTAAAGTTTGAAAAATGTTCACAACCCAGAAATATGAGGTTTATAGAATCTCTTACATGACCTATCCTATGAAAAAGATCTTTCATTTATATCAAGTATACCCACGACTACAGTAATATCTAATTCTAATGTGACAATTAATTTTAGTCACCTTATGTGAAATTTAATAAAGCGATGTGTTTTCAAGAAGGTATTTATTTTTGTCATTTCCTGTAAATTTATACAGTTATGTTCGTTATGACACACATTTATTTCACTCAACCTGGTATTTGTATTGCACAAGTGTGTTTCTCCGATAACAATCAACATTTTAATATTTTTAGAACTTAATTATAAATTAATGCATTAATGTTAAGCAATTTTTCCGTTAGCCCGCCACAGATGATAAATCGCAAAATATTCTCTATAACTCGTATAATTCTATAAGAGTTGAAACAACAGTGGATTTAATCATACGCCAATTCACGTTCACCAAAAGGCTCTGAAACAGCAACAATTAAACATTTCAAAGAGTGAAAAGTAGAAAATAAATTATAAATAAAATTTAAAAAGTGTAATATTTAAAAATTACGTACGCTTTTATCAATTGATAGTTTCATATTAATTAATTTACGATTATACGTTTGGATATTCATTTAAAAATCCTAAAAATATATTTTTATAATGCTTCAATTTTTTCCGGTTGCCATACTTTAAAAGAGAAAGAGAGCAAATATTATATGCTTTTCAATAAATTCACATGTTTGCAATTTCTACCAGGCGTAAAAAAAAGCAGTGCATGATCGAGTTCGGTGACTACGGTGTATTTTGTGATGCCAATTTAATGTATTTTAACGGAACGTTTTGCAAAAAAACACGAATTGCTGTCATGAAATTAGGCGTGATATTAAAGATAAGCATTTAATGTTTAAAAAAGAGTGTTTTTTAAGAAAACTATTTTTACTTTTATATTTATATTTTTATAGCAAACAAGTTTAATGAATACCTGATCGATCGTTCGGCGATCTACCATAGTATAGTTTACGACCCAAAAGTAGGTCGCGATTCATATTTTGAGAATCGCTGGTATCCATAATTGTCAAAAGTAGTTTACTTGTAAATGATGTGAAGGGGTCGGGGCAAGAAAGTGCCAAGCCACATTTTTGGTGAAATAAATCTAACACTGTAATCTGTTGCTTAATATTGTAAATTATAGTATCCTACATAGAATTTGTTTCTAATGTCACTTGGTGGCAACATATATCCCAGGTTCCGTTTTTGCCCCAGACACTTATGCCCCCAATGAAGATAGCTAATTTACAAAAAAAATAACAGTAACATCATTAAAATAATGCCATATTCTTACTCAAAATATCTCAAATGTTACTTAGACATTGGCGAAAAAACTTTATGTTATATATCTTGATTTGAGTATTTGATAAAATTTTCAAATTGAAATACCCCAGAAGTTCAAAAATGTGGCTTTGCACTCTCTTGCCCCGAGCCCCTCATGTGATCATATGTTTTTTGATATACACAGATCGTATGAGATGCAGACGTGAGGAATTTATTAGATCTGTTTCTAAAGTAGAACTAAACAAGAACGAACAATCATGAGTCAAGCATAGATTATGAAACACTTACCAACACAGCAAAAAAACTGTAACAAAACTATTTAGTTCAGTTAGAATATTCACATTTAGAAATTTTCGCCAATCGATGGAAATGCAGTCGAAATCTTTTGTACATCCCTGTATATTATCTGAAGACTTTTGTACACACCACATATTAAGTTAAAAGGCAACTTAAAACTCACTCGCAGCAATTACCAACCGTAAACGACAATGTATATTTTTCTTTGCGTAGCCCTGTATATGAATTTATTTATATTACTACTAAATATAGTTCAGCAGGAAAATGCGTAAACACAATTAAAAACTACCCTTAAGCAATTCACTCCCATAGTCTGAAATACTTAACAATCCCGTTGTGTAGGCCTGTATATGATCAACCGAGCTTAAAAACAAACACGTACTATGAAAAAAATCACTTAAAGTTAAAAACACAAAACAAAGTTGAAAACGCACTTATCACACGTTGACTGTAAAAATCGCACATGTACTGAACCAATATGTTTTGTGTGTCCCTGTAAATAAACGCAATGCACACAAAAGAGCAATTTATAGTGCACCTCACTAATGCATATAATTTTCATTATGTTTGAAATAGCGAAATATCACTAAATTGCACTGCAAACGATTTTTCCCCATAGAACGATGTGGAGCAGAATCCTTTTGTTTGACCCTGTAAATGAATAATAAATGCGTTGCACCCTATATTCAATAAAAAGCCTGTTTTAATGCGCTTTATAATTATATATCAATTTCATTAAGTTTTAAATGACGTAGCATCATCAAAATGCACTTGAAATGATTATTTCCCATTGACTGTAATGTAACGGAATACTTTTGACTGTCCCTGTAAAAAAACTATAAGTGCTACATACTTCAGTTCAAATAGGGAACATGCTATACTAAACGACAATAACATATAAAAATTTCAGGGCAATCCGAGCATATTTACGGGTGTTAGAGCACGGCCAGGCGGCAGACGGCCAGACAAACCGAAGTCATAAACACTTTTCAACTAGGTTGGAAAATGTTAAAAAAAATAATCTATGGATTACGAGGAAAGAAACAGAATAAACAAATATAGAGTACTATTTCGTCTAAAGATATTAAATTGCTCTGGAACAACATTCTTTAGCCATATTCCTCGTCGTCCAATGCATATGCAACGTGGCAGCTTTATGTTATAGTTCTTTTTTTAGGGTTTTGTTCATCTCACGAAACCCTATTGCTCCCGCTCCGTTGTCTGTCTGTCACAGAGCCATTCTCGAAAACTATGTAACTTACAGAGTTGAAACTTCGTGTATAAATCAAAATATCAGCTGTGAAAAGCTGAAAATATTAAAATTTGAAAAATTCGTATTATTTTAATAAATAGAGATAAAAAACCAAAATTCTAATAGCCTTTTTCTATTAAATTTAAACATTTTTCGTTATAGCAGATGCCAAAAATATAAAATCCATAATGAAATTCTTTCTACAATAATTAATTTTCTATCAGACGATTTTCACGTGAAAAATGAAAATGAAATAAAAAGTTTCACCAATTGAAAAAAAGATAAATATGAAATAAAATTGTTTGAAGTCATAGTGGTAAATAAAACGGAAAATGTCTAAGATTTCTCAATAATACAAGGAGTATGAGTATGTGGATGTACACAAAGCAGATTAATATCACGTCATTAGAGAATTAAAAAGAAAATCTGACGTCCTATTGGAAGTTTAACGAATTTTTCAGATGTTTGAGAATAATACAGAGCGAGTATCAATATGAATAATAGAGAATAGTAAATATATGAGTTTGAGGAATGTATTGAATCATGATAAAAACCCGATTATGGAAATATTCGCATATTTTAACATTTTGAAAGCGTCCAACATGTTTAATTTTGAAATTATATATTTTTTAAATATCACATTTAGTCCGTATGACGGATATTATTATGACTGAATATAATAGCGGGTTTCGCCCGCTATCCGGCTGGTTTAGATTTTCGAAAAAAAAACGGAAAATTAGACAGGTAAATTTTTACTTTATAAAAAACATGACTTTTTTTGTTGTTGTTGCTAAATTATATTTATTTGAATTTATTAAAGAAAGGATAAAGTGTTTTGAAAGGAATATTAAACGAAACCCTTTGTGCGATCTTCGATCACACTTACTCACTTGTTTCAATAGAGGTTTGGCCTTCATACTGATCTTTACAGGTTTCCATGGAAATCGCAGATATCTCGTTTTTCCCACTTCATTTTTGTTTTGTGACAGATGCGAGACAGCAGACATACAGATGCGAGATAGCATTTCACCATAGGTGTCATCAATGTTTGGTGATGTACATCTATGGATGTACTATATCGTGATATATATCCAATATTTTTTTTCGAAGTATGTTTGATATTTTTGATATTTTCTTATATTTGAAGTTTAGTTTTAAAATATCATTCTATATGACATATTTTTATGTTTTCAGTCTAACCAAGTGTAAATGTAATTTTCGACTATTATGTCTATTTGTAGATAAAGAACATTTTCCTATGTCAGTGAGTTTTTTTTATGCCTCTCCTCCTCCTTATAAAATTCTCCTCTATTGGCATAATTAAATTTTGAATGAAAGAATTTTAAAAAAGTTTAGTAATAGATTCCACTCTTCTCGTCTTTGACTATAAGAGCTGGGTTGAAACAACCTCAAATGCAGTGTAAATCTAAATTTTCCAGTAACCAATTGGGAAATTTAGAACACGTTACAATAGAAATACCTTCCCGAGTTGTGAACATCACACAGGTTGTAGGTCAAAAGATGATGGCGGTGAAAAGCCTGTCTTACCGAAAAAGCACCCAATAAAACAGTAATTTGCTGAATTTGCATTCGTTACCAAAACAGAGAAAAATAAGTCGTCAGCCTAAAACTTTGTTGAATAATATTCGTTAACTGAGGTATTACAGAATTATAATAAAATTACGCTAATGATGCCGAACCTTCTCACCGCCGCGACCTGATATATCCGTTCACTATGCTGTAGGTTTCACAGCAATACAAAGTTTGTTTAAATTAATATAATTCTACAAATATAATGCATTTTTAAAACATCAAGTAATGATTGATTCTCTCAAGGATTATACTTATATGCGTAATTAAATTTTTTATCTCATATTTGAAAATTCAGATTTTTTAAGCGTTTTAAAAAAATTACTGTGAAAACAACATTACAAATTTTCCCCTTTGCTTTTGCCCTTGGCACTTTCTTGCCCCGACCCCCTCAATTTCAATATTTTGAGTTAACTTAAATGAATCCAGAAGAGGATAGAGAAATGCAACTGACAAACATTTAGCAATAATATTGCTTAAATAGTTTGTCATTGTTAGAACAAAAAATTCCTCCGTTTAGAAATTATATTATGGTGTATCAAAAGAATTTTCGTTTTTCGAATGCATATACACCAAAACCTATAGCTGGTACTTTCTCACCCCTATTGTTGAACATAAAATGTTATTTAAAAGAATATATCTCCCTCTATATTCTATAATCATACAGACTTCTTTATTTCATTTTTAGGTAACATAACGGATAATACGAATGTCGAGATTTTATGGATATTAAGCCTTTTAGGTAGCTTTCAATGCAAAAAAGTATGAAGCTACCTATTGAAGCCGTTCGGAGGAAAGCAATTCCGGAAAATTTCGATATATTTTCTCCGATCATGACCCCCAGACCCCAAAACCACCTCCGTTCAAATGTTGATTTATATATCAAATATATATATATCCATATATATATATATATATATATATATATATATATATATATATATATATATATATATATATATATATGACCTATGTCATACGATAACGCTCGTATTTTTAAATTAATTTTGATGAAACTATTTGTGTGTATTAAGCTCACCAATGCCTCGACCGAGTTTGTTGGCCAGCTTAGTTCGCCATCTTGATGGCGGCTGTTGAAAATTTAAAACTAAAATAAATATACAAAAAAGTTGAAAATTAAAATTTATTTTTTAATTAAGTGTTAGGCCGTGATACAAGGATTCCAGAGAATTTTTTGTTTTACCTCTATCTTAAAAAATGGCTGAGATAGAGCAGTTTAAAATTCTAGGTTGGCTGACATTTTGAAACAAGACAGCACATTACAAAAAACCAACGATTAATTTATGAGTTTTAGTGAACGCGATTTATCGCAAATTATTTTCTTTCATTGTTGTAATCATTTTCCCAATCATACGCATAAAGCTATCTATTCATATCCGTTATCGCCAAATTCTCGCCAAACTTGGCAACATTTGGCGAAATATAGCCAAATTTGGCGACCAAAATAAGTTTTCATAAATGAAGCCAACTTGGCTATAGCTGAATAATTTGGCGAGTTTCTAATTCAAATTCAGCATTAACGAATTTTTTGTAAACGGTTTCTTTGTATTTTAGCTTGCTGTTTTCGAGTAACATTAGCTGAAATTTTAAAACGAAGATATAGGATGCTACCTTTTCCTCCCGGTACAGGCCGGAAGGACTTTTTTAACTAGACGTTAAAACCAATGACGCTTTCCGCAAAATGCCTGAAATTGAACGCCAGAACAGGATTAGCTTCCGAACACCTCATAACGAATTGAAACATTTTAAGTACGGAGAATCCAGCATGGAAATCAAACCCAAAAGTGACGGCCACCAATTGTGATTTTTGACATCTTGAAGATGAAAATATAGAGGAGAATATAACCCGTATCTTCCAAAAACTATCGCAGGAACTAAGACAAATCAAAGATGCCATATGACATGTTTTATATAAGCTTAAACAAACTTGCAAGGAGTCACAAATAATTAAAAAACGAAAATTCTTTTGATACATCGTAATATTTAATAAGGGCTATGCTGCCGTTAATTTCGAATTATTTTTTCAATTATAAAATAATTGTATGAGACAGTGAGATCACGATTATATTTTTATTTCATTAAGCAAAACAAACGTTTAATTAATAAACAATCTAGTAAAGTTAGTGACAAGTATTAGATAAATAATTTGTATTTAAAGTTTCAGATGAAAATATATTGAAATAACATGTTAATATTTCTTAAAAGTATCTTGTTACTAACATGAAAGTAATCTTAAATTTAATTAAATATTTGAATAAAAGTCTAATTAAAATTCCTTCGCTTAAGCGTAAGAATTTAATTAGATTATGTAGATAAGCTAAGCATTTTTATGGTGTAACTTTCTTGTTCATTTTGTATTACTTAACGTTTAATAAGTAATTAAAATAACAAAAAATATATGCATCATAGTATATACTTATATTATTCATTCTCTGCTGCGCATTTCATTTTAGCATTAATTTAATTAGCTTTATCTGATTCATGAAAGTTTATACTAAGATTAGTAGATAACATACATCAGCTATTTAAATGTAAGTGCTCCAATGATCCCGTAAAAGTCACATAAATAATAAAACGTAAGATATTTATTAATAAATATTTGAAAATAAAAACATAAAAAGGTATAAAAATAGCAAATAAAACCTTTGTGCAAGAATATTAAAAGGCAGAAAACCAACGTTAAAAATAATACACAAAAAAAGCAGCAAACAGCTGTTTCGAATTCACAAGCAAGGTTCTTCTTCAGTGCGACAAAGAGTAAAGCATACGTGCTAGCAAAACTGTTGACAAAAAAGCAAGACTGTTGCTTTTTTGTGTATTATTTGTGCATTTTTAATATTGTTTTTCCAACCTTTTAATTGAAAGGTAATCTTATCTTTCGAAAAAAAACGTTAGAAATTTAATGTTCAATAAGTCATAATTACAAACAATATAAAGAGAAAATAAATGACGTGTTTTATTTGATTGTTCGTAAAAGTTGTGTATACTTTCTTATAAAATAGTTCAAATTTTAGACAATAGGTTGCGCGTTATCTACTGAACCTGTAAAAATTCTCAAATTGGCTTCAAAACATAAAGTTTCAAACCTTTTTTTTTTCACGTTGAAATAACTAAAGAGAAGAAAGAGAAGAAATTTCATGTTTCAGATATGTTTCAGATTTCATGCGTCAACTCAAATGCTCTTAAAATGAAAGAGCGCAGTGCCATATCTCAGCTAATGTTTTTTTTTAAATTATTGTGTATAAAATTCTTCAAGATACCTTTAGTCTGATTATTAATAAATACAAGAAGTGGGTCCCTATCTATGTTTCGTCGATGAATTGCGTTGATGTTACTTTAAATATACTACAGTTAGAATTTCGACAAATTGGACTGTTAACAAAAATTGGCATTGCTTTTTGGCATCCACTTGGCACGTGAGTGCATGAACATGTACGGGTACATTTGAACGAAAATGTACGGGTATGTGTAAGAAAATGTCTGCACCGCAAAAGTACAGGGGAGTTCTCACAATCTGTTGGACCGCGAATTAGCATATTTTAGCACGCATTGTTTGGCGCATAATTAATTGTATTGTTGTGACTCTTATAGAATTTTAAACACATATTTCTAAGCATCATTATGACATCAGAGTTTCTAACACACATGTTCGCATTTATAACACAGATTATAGCTTTATAGCCAATAATGTATTGACCTTTTAAATTCAGAAGTTCTTTTTAAGACATCCAGAAAAAAAAAATTCTGAAATTTTGCTTCACACATACGTATGCGCATCCATTCATTTATTATTTTTTTTTTGGTAGGGTTAGAGTAGAACATATATACCGTATATAGGTACCCCAAAAAGATTGAATACCGATTTAATTTATTTATGTGTTGAAGATACGTAGTCAAAGTAAAGTGTAAAAGTGAACAAAATGAAGTAGAAATTTCAATATGTGTGGGAAAGATTCTTACGAATAATTTTCAAGTGGGGCCAGTCAGTCCAATGGTTAGCATATTGGCCACAAAATGAGGAGCTTGGGCTAAAGTTTGCGCGTTAAAGTGCTACTAAACTAGGCGTCATAATAATCGCTACTTTCGGACGACACCATATTAAACCTATGGCTTACATTACTATAAAGAAGAGACAAGAGATTTTCTTTTCTCAGAGCGATTTTGTCTCCTCTACAAGCGTATCGCGTGCAACAGCCAATAAAATGCATGGGAATCTCACGAAAGAAAAGATTTTTCACGAAACAGTCAATGAAATACTTGGAAAATTGACAAGTTGCCCCAAATTTTGTCACTTCAACTTATCCCGTCTAATACTATTATAGAAACCAGAGCGATGGGAGTGGAATGAATTTGCAATGTTTTAAGGGTTTTTTACAAGAGCGACAATTCGAGTAACTTTCTATTACAAAATCCGCTCTTATGGCCAAAACTGTCTAATTGCCAACAATTCTGCTGCTATACCATTCTCTTGAAGTAAGGGGTCGACATATACGTGAATCTTTTAAACGTTCCGACCTTTCTACCATTGAAGTAGGGTGGGGGGAAGCTTTTAAGTGAGGTCGACGTATACACAAGTGAATACCGTACTTGAATGTATTTTGGCATTTTTTACTAACCATTTCCGTGTTCATTATTTACAGTCTATTACAAAAATATAAGACAACAACATATTTTGCTATTTAGATAATTAAAGAAATGTTTCAATCAAAATAACGAATATTCTATGTTAGTACATCAAGTTTTTAGAAAAATGTAGCAACTTACACAAATGAAATTTTAATTCGGAAAAAATAAAACATCAATATAACAAAAAATTGGCAAAAAGAACTGTTACAAAATTATAGGACCACCTATGGGAAAGACAGTTTTTTCAAATTTAGTAAGATATTGCTCCACCATTTCTCTGAATAACTTCAAACACACGATTTGGCATAGTGTAAATTAATTTTATAAGGAAATATTCGGGAATATTGTCCCATTTCTCCAAAATGGTCATTTCTAATTCATATGTTCAATGATATTGTTTGTTATTTTCATACACTTGGCAAGAAAAATAACCCCACACGTTTTCTATGGGGTTTGGGTCAGAGCTTAAACTTGCCCAACGTAAAACATCAATATTTTTTTCTTTTAAGCCACACTTTTGTTGATTTCGATGAATGACTGGGAGTATTATCTTTTTGAAACTTCCATTTTGCACCTCCTAAAAGTGGTCCGAAGAGTATCAGACTTCGAAATAGCATCCGTTGGTAACTGTCCGAGTTCATTTTCCCTTCAACTCTTTGGGGATAGCATTTTCCTGTATATGAAAATGCGCCCCACACGATAACGGATCCACCTCGTATCTGCCTACTGAAGAACTCGCGAGATATTTGCCTTAAATGATGCCAGTAGTAATTATTTCCGTCTAGACCATCAAGATTGAATTTTTCCTCGTTTGAAAATAATATATTTCTCCATTTCCAGAACATGACATTATTTGCCCACCTAAGACGAGCTTCTATGTGACATTTCAGTAGTAATAGTTTACTTTTTAATTTGCGACGAATAACACCAGCATTTGATTTCAAACTTCGCCACACGGTTGCGTGTAATACCTTTTTAATTATCTGTTGTGCTATTTTACGTGTCGACTGGTATTTTTTGGTTGCCAGTTCGACAATTCGCCCATTATCATGATCTGATAACTTCTTTTTATGACCAGATCGTTTATGCGTTCCATATAATTCTTTTTTACTTAAAACATTATGAATCGCAGTTTTAGAACGATTAAGAATCTTACTTATTTCATGTTCAGACATTCCTTTTTCTTTGTAGAACCACACTCTTCTCACTTCTATTTCAGACAGCTCACTCCGACGAGGCATTTTACTAATAAATTCAAAGAATCAGATACAATTCAGAATTTCTGCATTTTATTCTTGTTTTAAAATTTTACAGACTGTCTAGGTTACAGTCAAACTCTAAGTTCAAAATAAAATCGTCGGCTTTATTAATAATGTAAGACTGGTCTTATATTTATGAAACAGCGGGTTTGGGTAAAATCGTTTGGCATGAAACAAAAAATTATTCCAACTTTTTTCCCCTTAGCTAAATAAACATTATAGAGTTATTTATTTTCATACAACAACTTTTAAATTCAAACTAATATTTTCTTTGTTGAAAAAAAGTGAAATTCTGAGTGGTCTTTTAACCCTCTAAGCGTGTAGAACGTAATATTCCGTTCACTAAGCTGAATTCTGCGGTTTCACTGCAATGTATGCAATGTTTAAGATAATATAATTCTATAGATTTATTGAATTTTCAAAACATTGAAGAATGATTAATACTCTCAAGGGTTACATTCATATTTGTAATTAAGTTTTATTTATAATGCTGAAAGAATCATATTTTTTAGCATTTAAAACAAAATGCAGAGAAAACAACATTACAATTTTACCCTTTTTCAAAACGCTCAGAGGGTTAATTTTGTAACAGACTGTATATCCTATGCTTTCAATGCTACAAATTAAATAAAAATTTGATTTTGAATACAAAAGATGTGAATTATTACTTACTACACAGCATACAACCAAGAGTGAAAAATGTTCATACCAGGGATCGAACCCGGAATATCTTAGTATTACGCACCAGTGCTCTACCATTTTAAGCTATCCGGACGACATTCAATCTAGCGTTCTCTTACTCTTATATGAAAAGGCAATAACTTTGCAGCACAAGATGGAACGTAAATCATGAGCACAACTTCAGTTCCATACATGAGACAAATTAAATCCAGTATAGGTGAATATTTATATATCTAATTAAATTTTCAGCAGAGCAGTAATTACGCTGGAAATTAATAAATACAAAGGATTTGAATTAATACTCATTGCACAGCGTACAACCAATAGAGTGAAGAAAATGTCCAGATCATGTATCGAAGCCGGAACCCTTGGTATTACGCAACAATGCTCTACTGTTTTGAGCTTTCTGGTGGAAAAACAGTCTAGCACTCTCACACTCTTATATAGCAAGGCAAAAATATGTGTTGCTGATTACTGCAAGTAAACATTGGCTTATTTTGCTAAATTCTTTATTGTTTGTGAAAGATGTGGGACGATAAGGATTGAAATAATGCACCATAAACACAGATTATCATCAACAAATCATGTCTTTGTCTGAGATGAAAATTGGAGCTGAAAATCAGAGTGCGAGGATTTCGCACTGTAGTCTGACAATTTTTTGCTATATCTAATATTTTTTATTTGAAGGTTTAAACTTCTAAAGAGAAATCAAGGATAAAAATATCTGAAATCAATATTAGTCGAGCTAGAATATCATCTCATTTATTCCTAACAATAAAATCTCATCGAAGATAGAAAAAGGCACGCGTGAGGAAAAAAAATTAACAATTGTATTTTAACTGCATTAGAGGATGACATCATCTTCTTCTGAGAAAATACAGGACAAAGAAAATAAATTGAAATACACTTAAATGCACCATAAACACAGATTATCATCAACAAATCATGTCTTTGTCTGAGATGAAAATTGGAACTGAAAATCAGAGTGAGAGGATTTCGCACTGTAGTCTAACAATTTTTTGCTATATCTAATATTTTTTATTTGAAGGTTTAAACTTCTAAAGAGAAATCAAGGATAAAAATATCTGTAATCAATATTAGTCGAGCTAGAATATCATCTCATTTATTCCTAACAATAAAATCTCATCGAAGATAGAAGAAGGCACGCGTGAGGAAAAAAAATTAACAATTGTATTTTAACTGCATTAGAGGATGACATCATCTTCTTCTGAGAAAATACAGGACAAAGAAAATAAATTGAAATACACTTAAATTACAATTAAATCTAATATAACAGATCATACCTTTTATGCTACACGTGTAAAATACCACTGCTTCGATCAACCAATAATATTTTCTTTTCTTCTAAACGTTTCAATTTCAATTTTGGTTGTTAATCATAAATATAAAATAAACCCGTGCTCAAACGTCACATTTTATCTCTTTTGTACTATTTATTATTTTTTATATTCATTGTTGAGCATCATATGATAAAGTATTTTATTTTTATGGAAACATTGATATAAAAAAAGCTTTCATTTTATTTATGAAAACAATGCTGATTTAATTTTTATTTAACACTAATTTTTAATCAAAAACATGTTTTAACGAAATGTTAGTGTACTGTGTCAGAATCCGCTTCAAAAACCTCTCAAATTATACCTCATTCGTAATTGTGCGTTTCGTAAATTCATAAAAAAAAGGATGTTGATAAAAGAAATAATGTATAAGGATTTTTTTTTAATTATATAAACCATATGTGTTATAGGTTATACTTATAAAAGATTTCTATTGCTGTTACAAGTACAGCAGTAAACAATCCATTCTTCTACAACCAAAACTCACCCAGTTATGATAATTTTCATTTTTTTTTTAAATCGCCTATCCATTTTTAGTGGCGGAAAACTGCAAAAAAAAACCTCATTATATCTGCATAGCTATCAAACAGGTGGAATGCCTTTGTACATGAAAGTGGAGATATACTCACACGCGCAAGCTTAAATTGATGTTTTTGACCAAAGTACGGCAACTCTCATTCCAGAAATCGGCATTACTCATCTGAATGCGTCCGAATAGACGACTCAGAGAAGTGAACATACATTAACTTGGCGATAAAAAACCGCCTTTATGCTTTGCTATTCATTTTTGTTCAATGGATTAAAACGATTCAGCCTCTCGGTAATTAAAATTTTACTATCCATGTATCATAACTTGGTTATGTACAAAGGAACTCTGCACTGTACGTATCACGATGAAAAATTCATGTGTATTACTTAGTAAAACTATTTAATTTGATCGATTTAACTAAAAATATATATGTATATTTCTTGAACTGATGGTATGCTTGAAACATAAAACGAAATTTCAAAACTAAATAGCACCTTTCATCCTTCTAACCACAAGATTACGAAGAAAAGTCTCAAACAGAGCCGAGTAGTCTAGTAGTATTTGAATACCATTCGCTGGCGCATCTAATGAAACATTCGAAAACTCGAGCTATGAAAACTGAATACAGTCGAAAACTGCAGTTTTCATCGCGGACCTAGGTGCTAGGTGACTTGTATTCGAATACTCCTGTCTGAAACCGAGACCACTTGAGAACTTGGCTGAATCGAGAACAGAGACATTTTGCATTCGAATACTCCCAACACTAGTTTGCGGTGCATTTTAATCATGTTATAGTATTACAAACATCAATGAAATTGATATCAATTTGTGAGATACACTAAAACACGTTTTCTGTAGAATATGAAGCATTTCCCATTTATTTACAAGGCCACACAAAACTATTCGGTTACAGAATGGTCTACGGAGAAAAACTGTTTGCAGAGTATTTTAATTACGTCGCACTATTTCAAATATAATGAAATTGATATACATTACTGAGGTTTACTACAAGGTATATGTTGTGAATATAATGCGCATAGAGAGAGAGAGCATTTATCGTTCATTTACAGGGAGACAGAAAAGATTTCGTATGCAGTACTGTATCCGAAGTACTATCTATAAGAGGTAAGTGGTGGAAATAGGAAAAGTAGTTGTGAAATACGAACAGATAGTCACATTTTAATATAATAGATACTAATTAAAATATGCTCTCAATTACAGTTGCTATAATTTATTATGGTAATGATCAACAACTAAAAGCCTTCTACTAACTGTACGAATGATATTACCTATATAAAAATACATACATAATTATGCAACATGATTAACAAATTATGGGAACAAACCATTTGCAAAATATTAGGGAAAACAGCTGAGAGTAAAATGCATTTTTCTCAGGAATTACAAAAGAGATTTCAATAATTTTGATAGCTTGATAATAGCTTAACTAAAAACAAGACAAGTGCGAGAAGGATTCGCACCCTGAGGATTTGGTACCTTTATGTCATATTACTATAAAGCTGAATAAGTACCAAATTTCTTTACAAATATACAAAAATAAAACCTGCCTACTTATACCTAGAAGCTTCTTGTAATTGTTGTATCGAAAATATATAATTTATTTAATTAGCTTTTAAATCTTAACGAGATTTGTTTGTGATCACTGAAGAAAGAATGGATTACACAACTTTGTATGTCAGAAAAAACATGTTCTATAACTGTATTGATCCCAGAAATACTTCTAATTATTAATGGCTGTATGCCTATCCAAGAGAAATGTAAACGAATTTGTTACAGAATAAATCGATATAGAATTTTAAATAATTTATTTTCGGATTTTGTCCTTCTTCGTGCAAAATTTCAAAATTCGAGGTGAGCGGGAAGTATCCTATAGCTTGTGAGAGTGAGTTTGAATGAAAAATGTTCTTTTAATGCCGTAATATTTTTATTGTAGTGCGTTAGGAGCTCGAAATCTTTACAGAACGATGGGCCGTGGACCTTATTATTTGATATTTATTTAAACTTAGTATCTTGAGCCGTTCCTGACACAACACGGTCTTGACAGACATACGTACAACAATGTGATCCTTTAAGAGTTGGAAATTTTCCTCTTGAAGTACGAAACTCTAGCAATTGATCGTTCGGTAAGATATAAAAATAAAAAATACAGTAAATACTCGTATAAAATTTAAAGTAGTTTTTTTTAATTAACGTTACTGAAAAAGAATTGATTTTTCAGAAACTGAACACAGAAATAGAGCTAATTATGATGCCGAAATAGAGAAAAATAGAAAAATATTGAAATTAATTCAGTATTTTCCGAGAAAGATGTAAATCGATATCAGCTTTTTTTCATAGGATTTCGCAACAGTTTTTGCCCCTTAATATATGTTAAAATTTTTTATAAAATTTCTAAATGTTAAAATATCCCAAAACAATAAATTATTAAAGACACCTATGAATTCAATTTAAAATCTTATTACCATTCGAAGTTATATTTTATTATAACCCAACTATTACACGAAGAAAAATAATTTCCTTGGAGAAAATTTCACAGTCACGGTCAGTGAAAATAATGCTTAGTATGCTAAATAAGTAAGCTTTGAAGAGCGAAGTTTTAAAATGTCACTTTTAAGGAGCAAATTGTCTTATGGTCAGCATAATGACCCACTAGTGACCATTTAATAAATGACAAGTTTAAGTTTCCTCTCGCCTTGTATGGGAGCGGTTTGGTGTAGGGACGAAGGAGGGGGAAATATCATTTGACTGGCCTAGGGGATTAAATAGACTTCAAAAGATTAACATAAAGTAAAGTTTATGAAATTCTGCTTCGGAAATAGGAATGGTGATTAAGACAGATTGCTTTAGATTTAAAATAGAGTAATTCTAATAATTGAGTGAGCAATTGAGTTCAATTAGTCTTCAAAAGTTCCCAGTAAGAATTCTTGATATATTTAATTGCTATCATCTAATACATTAATTGAATTTTAAAATATGTTTTTTTTGTGTTTAGCTGTTTTCAAATCATCCTAAATAAGTAAGAAAGTTACTTAAAATAATGAAAAAACAACTGACAGCTCAGTTATTTAAGCTATTTTACAGATACTCAGCTTATCTTTTAGAATTTTGAACCTAAATTCGAGGATTGTGTGTGATTTAAAGGTATATGAACAGACTGAAACGGAGAACTTTCCACCACTATTTACGGAAAATGTATGACTATTGACAGTCTTTGTTTCATACAATTTTTATTTTAATTTTGTGTTAATTTTGGTTTCAAAAGTTGTTTGAAATGAGTGTAGCTAAGTTGGGATTGTCTTTTAAATTAAAAATACATACCATTATTTTAGAATAGTAATTTTGACGTTATATAATAAACGACATTAAATAAAACAAAGATTACCAGTCATAGAAAGCGATAAATGTTATGTATAAAACAATTCCACAATTTGCAAACACTGTGTCAAATGTACAGATATTTGCATTTCACTTTGCTTAGTACAATTTGTACTATTGGTACAATTTGTATTATAAAATAACGTAAACATCAAGTTATAGATAATTATATAATTTTGATAGCAAAACATTTAATCATCCATTGTAGCTAAATTATATTTGTAATTACATACAAGTGAATGTCAAAAAGATTCTGGACAAGCTCTGTTGACAAAAAATATACAGGGTATAACTGAAATGCTTCAACAAACTTTGAGAGATGATAGTACTCATGAAGATGAACAAAAAATGCAATAGAACACGGGGTCGCAAATGACATTTAACCCTTTCAGGGACAGTGGTATGTCTAAAAAACCACTTAATTTTAATTCCAAAACGCTACAATGGCACCAGAATTTTGCTAAAATCTTTTCCATTTAATATTTATGTGAAATATTGCCTTTTTCTTATTTACAAACAATTTTTTTTGTAAATTCCGGTGCATGTCCATTTTCAGACGCATTTTCTCTATTTTTATCCTTTAAGCCTTTTAGGGGCAAATTACTTTTAGTACTAAAATGTTGAAATAAATGACTGGCACCGGAATTTATAAAAAAAATTGTTTGTAAATAAGAAAACGGCTATATTTCACATACATATTAAATGGAAAAGACTTTAGCAAAATTCTGGTGCCATTATGGCGTTTTGGAATTAAAATTAAGCGCTTTCATAAACATACCACTGTCCCTGAAGGGATTAAACGTCATTTGCGACCCCATGTTCCATTGCATTTTTTGTTCGTCTTCATGAGTACTATCATCCCTCAAAGTTTGTTGAAGCATTTCAGTTACACCCTGTATATTTCGAAAGTTGGAAGACCACCTCCAATGAAATTATTAGATTGCACAACAATTCACTTGTCCCAAACTTCTTACCATTATCGTAATGCAGCCAAAAAGTTATTTTGAAATTTGTGTCCGATTTTCAAAAGGCATGATCCTAGCTATTATTCAACTTAATCTTCGAATTAGGAAAATCGACAGTAGGAAGGGATACAAACTGGTGGTTGACAAGAAACTCTGAAAAGAGGAACATTCGGTGACAAGATACGTTTCCGCTATCGCGAATACCGTCCTTCGGGTTCCGCATTTTTGGTCACCTGTTAACGTTCATGTGGACATTTTTTTGTTTTGTTTTGTTTCGTGGGTTCCGAATGTTTGACCTCGTTGAAATCACTGACTATGAAACACGTGCTTAAAAACACCAACTGTCCTATGTTAACGAAATGATGTTTTTTCACACATTGTGTTAAAAAAAAGGTGAAAGCAGTGTTTCAGATTTAGCGGTATTTTTTAATCAGGTATTAACCAAAAGTTCCAAATATTAAAATTAAGCTTATTTAATGACATATTAAATAAAGGCGATTTTTCTTATTCAGAATTTCTGGTAGTTATCTGATTAAAAATGTCCACTAAATTGGCACCACTTGTTAAAAATAACTAAAACTGTGCAACGCTTGTTCGTACAACAGCGTAATGTTTTGCTGCCATCTCTTACAGTTCTACAGTGCTCTACGAAATCTGTTTAATAAATCCTCGTATGCAGGTTACAGTTACATGTCTATGTAGGCAGTTGTATTTCTTTTCACACACTTTTAAATGATGATATGGGCCCTCACTAGGATAGGTTTGTATTTTTTTTTTCTTAGTACAATGATTTGTTTACAAATTTTGTTTTAGAAAATTGTGTATGGTGCAGATTACGACTTCTTCAATAATTAGCGCATTACTTCATAACGAAACCAAACAGACATTTAATGAATTACCAAAGAAGTTTATTTTAAATCGTCTTAATTACATATTGAGTTTAATATATTTTTTAAAACGTAAACGACAGAATGCAGGCACGCTGTTACATTGAGTTTCATTACATTAGCTCCTTCGATTATATCTACTTCTCTCTCTCTTTTTTTAAGTTTATTTTAACCGCTTTTTTTTTAAAGTTATATGTATCATTAACAATATATGTAAAACTGCATTCTTAATTTGACTATTGAAATTGCAATATGCTTATTAACTAATGCTTTTGGGAACATATATAAAACATTTATTGCTGGTTACCATTTTTCTTGCATCGGTCATTTGGTTATTTATTTATTTATTTTAAATGCGTAGATTACATACAAATGGATGTTCAAGTAACAGGTCTCCTAGCAGTGTGATACAAAAAAAGTTATTATAAAAAAAAAAAAAGATAAAGATTACTTTTTTCAAGTAAAACACGAGAAGTAAAAATACAATAAAAAATGAGGACATAATATTATTTAATATCGATAATTTAACCATATACACATATCAAGATCGTAAACAAATTATACTATATTATTATATAATATGTAATTTTGAAATATATATTTAAAGAATTTTTGATTAGGGGGATTTTTCTCAATTTTTTTCATTCATTCATCTCAATTTCAACAATACTGTTCAAGAATTTCAAATATACTTTCTAATTAGAATATTCTCTTCAAAAATCAATTAATCAAAATATTATATCATAAGAACGTTCGCTTTTTAAACATAAATTTGATTGTTTTCAAAATCGTGAAAATATTTTTAGTATAATATATATCTTAAATCCCGCCATAGAATGTAATAAATTGAAAAAGATCTCAACTTGTCTGGAGTTCCTTTTTAAAATAAGTATATATTTCCTTCACTACATTTTTAATTAAAAACTATAATCAAATGAAAAATATTTATCTTTACCCTCTCTTCTTAAATAACAAAATTCCTGATAAATTTTGAAATTTTCAGCGTAAATCATGGTTGTAATCTGAATTACTAATTAACAAATGACAAAACGTGAATTAATTTAAAATTTTCATACTGTTTTTTAAATGCAAGTTATTTCCTTTTCCCATTAAGCTATAAAACAGTATATAAAATACGTTAACAGTTCTGAATGATTCAAATTCTCTTTCTTTCTTTATAACTCTTTCCGAATTGGTTTAAAAGTGTTTATGAATTCGGTTTGTCTGTCTGTCTCTCTATAATCTGTCTGTCTGTTCGTGCTCTAACTCGCCTAAATATATTCGGATTGTCATGCAATTGCTATATTTTCTTGAGGTTTACTACGGCATGTTCGGTATTGAAAATGATGTGTATAGCACATAAAGTGTTATACACAGGGACACACGAAATAATTCCGTTACATTACGGTATATTGGAAAAAATTATTTGCGGTTTATTTTAATGAGGTTACACAATTTCTAACATATTGAAATCATTATATATCACTGATGTGCACTACAAGAGATTTACAATGGAATATGGGTGTGCTTAGCAGTCATAGCTCCTTAATAGAGACACCCAAAACAATTTCATAATAGGGCAGCACATAAGTTCTCGAGTACAGTTCCGTTTACTGACGGAAGTTCCAGAAGGGGAATTTTAAATTGTGCTACGCGTTTACTAACTGAACTAAAATTTAGCATTCTATGTAGTATATATACAAACTATAGATCATATACAGGGCTGCACAAAAGAGTTCGGATATTTTCCCGAATATTGTTGGTAATTCCCGAAATTGTGCTTTTAAATATCGTATGCGTTTTCCAAATTGTTTACTTAGATATCATCTGTCACCTTATTAAACGGTAAAGATTTGTAAAATTACTTTGGAAGTATTAGAAAGCGTTACAAAATCTATGCTTGACGCATGATTTTTCGTGTTTGTGTGTTTTTTATTTGGAAGTAACTGAAACTTGTATTTACCTTACGTAACAGCTTCTTTTTAGTGTTTAGCATTCGCACTCTAAATCGAAGTTACTGCACAGCATTATTCATTAAACCACTCAATCTATGAGTGCGTTTCTGACACTTCCTCATATAAGGTAGGTTTGAACTTGAAGGGCTAAAAAATCTTTTTAAGCGAAACTTTTTTAATACATAACCTAACATTTATTTGCCTTAATGCATCAGCATCGAGTTTTTGAAACATATTTGTAATACTTAAAAAAATATTTTTTTTTTCATTCTTGTGTGAATACATGTGTGAATACATGTGTGAATACATGTGTTAATACACGTGATTTAATACACGTGTTTAATACACGTGTCAAAGACATTTTGACATGAATGTCACACCCACAATAAATAAATTTTATATTTAAAAAATATGAATAAATGTCTTTGAAAATCGGCGCTGCTTTATTAAAGTAAATAGGTGTACAACGTATAGAAAAAATATATAAAAGCTTGGACTTTAAACTCTTCTAGTACAAAGCTTTTTATGTGTAAAAATGTCAGTCACGCCCACACTCATAGATAGCGTTAAATTAATATTTTACAAAATAAAATTTATTTTTTAAGTGTAAACGTATCATTTTCTAATAGGTAACTCCTAATAGATAGTGACTTTTTTGTTGTTGTCTCAGGAACACTTTTTTTCATTGAAATAAAAAAATTAAATTAGGTCTAAAATTTATTTGCCGTTTAATATACGTGATTAAACCTCTACATGGTTTGTCCGATTCAGTTTGCACTAAAAAAGGTAAATTTAAAAATATATTTATTAGTTTTTAAATAGGCAATATATAAATTAATTTTCTAGTACCTAAAATCAATCTTTTCTCAATTACACTTCAATTTTATGGCAAATCGAAGTATATATAATATTAATTTAAGTAATAATTAATAGTCATTCTAAAAACAAATGCTGTACAATAATAAGATTCGATAAAAGTGAATAAGTCTACATACAATAATGTATAGTCTGCTAAATATTGTATTTTTTGTAGCAGGCTTTATACTATTTAAATTCACCATGTGGATATCGTAATTATGTGATTATGTATATATAAGACGAAGCAGTGGTATAACACTTTTTGCGTTTATAAATTGTGCATAATATGTCAAAATTAACTTTAAAAAGTGACTGTTTTACGTGACATATAAAACCAAGTAAACTACTCCAGGTCGCTGCAGTACATACGCTTGTTTTCTTTGCCCATGTTTTAAAATTATTTCTATAAAAAATAGAATTACATAAAAAAGTTTTAAAAATGTATGTTTAGTTTTTTGTAATAATAAGAGAATAGAAAACTGATATTATATTTTTAGTAATAAAATTGAATAATTTTCTTTTTTGAGAAACATTCAAAAACTAAAAAAAATGTATATTTGACTATTTATGATAAACCAAAATATAAACTACCATATTTAAATATAAAATCCAATAACAAACGCATGACTACACGTAAAACTAAGCACCTAAATAAAATGCCATCTCTTCCTTATCTCCGCAACTCTTTCTTTAATTAATATAATTAGCGCAATTAATTAAACTATACTTTGGAAATTCTAAAATGCCTAAAAATGAATATATATTTAATTACTCTTAACTTAAAAATTTCCGTTCAGAACTTTAATTTGGGAAATTAAATTTCCTCTGAACAAAATCTGATTTTGAACTGTATCTTCATTAATTGAATAGGGATAAATGTTGGATCGATAATATTCATTGACTTGTATTTCAGAACATTTATAATTAAAGTGATCCAACACTTAATTTTTTTTCCTGTGTATATTAAATTTTTTACAGAGCCAGTATGGTAGCATTCCACTATAGCTTAAGGAGATGTTTTCCCGAAAAACTTCACAAAGGTGAAATATCTTTACATGGTTTAAACCCTTAAAATATCTAGAATATGCTCACAAAACCTTTTTTGAACCTCCCCCCCAAATAATTCAGTCGTGAAAACTACTTTAACGGACCTGTATCTCAAAGGAAAAAAAGCTCAACAAAAACTTCACAATATTCTTTTTAAACACTTTTTTTTTTAATGATGTACTTTCTCACGCTAGACATTTTGTTTGTAGCAAACATAAACATACTTTTTTAATTGGAGGGCAAACCTTCAAAAGTTAACGATTTTAATAATTTCGATTTTTTAAACAGCTGCAAGTATGATAAATTATAAAAATTGATTTTAAACTTCAAACAACCATCATTTTGGGATTTTTTTGTTTTTTTACATTTTCAATCTGATATTTGGCTCCAACTAATTAAAAATATTTTGAGAGTCCATGTGGATTTTTGGCTTCAGATTCTTATTTAGAGCGCAATGACTTACACCAATTCACTGAGCCTGTCGTGAGTATTGGATTTTCGAGGAAATTAGGTCGATAATTATATCAAATTTTTTATATCACGATATCCACACATTTAGAGGTAAGTACAACATGCTTAATGCCTAAAGTCATTTTTCTACGTAAGTATTATTTAAAAATAAATAAATAAATAAAAATTCCCGAAAATGACCTAACAATCTAAACCGTATCGAGAGAACCTCTTCTTCAGTGTGTCAGAAGTAAGAAGTAATGGTGTTTTCAGTTAAAATTTTGTAAAAAAAATAGAGAATTAATTTTTTTAAATATAAAATCCAATAACAAACGCATCACTACACGTAAAACTAAGCACCTAAATTCAGGAACAATCGTTCAGGGAACAATCATTTTACCTGGGAACACGGAACGTAAAATTTAACAAAATCAAAGTTATAGCAACTTATATTGAGCCGTTCGACCAAATCATCGTAACTGACACTTTTGACAAAATGAGTTGGGTCATCCAGTATTAGGTCATTCAGAAACGTCTGCGGTTTTTCAAACAGAAAAGTTCGGTTTAGTCTAGTTGTTAAACGACTGCTGATAAAGCTTTGTGACTGCTGATGTCTTTGTCCATATGCAGCACAAATTTTAAGACGAGTCTGACTAACATTTTTACCTTTCTTGAAAGAAAAGGGCATAATAGGATGAAAATGAACTTTTGGGTTCTCCATTTTTAACACTGCACTGAAGCAAAAGGTAGGTCACAACATAAGCGTGATTATGCAGCGGAAGCAGAAAAAATTACCCTTATCTTGAATGACCCAGCTATGCACATTCGTTCTCTTCTGCTTTCTATGCATAATTCTTGCTTGTGCTGTATCATAAATTTTGTTTCAGTGCTGTGGGAATCAAAAAGTTCATTTTCGTCATATTAGGCTGCTTTATTTCAAGAAACGTAAAAATGCTTGTCAGACTAATCGTAAAATATGCGCTGTATATGCGCAAAATGCTGCTTCAGATGCCACAGTTCGAAGGTGGTTCGAGAAGTTTAAGCACGGAAATTTCAGCCTCCAAAATGATACCCGCTCTGGATGATCATAAAAAAGAATAATGCTGGACCAATTAAAAAAAGCTATCAAATGATTATGCACTGTATTTTTGTAAATATTTAATCTGTGTGAATCTTCCTGAACTGTGTAACGTGGATTTTCAGCAATCGCTTCTTTTAAGGGGTCTTCCTTTTTCAGATGATGGTTTTCCGGAGCATCATCTTCAAGGCGGAAATTTCCGCGCATAAGCTTATGAAACCACCTTCAAACTATGTCATCTGAAACAGCACTTTGTCCATATGCAGCACAAATTTTAAGAGGAGTCTGACTAACATTTTTACCTTTCTTGAAAGAAAAGAGCATAATATGATGAAAATGAGCTTTTTGGTTCTCCATTCTTATCACTGCACTGAAGCAAAAGTTAGGTCATAACATAAGCGTGAATATGCAGCGGGAAGCAGAAAAAAACGCATATACATATCTGGGTAATTCAAAGCCATTCCTTATCAGCAGTAACAAAATAACTAGACGAAACCGCGATTTGGTTTGAAAAACCTCAGCACTTTCCGGATGACCCAATCTTTTGAAATCGATGCCAATATGAACGTATAAATAATTTAAGTGTGATGAAACAATTCAGTTACATTTTAAAAAAATTACAACAAAAAATAAATTCTTCATATGTTTTGTTGCATTTATACTTTGTCGTAACCACCAATGAATCCAGTGAATAAATTTATCGTAAGCGCCAGTGCGATTTAGCTTACGATAAAAAATACAGAAGGCGCTACAAATCCGTTCATTTTTCTATTACTTTAAATGGAAAACGTAGTATTTTTAACTAAATGTTTTTTCTACAGGTAAAAATAGAACGTGGAACGACTTGTTTAGTATTTGTTGCTTTAAACTGTTTATCTTCAATAATTGTACAGGGTGCGGACGCGGAGACCGTTTTGGATGACTTATTTATCAGGACGAGATTTTGCAGAAAGTGCTCAAACTTTTGGCTCAAAAACACTTTTCTGGACGAAACTGGGTGTTTCAGCAAAACTCTTCACTAGCCCATCGCGCGTACAAGACTCTTGACTTGCTTAGGGCGAATAATATTGACTTCGTTTCTCCTGATGAATAGCCTGATAACTCGCCCGATAGCAATACAATGAATGTTTCCCTTTGGGTAATTTTGAAGGCAAAGGCTACTTGGCTACTTTGCATCAAAGTTTGGGTTGTCTGATAGCAAAATTGATTAAAGAATGGACCAATCTTCCCGATGAAATACTTTGTGCCGCAGTCAGAAATCTATAATAATTGTTAAAAATCTACAATATTTAGGAATTATACTAGACGAAATAATTAAAATTTTAATCGCACCTAAGTATTTTAAAAGCTAAGATCGCCCAATTTGTTTCGGGCTTTAAAAGTTTCCACAATTACAACAAGGGAATCAGTCCCTTCCTCAAGAAGATCTGGTATCAAACAGTTATTGAAAGACAGATTCTTTATGGCTCCGAATTCTGGTATCCAAACTTGAATTGCCACGGCATCAGAATCCTTAGATCAATTCAGAGAATAGCATTGTTAAACATCATAAGAAGTTACCGAAATATTTCAAATGACGCATTAAATATTTTAACTGGAGTGCTTCCAATTACCATCAAAATACCAAACGAATTCCAAGTCTATGAGATAAAGCAAGGAAATAGATCACTTAACATCAACAATACAATAATATACAATAATCTTATGCAACGGGAAGCAACTTATAAATTTCCAGAATATTACAAGTTGAAAAACATAGAAATTATAGATAACCTGACAGAAAACATAATATTGGAAAATCATCTACAAATTTTTACAGATAGATCATCTATGGGAAATGGAGTGGCAAGTGCATATACAGTCTCTCTTAATAATAACTTCATCCATGATCATGTAGTAAGACTACACTCAATTAACTCAATTTACCAAGCCGAATTATATGCGATCCAAAAAGTAATAGTTTGATTAACACAATCACAATTTACATCAGCCCTTATTTTGACAGATAGTCGCTCATCCTTAGATGCACTCAAGATAATTTTTCCTCGAAACTCCATAATTTTAAATATCTACAATAGTTTACTACAAAAACCCCAATAAATTCATAAAAATAGCGTGGATTAGAGCACATGTAGGCACCACTGGTAACGAGCGAGCAGACCTTCTCGCAAAAAATGCAATTACAGAAGACCATTATGATGACATCTCTGTCTTACCATTTCCAGAATCCATTCTAAAGAGTTATTTCAAAAACAAAATCATCATAGATTGGCAAAATGATTGGACCAACTCAACGAAAGGAGAGAAACGTATAAAATTCTTAATCAGGTAGATGTTAAATTTTTATGTGTTCAAAAATCAGCAGCATATTATCTTAGCGGCCATGGAAGTTTCCCAAGCTTTTTATATAAAATTGGTAAAAGAACCACGGATAGATGTCCTTGTGACAAAAACTCTGAAACTCCTATACACTACATCTTCGGTAACTGCCCTCTTATGGAATACCATTTTAACTTCAATAAAAATAAAACATTAAAGAGAAACCTACAACGTGTGCTATTAGACGCTTCCAATTACAAAAAGTTAGATAATAACTATAATGTCCTAAATAACAACTTTTCATATATCAAAGAATTATTATAACCTATATAAAATTCTAGATCTATAGATTTTAAAAACTATGTTTTAAAAGACTTAATAGACTAGTGCATAATACAATTGAAAATTTTAAGTACAATATTATTATTGTAAATATCTGTAAATATTTATCTTTAATATTATTATGTAATCTTATCAGTATATTCATATCAGTACAAAAACCCTTAACGGGTTAAAAGTTGTGACGCAGCACTTTCTTTTGGCTCTATGAATTTTAAATATGGGTCTTAAAAGCAATGATATCAAATTTAAGTGACGCTATGTTAATAATTTTTTTTAAATCATAATTTTCTTTTTAGTTTTATTTATATTCACAGGGGCAATTATTATCTTAATATGAAAAAATATATAAAATTTATTCGCTGATGCTTTTTCATTCACATCTCTCATGAATTCAAAATATGGGTTTTAAAAGAAATGATATCAAAATTTGAGTGACACCTTGACGTTAATTTAATAGGACTCTTTTAAAATTCAATTTAAATTATTTTTGGTTTGTCTTCTAAAGTATATTTACACATACAAACAATACTTTTAATTTTTCAATACACTTTTAAATATATTACTTTCACTGAGCCTATATTATGTATTGAAATGTATTTATTTCAATAAATTGATTTATCTTCTGTGCCACGCTATCCAAAATCATAAGTAAAATTTATGTAAATGATTATTTTACGTCATAGTATCGAAACAAAGGGAAATGTGTGCAAATGGATACTATGACGCAAAATAATCATTTACATAAATTTTACTTATTATTTTGGATAGCTTGGCACAGAAGATAAATCAATTTATTGAAATAAATACATTTCAATACATAATATAGGCTCAGTGAAAGTAATATATTTAAAAGTGTATTGAAAAATTAAAAGTATTGTTTGTATGTATAAATATACTTTAGAAGACAAACCAAAAATAATTTTAATTGAATTTTAAAAGAGTCCTAATAAATTAACGTCAAGGTGTCACTCACATTTTGATATCATTTCTTTTAAAACCCATATTTTGAATTCATGAGAGATGTGAATGAAAAAGCATCAGCGAATAAATTTTATATATTTTTTTCATATTAAGATAATAATTGCACCTGTGAATAGAAATAAAACTAAAAAGAAAATTATGATTTAAAAAAAATTATTAACATAGCGTCACTTAAATTTGATATCATTGCTTTTAAGACCCATATTTAAAATTCATAGAACCAAAAGAAAGTGCTGCGTCACAACTTTTAACCCGTTAAGGGTTTTTGTACTGATATCATTACTTTTTTAAGGTTATTGATGAAAATGTCAATTAGTCGAAATTAAGTATAGGGTATAAATTAATCATTAGAATAAAATTTTAAAGAAATGCTAAAAAAGACCCCTTGGACCCCAATAAAATATGAGGGTGGTGGCCCAGGGAGAGGAATCCAAGACTCAACTTTTAAATTATACAGCGAGAGAGTAACACAATTAGAAGGATGAAAATGCATGGCAAAACCCGTTTGTTCCATCTTCCTCCGCCAAAGGGCGCAATCTTTTCTATACAAACATAGCTGAAAATTTTCAGGCTGTCGATTCCGAGTCAAATGAGCCATACATCGTCGTGATCGGGCCCATAGAACACAAGATAGGAAAGCGCCCCTTGTGGTGAAACTTCTAACTAAAATCTATATATCCTGTCGATGTCCAGTTGAATAAATCAAACTGCATTGTGATGGGACCCATTGGACTTGAGATAGCTGCAAAATCCGTTAGTTCCATCTTCCACCACAAGGGGGCGGACTCTGTTCTATACAAACATAGCTGAAATCTTTCAGGCTATCGATTTCGAGTCGAATGAGCCATACCTCATCGTACTCGGGCCCATAGAACACGAGATAGGATAGCGTCCCCTGGTGGTGAAACTTGGAACTAAAATCGATATATCCTGTCGATGTCGAGTCAAATGAATCAAACTGCATTGTGATGGGACCCATAGAACTCAAGTTAGCTGCAAAATCTGTTAGTTCCATGTTCCACCACCAGGGGGCGCACTCTGTTCTATACAAACAGCTGAAATTGTTGAGGCTGTCGATTTCGAGTTGAGTGAGCCATACCTTGTCATGATCGGGGCCATAGAACCTGATATAGGAATGTACCACCTGGTGGTGAAACTTGTAACTAAAATCTATATATTCTGTCGATGTCCAGTTGAATAAATCAAACTGCATTGTGATGGGACCCATAGAACTCGAGTTAGCTGCAAAATCCGTTAGTTCCCTCTTCCACCACCAGGGGGCGCACTCTGTTCTATACAAACAGCTGAAATTGTTGAGGCTGTCGATTTCGAGTTGAGTGAGCCATACCTTGTCATGATCGGGGCCATAGAACCTGAGATAGGATAGCGTCCCCTGGTGGTGAAACTTGGAACTAAAATCAATATATCCTGTCGATGTCGAGTCAAATGAATCAAACTGCATTGTGATGAGACCCATAGAACTCAAGTTAGCTGCAAAATCTGTTAGTTCCATGTTCCACCACCAGGGGGCGCACTCCGTTCTATACAAACAGCTGAAATTGTTGAGGCTGTCGATTTCGAGTTGAGTGAGCCATACCTTGTCATGATCGGGGCCATAGAACCTGAGATAGGAATGCACCCCCTGGTGGTCAAACTTGAAACTAAAATTGATATATCCTGTCAATGTCAAATTGAATGAATCAAACCATGTTGTGATGGGACCCATAGAACTCGAGTTAGTTCCAAAATCCATTAATTTCCCCTTCCACTGCCAGGGGCGCACTCTGTTCTATATGAACATAACTGCCCCTGGTGGTAAAACTAAAATCAGTAAGTGCTATCGAGGTCGAGTGGAATGAGCCAAACTTCATCACGATTAGGAATGCACAACCTGTGGCCCGCAGAGACCATACATGCCAACCTATCCAAAAATTTCGAATTTCCTTAATAATTCGTGAGAAAAATGTGCAAATTTTGTCCATAGATCGTAGGAAAATATGAATTTCATCGATCAGGTGCATAAAATTATGAATTGCATCGACTGGATGCAAATTTTGTCGAATGGGCATGGAAAAATTACAAATTTCGCCATTTTGTGGCTAGAAAAAAAAACGCAAATTTCAATAATCGGTCAACAGAAACCAGAGATGTCAAAATCGGTAATTCCGGAGTTGTAAATTTCGCCAATCACTCAAAATGTTGAATTTTGTAAATCAGTTGAAGAAAACTGCAAATTTTGTCGATAAGGCACTTAAAATCGCAAATTTCATGGATCGAGCAACGAATTCCATCGAATGGCATGGAAAGATCGTGAATTTCAACGAACAGCCGCGGAAAAAAATTTGCAAATTGTCCATAGATTGTGGGAAAACATTATGAATTTTGTCTATCGGTTCTGCAAAATTATGAATTTTGTCGATAGGCATGGAAAATTGCAAATTTCGTATATTGGGCGTGGAAAAATCAAGAATTCCATCGAATGTTTGTGAAAAAATTGTAAATTTCAACAAGCGGTAAAAAAAAAAAAAATGAAAATTTTGCCATTGTCTAGAGAAGAAAAATTGTGAATTTCATTAAATGGCCGATGGAAAGCATATCAGTTGAAAATACGAATTTTGTCAATCAGGCACAGTAAAAACATGAATTTTGTGGATCGGGAGAAGGAAAATCATAAATTTTGTTGAACGCATGCATAAAAATCATGAATTTTGTTTATCGGGCATATAAAAATCATTAATTTCGTCAAACGGATCCATAAAAATCAAGAAAGTCATCAATCGGGTACGTAAAAATCTTGAATTTCATCAATCAGGCGTGTAAAAATATAGGACAAAATTGCCATTCGCCAATCGGCGAGTAATACTGAAAATTTGGCGACTGACTTTACTGCCACCACTGGTCAAAATTAATAGTCCCAATTGCGATGATTGAATGGAAAAAGATTTTTTCCCCGCTGTCGCTTGACAAATTTTGAAACCATTTGGCGAATTTCACGATTTTTTCCCCGAAATTATTTGACGGATTGTGACTTTTTTTCTTCTCGAAGCCATTCGACGATATTCGAAAAAATTTTCCCCTGAAACCAGTTGATGAATTTTGTGATTTTTCCACTATCAATGAATTTTAGATTTTTCTGCTATCGATTAATGAATTTCATGATTTATCGACTATCGATTAATGAATTTCACGACTTTTTCCATGAACGAACAAATTGTGCTCTTTTTCCCCACTGCTATTCGACGAATTTTGCAGTTCTGTTCCGCGATTGTTAGACAAATTTCACTATTTTTCTCCCGAGATCATTTGATGAATTTTGTGATTTTTTTCCCCCGAAACTATTTGACGAATTTCTCTAATTTTTTCACGACAGTTAGACATAAATAATTTTTTTCCTGCAATGCCTGATTTCTTTCCCGAGACCATTTGACGAATGTCACGATTTCTTTCCCAACACTATTTGACAAATTTCGCCGTTTATTCCACAATCGTTTGACAAATTTCTTAAATTTTTTATCAAGTATTTGTAAATTTGTTATTGGTCATTGCTGAAAAACAGGAGTAAAAAAATCCATGTACTGGCCAGTGGCCACTGAGTAAAAAAGTTGAAACCTATACATAAAAGTTGAACCTATACATAAAAATCATGAATTTTTTAGAACGAGCACATAAAAATCAGAATTTTGTCAAGTAGCCGCATAAAACTCACAAATCCATCTAGTGGGTGCATTCTTCCAAATTTGCAACCGAACAGTGCTGTATGTATGGATAATGCTAATTATCCCCCCCCCCCCTACCCAACATCTCCTCAAAACAAAATTCTCTCTGTGCTACTGATGGTGGTCCTCGACAACCCAACAATTTTTTAAGTGGCCCTTCGCCTAAAAAGATTGGGCACCTCTACTATCAATTAACAATAAATTAACCTATCGCTTGTGTCATGTATTCATGAGCGGTGATTGCAATGCAAATTCTTGTTTACAAGAATAAGACTCATATTAGGTATTTTATTATTTATTTATTGTTTGTTTACTTATTTTGATTTGATTTTCTTGTCCTTTTAGAAATTGACTTTAGATTGTTACTTAAATGGTGAGATGATTGTCAATTACCTGTTTTATCGATAAAAATGATACAAGGTAAGGAAATTGCATCGTGTCGAGTGAATATTTAGGAAGTATTTTAAAAACTGCAGACTAAAGAAGATTTGTGTTTTACTTGTTAGCTATATTTTGCAACTCTCCAAATTACTGCAATGTAAATATAGTATGAAGTTTTATACTGTACTAAACTTTCCTCTGTTGTATAGTTAATTTTATTGGAATAAAACCCTGAAAATGCATTGTTGTAGTAATCAATTATTTTTGAAGTTGTGTAAATTCTGTCATAACAATTTTCAACTAAGGGAAATCTTACATTGGATATTTAATCACAGTATTTTAAATAAGAAAACTTAAAATATTTGCAAATTAAAGAAATGAATGAAGAGATTTTTTTTTTTTTTACAAAAAATGCAAAATTCGCCAGCCATTCGGGAAATTATCACAAAATTCTACTAATAAAATGGGACTGTAAACAAACCGGTTCAAAATGTGTCCTTTTTAAAAATTAAATTCCATCCCAGCGGCCCTGTTGTTATGTTAGTTGAGCACTAGCTGATCGACAAAATTTTTTAATCTCGCCAACCTTTTTTTTCTGACCAATCTTTAACATAAGCTAATAAAGTATAGCCAACATTTTAACATTGCTATATAGTATCTTAAAAAACTTACTTAAAAATAGCTGAAATATAATCTTGATAAAATACGTAAACACAAACATATCAATACAAATAACAAAATCTCATGTAATCGGGTAGGGGAGACCGGTACACAGTGGACCACTTTTTCAGTTAAAATTTTTTTTCTCTTTAACAGACTGGCCAATCTGTATGAAAATATTTTTGAATATTCCTTAAACCTTCTTACATCCATCATAATTTTCTCACAACATAGTTTTCAATACATTAAATATATATATATATATATATATATATATACACTGGTCCACCCACCAGGGTACAGTGGACCACTATTAGGTATTATCTAAAATATAATATAAATCTATTTTTCATTAATCTAATTCTTTTTTGTTGCCCCTTCATTCGCAAAATAACATAGTAATATAAAGTTTGAAACAAAAACAAAAAATTAATTATATTTTGAAAATAATAACAGATTAATACAGGAACAATTGCAATTTAGTTGAAGTTATTACTTAAGTACAAAAAAAAATCAGCTCACATTAAAATTTGCAAATGAAATTCCAAAATACTTATCAGTAAGATTGAGCCTGGAATTTTCAAGAAATAATTTTGGGTCTGCGAGCAACATTATGAAATCATTGACATCAACAGCAGATTCATCTACAGTTTCGGGAGAAATAAACTGATTTCCATTCAATTTGCATCTCATGAATCTTACTTGAATAGAATCATCAACAATTAGACTACAGTTATATTTATCAAAGGCAGTAAATACAAAACAAAATATTTCTTACTATGTTAAAAAAAAATTGTTATTTTTATTTGTTTACTTTATTTTACAGTTAATTCTACTTTAAAACAATCTTTCTTTATAGAAAACAAGCAATTATTACATATTTTGAACATTCTGCATTACAGGAGCAGAGTGGATTGTGGACCACTGTGCCCCAGGAGTGGGTGGTCCACTGTACTCCATGTTGAAGTTCAATAAATAATCATATTAATATTGTTTATAGCTTTCTTTTAAATTTATTAACTTTAAAGTAAAATAAAAACAAGTATCTTAGCTTTTCAAAAAAGCTGTTTTATTTTATTTATCTACAACCTTTAAATACTAAAAAAATAAAAATATGATGAAAAATTTTACTTTTAGAAGCACAAAACAACAAAGCAGGATAATATAGTTCGATCTGAGCTAAACATACTTTCTGAAGGCTATAAATAATCATTGTAGTGCTGTTGTCTATTAGGATAGAAGAGAAGCTTAAAAAAAATTTAAATAAATAAAATATTAGGGGGTGGTCCACTGTGTCCATAGGTTCACTGTGTACTGGTCTCCCCTATATTAATGATAGGCTTAGTCAATAACAAAAATGTTAAAGTAAGCCATAACATAAATTAGAAACATTGTATTTCATAATGAAAACATCGTATCTAATTTTATATACATAAAACTGAAAACTTACGTTATATAAATTCCCTATATAATATACCAAAGTTTCATCACAATTAAACGTATTTCAATCACACTGAAATAAAAAGTTTTAGTTATTAAATTTGTGTGAGGTGAATGATGGGAAAGTTTGATTTGGAGAGTTGGAAAATATAGCTAACAAGTACCTTCCTTATATTATTTTTAATGATAAAACAGGTAATACTATTGACAATTATCTCACCATTTACGCCACTAAATCAAAAGACAATTTCTAAAAGGACAATCTAATCAAAATAAGTAAACAAACAATAAATAAATAATAAAATACCTCAAATGAGTGTTATTCTTACAAAAACAACATTCGAGACTCGTTGAAAACAAACAGATGATTGATTTGTTGATTAGAGGCTGTTTCAAATTAACTGATAAAAAAAAAAATCTGAATCTTTTTTTCCTTTAAAAAATGACAAATTAAATATATAAATAACAATTAAATTGTATATATATAATTATAAAATATTTCAATATTTTAATCAAGGAATCTAAATATTTTTCGACTTAATGAAGATTTTGAAATAAGAAATTCTTTATTATAACAAAAAAGAAAAATATACAAACAATAATTTAATTTAATACATATATATTACATATTAAAAATTGCATTAAAAACTGTTTTCGTATTAAAAAAAAAAGAATCTAAATAGTTTTTCAGCGATATGGATATGCTTTAACGTTTAACTGTAACCGTAATAGGCAAGAGCTTCCTTATTGCGCAGTAATAAAAAGCAGTGAAAAGGCTGAAGATCTGTAATGTTAGTCTACCAGAAAAAGCATAAGAAAATAGTTCGATTTTAAAAGTGGATTATATTGAAAACAAGAGTTTTCCTACGTTAGTGCAATATCTTAAACGCTTCATCTAAAACTGATTAATATAATATATTAATTTAAAAAAAATCGTTCGATCCATTTTCGAGATAAAAACTCTGTGCCCATTACACCATTACATCTTCCATTTTCGCTTAAAAATTGGTTTCCAGATCTCAAAATCTACTGCATGTAGAAATCTATAAATTTCAGGATAGAGTTAGGCCATAGATATAAGACTAATGTGAAAAAATCGAAACGGTATGCCTCATATTTACTGAGATATTAAATGTCAGCGTTTCGATTTTCCTTTGATGTCCTGCTAGCTGTATATATGAGAGTGACGGAATCTTTGGTTTTGGGCTTACGGTTTTCGGTTTTTCGCTGCGTCACTCAAGAGACTACCGTCTCTTATGATAGAACTTATATACATGTAATAACTTTGGGCTCACCCAGCAATAAGCAATATTGGGTAGCTCGTGTGATTTTTTTTTTTAACTTGCTGGGGATTCCAGGTCTTTGGACACTGGGGTTCCTGGTAGATATAGGTTTTCCCCTCGTGGACTCATAGGTCCTATGCCGAGAGGTTGGCTGTCCACGAGTGGGAGGTTTCTGTTTCTGTTTCTGTCAGTGATGTCCCAAAACGCCTAAGGGCATCAAAGAAAAAGGCTGATACTTTGAAATCGTATCTGCTTTTCTTTTATTTATATGATGTTAAATTTAATATATTTGTTAATAAACTGTTGGCATTTATGGTTTTCTCGAAAATAGTGGATTTTATGTCCAACCAAAAATGTTCGGACCCTGTAGTAATTAATGTCATTATAGTGCTATTTAATTATAAGTACGACACTGAACTGTACTTTGAGAGGAATACTTTTTCAAGAGTATATTATAAATTAGAGGGATGTGGATATATGTTTGCCAGCAAATTCTGCTTAAAACTCTAGATATATCACAAATGACATTAAGACACTTAATATTAAGTTCTAGAGATTTCATGGTGTGAGATATCTGTGACTGCAGAAGCTCACAACAAATCCATCAAAGTAAGATTTATTTTAATAAATTCTTTTATTGAAAGATTGTCTGAAGTTCCTTTACATTATTGCCGCAATAAAAGAATAAACTATATTTTCCACATTATAATTACTTGCACTACCCATTAAAACAAACATTAATTTATTTTCAAACACATCAAAAAGCAGTGTACATGTCCAAAAGTTTATAAAACACTTTGATTTATTTTGATAAATTCTTTTATTGAAAGATTCTCTGAAGTTCCTTTACATTATTGCCGCAATAAAAGAATAAACTATATTTTCCACATTATAATTACTTGTACTATCCATGAAAACAAACATTAATTTATTTTAAAACACATCAAAAAGCAGTAAACATCTCCAAAAGTTTAAAAAACACTTTTTTATATCACAATAAAACTAGTCAATATGTTAAAAGTTGTAAAAATACTTTCACCTCTTTTTCTCGAGGCATCCTCAGTTACTGATGTTATGTTTGCTCCTTGTCAGTCAATCCGATGAAAGCCACTATTTTTCCTTTTCCTAATACCATGTGGCAAAATCCTGTGACAAATCCTGAATTTTACAATTGTATTGTAATAAAAAAAACTCATATTCAAAGATTGAGAAAGATTTTCAATAATTTTCTTGTCAATTAAATTGAAAGTCGCGATTAAAATATTAATATCTGTATATTTGAAAAGAAAACAATGCTGTGTTAAAACTGGAGCATGAATATTTTGTTGATAGTGAAACAATTCAGTAATTTCAAATGCAAAGGCAAATCCCGAATTTTTCAATTGCATTGTAATAAAAAAGTTCAGACTCATTGACTGGGAAAGATTTTCGATAATGTTATTCTATGTTAAATTGAAAATCTTGTTTAAAATATTATTATACGTAGATATTTCTTAAAAAACAATGCTGTATTAAAGCTGAAGCATGAATATTTTGGGAATAGTGAGACAATTTACACGGCTCGCAGCATTCCTATTTTTTTTATTAGGACTGTACGACCCCTGAACTCATCATAGTCTCAACAATATATACAGGTTAAAGTCGAATCCAAGAAATTAAAGTAATAGCCCAGAGATGTTTTATGATGATGTTTTAAAATCTATCTGCAAAATATAGCAATTTATATATATATATCTGTATAAATATTATTCCAGAACGATACCATCTAGAATATTTCAATTTAAATTACGATGAAAAAAATTGCGTATACTGATACTGATACTGATTCGCTGATACTGATGTAGAAGAGCAGTTTAATCAAAAATAGGTAGTTTTTAGGGTTTCGTTCATCTCACGAAACCCTATTATTTCCGCTTCGTTATCTGTCCGTCACAGAGCCGGTTCTCAGAAACTATTTAACTTACAGGCATGAAACTTTGTTCACTGATAGCTGAATACCTGCTATGAAACTAAAAATCATAAAATTTGAAAAAATCGTATCATTTTAATATATAGAGATAAAAAACCAAAAATCTAAAAATCGTATTAATATATAGAGATCAAAAACCAAAAATCTAAAAATTGTATTAATACATAGAGATCAAAAACCAAAAATCTAACAACCTTCTCGTATTAAATTTAAACATTTTTTGTTATAACATTTGCCAACAATTAAAAATCCACAATAAAATTATTTCTACAATAATTAATTTTCTCTTGAAACGTTTCACGTGAAAAATAAAAATGAAATATAACGTTTCACCAATTTAAAAAAAAAAAAAAAAAAAAAAAAAAAAAAATTAGTATGACGTAATATTAGTAATAAAACGGAAATTTTCAAACATTTCTCAATAATACAAGAACTATGAACATGTGTAAATACAGAAATCAGCTTAATACGACGTCATTAGAGAACTGAAAAGAAAATTAATCTGACGTCATAACGAATTTTTCAGATGTTTGAAAATAATACAAAGAGAGTATCAATATGAGTAATAGAGAATAGTAAATATATATAAGTTTTAGGAACGTATTGAATCATGATAAAAACCCGATTATGGAAATATTGGCATATTTAGACATTTTGAAGGTCTCTATACAGCATGTTTATTGATTTTTATTTTTTTAATATCGCATTTAGTCCACATGAAAGACATTATTATGACAGAGTATAATAGCGGGTACATTAAGCGAAATATTATCGGGTATATTAGCGGTATAATATTAAAGAAACCCTTTGTGCTATCTTCGATCACACTTACCTACTTGTTTTTTCTTAACACTTGTTAATTTCAAACAGAGAATACCTATTGTAGTTATGTTTCTAAATTTAATGATATAATATGTACCATATAGTGTTGTGTATGGATAAATTATTTTCTCTAAACACTGCTAAGATTTTTTTTTTTTTAAACAATTAATTAAAATTTTTGACATTAATTTGGCAGAGATTAAACGTCGTTTTTCAGAAATTACTTAAAAAGAAATATCTGGAATAGAATTGTTCTATGTAGCATTTTTGTTATAATTGTTGCTTTCGTTTAGTAATAAAATTATTTAAAATAATGGCCTTTTCTAATTTTTCATTGAACGTATTTTTCAACATTATCGTAAACGCCATCTTAAGTTTAAAAATAAAAATATCCGTCAAATTCTTCTTTTATACATACTAGACCCAATGTTCAAGACCGAGAAGCAGTGGGCATAAAATTTATTTATCTGTCTTTATTAACACTAAGGTATCCAACATGGTCTTCCCGTGATAGAGAATATATGTGAAAACCAATTATTTTTATTATTGAAAACTCTGATAGATTTTATACATTTAATATTTTATTTTAGATTGCCCGCCTAACAACACTAAAAAGCATTTTTATATGAAACTAGATGGAACCCGTCGAAACTTGACGGAAAAAAATTACAATAACAATATTAGTAAAATAAGCTTCTTTATTATATAAAAAGGGGTGAAACAGTCTTTCAAATATTTTATTTTAAAAGTCCCCCCCCCAGTGAATTACAGTACTAATTCCGAAGCAAACTCCAAACAAACAATCCGTAAACAACTGTGTAATGCAAATCAGTTTGACATTACCACCATATTCCCCACGGCAAGAAAAAAAAATTCCTGGACCAATGAAGTATCATACAAATAGTATATCCCTACGTTCATCTCATATTCAGTCAATAAAAGAACATAGTAAATAAAGCTCACGTCACCCCCCCCCCCTGTGATAATGCAATCGAATGAGCTCCTATGCGCATGTGCATTGCATCTCACCAAAGGCACCGTCAAAATTCGACGTTAAAAAAAAGTTTTAAAATGTTTAAATTAAAAGTTTTAAAATATCTTTAATCATTGTTCGTTTCAAATCCATATCTTCTGAAACGCATCCATTGTTTTAAGCTAATCAATTTCTATGTAAAGATGAAGAATTTTTTTTTTTTTTTTTACAATAATAAATCAATCTGCGGATAAGGGAGATTTTTAATGTTTTCATGTGTAATTTATTTGTATGGTTTCTTCGGTTCCTTTACATAATCAGGATGATTATTCCTTTTCCATCACAGTCGGGGATCTTTTCCTTCTTATACAGTTAAATATCCAATGGATCTTTAAAAAAATAATAAAATACAGTTCCTAGAATATTCTGATGCAACATATACATCAACGAATTCAGCATATCAATTTTATGTTAATCATAAACTATAAATAGTTTATTTTTCTTGACAGATTTTAGTTTAGCGCCAAAATGCTCTTTCTTTTAGATAATCTGATCTTATGATTTATCATGTTTTTTTATTATTTTTCTTTTTCAGTTTTTATGATGGTTAAGAAAATATATTTTCAATTGGGGCAACTTTCCCAGGGAATATGTTACATTATTAAAGCAAACTGATGATAATTGTTGAGAAAGAATTCAAAAATATTTCATGCTTGAAAATTATTTAAAAACTCGTTAAATTAAGCGGCAGTTTTCAAAAAAATTTCAATCGAAAGCTAATTTTTTTCTAATTGATGATGTAAGAACTGAAATTGTAAAATGTAGTAAAATGTAGTAAAAAATTTAAATTTGTTAGTATTTAGAAGTGATGTAAGCGCGATGAAAGCTAAAGCGATAGGGCCGTTTGTTGTCACAACCGTTATATATACATTTCTAAAAATTGCCACTGTGTTTTGGCTGGCGCCCAAAAGTAGACTATCATTTTTTGACATCGAAAGAGAAATTTACAGTGGAAGAAATAGGACTTTGCCACTAATAAGGAACTGTTAAATGAACTTATAACAAACCTACCAAAATAATTCCTATAAAATATTAGCCTTACATTATTTATTCTAGCTACAAATACAATCATTATTTCAAGTTTTTTTTCCCATAACACTATCTTTAATAATTTTAATTATCCTGAAATTCTTTACTTTGGTGAATTTTTTTATAAAAAAAATGAAATCTTCTTACCTATAATTTAAAAAAATAAGTAATTGGTAACATGTAATCAAGGTATGCAATCAAGATGAAGCAACCAATAAAGGCTTAAATTCTGACCTTTAAAATTAAAAATTGAAAAATCTGTTAAAATTACGTCATGTTGACACAATTAATTTTTCGTTTTAGTTTTATCAATGTTAAAATGCATTTCAAGCTAAGAATAATGTCATTTTCCCCAGCGCAAACTTTTCACACGTACTTTGTATAAGTTACTTTTATGATTAAACACCATGTTACAAATAAAAATATATTTTGTATTTAATTGTAATGAAAAAATGACATCAACCAAGTTATAATGCATAATGATAAAATAAACTTAATAGACAATATTCCGGTGACGTCACAATAAATATGAATTATTATTCACTTATAAAACACGCGGATAAATATTTTCACCGAAATTTAACTTGCAGATTAAAAAATTCGGCCTAAAAGTTCTCATCAAGTGATTTTTAATTCGACGTTAAATGTATTTATAATGATGTTTTACTGATTTATTAGTTATTACATTAATTAAAATAAAAATTACATCTTCGAAACCATGATATTAAAATAGAAAAAGCATTGAAAAAATGTTGTGATGCGTAGTTTCGTACAATCGATAAAATTCAACTGACGTCACAAATATTTATCCAACAGTCGAAAGAGATAATATAAATAAATAAGTATTCAAGACTATTTTTTATTCTGTTTTCATTAATATATTGTAAATTTTATTGTTTAAAGTTTCTGATAAATGATACTTTAGTAAATGGGGCTTTTCCTAATCATTATTTTATTATTTTTTTTATTTTTGAGATTTAATGGCAACATTCTGGCGCTACAGTTTGGCGAATAATTTGGGATACGTTTCGGTTAGCCGGGCGCCAGTGAAGTATATATATATATATACATGTATGTCATTCTATAAACATAATGTATTCTAGACGCTGTAACTGGGGTTAATTTTTGACGCCTAAATGACGATTTTTGCTTTGTATGGCAACCTGGTGTTTTATCATAGAAACTCGACAGAGTTTCTCGCCAAGCATAAGAAACAGCAATGCATTGAACCGTAAATGAAAGGAATTTCCGCCAATGGATGTCAGACGAGTTTACATTTTTTTTTAACTCTGTCTAGTTTATATTTTGCGGACGGGACAAAACGGGATTTTGACACATCTATATCTCGCGTTCTATTTATGATAGAAACAAAATTCTTGATTCTATGGAATGGGGCGTGCCACGTGACTAAAAAATCAAAAGAAAAGCAAGATCTGTCGAATAGGTTTTCAGTAAATGCGATTTTTAAAGTGCTGTTTTTTGCACTTTTTAAATCTTGTACAGACCAAAAACTGTTGACAGGGCTACAGCAATGTGTAATTATCGGATTTTTACGTGGTTTACGTCATTTGAATTATTTTTATGAGTAGTTCAAACCTTTGTAAGTTTCATGTAAAAATATTAATTAGTTTTTGAGTTACATCAGTTTAAAATTATTGATTCCTATACTTAACATATAGCAAAAAAATAATAAATGACCCAACTCTTTTAGAAATGGTCGTATACACAAGATATTAAGATATGTTATTGCAGTCGATCCAAGTAAGCTCCCTATTATAAAAAATAGTAACATTTAAGGTTCGTTTACAGGTTCTCACAACAGATCTTTGTATATAGGGCTAAAGAATTGTGTAATTATCCGATTTTTACGCGGTTTTCAGCAATTGCATTGTTTTTATGAGTAGTTCAAATGTTTAATATTTCGTGTAAAAATATGAATTAGTTTTTTTATGTATATCACTTTAAAGTGATTTATTCCTATACTTAAGATGAAGAAAAGAAATATTAAATGGTCTAATTCTTTTAAAAAATAACGTATGCGCAGGATGTTAAAATATGTTACTACGAAAGACCTAAGTTAGCTTCCTATTGTAATACAAAATTGTAGAATTTACTGTTCGTTTACAGAGTAACTCAAAAGATTTTTAATAAGAATAAATAGTTGTGTAATTAGCGAATTTTTACGTTGAAGTACTTGATTCCTCAACACAGAAGAAAAAAAATAGTATAAATAGCATAATTTTTGTCAAAGTGGCTATATACACAAGATATTCAAATATGTTACTGCATCCGATTCATTTAAACTCTCTATTGTTTGTATTGTTGAACCATATACGTTTCGTTTACAGAGTCTCTTAGAAGATCTTGATTACATTACAACCGATGTATATTTACTGAGTGAGATGTATTTTAATGATTTTATACTGTTTCAATCTCTGTAAGGTTTTATTATCCTGCTTTAAAATTTAATACGCGTTCATTTTGTCCGCCTGAAAGCTCGTCGATCTTAAGCTCTAAATCTATTAAAATATAGTATTTTCATCGATTAAAAAAACTGTGTTTATTAATAAATGTATCAGGAATTGATTGAAAAAGCGATTAAAAAATTCCAACTTTACATTCATGCGCTGAGTAATAGAATGTAAAAATGTTGCTACCCCAAGATTTGAAGTTTTGCGTTTAAATATTTGCCGTTCATCGAATCTCCGGCTATGACGAACTTAAAATGCTCTAAAAACGGGCCTAGAGCACAATGAAAAGGAAATAACTTCTTAAATTCCCCATAAAAATTAAAAATGCTATATTTCGTATACAATAGGTGATCGGTAACGAACTGTTCGGTTTACGAAAAAATCGATTAACGAACACTTTCGAGTGAGATTTTTATGTTCGGATAACGAACACATGTTCCATTAACGGACACTTTCAAGAGATTTTTATGTTTGGAGAACGAACACCTCACGAAACAAAGTCATGATGAAGCAATGCCGTCTTTTATATTTGCGGAGCTATACTTATTGCTTCTATTGTCGACTTTGGGAACATTTTAACAGTTGCATACATATGTCCTAATTAATTCATGGACTGCCGAGGATTGAGGACCTATATTTTAGTATCCCCGAATTGGAATGGACAGACTAGAAACATTAATTATGTATTTTGTGTCTTTATGTATTTTGTGCATTTAGTAAATATAATCCTTTTTGGTTTAATCACGCTCCTTTTTAAAATCTAATTTAAAGCTTTATGATTTATCAGATCAAAAATTTTAATAAAATTTTACATTTTTTAAACGGTTCAAAATTTTGGAATACATGTCATCCTACGAACATTTTCTATTTTGAAATCACTTTAATAGTTTTTATACTTTTGCAAACATTGCTAATCTTATATTTTTCCGATTCTCGAAACGTTGAGTTAAAAAACTTAACAAATAAAAAAACTTTTAAGGTGCTCAGTAATTTTCAAGAATAATATTTAATATATTAGTATAAAAATCACTGTAAATTACAATGGTTCGTAGAAAAACAAATTTGATTATTCTCGGTAAAGTAAACTCATTGTTATAATTGACCAAAAACAGGTGCTTCTTATTTTTCCACATTTTTCTAAAACTGCAGTATTTTAATTACTTTGTAAACTACTGTAAAATTTTCTATTTTTTTGTTTTTTGAATGTATATAAACGGAAGAGTTATATTAACAAAAGAAAAAGGAAAATAGACATGTCATAAATAATCTGATGAAGACAATGTAAGGAAATGAATATAAAAGTTTCCCCGTTTCTATGGTAGCGACATGTACATTGGAATAAGTCACTCAATAAATTGTATAATTCTGATGTATAATTCTGTTTATAGCATCACAATTCTTTTATTTTGCACCTTTCACCTTTCATCTTTCTTATATCTTTTCTTTTCTGAATAAAAATGGGATCTGTGTAATTGAAATTAAACACCTTACAAAAAGGAGTGATATCTCATCAAAAACAACTCGTTGTAAATGATCCCGCCAAGCCACGAACCTAAAACGTCAGCCATAAAAAGAAGTGATATCACATAAAAAGAAACGATATAGAAGTGCATACTCCGAGTCCCGTGTAAAAATCTATCACCACTCATAATATTTCCAAAGGACTCGGAGTGAGGTACAGTATGTGAAAACTGCTTGGTGACCTGCAGGCTTTTATAATATATGCAGTATATCAATTTTGAAAATCGAAAAAAAAAATTTAAATTTTTGTTATATCACTTTTATAAATATTTTTGTATGCGAAAGAACTGACAGAACGGATTTTTCCCCAGACTTATGCGATTCCGCTTACGCTAGAATTATTGCAATATATCTCAATTTAGTTTATTATAAGGTGCATTGTTATTAAGATTCATGTGATCATTATATATATATATATATATATATATATATATATTACAAACTCAAAATCTTTACATGTTTACTTAAGAAATCTTCTTCGTAAGAGTGGTGTTTCTAGTTTAAATAATGGTAAATAAAATCAACAAATTAATTTTTGAAGCTCATAAATAAGAAAAGACATGCAAACACAGAAGATTCAGCTTTTTACAATTTTATGGGAACAAAATAATTAAATAAATAATAAATAAAAATAAAAATAAAAATAATATAGTCATATGTAATTGCAGGAAACGCGAACATTATAAAAGCCTGCAGGTCGCCAAGCAGTTTTCACATACTGTACATCCGAGTCCTTTGGAAACATTATGAGTGGTGACAGATTTTTACACGGGACTCGGAGTATGCACTTCTATATCGTTTCTTTTTATGTGATATCACTTCTTTTTATGTGATATCACTTCTTTTTATGTGATATCACTTCTTTTTATGTGATATCACTTCTTTTTATTGCTGACGTTTTAGGTTTGTGGCTTGGCGGGATCATTTACAACGAGTTGTTTTTGATGAGATAATAAAATTGAATATGTGTATAAATAAATAACATAAAATTGGTACTTTTATGTTAGCTGGGCGTCAGGGATAACTCTCCAAATCTTCTTTCAATTGGAATAATTTAAATTGCAATATTTTACGTGAGATTTGTTATTCATATTGATATGTTTATGTTTAGATATTTTATTATGATTATATTTTAGTTAATTTTCAGTAAGTTTTTTAAGATTTAATATTACAATGTTAAAATATTACCTAGTTGATATTAGCTAATGTCAAAAGATTGGCGAACCACAGAGTTCAGAAAATAACTCTATGCCTTGCAACAGTGGGAGTTGCCGACTTTATGACGTCATAAGCAGCAGTAACAGTTTAATTGAAAATTACGGATAATTAATTAAATTTTCGAACAATCGAATGCCCGATAACAAATCTGTGTCCAAATATCTTTCATTTAAAAAAAGAATGGTGTAATTTGATGCAGTAGTTTGTTCTCACGGATTGTCGAAAGAAATCGCTTAGCGTTTTAAATAAAAAGATATGTCAATTATTATATATTCATATAAAGTTTTGAAATTTATTGAAAGCGGTAATTTCGTATTGGCTTCGCGCAGAAGTTAATAGCCGAAAAAATCGTTAAAAACTGTCTTTATTTACAGCAGTTTTTTTTAATTCTCATAATTTCTGCGGTTTTAAGCGCTTACACGTCTGTTAAATTTGGGTTTTATTTATACTATTTTATTTATTGCTTAATGATATTTTAATTTCGTTATTGAATATTAGCTGGAAAACAAATGCTGAACTTTTTATATTGTTTCAAGTGCAAACTAAATTAATATTTTGTAATCATCTGCAAGCGATAGATATAGATGAAGAAAATAATCATGCTTGAAATTTAATTTAAATGCAATAAATCAGTCAATTAAGATACAGTTTTCAAACAAATTGCCTTTGAAAGTAGATTCTTTTCACCTATATAACGGTGCAAAAATCGAAAATGTGCGATTATAAATTAAAAAAATTGGAGTAGCAAAAATCGCAAAACTGAAATTTCATCGTCAAGTGTTTCCATTCGAAAAATGACGTCAGCGTTACGCACGGACACGTTTCTTCTTTATAATATAGATAAAATGTTTTAGCAAACAGTATTAGTGTGTGGCTTGCACTATACGGTCGCTTTAGGCACGATGGCTGCTTGTTAAAAACAAAAGAAAATAACTAAGTAAAAAAAAAAAAAAAAAAAAATCTTGTAAAATGTATTTTTTACGGTTACGATAACTTGGCGGGAAAGGGATATGACTAGAACAATGTTACATTAGTCGGCAGTGCATTTTGGCCCTTTTTATCAACGGATTAACGAAATATAAACAGTGCTCTGAACGAATATTTAACAAAAAAATCATTTTTATGTGGCAATCATAATGTAATGTGCACGTTTTGTTTTTAATTTGTATACTATTCCAGCAATTGTTTACTCGTGCTTTGGTTTTTACATAAAATTAAATAGTTATGAATTCTATTTAGAAATCACACACAAAAAAAGGAACTTATAGTGAGAATATGTATATTTTATGCTGCAAATATTTAATTTTTCAATCCTATGCAAACTTTGGTGAAACTAGTTTAAAAAAATTACGTAACAAGATGTACCACTTTTACGTGTTTTTGTTAGTAAAGAAACAGAAAATATAAGGATTTTTTTATAAAAACATTTACAAATAGCTTTTGCAAAAGAACTTATATTTTTTAATGCATATTTTAAAAAAAATTCTTACATATTTGCTGGTTATTCCCTAATTATTATAAAAGAAAACAATATCAAACAAATGCTTTAATGTATTTCGTTCGATGATTTTGCCAGAGTAATTTCGACTAAATTATATCTTTAGTGAAAAACTCATAAAAACATGTAAGGTGTCTGTACATTATCTTTCCACGTTTAGAAAAAAAGCAATAATGTCATTCACGCAGTAATTAAATACAGTAATAGATATCGGATGTCAGTGAAAACTTTTTCTAATTTAGAAAAATGTGTGTTAAGATTTATTTTATAGGGTTGCTTAAACAAAAACGTAAAAAAACTGCAACTTAGTTGTCGCATGAGAAGTTATCTAATTTATTCCTACAGGCTTAACATCCCTGTAGTTTAAAAGTTTTTTTTTTTTTTTTTTTTTTTTTATGGTGTAAACCATAAATCTCAAACATTTTCAATTAATACTTTCTTTGTTTATTTGTGTGTTTAACGATGGGAACATTATTTAACACTTTTTGTAGAAAGTAACCCTTTTTTTAAATATTACAACTAAGAAAAAACGCCATTAGAAACATGGCGAAAAAACTCGTAAAAACTGTTAAACTGTTCGTATATTATCATTTCACTTTTTGATAAAAACGAAAAAATATTCACGCACTGATTAAATTAAGAAACACATATTGAATGTTGGTAAAAACTTTTAATTTAGAGTGGTGTTTGTAAAGATTTATTTTACATAATGGCTTACATAAGAAAAGAAAAATCATAAAAACCGCTAATTAGCTGTCGCATGAGAAGTCATTTAATTTATTTCTACATGTTTAAGCATCTCCGTTCTTTAAACCGTTTTTATTTCCTGATGCGAAAACAATAAAATTCAAATATTTTCAATTGATACCTTCTACTTATTTGTACGTTTGTTGAAGGGAACATTATTTAAGACTTTTTGTAGAAAATAACACTTTTTTTTTCATATTACAACTAAGAAAAGACGTAGGACAAAAAATACAAAAAAACTCTTAAAAACTGTTAAACTGTTTGTATATTATTATTCCACTTCTTGACAAAAAAAAAAAGACTAATACCATAGGAATTCACGCACTAATTAAATTCAGAAATACATATTGGATGTTGGTAAAAACTTTTGAATTTAGAGTGGTATTTGTTTTAAGATTTATTTTACACAGTTGCTTAAATTAAAATAATTAAAATAATAAAAACCGCAAATCTGTTGTCGGATTTAACATATTTCTTTAAGCATTTCCGTAATTTAAAACATTTTATTTCCCTGGCGTGGAAACAATAAATCTCAAAAATTCCAATTAAGACCTTTTTGTGTTTGTTTGCATATTTAATGATAGGGATACTATTATACACTTTTTTTAAAGAAAAACACTTTTTTTTCATATCACAACTGAGAAAAGACGTAAGACAAACAAGACGAAAAAACTCGCAAAAAATTACTAAACAGTTTGTATATAATCATCCCCCTTTCAGAAAATAAAAGAAATATCACACCATAAGTATTCATGCACTAATTAAATTCAGAAATACATATTGGATGTTGGTAAAATCTTTTGAATTTAGAGCGATATTTGTTAAGATTTATTTTACGCAGTTGATTAAATTTAAACAAGTGCGCGAAATCGTACGTCAAGCATAGATTATGTAACATTTTCTAACATTTACAAAATATTTTTACAAATCTTTAGCGTTTAATAAGGTGAAAGACACACAATTTTAGGAATTATCAACACTATTCGGAAAACTCTCATAGTTAGTTTGTGTAGTTCTGTATATGATCTATAGAATTGTTTTTAATTAATTTTAGTTCAATTAGGAAATCCGTTGCACAGTTTAAAATTCCCCTTCTGGAATTTCCTTAAATAAACGGAAATGTACTCGAGAACTTTTGTACTGCCCTGTACATGATTAAAATTTATACACACCAAGTAATAGAAAAAATGAGATAAATTTAGAAACGTCTTCAGTCACTGAAAGCACACTTCAAGCAATTTTTGTTAACAGACAGTACCGAACTCTTCTGTGTGTCTCTGTAAATGAAAGATGAATGGTATACACACACTATAGTAGGCCTCTCGTAATGCACCTGAATGATAGACATCAATTTCAATATGTTTCAAATAGTGAAACAATATTAAAATAATCCGCAAACGATTTTTCTCCATAGACCGTTATGTAACAGAATTGTTTTGAGTGACCCTGTAAAGGAACTGTACATGCTGTATACACCATACTCAATAGTAAGCATCTTGTAGTGCGCCTCAATGATATATATCAATTTCTATATACTTTAAATTGTGTAACATCGTTAAAGTAAGTCACAAATGATGTTTCACCATAGACCGTAATGTAAAGGAATTTTTTGAATGTCCCTGTAAAAAAACTTTAAGTGCTACACACTTCATTTTCAATACCAATCATGCCATAGTAAACCTCAATAACATATTTAATTGCATGACAATCCGTATATATTTACGCAAATTAGAGCACGATCAGTCAGACAGACAGACTGACAGAGGGCAAAGAGACAGACAAACCGAATTCATAAGCACTTTTCAACTACGTCGTAAAGTGTTTAAAGAAAATTTTAAAAGCCGCAAATTAGCTGTCGTATTATAAAACATTTCATTTATTTCTAACAGCTTTAAGTTTTTCCGTTTTATAAAACATTTTTCCCTTTATGCGAAAACAATAAATCTCAAACAATTCCAATTAATACTTTTTTGTGTTTGTTTGCATGTTTAATAATAAGGACATTATTAAACACTTTTTGTAGATAGTAACACATTTTTTTTTATTGTACAAATAAGAAATAAGTATTACACATAACACAATCATAATTTTTGTTTCGACAAATTGTTTTAACGTGACATGTTAAATGTGATTTTATAATTTATTAATATATTTTGTCACGCAAATAAAAGTTTAAGCATGTTGTTATAAGTTTGGATGTTATATCTTCTTGAATGTGTATTTTTTGTCATATACTGACAAATTAATGTTTCAGTAACATGATCAAATGAAATAAATAAACGCGTTTATATATATATATATATTATAAATAAAATATATATTTATATATAAGACTATTTCAAAGCATTATGTTATCTTAAATATTATATTTCACTTAAACCTAACATGTATGAATTACTTTTAAATAGATGAAAAATATTTCGAATTTAATATAGATTTAAAATGCACTACTAAGAAAAAAAAATATTAATATAAAAGAAAATCTTACATTTATTACAAACTTACAAAACTAACTTGAGACGAAGTTTACAAGCACCATAAAATAATTATTAACCCATTGCACTGCTATTTTTGTTAGCGTAAGGGGTTACATACCTACGACGTTCTCCATTATTTTGAGTACTGGTACTTTTGTATAGAAATATTCGCTTTATGTAATGACAGACATTTAGAATGAATTAAAACGAATAATACTATAATTACTGTAAATTTAGGAAATAATGGTACTCGACATAGGAATTTCTGTGATAAAAACCGTTTCGAGTTAAACCCGTGCAAACGAGTTAACAGTCATTAAACATTTTTTGTGTTAGATTTAAACCTTTCTCACGTCAACAGAAAGTAGAAAGTATAAAAAAAACGATCAATTTGATGCAAGAAACAAAAAATCTCTGTAAAAACACTATATCATGCAAACCAGAAACAAATTTGTCACAGGTGAATTTTCAAACTGCATATTCGAAGAGAAAATGATAATGCTGTGATTCACTTCTGAACTTCATATAAAGTTGCCTGTGATGCAACTTCATATGAGGTTATAATGCATGAGAGAGTTAAAACTGTTTTCATTCTACTTCTGCGTATTTCATAAAGCAGTTTTATTTTTTATTTTTTAGTATAGTAAAAAAGGTTTTAAGACGTTGATTCCATAGTTATAAATGATATATTATGAACACAGTTTTTGTGTTAGATTTAAACCTTGCTCACCTCAACAGAAAGAGAAAGTATATAAAAACGATCAATTTGATGCAAGAAACAAATAACCTCTGAAAAAACACTATATCAGGCAAACCAGAAACAAATTTGTCACAGGTGAATTTTCAAACTGCATATTCGAAGAGAAAATGATAATGCTGTGATTCACTTCTGAACTTCATATAAAGTTGCCTGTGATGCAACTTCATATGAGGTTATAATGCATGAGAGAGTTAAAACTGTTTTCATTCTACTTCTGCGTATTTCATAAAGCAGTTTTATTTTTTATTTTTGAGTATAGTAAAAAATGTTTTAAGACGTTGATTCCATAGTTATAAATGATATATTATGAACACAGTTTTTGTGTTAGATTTAAACCTTGCTCACCTCAACAGAAAGAGAAAGTATATAAAAACGATCAATTTGATGCAAGAAACAAATAACCTCTGAAAAAACACTATATCAGGCAAACCAGAAACAAATTTGTCACAGGTGAATTTTCAAACTGCATATTCGAAGAGAAAATGATAATGCTGTGATTCACTTCTGAACTTCATATAAAGTTGCCTGTGATGCAACTTCATATGAGGTTATAATGCATGAGAGAGTTAAAACTGTTTTCATTCTACTTCTGCGTATTTCATAAAGCAGTTTTATTTTTTATTTTTGAGTATAGTAAAAAATGTTTTAAGACGTTGATTCCATAGTTATAAATGATATATTATGAACACAGTTTTTGTGTTAGATTTAAACCTTGCTCACCTCAACAGAAAGAGAAAGTATATAAAAACGATCAATTTGATGCAAGAAACAAATAACCTCTGAAAAAACACTATATCAGGCAAACCAGAAACAAATTTGTCACAGGTGAATTTTCAAACTGCATATTCGAAGAGAAAATGATAATGCTGTGATTCACTTCTGAACTTCATATAAAGTTGCCTGTGATGCAACTTCATATGAGGTTATAATGCATGAGAGAGTTAAAACTGTTTTCATTCTACTTCTGCGTATTTCATAAAGCAGTTTTATTTTTTATTTTTGAGTATAGTAAAAAATGTTTTAAGACGTTGATTCCATAGTTATAAATGATATATTATGAACACAGTTTTTGTGTTAGATTTAAACCTTGCTCACCTCAACAGAAAGAGAAAGTATATAAAAACGATCAATTTGATGCAAGAAACAAATAACCTCTGAAAAAACACTATATCAGGCAAACCAGAAACAAATTTGTCACAGGTGAATTTTCAAACTGCATATTCGAAGAGAAAATGATAATGCTGTGATTCACTTCTGAACTTCATATAAAGTTGCCTGTGATGCAACTTCATATGAGGTTATAATGCATGAGAGAGTTAAAACTGTTTTCATTCTACTTCTGCGTATTTCATAAAGCAGTTTTATTTTTTATTTTTGAGTATAGTAAAAAATGTTTTAAGACGTTGATTCCATAGTTATAAATGATATATTATGAACACAGTTTTTGTGTTAGATTTAAACCTTGCTCACCTCAACAGAAAGAGAAAGTATATAAAAACGATCAATTTGATGCAAGAAACAAATAACCTCTGAAAAAACACTATATCAGGCAAACCAGAAACAAATTTGTCACAGGTGAATTTTCAAACTGCATATTCGAAGAGAAAATGATAATGCTGTGATTCACTTCTGAACTTCATATAAAGTTGCCTGTGATGCAACTTCATATGAGGTTATAATGCATGAGAGAGTTAAAACTGTTTTCATTCTACTTCTGCGTATTTCATAAAGCAGTTTTATTTTTTATTTTTGAGTATAGTAAAAAATGTTTTAAGACGTTGATTCCATAGTTATAAATGATATATTATGAACACAGTTTTTGTGTTAGATTTAAACCTTGCTCACCTCAACAGAAAGAGAAAGTATATAAAAACGATCAATTTGATGCAAGAAACAAATAACCTCTGAAAAAACACTATATCAGGCAAACCAGAAACAAATTTGTCACAGGTGAATTTTCAAACTGCATATTCGAAGAGAAAATGATAATGCTGTGATTCACTTCTGAACTTCATATAAAGTTGCCTGTGATGCAACTTCATATGAGGTTATAATGCATGAGAGAGTTAAAACTGTTTTCATTCTACTTCTGCGTATTTCATAAAGCAGTTTTATTTTTTATTTTTGAGTATAGTAAAAAATGTTTTAAGACGTTGATTCCATAGTTATAAATGATATATTATGAACACAGTTTTTGTGTTAGATTTAAACCTTGCTCACCTCAACAGAAAGAGAAAGTATATAAAAACGATCAATTTGATGCAAGAAACAAATAACCTCTGAAAAAACACTATATCAGGCAAACCAGAAACAAATTTGTCACAGGTGAATTTTCAAACTGAATATTCGAAGAGAAAATGATAATGCTGTCAATTGCTATGATTCACTTCTGAACTTCATATGAGGTTATAATGCATGAGAGAGTTAAAACTGCTTTCATTCTCCTTCTGTGTATTTCATAAAGCAGTGTTATTTCTTACTTTTTTAGTATAGTAAAAAATAATTTAAGACATTGATTCCATAGTTATAAAATAATAATATTAAGGTTAATAATAATGTTAATTATATTAAGTGAAGTTAAATGAAAATTAATTCATTAGTAGTTCAAAGATAATAGATTTGTAGTTAAGATCAACGTTATTACAGAGTCCAATATATTTCACTTTCACTACACAGAAATATGCAAATTCGATAAAAGGGGAAATTTTCCCTAACTGGATATTCTATAAAAAAAATTATTCTCCTGAGAATTGCTGTACTTCACAAGTACTATTGAGTTTTATATGAAATTATCATGCATGAAAGAGTTAAAACTGTTTTCATTCTTCTTCTGCGTATTTCACAAAGTAGTTTCATTTCTTACTTATTTCCATCCTAAAAAAAATGTTTTAAAACATTTACTGCTTAGTCATAAAATAATAATATTAATGTTAATAATAATGTTAATTTTATTAAGTGAAGTTCAATAAAATATAATACATTTGTAGCTCAAGATAAACTTTATCACGTGGTCGAATGTTATCCGGATTCACTACACAGAAATATGCAAATTTAATAAAATTTTCTCACTTGGAGGAGAAGATTTTTCAACTGAATATTTAATAGGAAAAGGATTATGTTGCCAATTGCTGTATTTTACAAACATTAGTGACTTTCATAGGAGAGAGTTCAAACATTCTAACTAACAAGAAAGTTCATTGAATATAATTTACAAAAAAAAAAAAAAAACACTGGCGGGGTAAAATAAATGAACAACTCTAGAAAGGTACTTTATGTTAATTATCTATTAAGTTAAATTCAGTGAAGTATAATTTATTTGTAACGCAATGTCACCGTTATCTGGTGGTTCAGTAGTATTCACCTTCACTACACAGAAATATGTAAATTTAATAAAAGATTCAAGCGTAGAGGTGGAAACATGCCGTATAGAAGGCGTTTAGTTCATTGGATATAATTTATAGAAAAGATACACCAGAGGGAAAAAATAAAGGAACAACTCTAGAAAGGTAATTTACGTTCATTATCTAAGAAGTGAAGTTCAGTGAAAAATAATATATTTATAACGCAATGACAACGTTATTGCGTGGTTCAATAGTATTCACCTTCACTACACAGAAGTGTGTAAATTCCATAAAATTTTCACGCATGGAGATGGAAACATGTCGTTGAGAAGGCGTTTAGTTCATTGAATATAATTTATAGAAATTATACACCGGCGCGGCGGGAAAAAATAAAGGAACAACTCTAGAAAGGTACTATATGTTAATTCTGTTACATGAAGTTCAATAAAAGCTAATAGATTTATATATCAAGGTTAACGTTACCACGTGGTAAAATGATATTCCCATTCACTACATAGAAATATGCAAATCCTATAACATTTTCCCGCTTGCAGGAGAAAACATCGCAGAGAAAACATTTGATGGATTGTTTGAAATGGCGTTTTACTCCTGTCTCTGTACTGGAGTCCCCTAAAAATTTTATCTACTAATTTGTGTAACCAAAAAAATCGAGTGAAGTACATATGGGAGAGTCAGAAAAAATTTGGGTAGGCATCACCATATTCTGGACAATTTGTTTTAGACGCCATTTTACAAAATGGTCGACACCGATTTTATTTTGTATATATTTCAGCTCCTGTGACAATCATACTCATCATTTAGGTGTCTAAATATATGTTTTTTAGAGCAAGGAATCGATTAAGAGGGTTTGCAAAGTTGCCTGACAGCTATGTTTTAAATAAAAACAGTTATTTTGGATTTTAAATTAAAATATGAACAAAAGTGTAACACAGTATTTTATTTGGAAAGTCGTATTTACACTACAAAATATATTTATATTTCCTCAACATTTTTATAGACACAGAATTAAACTGTGTTATGGAAAACTTAGTGTAAAACTAACATAATTTTTTCTTAGTCTACCTTTTACATTGTTCACCACATTTGCAATACTATGCGCAAGCGCATGTGAAATATTGCAATTTACTTTTACACATACTAGTAGCATATTCTGTACACCTGCACTGTTTTAATAGTTCAGAAGGCATTTTGTCAAGTCGTTGTGTTTGAAACTCCAAACTGTCACAGAAAACAAACGAAAAAAGCCATTCGACTAAAATTTGTCTGTTTTTGTCAATTTATGTTAAAAACAATAAGTTTAGGGGGTCGTCTTCACAGTGAAGTTATACATTAAAATTATACATTAAATCTGAAATATTCAATACGAAGACCTTATTTTGACAACATGTTTGTTTTGTTTGTTAAATTTTGTCCAATGATACAAAATAGGAAGTCAATCTCTCAAGTAGTTTAGGAATTACGAAGATTTAAATTTAGAACTCCGAATGTTAAATTCATCTGTAATCGTTGTAAAAGATCATTCAAAGACTATTTGAAAGAATAAGCTGTAATTTTGGATTGGCATATTTGAAACTTTAAAAAATCGATTTCTGGTAAAAATTACATAGGTTACAAATAATGTTTTTTTAACATTAATTTCCAAATACTTTTTTTTTAGAAATAATTTTTTCGAAAAATTATGAAATATATTCAATACATTTTTAACAGAAATTCATTTCTAGAAACTTTGAATATGTCAATACAAAATTACAGCACATTTAAGTAGTTTTGGGTTATATTATTAAATAATATCCACATTGTAATATGTTTTGCTGCGATTAAAAATCGATTTAATATTAGGGGTTCCAAATTTTAAACCTTCATTTTTCCAAAACCGAATTTCATAGACCGAATGACTTCTTGTTTTGTATCCTACAGTACAATTTATAGAAAAAAAAGCCAAATATGAAGACAAGATGAAATCTTCATATTGGAAATTTACGAGTTTGGTACAATATCAGTATTTAATACGGCAAGCCAAAATTATTTTAAACATAAACTGAAAGAAAACTTTACTTTCAGCCAAATCGCTATTTCTGCTGAAACAATTTGGTTGTTTAAATGTATGTGGCGTCCCCAATCACCTGCTTTTTTGTAGTCCGTAGATAATTTAGTAAGGAAGAAGAGTTACAATTTAAAGCATGAAGCAAAAATGAAAAGGTATTTGATTTATAGAAATTTAACTTTGATGTGCTATGTTAAAGGTACTGTATTAAACTTTATAAAGGGTATTCTGATAAATGCCACAAAATTAGCTTAACAAATAAATTTGCATTTACTTACAAATGAAAAATGTACATGTCAGACTGAAACATAGATGCTAAAAGCTATTACAGCTTTTGTTATTGTCTGTAAATTTAACATTTATCCATTTTTAATCTTCCTATGCAATTTTGTTTTTCATACGAGTCGTTTTTAAAAACTCTTATATTCTTTATTATAATTTTATTACTATGGCGCTGTCCACGTACATTATAAAAATGCACTAATTTTACATACTATGAAAAAAAAAATTTTTGAATTTTTATTACAGAAAAGCAATGCAGCAGTTTATAAATGTATATTAAATTATGAGTTGTCAAATAAAAATATTCTGTGCTGAAAATAAATTTAATGATTCAAAATAAATTAATCATTTTTTTTCTTTTTTGTTCATACTAAAAGGATAAAAATGTTTTAAATTTCATAGTATTCCATAATCGATCATTATCATTTTTCAAATAACGAAGTCCATTAATTGGAATAATATGATCAATAATTAAATTTATTACGTTTGTACTTAATATTTTGAGAAACAATCAATAATAATGTCATTTTCTCATCACTTCGTTAAATTACTAACTTGCAAAAAAAAATAATAATGTTGAGAAATTTCCATTTAATCAACTTTTTTCAATAAAAACTCTGCGGCTTTTGAATTTTTGCCGATAATGTAAGAAATGCAGTGGATTTTCTTTCAACTACTGTTCATAGGTGGCAGCAGTATAGAATAGCATTTGCAATTGATAAATTACCTGTCACAGAAATGTATCATATCAGTTACTTCATTAATTGCTTGAATAATTTATGACACAATAGAAACGACTTAATTAAAATTTTAATGGTATTTGGCAACTTGCATTTGCTTCTATGGAAGTGTAACAAGCTGAAGGTAGTGTAAAAATATTATGAAATGAGAGTTAGGAAAGTTTAAATAATAAGTAAATATCTTTAACTCATTCTCTACCACAATAATGTTTTACTAAAATTTTTAATTCATACTAATGTTTCACGATAGAAAATCATATTATTGACAAAAATGCAAAGGAAATTTATTGCTTTATTGGTTTAAAAATTATAAAACCGTGTAAAAATGTACCGTCAGCAAGAATTATTAAATAATAAAACGTAATCAGGCGTTGATAATACAGAAAATCAAAAGTATGACTTACCTGAATTCTTTTTAAAATGAAGAAAATAAGATGAAAATTACATTTTTACAATTTTAATTATTTATGAATTATTTAAGCATGTAGTGTGTATATTGTCACGTTTCATTATCTGCAAAGAGTCAAAACCAACCTATAATTTAAATTGTTTTCTTTAAAATATTAAGGTATCCATAATTACTGTCTGTTTCCCGACTAACATTGCCTACGCATTTCCAACAGGTAAAAAATCAGGCGCGTGTTAGTGATTTTTAGGCACCCTGTATATCTATTTTAGTACAATTTTTTATAACAACAGAAGGGCGTGTTGTTACGCGGTGATTTTTATTTATTGATCGATGTAATTCCATGCTGAATTTGTCAAAAGTTACTACATTGTGTATTTATAATTTTTGTCTTCTAGCATCGCTGTTTAAATTAATATAATATAATGATAAAGAAGGAAATTTTGTGATAATATACGAGAAAATGCAACATATTCCACCGCACAAAAATAATACGTATCAATATAAACCACTTAAAGTTTATGGGTATCAGATATTTAATTAATAGGAATATTAAAAGCAATTAAATTATAAACAAATAAAAATTATTTTCATATAGCTAAATAAAAAATAGAAATTCATAAATTAGTTCATGTGACTGAATTATAATGATATTTTTATTTACTGTGTTCTATCAATTTAACAAAACATTAATATTTAACCTTTAGGTAATTTATCTGTTAGGTAGACATGAATTCAGTTAATTGCTCACAGCTTTTATTTTCTAACATAAATTTTTAAGAGACATAGATAAAGGATATTAAGTTGTTGATAAATATTTGAAAACTACAAATAACATTTCTAATTTGATTAAAATTTCGTTATCAGGAATATTATATATTTAAAAAAATAGCACATGTGTAATGCGTTCATATCACGCAGATTGCAGATTACTCATTAAAATTCCTCTAAGTTCGGTTAGTAAAAAAAAAAAAAAAAACACAAGCACTCCGGGAGTGCCGACAGAAGTGAAAACATGAATTTCAATATATTATATATATATATATATATATATATATATATATATATATATATATATATATATAATATATATATATATATAATATATAAATAATATATAATATATTTATATTAAATATAATATATAAATAATTTTCTTAAAAAACAATAGCCCACAGGCAAGCATGCGGCACGCGATGCGCCCGCCCCGCCCTACCTCATACCGAACTATACACAATACATGTACATACTTATATACAGAGGTGTTGGTTACAGTAACAGTGTCGGGAGTTCAATGGTTTTTTCCCATCTCAAAAAATGTCCAACGCGCCTATAGAAATTTTACCTTCAAATATACAGAGGTGTCGGTAACAGTGTCGGTTACAGTAACAGTGTCGCGAGTTCAATGGTTTTTTTTCCATCTCAAAAAATGCCCAACGCGCCTAAAGAAGTTTTCACTTTAATAAATTCTCCATCATTGCAACTGCGTGTACTTTCATCAATACCCCTCTTTAGGTCTTTTGCATATCCATTATAATTAAACATAACACGGCCTAAAGGCTTATCATATTTAAATGCCTTAATTATTTTTACTTTACTCGCTGGTAGTAGATCATTGTACTTGTTTAAATATTTACCAAAATTAACTACTTTATAGCAATTCCCCACATAATCCAATATAAAATAGATCTTTTCTTCCGTACTTTTCTGACAGTTCTTTAAATTACATTATCTCTGTAGATCCTGTTTCTTGATTCTATATCGCAATAAATCCAAGCCCAAATCGTTATTAGCATTTCTTGTGCTAGATTGTAAAGTTGTTAAAGTCTCCGGTATCAATTTATTTTTTATATTAAATATAAATCCCTTAATGTCATATTCCCTTCGATTACTATCACAATTAAATATTGATTTTGCTATTTCTTTACAAATATTTAGATTTTTCGAAGTATTCAAATTGATATTATGTTTAATATCACTACTGATAAGCTCTTTCCTTATATCATGTTTGCTTTTGTCACAAATAGATTTTGTCATCATCTTTATTTATCCAGATTCCTACTTCTAAAATTTTGTAGGACATATATGTATTATAATATATATATATATATATATATATATATATATATATATATATATATATATATACTAAAATACAATTATAAATTTACACTAACCACATTATATAGCCAAAAACAAATAACATTATATCAACTGAACACTAAAATATAACCAATTAAAACTATAATACAACTATAACCAAACACAAAATACTAACGAAAAACCAATACCAGGAAAATTAAACCTGAAGGCAGGAGGGCATGGCTAACGACATGCACTGCATGGTTAAAACCTGTTTCCACGGAAGCAACGTCCCCCTTCTCCTGCCGAGACCAAATTAATTCAAACTATCAACCAATACACTAAGCTACACACAGCAGTAACCAACCCTATCTGAACTCATCGAACAACTGATGTAGACCACACTTAGCATTCAAAAATGAATTCAGTTCACTTCTATATTTACTTCTACCTATAAAATTAATCATATTTCTCCGTACAAAGTTCACAGGGTAACCCTGCATCAATGCCATGTTAATCCACTCCATGAATTCGCCAACTGCATCGCCAAATGTTGAACATAATCTCTCAATACGAACTAAACCGTTTGTAAACACATTTCTAAATGCTGAAATATGCACGTTCGATTCAAAATTTAAGATCTTTAAAGTTTTAAAATCGAAATCATTTTTCTTGTCATAAACCCTTGTTATCAAATTGTCATTCTCCAACTCTAAATTCACATCCAGATAATTGATGTTTTTAATATTCTGGGAGGAGAGTTCTAGTTTTAAAATATTTGGATAATATTTAAAATCTAGGTTTACATATTTCCTTATTTAATCCAACTATTAAAACATCATCAATATACAATTCATCAATATACAATATCAATATACCCATTGGTATTCTACGAATCGGTTTAAATACTCTACTCCCCTCATACCAGTAATTTTCTTGCACTACCAACTGAAACAAGTTAATAAACCAATCTTTATCGCTATCTATATTGCTGTTTTTGTTATAAAAATCTATAACCTTGTCCTTTAAATTCAGTAAGTTAATGGTACTGTATAGGTCTGCAAAATCATATACAAACTCTTTATGTTTTGATGTTTTTTCAATTTATCTAATAAAATATAACTGTTCTTTATAATAAATGTGGACTCCGTATTCAACACTCTATCAAACAAACTACTCAAAACTTCCAACAATTTCTTATTAGCAGACTCTAGGTATGAACCATACCCACAAGTTACAATTCTAAATTTCACTGTTTTTTTGTGAAACATTGGCACTATAACAAGATATGGGAAACGTTGACTTTTCTGCTTCAACTTAACTTTTTTATATAGTGCCTTAACCCTGTTTTCCATCACTGAAACTTTCAATTTCAATAGCTCATAGTTAACGCTGTTCTTATAACTTTCATTTAATATTTCACCATAATTTTTTACAGATTAATACATAACTTGTGTTAGCTTTATCGACATATGTCATTATAAATTTACTCTGAAGCTCTTTAATAGATTTAGTTAACCTAGTATAATCCTCTTCAGACACCGTCACAATCTCTAACATATATATATATATATATATAAAGAACTATTGAACTCGCGACACTGTTACTGTAACCGACACCTCTGTATATAAGTATGTACATGTATTGTGTATAGTTCGGTATCAGGTAGGACGGGGCGGGCGCCCCATGCTTGCCTGTGCGCTATTGTTTTTTATGAAAATTATTTATATATTATATTTAATATATTTTTTATATTATTTTTATGTAAATTAAACAGTAGTATTATATTATATTATATAGTTAAATATATAATATATTAAATATTTATATAATTATATATTAATATATATATATATATATATATATATATATATATATATAAACTTATTGCAAAAATTAACCATTGAAATAGAAGTAACTGACCAAATGCAATGAAATTATTACCACAAATAGCTATGTCAAATTACAAATTATAAAACATACTCCTAACAAATGAAGTATTTATTAAGCCCATACAGAATAACCTATACAAAGTATTCCAAATGCAAGATGACCATATCAGTAGGACACAAACAAAAACAATGCAAACGGCCAAATTAATATGTTATTTCAATAGCAACATTACAAAAAGTTATAATGCAGCAAGGTTATATATATATATATATATATATATATATATATATATTATGTCGGTGCCACTACCCCAGGGGGGTGCAGGAGCGAAAAACGTTCTAAAATTGCGATCTTTTCTATACTGAAGCAGCTAGAAATTTGAAATTTGGCGTTGTAGTTACTTATAAGATGTAAATGCTCTCTAAGAACAAAATTAAAAAAAATCGAAATTTAAAAGGGTGAAATGAGCGAAAAACGTTCTAAAAACATTCTAAATTACAATTTCTATGGAATCTCTAGAACTACCGAACCGATTTGAAATTTGGCGTTGTAGTTACTTATAAGATGTAAATGCTCTCTAACCCTCTGAGCGTTTTGAAAAAGGGTAAAATTGTAATGTTGTTTTCTCTGCATTTGGTTTCCAATGCTAAAAAAATATTATTATTTCAGCATTATAAATAAAACTTAATTACAAATATGAATGTAACCCTTGAGAGTATTAGTCATTCTTCAATGTTTTGAAAATTCATTAAATCTATAGAATTATATTATTTTAAACATTGCATATATTGCAGTGAAACCTGGAGCTTAGGGAACGGAATATTACGTTCCACACGCTTAGAGGGCTAAGAACAAAATAAAAAAAATTCGAAATTTGAAAGGGTGAAATGAGCGAAAAGCGTTCTAAAAACATTCTAAATTACAATTTCTATGGAATCTTTGGAACTACCAAACCGATTTCAAAAGTGATGGGAGCAAATTGATGGTGACAACACCTGCTCCAACATAGGATATATTTTTGGTGGTGCCCCTATCCCCAGGGGGGTGCAGGAGCGGAAAACGTTCTAAAATTGCGATTTTGTTTATACTGAAGGAGCTAGTAATAGGAAATTTGGCATTGTAGTTACTTATAAGATGTAAATGCTCTATAAAAACAAAATTAAAAAACATTCGAAATTTAAAAGGGTGAAATGAGCGAAAAGCGTTCTAAAAACATTCTAAATTACAATTTCTATGGAATCTCTAGAACTACCGAACCGATTTCAAAAGTGATGGTGGCAAATTGGTGGTGACAATCTCTGCTCCAACAGCCTCTTTAATAAAAATCTATGCGTTTCTGACGACTGTGTTTTTCGCTAATTGTTGCCACAGATTAATCTCGGAAAATGAAACATTTGAAGTTACTGAAAAAAATAGTAGCTCGAAAAGTATTTGTCAGAAAAATGTTAGACAAACTGCGTTTGAAAGGTAAAAAATTGTATTTTTCTTGATATAAATTTCAAATCTAATGATTATGCTATTTTTCAAATATTGAATTTGAAAAATTACCAAATTTCACAATGGAGTACCATAGCGAAACCTTCATGCGTAAAAAGATAATGATAAGGGCGACGTGTCCTGGCGTGTATATTTTCTATAGCACGAGTCACAAATTATAGTAGCTTTATTATTCTGTTAAAATATAAAAGTGAATTATGAAATGTCAATATTTTGTTGGATTAAAAGTTCGTTATAAGAAATTGACCAGCGTAGCGGGCGTAGCTTGCTAGTAATATAATATAATACTACTGTTTAATTTACATAAAAATAATATATAAATATATATTAAATATAATATATAAATAATTTTTATAAAAAACAATACCGCACAGGCAAGCATGGGGCGCGCGAAGCGCCTGCCCCGTCGTACCTGATACCGAACTATACACAATATATGTACATACATATATAGAGAGGTGTCGGTTACAGTAACAGTGTCGCGAATTCAATGATTTTTCCCCATCTCAAAAAATGCCCAACACTCCTAAAGAAGTTTTCACTTCAAATATACAGAGGTGTCGGTAACAGTGTCGGTTACAGTAACAATGTCGCGAGTTCAATGATTTTTTCCCATCTCAAAAAATGCCCAACGCGCCTAAAGAAGTTTTCACTTCAAAAAAAAAAATTCAGAATATTAATGACTCAAAAGCATAAATGCCACTAAATTCGAAAGAAAAAATCAGAATATTTGGTAGTTAATAATTGTCCAGAATAAATATCATATAATAGACTCAATAATAATTAAAGTTTCCTTACTCGATTATGAACTTGGAAAAATGATAACGGATAACCCTTTTACCTACCCATACATGACCCATCATACATCATACCCATCCTGTATAGGGTAAGTCTTGTAATCGTTAAAAAAAAAAAAAAAAAAAAAAAAAAAAAGACGGATTTACACGTTTCACACACTGGAGATTTCGAAAAACTTATTTTTAGGGAGAAAAAAATTGTCGATAGTCTGTCTGTGTGTGTGTCTGTAAACGCTCTAACTCCGGAACAAATTGAGATAGAGACTTGGAATTTGATATGTACTTTGTATGTAACAATAAGAAGTTTATTGAATTTCAGTAACCTCGATTATCCGGAACTATTTTTGTCAAACTTTCGAAATAATCGTTCTGATAAAAGGTATATAAAAATTTTCGAAATTGTTTATTTTAAGGATTGAATATAAAAGACAATAATAAAACATAAATTTTGCATAAAAATTGAAGTCGATCGGATAATTAGTTGCCGAGATATTTGTAATCACATTTCCCACACTCTTCGATTTTGCATTACCCTGTATTTCATTCAAATTTCAATTCAAAGATATATTTTAATTAGAAAAGAGACGCTTAATCCGACGCAGTAAACTGTTAGTTTATATGATTATCATTTTTAGAGTGATAAGGATGTTTCTCTTATGCAATTCAGTAATAGAGCATTTAAAGTTTATGACGTCATCAAGCCAGGATTTTATTCGAATTGCAATGCATTTTATAAATAGCTTACGCATGTTTTATTTTCATATTTTATATTATGCATATCCATAATGGATAAGTATTACGGTGGCCCCAAACGATTAGTTTACATAGACAACACAACTTATTTGCACAAATAAACTTAAGTGCCCGTAGATTTTACCTTTTTAATGAATTTCTATACTTAACAAAGATAATGGAAATTTAATAAAAAACTTGTATGCTGCTAATAATTAAGTTGCATCAATTTAAATCTCGTTTAAAGAAGTTCATTTTATGTCCGTAATGTGGCAATGTAACCGAGATTTGTAAATAAACACATTTATGTTTGAAGACTACTCAATCGTGTTAATTATTTTTGTATTTAATTATTTTTTTAAAATGAGTTTCTTTTAGTACTGTTCAGCGAATTACCGTGCATCATTTAAAAATGATTAAATTCTAAACACTGGAACACTGAAAAAAAATTGATTCTTAAATGTAATTAAATTATAAATTAATTAAAATTATTCAGTATTTAATTAAAGTATTACGTTTAGAAAAAAATACTATGTAACTGAATAATTCTTTCTTATCTCCGAGCAGTAAATTTAACAAACGAATAATAACAATATCTTTATAAATAGTAATTTATCTGTCATGTAGAACTTTATTCAGTGAACTGTCCTCAGCGTTTTATTTTTAAGAACTTCAAAACGTCCTAATAATGAATTTAAGTTATGAGAAGGTGGAAAGAAAGCTAAGTTGCAAGGAATTAAGTTGTTATTAAATACTTCCATGATATTAATAATATATTTATTTTGATTTAAATGCCGTTAAAAGATATACTTTTAGCCTCACTGTAAAAAAAGACAAATGTTTCTTAATATAAGAAAATATAATAAAACCACGAGCGAAAACATAAAATAACTTCTTCTGAGTTACCCAAAATTTCGAAAAGCATTCTTATGTTTAGACAGCTCGGAAAACAATATATTTTCGGAATATAAAGAAGCATTTATAAAAACTAAGTTTCTTTTATTGTCACTGATTTTCGGAAACATTTCCGAGTTGTTTTTAGTGCATTAACACTCCTAGTACGAGGTATTAATTTTTGATGAGCATTATTAGTTTTACATGAACGATAACATACAATAACTTCTTCTGTGTTACCCACCATTTCGTGTGTAGACATTACGTGTAGACATTCTTTATGTGTAGACAGATTGGAAAACAATATATTTTCGGAATATAAAGAAGCATTTATAAACACAATGTTTCTTTTGTTATCACTGATTTTCGGAAACATTTCCGCGTAGTTTTACAGTGTATTTATACTCCTAATGCCAGGTATTAATTTCTGATAAGCATTATTACTTTTTCATGAACGAAAACATACAATAACTTTTTCTGGGTTACCCACCATTTCAAAAAGCATTCTTTATGTTTAGACAGATTGGAAAACAATATATTTTCGGAATATAAAGAAGCATTTATAAAAACAAAGCTTCTTTTGTTGTCACTGATTTTCGGAAACATTTCCCAGTAGTTTTATAGCGTATTAACACTCCTATTACCAGGTTTTAATTTTTGATGAGCGTTATTAGTTTTGCATGAATGAAACCAGAAATGTAATTTGAATAACATCCTAAATCGGATTTTATAGCATCCTAAAATCTGATATCCCAGTTTGAGAAAACTGATTAATACAATATAAAATCTGATCGGAAACGATTTCGGAAATCAGTGGCAGTAAAATAAATTTTGTTTTTATAAATTATTCTTTAAATCTGGAAAATATGTTGGTTTCTGAAGTTTATGAAAATAAAGATCGCTTTTCCGAATAATGGGTAACTCGGAAAAGATTATTGTATACTAGCAAGCTCCGCCCGCTGCGCTGGTCGGTTTCTACAAATGAACCATGAATCAAACGAAATATATCGTTTAATTTGACCTTGTATTTGAAAGCAATCTGTATATTTACCTGGAATATCCTTCCATATTACTGACAAATGACGCCATTGCGCTATCATATATTGTAGTGTGCAGTCAAAATTTTAGCTGTTAAAGACCAACTCTTTTATTTGTTCATTTACAGTTAGGGTTTGGTAATGAACGATAAAACTATATGCAATATACTAAAACCATCACTAACAATTGTCGAACTAACAATGCAAACAAATTAACTAACAAAATCCATTCAGTAGAAAGTTTTATAAAGGCTAATCTTTGATAATCGGGTTCATCTGATTGTAGAACTTTTCCATATAATTCTAAAACTAGCAGAACTATATAAAATATACTAAAGCCATCCTTACAAATTATCTACTTAACAATGCAAGTCGCAAAAAATACTTCCAGTAAAAACTTTCAAAAAGGCTAATCTTTCGGAATCGGGTCCACCTGACTATATAACCTTCACACATAACTGTTTGACTAAGCAACGTAGAACAATATGTAGTACATTAAAACCATTCCTGAAATAGCATCTAACTAACAATATAATTCTCATCAATATCCGTCCAGTAGAACATTTTCAGAAGGCTAATCTTTCATAATCGGAATCAAATATTGTAAAGGCTAATATTTGATAAAAAAAATGGTCACCCGATTTTTGAATTTCCCCCTATAATTCTAGAACTAAGCAACGTAGAATGATATGTTATATAATAAAACTTTCCCTGGAAAATTATCAAACAGTGTAGGTTCCATCGAAATCCATTCGGCAATATATTTTAAAAAGGCTAATATTTCATAATCGGATTGATCTGATTATAGAACTTCCCAGAATAGTTCTATAACTAAGCTACGTAGAACGATATGTTATACAATAAAACCTTCCCTGAAAAATTATCTTACATTTTAGGTTCTACGAAAATCCATTCAGCACTAGTCGAGTTATAAGCAGCCGGAACGAAATTTCATATATGTAAAAGTAAATAGAAGTATATTGCCATTAATATAGTTTGCATTTGAATTTAAAAAAAAGTTACTTTTTGGTTAGCCCAGCGCCAGTGATATATGTACATATATGTATATATATGTGTGTGTATATATTCATACTTATAAGTGTACATATATGTATGTATATACATGTATTTGTGTAGATATATGTGTATATCTATATATATATATATGTGTGTATATCTTCCGCCAGTCAGATCAGTCCGATTATGATTAACATGTATATGTATATCACTGGCGCCCGGCAAACCGAAAAGTACCAAAAATATATATATACAGCAAAAATGCAGTCGTTCACTTAAAAAAAAAAAAAAAAAAAAAAAAAAAAAAAAAAAAAAAAAACACCTTTTGGCTTAAAATCTTCATCAAAACTGTTTTTTCTTTTTTTTCTTTTCTTTCTTTTTTTAAAAAATAAAATTAGTAACAGTTTTTTTCTTTTATTTTTCCAGATGTGCAGCCATTTCAATTCTTTCTGCAACAAAAATAGACACGTTTTGGATTAAAATAAAATTGTTTGGCGTCAAAAGTAAAATCAAAATCGCCAAAAACAAAAGATACATCGCCAAATATTGTTTCAATATAGAAATCTTGGCCCTTGAATAATGTTTTAAGCATTACGAACATTCCCAATCAGGTTTAAATTAAATAGTTTCGTTTTATAATATTCTCTCATCAAAACTCTTTTTTTTCTCTTTCTTTTTATTTTTTTATTTTTTTTTATATAAAATTAGTATCAGTTTTTCTTTTATTTGTCCACATGTATAGCCTTTTCATTTCTTTCTGCAACAGTAATGATCGCCAAAAAATTAGCAATAGTAACCTTTTCGGCCAAAATAACAGAACTTTCTATCATAATTATATAACTAATATACGTAGAACGTTGTGTTATATACTAAAACCTTCCCTGAAAAATTATCTCTCGAACAGTGTAAGTTCCATCAAAATCCATTCGCCAGAACTCGAGTTATAAAGGAACGGAACGAAATTTCCGTTTGTGTTTTATATATATAGTAGATATATCGTTTCTGGTTATAATATATTTTCGCAGATTAAGACTGTTTTTTCATTTTCATTTTCATTTTATATTTTTTACGGTGTATGAAATGTTTTAATATCACAAAGATTATCAGATAATTTTAACCCCCCCTCCCCCAATTTTTTCATTTAATGATTTATTCAAAAAGCTCTTAGCTAATGCTGCATAGAAATACATAGCATTATTTGAAAACTATATTTTGAAATATATACGTTCGGAAATGATTTCTGTAAAATGCTTTTAAATAATTATACCGTTTTACCATAATTTATTTTACATTACTACTCAATATTGACTTTTAAATGATAATCCAGAAATTAATCAATAAAAATTCGAAAAATAATTAAAATATTCGTTGCTTGATTAAAATATAACCATCTATAAAATCTATACAATATTGTGACTGAATAAATTTAAAACACTTCCCTCGTTTCTATCACTTTCACAAATCAATACAAGTTAATCATTGTTTATAAACATTTAAGCGGCTGGACCGCGTTTTTCCGTTTTCAGAAAGCAGGTTAAATTGTCTGTAGACAAAAATATCTTTAACAGAATTTGCTTTGAAAAGTGTATAGAAAGATGGGATATAACAGAAATTTTTACATCAAACCGCGAAAAAAAAATATCTTGTATTTTATAAGCATTCTAGTGAAAATACTGGAAAAATTCTCGGATGTACAGAAAGAATGATTTTAGTTAACTGTTTCAAGATTTCATTTTTTAAAAGAACCTTTTTATTCAAAGGAGATAATGCGAATTAAGTTGTTATTAAAGGCTTTTATTGTGCCTATAATGTCCCAAAATTGATTTAAATGTTATAAGAAGAAGTGTTTTGATTGTAAAATTTATTATTTGCGTAATGGGGCATTAGTATCAGAAAAACACGCTGATTACTCATTAAAAACCTTTAAAATTAAGTCAGCCTAGTAAAACTAAAATTTATAAAATAATTACAATAATTAAAGATTCAGAGTCAGTAAAGCAATAATACATAAAATAATTAAAATAATTTGTTTTTTAATTAAAATATAAACTCGTAGAATTTTGTTTATTGTTATACTTATTATGTTCTTAAGGTGTCCATAACACAAAGATTCACAGATTATTCATTACAAAGTTTTAAAATTAAAACCTTATAATAATACTGAAATAAAAGTAAAATCACTAAATTAATCCATTAGAATCTTTAATGCAATCAAATTTGAAAATCATTGAAATTAACCATTTAATTAAAAGATAAAAATCTAGAAAAAAATGACTGAATTATCCTGAAATATTTCTTATCTTGGTTCAATCGTATAAACAAAAGCATAATTAAACATTTTTAAAGAGGAACCTTATCTGTCATGTGGAACCGATCTCCGATAACTGACCAAAGATTTCGCTTTTAAAAAAGAACTTTTCTGAAGCCACGTAGAAAATGGAAATAAAATTGTTATTTAAATGCTTGCATGATGCTAATGGCATGACTATATCGATTTAAATGTCTTAGAATAAATATTTTTCCATATGGAATTTATTATCTACGCAATGCGTTAATATAAAAAAAGACGCTAATGAATTTTAATCTTAAATATAATATATTTGAAAATAATTATAAGCTATCGTTTTTTACTTAAAATACACAAGGGGTGTTCAAATGAAAAGGTACGAAACGTCGTAACAACGTAACCGTTAGCATATTTTCCTATGCCGCTATGAGAGAACGTAGGGAGACATCTAGGGATGCGATTGGAGTCTTCGGCGTGGATCGGAGCATGTGCGGGCGCCCGCATGCGCAGGAGAGAGCAGAGGTTTTTATAAAGAGAGCCGTCCAATTGATGCGGCAGTGTGTGTGAGGACAATATGGCGTTCACATTGCAAAATTTGACGATTGAGGAGCAGCGAGGCGTTATCTGATTTCTGACCGTGGAAGGTGTTCAACCGGCCGCTATTCATCACCGGATGGTGACCGTATACGGAGAAGGCTGTGTGTCCGACAAGTCAGTGAGAAAATGGAGTGCCCGTTTTCGTACATGCCTTGAGTATTTGGTTGATGACCCGAGACCAGGCCAGGCAAACACAGTCATCACGGCCAATCTCATCGAAAAAGTGGACAAAAAGGGAAGAAGACCTGAAAGGGAAGCGCTTCAACTGAGACGACGAACTCAAGGAGTCTGGGAAGGACTGATTCTCGTCACGGACCAGGAATAAAGTCTTTATTTATACCCACAGTGTCGTTTCGTGCCTTTCCATTTGAACACCCCTTGTATATACACATTTAAAAGAAAACACGAGGGTAAATGAAATATGAGTTACAATTGAGTAAACAGGAGCACAAAAAAACTAGTTCAATACAACCTTATTCATATGTCAAGGATAGTCTATTTCTTCATAGTTAGTGATAATCATATTTCTTTCAGAACGCTATTAAAAAATTGTAAACGGATAGAAGAACATCAGGTATAATGGAATAGTCGGGTAGTATGGAATACCAAGGTTTCTGTTTGGTAAAGTGCTGTCACCAAGCGGCACTATCATAAACTATTTAAGAAAGTTTGCAGAATGCGCGTATCGTCGATTGACGTCAGGGCGCTATATTGAATAGTGTAAATAAATATTTGTTTTTCGTCTTAGGAAAGTTTCAAGAGATATTTTTTAAATATTTTTTTTTTATTCCTTATTAGAAGTAATTCTTTTAAATCGAAATTAAGCATAATGTACTCCGAAATACTAGCTGTTTATGATGTAATACACCTGTTTCAGCTCGTGATTTAAGCCAATAATCATAGAGTAATTTTTTTCTCCAAACCCGCAGGTGTCGGGATATATGGGATACCAATATAACATAATACTCCATGAACATGATACACAAAGACGGATTCTTATATTTGTGATTCATGCATATCTGACGTATGAACTGGAGTATATTGTCGGACTACCTAGACACTATATTTTGATCATGCTCTTATGATACCATTACATGTGTTTTTTGCTAATGTTTGTTCGATTTCTTCATTTTAACCCATTCACGGTCAGACTGTTTTCATATTTTTTACTTGGAAAGGGTAGACAAGGACGTGCTAAAAATCTTTATAAATGGTCAACGTTCTGACATTGTTAAAAGTTTAGCAGCAACATGGTGAAATTGCTTTCCCCCCTGAAAAACACCTTCGGTAATAAATGGCCTATTGAAGTCCATTGTGGGTGTATCTGTCAGACTTTTCAAGTGCAGTTTATCAGTGTGATTGATTTGCCCACCTCATTATAATCCCCTTTCGAAAAATTCCTTGCACTGTGTAAACAGATAGGTGACATTCTATTCACATAGAAGGAAAGAAACATAGAAGGAAAGAAAACTAAAAGAAATAGAAAATGTTATATTTCCATTTGATTTTAAAACCTATCAAATAATAAATTCTAAACTATTTCGTAAATAACTTGCATTATATTAATGAGTTACAATCTAATGTCTTTTAATATTTTATCCCAGTAAGGATATTTAATGAAACATTACATCTCATTCCTCGAATAAAACTTGATTATTTACTATATCATCAATGTAAATATAAGCTAGCGAAATAGAATCGTCTAATATGTGGTATCAGATTCAGTTAAATTCAGATATATATTATTTTTTTAATTAAATCAAACCTAGAAGGAATAAGTCTTTATGTATCTAAGATGCCTTAGATTGCAGACTTTCTAAATAAGATAATTGTAAAACAAATGGTTGTTATTTTTGTATTGTTATTTACTTCCATTTCTTTCTTTTATTTTCTCTTTTCTTTTTTGAACAATTTATTTATTTATTTTGTAGCTTCGGGATAATAAGTCTCTTCAGGGATCGTGTTTTAGGTAGCTTTCAATACAAAAAGCTACCTATTGCAGCCGTTCGGAGGAAAGCAATTCCAAAAAATTTTGGTATATTTTCACTGAACATGACCCCCATACCCCTAAACCACCCTCCGTTCAAATGTTGATTTATATCTATATATACAGGGGTCGATGCAGGGTATTTTTTCTTGGGGGGCCCATTTTGTAAAAAATAAAGGTTTTTTTGTGAAATTTATTATATTTTTGTGAAAAATAACATTTTGTAACGAAAGTTTAAATTCAGTTAATCAAATTGGAACCAAGCATTTATAAAAAAAAAACTTTTTAAAATCCTTTTGCTGAAGTTTTCCTCTCTGGTGAACTTGTTTGTTTACAAATTACACATTTTAAAACATCACAAAATAACAAATAAATAATAGTCAGTTTTTATGGAATAGAATTTTGTGAAGGGCCTACTTTATCAAATTGATTTTTGTGAAGGGGTCCATTTTATCAAATTGATTTTTGTGAAGGTGTCCATTTTAACAAATTGATTTTTGTGAAGGGACCTAATTTATCAAATTGATTTTTGTGAAGGGCCCCATTTTATCAAATTGATTTTTGTGAAGGGCCCCATTTTATCAAATTAATTTTTGTGAAGGTGCCCATTTTAAAAAATTGATTTTTGTGAAGGGACTACTTTATCAAATTGATTTTTGTGAAGGAGCCCAGTTTATCAAATTGATTTTTGTGAAGGCGCCCATTTTTTCAAATTGATTTTTGTGAAGGGGCCCATTTTATCAAATTGATTTTTGTGAAGGGATACCCATTTTCTCAAATTGATTTTTGTGAAGGCACCCGATTTTATCAAATTGATTTTTGTGAAGGGCCCCATTTTATTAAATTCATTTTTGTGAAGGGGCTCTAAATAGGCCCCAATTTTTTCCTGGATCGACCCCTGATATATATATATATATATATATATATATATATATAAATGGAAACCCATGTGAAGAACCCATGTAAAGGCAGAAGATCTTTCAGAACATACTCCCAAAGTCAGCGTTTTTATCCGAAATCCAAGGCAGCAGAGCAAGAAAGGGGAAAAATGGTGTCGTCAGGTGACACGAATCGCTTATAACTCGATAAACAGTCAAAATATATTTTACGTGTATATACGCTGTTTTTGTGATGTAATTTTAAGGTCATTTCTGAATACTGGGTAGAATGTATAGACCGGTATAGATGTCGATCTTAGCAGAAAACTTTGCAACTTTGCTGCCAGCTTGGTGACATTGTGTGTGAAATTTCGTGTCAAACACTTATGTGTAAAAATCCAGAAATTAAAATTTTATAAACTTCTTTAACTGAATTATGGTCTAGATTATGCGTGATGAAGTCATAAGATTTTTCACGAAAACAAAGATTTAAATAAGATTGTTCAGCATTGAATGAAGTGGTCAGCCATTGCTTTCGATTTTAGAGACTTAATCGACACCTTGCATTTAATTCTTTATATAAGTTTTTTCTAAGAAAATGGCTTGCTTTGTTGAAGACTAAGCTTTGTGTCTAAACTTTTTTTGCATCATGCTTATTATACGCGTTTTTGTGAATTTTGTCATACGAGTGGTGATCTGTGTGCAATGACTGTTCAATATTATCTACAGAACGAAAGAAAAAAAAAAGATTTACATTAGACTTTATTTATAAATTTTTTGTAAGAGTAAGGAAATATGAAAATTTCGCGACAATATTTTCATAATGTTGGAAAGTGTTTCACAATCTAAGAACGCCACGACATTGATATTTCTTGTTAAATTATTATAAGTAAAATTTCAAGCCTTGTTTTAAAACACGAAAAGATTTCATAGGTTAATGAAATATTTTAAATGACCAAAATAAATTGTGTGTGTGTGTGTTTTTTTTAAATAAATAGTTTTAATTTACCTATTTTAGGTTCGTTTATATTAATAAGGCATTCAAGTATTAAAAAACTATTTTAGACAAGTTTAAAAAAGATACAGAGAATTATTTTAGAGAAATAATTTAATAAATAATAAATACATTTAATTTAAAAAAGCCATATCATAACATAATGTAACATAAATAAAACCCATCGTGAAAATAAAAAAAAATGATTAACTAAAAAAGAATATTCTGTATAAAATATTAAAATGAAAGTTCTATGTTCAAAATCAGAAAACATTTTGTCTTTTTAAAAATACAAAAAAGAAAGAAAAAGAAAAGAAAAAAGAAAGAAAAAAATCATACTTATTTGGGAATCACACAACAACAGTGAAGTGACTATTAACAGTATTCTCAAGGCGAAACTCTATTTTCTAGCACAACCACAAATACATTTTTAGTCTTAAATGCACGAAAGTCAAATCCACTTATCAAAAAATGAAGAATGGTGTTCGATTCTAAATCCTTTCAATAATCATACCTGAGAATTTAATGTTTGTATATGTAAAAACAAGTCCGTGAATCTATTATAAAATTTCGCATAGTTGAGCGGGTAAAAATGTTGTTTTTTACAAACAACATTAATTGAATATTGTTTGTAAATTTTTGTACGTATATTCAAATTAATAAATTTAGGAAACATTAACTAAAACTGAAACAATTAGTATTCATGACTATATCTAGTTCATTAGTTTTCCTAATACACTTTACTCCTACACTAGCCTTCCACTGAAAAATGTTAATGCTCTTTTAACATTTTTATTAAATTTCCAATTTTTTTTTCGTTTCACTAGAAATCATCTTTATTCTGAAAAATCCCTTCCAGATATTGCAATTCTGAGTGATACTGATTTCACAAACTTTTATCGTTTAAAACGGTGTAAAAAAAGACGTCAAAGGATATTTTCCACATTTGTTGAAAAGCCCCTAAAAGCCCAGAATTATAGCAACCTTGCCACATTAACAATGTCAAATAGTTTACAGGATACTGTTTAAACTATTATTTTCTAAAGCCGTTAATTTGAGTCATTGAGGAGGCGTTAAAGTGGATTTCTAGAGAGCAACAAAGCCAGAAATGTCTTACGCCGCAATCGCAATCTCCATATCTTTTGGATTGAGAAAAAAAAAGTTTTATACAAGGGTCTTTGGGATGGGTGTCTATGATTTCGGTCTTGTCTGAAAAAAGAAGTAAAAAAAAAGGAGATAAAGAAAAGTACGGAAATTTTAAAATGTTTTGATGAGAGGTCTAGTCAATCATACTCGGACGGGCAAAAAAATTTCCAGATTCCCTCCCCCCCAGCTACGGGCCTGTAACTTTTACTGAAATGTTAAAAAAATGCGAGCAATTGGACTAATAAAACCATCTACAACTGCTTGCAGTCTTTAATTTAATCCCAACAATTATAATGGCAATTTTGAACATAGTGATCAACTGAATGTCTCTAAAAATGAAAAATTTGTGCATAATTTTCTTACATCAAATCAATTCTTCAAGATATATTTAAGGCTCTTACAAATATTGAGGAGTATTAAAATTTAATCAATCAATTTTATTGGTGTTCAGTGAAAGTATTAATAAAGTGAAAGTACTAATTCAGTGAAAGTACTAATCATCATTTTCTTTTAGTTCTAACAGGCCGTCTTTATAAAAACTAAAGGAAAATCATGATGACACCTGTACATGCCTTTGAATTAATTGATCAAAAACTTGATTTCCTCTTCCATTACAAAAATGGTGCTATTATATTTAAAAATATCAAACCAAATGTGAATGTTAAATAACGTCTGTGAGGTAATGTCTTTGAAGTAATATTTCCGGTCTTATCGTCTACATTTAGACATCCAAATACACATTTTTTACACAAATTATTTTTCTTTGGTTTCATATTCGAATAAATAATACCTGCAATTTCTTTCTCTTTTTAAGAGTAAAAATTGTAAATTCCTATTCCTTTTTAATCCCTTATTCGTGTAATTTTACAAATCTGACAAAATGTAATAAAAATATGATTTTTATCAGATTTATTTATATTGTACACTCTTTATATATTTATTTAATAATGCAAAATTCTGATTATTTATAAGAAATAAATTAAATTTCATTGTATAATTCTAGAAAGTTAAAAAAAATTTCCATCTACATATATAATTCTAAGAAAGTTAAACTAATATTCCATCAATATATAATAATTATTCTACTATGTACTCTGAATCAATTAACATTCTTGAGCTTGCCTATAAATGTAACCTGTCTATATTGATACTTTTTCTGGTCCCTTCAGTATTGTTATAGACAGGTTTCACTGTTTTATTTTTAAAGTTATGCTATAATTGGTACAGCAACAATAGTAAATTAGTAAATAATTTTTGAAGTGTAATATTAATTTGGTATTATTAATATTATTTGGGTATTATTATATTTGTTACTATTACAAAGCAAAAGTGCTGTAAGTAAAAAAAATAAAAAAAGAAAAAAAAGAAAGAAAAATCGATTTCAGTTATTTAGTAATATATTTAAACAAAATAAATTGAAATACTGTTAGAAAAATAAAAACATATGTATTCATTAAAAAAAATTAAATAAATTTAACATGGCAAAACATTTTAAATAATAATAATTAATGTAATGGATTAGAATCGTATGGACGAGAGTTTTAAAATAAAATAATAACTAAAAAATGATATTCTATGAAGTTGCTTCCTTTCATTTTAGGATCGGTTTTGAAATACAATGTCACTAGATGTAGGCTGTACAGAAAACGAAATTCTCTGAGACATTTTCTAACCAAATCTGTAAGGCATTCACCTAAAATGCAAATAATCTAGTTGACAAATGGTCTACCTATACATCCATTGCATATGTGGGAAGGGGGAGTGTGCTGACAAACGCCTTCTTTACCGCCCAGTCTGGGGGGTGAGAAAAACGCACATAGACGGTCATGACCACTTAGAAGTAGAAAATCTGAACCGTTCATACGCGCCCATGACCATTTAGAAGTAAAAAATCCTGACCATCTATAAGCGCTCATGACCATTTAGAAGTAAAAAACTTTGACCGCGTATACGCGTTCATGACCATGAAAGGGTTAACCTCCACTTCCATATTTCCCGACTATCTCACAATATCTTCAAAATACGTTTATTATTATTATTATTATTTGTTTGCAAGTGATGAAATTTTCTTAAAATAATTTCTGTCTACAAAAACTATTCGCAGTTATTTGTTGTTTGTAATTGTAATTGGTTTCCGGGTTTTAAACAATATCGTTATGTTGCATTGGCTCAAATGTAAATAGTATTCCGCAATACCCGAAGTTACTCAAGGATTAAGGCCACACCATTTTTTAAATCAAAATATTTCATAAGAAGACTTTGTTAAACGATGTAAATGATGAAAATTTAGTTGTTTTTAAATTATTGCTTGATGATGATAATATTGTTAAATCGGTTTACGTGTCACCAGAAGAATGGCATTTTATTAGAATTTATAGATTTTAGTATTGTCATTCGGTACAACAAAATACGGTCAAACCTTCATACAGGAGCACATCTATTTATTATATCCCGTAAATAATGCCATGTTAAAGAAATGCCCGGTAAATTCTAATCAGGCAATTGTGCTTTGCTTTTGCAATTGTGATCTATGTGAGTCACACTGCACATAAGGTCATTTTATTACTGGCCATATTACTGGTAGCACGTTCCAGTTGTGGTACATGTTTTTAAATGTAACTAACTTTTTGCGTATTAATTAGTGCATATAAATTATATAGATCATATACTTCAATTGTGCATTGTATTTCCTAACTGAAGTAAGTTTTAGCATACTGCGCAGTGTACATACAAATCTATAGATTATATACCATGACTGCACAAAATAATTCGGATATTTTGTTTGACTGTTTGTAGTAGTTGCTGTTTCGTTTTCAAATTTGTTATATGTTTTCTAAATTATTGACTTAGTAAACTGGGAAGCTTTGTTAGAGTATTCTGAATACTAGCCGCCACTGGCGACCAGTTTGGTCTCCGTTAAATGTATGTTAAGCATTGTAACACGTTACTTTTATTCATAATTTAATTTTTTTCCGTAATCCTTCGCCAAACCGAAAGATTCTAATAGACAAATCAAGAACTTTTGCGATCATGGTAGCATTTTGCATATTTTTTGTAGTTATGTATTTCATCTTCCTTGATAAAAACCGCTTAACCCACTTAAGCATTTGTCCTTCATGTCCGTTTGCTTATCAGTTGCAATATAATCTCTAAGGCGGAGATTCTTAAACATATTAAGTAATTTTTCGTAATTGGGTCCATTGCCAATTGACGTATTTTAGTTAATACGATTTGTTGCAATGAAGTCTATTTTGTGAAAGTCTTTAATGATATCCACATTTACACTGAGCTATATTGTTGCTAATATTTATTTTTGTTTTTCGTTAACTTTGGCTGTAGACTCGATTGCGAAAGATTATAAATTCTATCATTATTCTCATCTAAAACGTCTTGAGTAATGTGCCATAATCGGGCTACATATTATTACACGTAATTTTCGAGTATGTTTTGGTGGAAAATTGAACTTTTGAAGGCCAGTTTTGATAATCGCATTCGCTTTAAACCATATTTTCTGTCAGGACTTTTGACCCATGACGTACAATCTGATTAAAATTCACGAACTTCCTTATAGATGCCTTGTACGACTTTGTTTTTCTCTGCTCCCTTTTCTTGATATAGTTCAAGAGTTTTTATAATAGCGTAATTCTCTTATTTCGGCATGTCTGCTTAATGTCTACTGACTATTAAGATTCGTAACAGGTAAAATACTCCGCGCCAACATTGACACCTATAATTCTAATTACAGCAACCCGTTTTTTCTCTCTATATTGTAACTCTATAGTTAATATTACGTAGTAGAAATATAAAAGACTATTGAAGACGGTTCTATTGATGTAGTAGGTATAGATATGAATAGTATATTCATGGGTATATAACATGTGATTAGAATATATATCTCATATTCATTCCGGTGGATATAACATACCCCAAATAAAACTTCTATCTTAAATGTCTAATCTAAAAACCATCAATATAATTTTATGTGTTTAGTAAGTGTATACAAAAATAATTTTCTGTATTATTTTACTTTAATTCTATATTATTAACCATTTTTAATGATGGGTTCTTTTGGGTACAGTTGTCGCAGACGCACCGGGGTATCATTTTGGCGCCAAAATGGCGATTTTATGCCTGGCCAACCCGGCGTTTTCGGCTAGATTTTGCTTCGTATGGCAACCTGGTAGAGCAGATTCCGCATGCTTTATAATAAATTAAATATTGTGTGTTTTATAACAAATTAATGATTGTGTGTGCTTTTAAATAAAATTGTGTGTTTTTTTAAAATATAAAATGACTTATTTCATAATAAAATAAAAGTAACATGCTGTTTTAGCAATCTCTAACAGGTGTCTGAAAATGGGATTTTCTCGCCAAAATGGCGCAAAACAAAAATCGCGCCAACCCCGGAGCGTCTGCGACAGCTTTTCCAATTTAAAATGCATGCCGTTCACATTTTTCATTTAAAATAGAAAATAGAAAAATAAAAAAATAGGTACTTTTCCGTTATACGGACATCATGCAAAATGTATGCTAATGCATAATGTATGTAAATGTATGTATTAAATGTATGTAAATGCATGCTTGGCGACAATGGTGTCCGTATAACGGAAAAGTACAAAAAAAATAATATCATAAATCAAAACATTTGATTTCAGAATCAAAGTATCGTTTCTAATTTGAACACGTGAAGAATAAAAGCTGGTATTAGCGATTTTTAAAATGATATTTGCGAGATTTGCACCCAAATAACATAAAAGTACTTAATGATGTTATGTATTTTATAAATGTATATTAAATTACTATTTGGAACGCGATTGGTCATTAACAATGGTAAATATGATTGGCAATTAACAATCATTTTAGGTGATCTCTCTTCCTGCCACGTATAATACATAAATATCAAATTAACTGACAATTCGTTTCGAAATTTGATTCATTAAATATTATTACATGACTTGTACTTGTTTACATTCAACTTTGTCAAGAAAAGATTCCGAAGGAAGTTGAGTTGTACAGCACTTTATCAAGCAGAATTATGGTAAACTTTGATGGTCTTACAGGTCCTGGTGCGAATTACTTTTTTGACACCAGGCAGCGCTCCAAAAAATCATTCATGGAAAACTTATTTTATGAACGATTATCTCCATGGTTTAATGGTTTAATATTTTAAAACTTCACGACGAATGAATCTTTTTTTTTTGTTGTTGTTTACTTTCATGGATAGAGAATTTGAACTGCGAAGCTAATTTCAACTAAAGTTATTGCAGAATATATACCTAATTGAACGTAAGTCATCTCTCAAATATTAATTTATTTTGAACGATCTTTCTAAAAATGTAACATTTATTAAATTTTATTCGAAAAAATAATTTTGAATAAAAATGGCCGCCTAGCATATGAAAAAGCGATATGGGCATCCCGGAACTGTTGATGACAGTCACATGACTTACGGTTTTATTATAGAGATGTTGGAAAGTGTTTCATAATCTATGCTTAACGCGGGATTTTTAGTTCTTGTTTCACTTTACCTTCATTTTCCTTTAAAAATTATACGCCAGTGAAAACTTTTCAGATTCTTAACTTAAGGAAAGAGGATTATGATTTTGATTTTGTTGCTGAAAGCGTCGAAATAAGACACTAGACAAGAAATAATTTTAAAAGTCCTGCCAGAATAAAAGAGGTTTATTGACATAATAAAGTGTAGAAAAAGAATGTGTCAGTTTATTTATTTCTTAGGAATTCTTTGTCATTTCTCAAAATATCCACAGAATTTAATTTTCTGCGAGAAATTGAAAAAACTTATTCTATGTAATAAAATACTACTTTTTCCAGAAAAATAAAGGTTTTCTCAATTTCAACTTTTACGTCAATTCGCAAAATAAACAACACGAGTGATAGACGTAAAAAATCTTCAAATATTTTGTCTCAAAACATTACTTTTATGCAAGCGTTTTTATTGAATCTACTGTTATTTTCGACAAGGATGAAGAATGAAAAGAATATATATATTATAAAACGTTGTTGCAGTTTTATTACATTTGCTTTAAAATTAAAGTACAATTCCGCAAGTTCTATTTAAAATATTACATTTTTTATGATAGTGAGTTGAAAAAATATTTTTTTGTTATAGATCTATTGAAAATATCACAAGTAACTTTTAACGATACATTTTAAAGGTCGAAGGTAAACAAAAAACTATTGGGTTGTTCGGAAAGTTCTTTCCGTTTGGGAAAGTTGGTTCGTACCGGAAAATTCTATCATTTAATTATTAGACATTAATTCTGATATCTAATGTATAATAACTGACAGGTAGAATTTTCTGGTACGAATTTGGTTTTCCCAAACGGAAGGAACTTTCCAAACAACTCAATAGTATATTGTGGCCATCACGAAACTTTCCTCTATCTAAATCAAATCAATTTAATGATTTAAATAGTACAAGAAATTCCATCGATATAGCAAAAAGTTTTTTTTATATCTAAATGCATAACATTGTTATGGAATCGTGGATAATGAAGGCATGCTAAGCATGAAGTTTTGTTGCATTGTGTGCATTTAAACTGGTGATATAATCATCGCATATTTCGAAAACAAATCAACGAATTTCTGTCTCTCTTCTTAGATGACAGCAACCAAAATTCAATGACATCGTATCCTTATCTTGAGGAGGATATTTGATGTTTCGTTGAATTCTGTGCGCATAAAATGGAGATATAATCATCACATAATTTGAACAAATCATCAATTTGCGGCATGTTATGTTTGGAGATTTTGCCCCAAAAATAATCAGGACCAGTTCACATAAGGATAGAACGTCATATGGATTCCATCCTATTCTACTCAATAGTTCGTGAGTTACTACACACTCAAAATGTGTGTCACATACAAACACATATACAAGCGCACAGACTCACGAACAGACATTTTCTAAAAACAATTAAATCATGTTCAGAGTCGTCTAAAACGTATAAATCTGTCATAAACCGGAAGTCGAAATTTTTCACGAATCCAATACTTTCTTCTTGTATAGATAGAAGAAAGTATATTGGATATATTGATACATATATAAATATTGAATATGATTATTAAATGATTGTAATAATAATCACCAAACATCAATTTAAATGCACTAAAAACAAATTTTTAAATTGTCACATAATATGACTATTTTTAGCTGGGTATTACGATATTCACACAGAGACATTGGCAAGCTATTTTTAAACCAGTGACAGCATTGATTTCAATTTCATCGTTTGCAGTTCAATATTTACAGATGATTTTTGTTTTTTTGCATAGGATATCTTAATTTAAAAAAAAATCAAATAATTTTATTGCCAGTATTCATGTGATTCACTTCAAAATTTCACAGACTTATAGAGACTGCTCAGACGAGGAGGCCAAGTCTGTAGAGCATAGATGTCCCTCCCGGTACCTTTATTAAGGTAATAAACGTACAGTTTCAGCTGGAGCTGTTCACACCAATATTTAAAAATAAATTATGATTTTAAATAATTTTATGAAATATATAAATTAGAAGTGTTTAACTCAAGGCCCGCGGTCCACATGTAGCCCGCCTGGGGTATTTTAGTGACCTGACATGTCATTTCGGATATTGAAAAACAAATGTTTTCTTCAAAAGCAAAAACGGGCATGTATAGTGATCTCTCATTTATACAGATGTAAGATCATTCTGTTTTGTATCACTATTTATGAATAGTATTTTTCGCTTTAGTTAATCGTACAATTATCAAGAATATTATTTTTCAGAACTAGTGGTAATAAAAATATTTACCTTATATATAGCATAAGGGAGAGGTATCTGCATACGACTGCAGATTATTCATACTTTTAAGATGAGTATCAGTATCTTTTTTTTTTTTTTTTAATCGGGAAATTAATAATGTTACCATTGTTTCGTAAATTATGTACACACAGGCATGCACATTAATATGATATAGGATTAGCGACAGTAGTACAGACTAATAGGCGGTCGTCCTACGATTGCTTGTTAGGATTGCAGCCAGGATACTTTTCAACGTGGATGAGAATAATTCCTCTTCCAAATTTTTTATGCGCCCGCAAAAATGAACTCAAAAAAAGAACTCGTCCGTTTTACTCGAAATAAATTAGCAACTAAGTTTAATTAGGTTTTTGGTTTCAGAAACATACAATCTTTGAGTATCTACAAAATGACGAGCTCTGATCCAAAAATAAGGAAAGTCAACTTAAAAAAAAGTGGTCTTGTACTTATTTTTTCTTTGACTATAAAAATAAAGCAGTTTATCTTATATTCAAAGAAAGTGTAGCTATAATGAAGAAATACAACGTTAGGCCGGATTATGAAACTAAGCATAGTGAGAAATATTTTGTTTAGTTAAATATTTTGCTAGGGATAAGCTGAATGAATTAAAATCTTAGCTGAATTATCAACAATGTGTAAGGATTCAATGTTTAAGGTTCAGTAAAAACATGGGGCACGAAAACAGTGTTCATGTTAGTTACATGCTAGCAGAAAAAATATCAAAACGAGGAAAGTCTATCACTAATGGAGAAATTATTAAAGAATGTATTGAATATTCAGTTGATGTAGTTTGCCCATCCAAGTCTCAAAATATTAAGATTAGCTTATATAGTGTAACAGTAGCGTACAAGATCTGGCATCAGATATTTACAGTAAGTTAAAATCTAAATGCAAGAATTTTGTATTTTATTCGTAAGCGATGGACGAATTAACAGATGGTACAGATATTACGCAAGGGGCTATTTTCATCAGTTCTGTTGACAGTTGTATACCTTCTTGAAAGATATTCTGGCTGAATGTGAGCTAGGTTTGAGCAATGTATCTGCTATAACAAATGATGGTGATCCTACTATGGTAGTTCATAAATCAGGATTAACAGCAATAATGAAATATAAGGCGAAAGGCAGCGATAATATTGAGAGGATGGTTTTCCACTATAACGTTATTCATCAAGAAAATTTGTGTCATAAGTTCTTATCCAATTTTGATCATGTGGTGACTGTTGTTGCAAAAATTTCTAATTTTATTTTATTATAAAGACAGTTCACTAAACTACAAAAAGTTTCAGAAGTTCCTGAATAATATGGGAACTGAGCATTGCGACTCTATTTATTATACTGAAGTACTTAGTTGAGCCAAGGGAAAATGTTTCTACAGTTTTTTAGAAGAATGATGTTCAACAATTCATAGCAAAGACAAACCCGTTTGCGAGTTCCAAGAACAGTTAAAAGATTTTGAATTTTTAGTACACATTACTAGCCACATCAATGATCTGAACTACCTTTTACTGGGAAAAGGTCGATGTCCCTTAGCAAAAAATGACATAAAATTACCATAAAAAAAACAAGGGAAATCTTATGGCGTTTTGCCTATGGTAAAAAATATCCTATGGAAAACCATATAATCCTATGGAAAACCATATAAACATTAAGTGTATCATACACTTGATACATTTAATGTTTATATGGTTTTCCATAGGATATTTTTTACCACAGACAAAAAACCATAAGATTTCCCTTATGGGTTTTTTTATGGTAATTCTATGTCGACGTTTACCATACACTGTGTATGGTAAATGTCTACATAGAATTACCATAAAAAAACCCATAAGTGAAATCTTATGGTTTTTTGCCTATGGTAAAAAATATCCTATGGAAAACCATATAAACATTAAGTGTATAATAATTTTCATGGCACTGTATGGTAAACGCTTAAGGAGTTTTTGGGATGAAATCTTATGGCATTTTTATTGTGTTTTTTAATGAAATCTTATGGAATTTGTATGGTACAATCTAATGCATTTTTTATGAAATCATGGAATTTGTATGTCACAATCTATGGTGTTTTAGAATAAAATCATATGGTACCATATGATAAGGTACAATCTATAGCAATTAAATAAAAATATAGCATTTATATTAATCTAAAATATAGCATTTATATTAATCCTTTACAGGGACAAGCAAAAGAATTCAGTTACAATACTGTCTATGGGCAATAATTGCTGGAAGTGCGTTTTTAAGTTGTGGTATGCATTTTAAATTTAACTATTTTTTTGCATATTACTTGCTGTGTGTAAATTTATAAATCATATACAGGGTTGCACAAATGAATTTCAGTACATTTCTGCTTAATTACAAAATAATAAATTGCTGAAGGAGAATTTTCAACTATGTTATACGTTTCGTAAATGAACAAACTTTTTGCACACTTCGTAGTATATATCCCAATTTATAGATCGTATACAGAGCTGCACAAAAGTATTCGAATATTTTCTACTATTTTATGGCAGTTGCCGAAATCGAGTTTTCAAATATTTTATGCGTTTTCCAAATTGTTTACCTAGCCACTTACTTCTATCCATTGTTATTATTTACTCCAGCATCTTACAGTATTATTACATGGTAGTATTATTGCTCAATATCACATAGTAGTATTTAGTACTGCTAAGTAGGATTCGTAAATTGTATTTTCAGAATTTGTATTTTCAGAATAAATATGCATTTCAGAATTACATAGTATAATTATTGTTCAATATCATAAAGTATAATTTGGTAATGCATAGTGGTAAACAAACCTGCTGGGTGGGTCTAGTTGAGCTTAAGCTGATAGGTAGGCCATCCTGCCCAGTTTGACATTGACCTTGTTTACCATGGGTTTTTAATGGATATCTGAAGGAAAAAAAAACATAAAGAAAAGTACTAGCAATAATTTTCATAATTATAGAATAAAATCGTGTCTCAATATTTAAAAGAAAACAGTAATAAAATATCAAAAGATTTTTCTAAAGACTATAAATATATATATAAATATTTAAAAATGCATTTATTAAAAAATTACCTGGATTTGGAAAGACAATTTAAACAAATCCCATTTTATATAGCTAGAAAAAAAATATGGATTTATGATATCACTGAAATATTATATTTAGACAATTATAAATAAATTACACAGACTTAGAATTTTTAAACCATTAACTCCATTTTATAAGTAGTGTAAATTGAGTGTGCCATGCGACACAGAAATAGCTATTATTTTCACTCAAACCAAATTATCAATACCTACCCCACCCCCCATTTATTCTTTTAAAACCCTTCTTTGAAAATCTAATAGAATAATCTATCATCAAGAATCCATTCCCCCCCCCTTTTTTTTTCAATTATTTAGTTAGAAAATCATTATTAGCACTATCACTGTTTATGCAAAATACACATAAAAATAACAATAAATCTGTGAAACCTGTCGCACACAGCCTAACGAAAGCAACAACTCGCTTGAAAAAGATAAAAATAAAATAATTTAAAAATTTTCCTTTTTTTTAAATTAGATAAATATTGTTCACACAAAAAATCTCATACAGGCATAATTAGAATATAATAATTTTCAACCCCCCCTTAAAAAAAAGAAAAAAAAAAGAAAAGAAATCTGAACTTTTTAAATTATTTACATTAGATAAAAATGTTTTTAAATACTCTTGGCGTAATAACATAAAATTGGCACATTATGTTATATTCCTTACAAACCTTTGTTTTAACCAAATTTCTTTATTAAAAATCTTAAAATAATTTTAATGTAACAGCAAAAATTATTTGTTACTAGGGGGCCTACCCCCTGCGAGCTACGCTCGCCAACCCCCGCTCAGACTTCGAGGCCTCTAAAAACATGACAGCGTGCTTCGTTTTAAAAATATTGGTAAATCTGTAATTGGGTTGCCATGCTTTTAACGTTTTAATGGGGCATTTTTTTATTATCATGGCCTCATACACAGCTGTTGTGACAACTGACGACTCTTTTAGGGATTGATAAGTAAAATCAATTACACCTTGAAAACCAGCTTGTATAAAATGGTTAGGTTTAAATTGTGGCTGCATCTCGTACTTTTATAACAACGATCTGTATTCTATTCTTCCTTTGCGTTTAAGGATGAGAAAAATTCCATCTGCTTGTGAATAGCATTAAGAACCACGGTATTGAAAAGTACTATGTTATAGACATTTTCAGTAACAGGTTTTGATTTTCTCTGTATTTTAGTGCACCATCATGCATATTTTCATGTTATTTTAAATATGTAAATTATTTATTTTAATTAATATTTATATACGAATTTTCTAATAATTATTTATCATACAAAATTAATTAAATATTTTGTGCATGCATGCCTGCATTTATTCGGCATCAATTGATGAGATATTTAAACAAATTTGCTATCCGCGATAATTTTACACCATGTTATGTCACTTGAATATTGTCCATAAGAAAATCGGGTACTTTTCCAATATAGGATCCTTTGCTTTTAGGTTTGTCGTAATTCGAGTTTCAAAAACGAATAGATTCGTTAATATACATATATTTGTTGCCAAAAGTTATGAAAACAAACCCAATGAACTTTTGGTGATTTTCTATAATAGGGGTCTTGACGCTTTTTTAAAAAGCTTGGCGCAATTCGGGCATCAGAAAGTGAGATTTGGTGCCAAATGACATAAACAGCCATGGAAACAAATTCAACGATTTTTTTTTGTTTATATGCGTATTTTAATTATACGTATATTATTATTGTTTTTTCTATACAAATTACTTCTGATTATATATAAAATAGGATAAATGACATTTTACGCTAAACAAATTGTATAAATATTGAAAAAAATGCTTCTGTATACGAAATGACAAAGTAAATAGGTTGACAGAAAGTATGTTGCCAAATTTCCTTTTCCGCCAAGGCTATTTTCTCTGTTTCGTCAAGGCCCCATATACTGGAAAAGCACCGAACTTTTATGCTTGTTTATACATGTATTTATATGTATATATACAATTTATTTATAATTGTCTTTCAATTTACCTCTTTTTGTACATAAAAATAGATAAATGGCTTCTTTATATTAAATAAATTGTATAAACATAAATGACGTATTTACATAAATGACGTCATTTGGACGAATTTATTCAAAATATTTTCAGTTTATAAATTAAATTAAATGCTGACAGACGATTGAATCCTGACGATAGAAATGTGATTTTTTTTTTTCAAATTTTCGTGAAAAACATAATTTAATCACAATCTTGCCTTCATTATCGATTGAAATAAAAGATAAATTCAATTTCAATTTGAAAATGACGAATAAAAATAAATCAATAATCCCTATTGGGATCCTTTTTTATTTTTTTCCCTTTTTTGTCACAAAAAAACTGAGTAATTAGTTGCCATCATTACAGAAATGTCATTAAAATTAGAAAAAAATTAATATCTCGAAAACTAATTCCAATTTCAAAATTCTATTACCAGTTTTGACATCCGCGGATTTTTATGGACAATTGGTATTAATTTCACCATCAAGCGTTTAATATTTTATTAAAAATGGCCCTGAAACATAATCAGTCGTTTCATAAAATCGTTTCATAAATTCGTTTCATAAAATCGTTTCACAAATTCGTTTCATTAGGATTTTTTATATATAGGGTAGATTACAATGTTTAAAAGAAACACCAATTCTCTAGCTTTATGAGTTTCTAAAGTGATTACAGAGTTCAGAGTGAATAAAAGTTGGATTTATTAGATTTAAATAAAAGCATTTTTAAATCAGGTCTTTATATATTTTTTAAAAACTTTAGTTGCTAATTAGCTTACATTTATAAGTAATTAAGATTGAAATTATATTAATAAAAATATAGTGATGGCACTGTGCGACATAAACTATCAGAAACAAACTGATCACTTCAAAACTGCATTCTGTTTCAAGAATTAAATAGGGACTTGTGAAACGTAAGTACTTATAAAGCTTCTTAGAAATGCAATACAAAAATTAGACATTAAGCACTTTCTTAGGACAGCAGGGGCCCTGTAAAAATATTTTTTTTAAATCAAAATTTGGTTATGATTAATCAGAGAAAAAAAATGTTTGCAATTTTTTATCCATCAGTGGCAGGCCATAATATTAAAAATTTCATCGACAATTTGGAGGAAATATATCATAAATACATCTTCTTTAAAATTTAAACTTAGTAAAATGAATTATAAATTTAATCTGCTCAAATACATTAAACTGCAGACATTAACAATAAAAACTACTATATTTAAAATTAAAATTTTTTTAAACGTTACTAATATAATAATGAAAAAATAGAAACAACAGAAAAAAAACACTTATACTAAAAATTACATTTATTTCCAATAAAACTAATTATGTATAGATATTTTTTTTAACAGACCATTTACAAGGTTACATTTTGAAATTGGTGCTAATGACATTTCATCTTTCAGAGCCACAGGACTGATTAAGAATGCAGGCCTTGATTCTGCCACAAACTATGTAAAAACTGCAATACATGTTAGCAACTACAATACTGCCATAATCAGACAGTTTTCTTTAAACACTATCATGCTGTCAAAATATAGGAATAACAAAGTGTCTTGCTTCACATCCGCAATTGCAAGTAGACAGAGAGAATCTATCCTGGCCAGAACATCATTCACAGCATTATTATCCTGTAATAATAATATTAGTTAGAAGGAAATGTGTTCTTTCCTAATACAAATTCTAATATGATTATGATAAAATTTTGTATGTTAAACTGTTTTAAAACAAAATGTTCCAAGTGTGAGGCACGTATACTGGTCATGCGGGATCTGAAAACCACAAGCCTCAGCACCTATGCCGGCCGCTCATCCCGAAGGGGTTAAGCTGCATTAGTTTGTTTTTTTTTACTTTGCAAAAGATTTTCAAAATTTTAATATTTTAAGAACTTATACCTTAAAATATTAATTTAAAAATGTTTCCATCAATCGAGCACAGGTTATAAATTGCTGACTATTGTTTAGAGTTATTAAAACTGTATACAAGTTACAAACAACAACAATGAAGTTAATCATGCGCCAAACCACACGCTCTAAAATAAGCCAATAGGCTCTGAAACTGCAACACTGAAATATTTTAAAGACTGCAAAGTAAAACAAAAAGGTACTTTTCTGTTATACCAATGCCATTTTCGCCAATGTAATAGTTGGTGCCAAATGAAACATTTGATTTTTTTTTTTTTTTTTTTTTTTTTTTTTTAACCTCTGTAAGTACGAAAGTGATCTTTTAAAATATATAACATTTGGAAATTTCAGACTTTCACGAACTATTTTAGTATTAAATCAAAACAAATACATATACTTAAAATACAAGAACTAATAAATATTATAAAATAAAATAACCATTTAAAACTCAATTTAAACTGCAGACATGTAACTGTCTTTAATTTCAAAAATAGCAAATTCAGATTTTTCGCAGACACTATTAAATAATAAAAAAATGAGATATTTTTCCACAATACCAACACCATTGTCGCCAAGTGTAATAGTTGACGTACAAAATGAAAATCACATGAAATGAATCATTTGGAGAAAAAAAAATAATAATAACATTGATGGTATGGAATTAGGCATTTAAAATATCACATTTGAAAACTAGGACTTTCACAGATTATTTTATTAAATCAATACCAATATATACTTAATTAAAAGAACAAATAAATATTATACAATAAAATAATGAAACAAAACTCAATTTAAACTGCAGGCATGATGATGTGAATGATGCATGTAAATGTCTCTTAGCATTGAAGTAAACATTTCATTTTTTGAATGAAGACATTTATGAGAATTTTTAATAAAAACTATTTTTATATACCTAAAGTCCTGAAACAATTTCATTGGTATAACCCCAATATAATGGTAAAACCCATCTCAGCATCAATGATAAATGTAAGTTATAACTTAATAAAAAATTATTTGTAATCGAAAAATAGCAAATTAAGATGTTTTTGCAAGGTTACGATTAAATGGCATAATCCTATTTCACTCCACCATTTGGCGCTTTTTAAAAATGATGCCACATTGGCGATTTTTAAATTGTTTACTTACATTTATCATATTGTAACACAAATTATCATTGCTCAGCCTTTCCAACAATAAAAGAGCTATATCTGGCTGACTATCGACTATTTGGCAAGAATTCGGAAAATGGTAGAGTCAAATAGGAACTAACCTGATTAAATAATATCAATTAAAAAAATTATTCATGTTCAATAAGTAGCAAATTTTAATATTTGGCATGGTTTGCAATAAAAATCCTTTGCACGGTCAGTGTTGAAATAAATGGCTTATTTACATACATTTTGGCATGGTGTTGGTATAAGAGAAAAGAATACTTTTAAGTTAGCTGGGTGCCAGTGATAACTCGCCAAATCTTGTTTCAGGCATCATTTGAATTGCAACCCTTTCAACTCAAATGATTTGAATTCAATGAGTTGAATTTCAATTTCAATTCAATTCTTGAGAGTTTGTTATTTGTATTTATGTGTTTGTGTTTACTTATTTTATCACGATTATAATTTAACCATTTTTAAGTAAGCTTTTTAAGATATTACATTGCAATGTTAAAATATCGGTTACTAGCTAATGTTAAAAGATTGCCAAGAAAAAAAATAAGGTTGGTGAGAATAAAAAATTTTGGTGATCGCTGGTGTCCGGCTAACATAAAAGTACCGGAAAAAACCAAAAATGATTTATGGTAAATAAATAGCGAGTCACAGTATTTGGCAGGGTTTTCAATAAAAATCTCACTTGGATGATCAGGGTTAATATAAATGGCACATTAGCGTACATTTTTGCATAATGTTGGTATAACAAAAAATATATAAATACAAGATATAGTACTATTTAAAAAATATATTATGCTTTTTAGTTTATAGAAATATAGTTTATAGAATCTCTCAGAACAAAACATCAAAATAAATATAAATTTTAAATTTAATGAAATAAATTGGATCATGCTTAAATTATTAAATATTTACATTATCTCAACAAGCATCAATTAATTTAGCATTAAAGTGATTTTCTGAAATAATTTCGACTGGCATCTTAAAAATACACCAAACATATGTTTGCAACAACAGGCAGACTACTAACACTTATAAAAGGGTTAAAAACAAAAACGAGTAATTAAGATTGCGAGTTAAAAACAAAGATGAGCAATTAAAATTGTCAGAGATAACAAATAATACAACAAAGTTAACATTATTAGTAGAGTTCATCTTTTGTCTTGGAAAAAAAAACTATTTTAACACCATTTTTTCCAAACAATAATCTTAAATGTATAAAAATATGCCATGTAGTTCTGTTGTTTGGAAATCCTGGTGTAATTTACAGTATGTTACTAAAATGTGTAAAGAATATAATTACCTATCTTTTGATTCTTTGCAGGCATACATAAACAATAGCTGGTGTTACCTGCATTACTTTCTTCATAGTCATGTGATGAACAGTTGCAATATTTTGACAAGTAGTTAAATTGTTTAACACCTCTTGGTTTAGCATTCGTTTTCTGAAAAAATCACAAGTAGAAATCATATATTCAACCTTGGCAGTATTGTTTATTTTCAGAAATCACATTCCATAAAAAAAAAAATAATAATAACACTCAGAAATAGTATACATATTGGATACATATTGCAGGATACAATATGGCGAATTTTTGCTTTACATACACTAATTTACATCAAAATCATAAGTAATAAAATTTTATTTATTAATTAATCAACTGTAATAGACAAAACAACATAATTAACAAAAAATTTTGTAAAAACACTGTGATCACTGTTGATTTCAGTGCCGTTTTAAATTTTGTTCCTTCAACTTAACTGTAAATTTCACTGTTTACATCTGCAATGATACATGGATTTGAGACAGTTTTTTGTACAATCAAATTTGGCTAAAATAAGTTTCTGGAATAATTTTCGTCGTCACGCAACCCGATCTGAAACAAAAAATTGAAGTTAACCCGAAACCCGACCCGAACCCGACAAAAAAATCCATCGAACCGTAACCCGATCCGAACCCAACAAAATAAATTCCTTCATGTCACAACCCGATCCAAACCAGAAAATTCAAGATAACCCGAAACCTGACCCGAACCCAATAAAAAATCTATCGAACTGTAACCGATCCGAACCCGACAAATTAAGTTTAGTAGTTATGCAACTCGATCTGAAACTGAAATTTTAAGTTAACCTAAAAACCGATTTGAACCTGAAAATTTAATTTAACACAAAACACAAAGTCGAAACGCAACCCGAACCAAAACTGAAAATTGAAGTTAACCTAAAACCCGAACCCGTCAAAAATTTCATCGAACCGTAACCTGATCCGAACCCAACAAAATAAATTCCTTCGTGTCACAACCCAATCCAAGCCAGAAAATTCAAATTAACTCGAAACTCGACCTTAACATGATAAAAAAATCCACTGAACCATAACCTGATCCAAACCCGACAAAATAAATACCTTCGTTTCTGGTTTGGGTCGGGTTGTGACATGAAGGAATTTATTTTGTCGGGTTCGTATCCGGTTATGGTTTAATGGATTTTTTGACGGGTTTGGGTTTCAGGTTAACTTCAATTTTCAGTTTGGGTTAGATTTCGGGTTAAATTAAATTTTCAGGTTCGGGTCGATTTTGGGTTAACTTAAGTTTTCAGTTTGGTTCGGGTTGCGTGACGACGAAATTAATTTTTCGGGTTCGGATTGGGTTACAGTTCGATGGAATTTTTTTCTTGGTTTGGGTTAAATATTATTTTCAGGTTCGGGTCGGTTTCCGACACGAAGGAATTTATTTTATCGGGTTCAGATCGAGTTGCGGGTTAACTTGAATTTTCTGATTTGGATCGGGTTGTGACACGAAGGAATTTATTTTGTCGGGTTCGGATCCGGTTATGGTTTAATGGATTTTTTGCCGGGTTCGGGTTTCAGGTTAACTTCAATTTTCAGTTTGGGTTAGATTTCGGGTTAAATTAAATTTTCAGGTTCGGGTCGATTTTGGGTTAAGTTAAGTTTTCAGTTTGGTTCGGGTTGCGTGACGACGAAATTAATTTTTCGGGTTTGGATTGGGTTACAGTTCGATAGAATTTTTTTCTTGGTTTGGGTTAAATATTATTTTCAGGTTCGGGTCGGTTTGCGACACGAAGGAATTTATTTTATCGGGTTCAGATCGAGTTGCGGGTTAACTTGAATTTTCTGATTTGGATCGGGTTGTGACACGAAGGAATTTATTTTGTCGGGTTCTGATTGGGTTATGGTTCGATGGATTTTTTGACGGGTTCAGGTTTCGGGTTAACTTCAATTTTCAGTTTGGGTTAGGTTTCGGGTTAAATTAAATTTTCAGGTTCGGATTGGTTTTGGGTTAACTTAAATTTTCAGTTTTGGTGTGGGTTGCATGACAACAAAATTTATTTTTCGGGTTCGGATCGGGTTACGGTTCTATGGAATTTTTTTTTATGGTTCGGGTTAACTATTTTCGGGTTTGGGTCGGTTTACGACACGAAGGAATTTATTTTATCGGGTTCGGATCTGGTTATGGTTTGATGGAATTTTTATGTCTTGTTGGGTTGGGTTATTGGTTAACATCGAATTTTTAGGTTCGGGTCGCGTTGCGACATGAGGGAATTTATTTTGTCCGGTTCGTGTCGGATTTCGGGATAACTTGAGTTGTCGGGTTTGGGTCGGGTTGCGACTCGAAGGAATTTATTTTGTCCTTTTAGGATCGGGTTACGGTCCGATGGAATTTTTCTGTCGGGTTCGGGTCGACTTCGTATCTAATGTTCAGGTTCGAGTTGGGTACAACACCATATTTTGACAAAGATCTGGTCATTTTCTAAATAGGCATTGTCATTTTTCAATTAGCCTAATGCTATCTAGGCTCTTTGCAATAAGCCTGAAAAACACCAGGCTGATTGGGAAAAGGGAAATGATTCTCCAATTAGACCGGCTCTTTGCAAAGAGCTGGATTTCCCAATTAGCTTACGACATATACATTAGGGTGGGTCAAAAAAACCGAAATTTATATAATCGAAACATAATAGTGCGGGAAAGTTGCCATTGGTAATAATGAATAAATTCGCAAAATATTACACCAAAGGGTCAATATCTTTTACCGCCGCAAAGGGGCCAAAGTTTCAAAAAATCGCAAAAAAAAAATTATAAAAAAAATAATTATCCAACCATACCAATTCAATTTCAAATGGAATGCAACAGCTACATCAAGATGTTAGTAATGTTACAATAAAATTTCATTATGGTGAAATCATTTCTATTACTGCCGTAGGGACGGCCAAAATTTAAAATAAAAATGGCAAAAATTTCAATTATCCGTTTTTTACAATTTAAAATATGCCTACTATTAAAAAAATTTACATTATATCTAGTAATAACTTATCTAGTAGTCTAGTAATTTTGAATGTGGGGATTGCCAACCAAGGGCGAGAGGGGCCCGCCCCTCCTAAATTTGTGAAAAAGGGACTTTATGAAGAAATTTTGGGGATTTTTTTGGTAAGGGGGGGCTCTTACATAAATTCCCCCTCATTTTTCACTTTTGCCTCCTCCCCTACAAAAAATACCTAAAAATTTCCAGAAAATCCCCAAAATCCCTTCAAAAAACCCCTTTCTCTCAAATTGGGGGTGGGGGGGGGGGGGGCTCTCGCCCTTGGTTGGGAATGCCTATGATCAAAATTACTAGACATTTATAAGTTATTACTAGCTATAATGTAAATTTATTTAATTGTAGACATATAATAAAAATGAAAAAATTTAGAAATAACGAAAAATTAAAATTTTTGCCGTTTTTTTTTTTTTCAAAATTTTGACCACCCCTGCGGCGGTAATAGAAATGATTTCACCATAATGAAACTTTGCATTGGTATGGTTAGATAATTTATTAAAAAAAAAAAAAAAAAAAAAAAAAAAAAAAAAAAAAAAAAACAATTTTTTTGCGATTTTTCAAAATTTTGCCCCCTTTGCAAGCGGTAAAAGATTTTAACCATTTGGTGTAATATTTTGCGAATTTATTCCTTATTACCAATGGCAACTTTCCCGCACTAGTACATTTCGATTATATAAATTTTGTTTTTTTCGACCCACCCTAATATATATATATACATAAACACACATACACAGGGCATTAACTCTAAGCCCACTTCATGAGTACATCAGCGATTCTTTCTTACACACAGTTACTTGTTAGTACTTGGTAACAATACTCTGTGCTCACAAGGAGACCGCCAAACATGATGCGCACAAATTTTGATGATTTTAAAGTATGTTGTAGGGGTCATACCCCTAACTATTCAGGTCAAAGGTTTCCTTCAAATGGGCTTTAGTTTTCGAGAAATTTCGGGTTAAAGTTCAGCATGCATTTCAAATACCCATTAGTTCGCAATCTTGAACGAGGTCTTCGTGGCTCTGTGCTATCGCGCACGATTTGAGAGCCGGCGATGAGGGTTCTGCCCTCTCATGTGACTTCTACCTTTTTTCAATAAATTTTATATGTTTTTCGCGTTATAAGTCTTATGCAGATTTATGAATTCTGCATCTTTGAACTTTTTGATATTTTCCTAAAAATTCCATTTACATTTTCAAATTTTTCGTGAAAATTTATAGTTTTTGGGCGATTTTTATTCTAATATTTCTGTTGATGAAAATCCAAACTATTTTAAGTCTTGATATCTCGTCTTTTTAAAATGATTCTTATTTACAATTATGTATATTTAATTATTTATTTATCGTATTTATGAAATAATGCATTTTTTAGCTGCATTTTCTATTTTAAAAAAAATTAAATGATTAAGAAAAAATTAACAAAATAATGTATCCTTTTAATATTTGATTTGTTCTAAATATATTGAAATATGTTAACTGCTGAAATACTAAAATATTTATCATTACCGACATCGACATTTTTAGTTTATTAAATATGGAACTAATTGTGTGATACATTTCGCAAAAATATTCTAAACAAATTCCGCATTAAAAATCGCCTTTAAATATATTCTTTACGTAAATTGTTTTAACAATATTGGAAGAATGTATAAATTAGCATATTATATATTCTTTAAATACGTAAATTGTGATAAATATATTTAAAAATGCATTAAATTTGGAAAAAAAAAATTATTTCAAACGTGGTAATTGTCTTTAAAAATACTTAAATTGTGATAAATATTAAAAAATTCATTAAATTTGGAAAAGAAATTATTTCAAAACGTGGTAATTGTCTGCAAAGGATTAAACGAAATGGATAAAAAGAAAATTTTATTTATTCTGATATTACCGTAAAAGTCATTGCAAACGATTTTTTTTTCAGGTATTTTTTATATCTATTGTAATTTACAAACGATTTTTCATTTCTAGTTGAATTTTTCTGTATGTCATCGACTTGTTAGAATTTAAAAAAAATTCATTGTAGTATATTATTTTTTATTTGTGGAAATCAAAAATGATGTCGAGTTTGAACTTTACAGTTAAATGTATTTAAATAACAATATATACACTATATTGCCAAAGATGATTGGTCACTTGCGATTTTAGACGTTTTGTTAACTATCTAGAAAAATACATGAGGAATTAACCTGAAACTGCAGGCGTGTAAACAGTATAATATAGGTTATATATTTCCGTGAAGATTTTTTTCACGAAACCCCATATGGGACGGTCAACAAATTGAAAAAGAACGAATATCTTTTGGATAACCCTGTAAAAACTAATGTAGCAAAGGCGTTCAAACACGAGATTATTAATAAGTGGCTTATTGTGATATACTGTGTTCATTTTTATGAGGATAGCATGCACACTCGTAGAGAAATTAAGGTTTTTATAAAAACAGTCCCAAATTTCGCCTAGTTTTTTGCTTATAATTTGCAGAGTTCTTAATATAAAAAAAAGTTCTTTTCAGAAAATATGACAAACAACATTGTACACAATGCTCTGCAATCAGAATTAAAAAATAATAAAAATTGGATGAAAAATTAGCAGGTTTACTAAAAAATGTTTCACTGCGCATGCGCGAATGCAATCAAAATATAGTATACATAATGTATTAGCTAAGTATATAGAGCAACTTTTGGGAAAGTCTCGAAATCATAGCTTGAAAATTCTGAAAATTATCTTCTATAGAATAAGCTCGAAATCCATTGCTCCCAAAAAGAAGCAAACAGATGAGGGGTTGTATCCAAATATAGTAGTACGTGCAATATTGTGTACGCTATCTTGGCACTAATCAACAGATATTTGATACAACCCCTCATCTTTTTGCTTCTTATTGGGAACAACAGATTTCGAGCTTATTCTATCGACGATAATTTTCAAAATTTTCAAGCTATGATTTTGAGATACAAAAGTTGCTCTATATACTTAGCTAATACATTATGTATATTATATTTTGATTGCATTCGCGCATGCGCAGTGAAACATTTTTTAGTAAACCTGCTCATTTTTCATCCAATTTTTATTATTTTTTAATTCTGATTGCAGAGTATTGTGTACAATGTTGTTTGTCATATTTTCTGAAAAGAACTATTTTTTATATTAAGAACTCTGCAAATTATAAGCAAAAAACTAGGCGAAATTTGGGACTGTTTTTATAAAAACCTTAATTTCTCTACGAGTATACATGCTATCCTCATAAAAATGAACACAGTATATCACAATAAGCCACTTATTAATAATCTCGAATTTGAACGCCTTTGCTACATTAGTTTTTACAGGGTTATCCAAAAGATATTCGTTCTTTTTCAATTTGTTGACCGTCCCCTATGGGGTTTCGTGAAAAAATCTTCGCAGAAATATATAACCTATATTATACTGTTTACATGCCTGCAGTTTCAGGTTAATTCCTCATGTATTTTTCTAGATAGTTAACAAAACGTCTAAAATCGCAAGTGACCAATCACCTTTGGCAATATAGTGTATATATATATATATATATACATAACTGGCTAAAACTTGGATATAAGCATTATTGTTTTAATATTTTATTACTCCTTTCAAGATATGTTGTTGAAATTACCTAATCATACATACCTTTAGAAAATTTGAAATAAAAAATATTTTGTATAAATTATAAAAGAATATAAAATTTTATTTAAAATTTCATAAAGTTAAAAAAAGTATTATTTTAAAACGGTTATTAAAATATAAAGGGTAAATAATAATAAAAAAATAAACAAAATATAGACATAATTTAGCTTGGAATTTCGTGAAATATTAATTTCAGAACTCCACAAAAAAAAAAAAAAAAAAAAAAAAAAAAAAAAAAAAAATGTAAATTATTACGAAAAATTCGAAAATGTCAATGGAATTTATTAGGAAAATATCAAAAAGTTCAAAGATGCAGAATTCATAATTCTGCATAAAACTTATAACGCGACAAATATATTAAATTTATTTTAAAAAAGGTAAAAGTCACTTTAGAGGACAGAACCCTGATATCCGGCTCTCAAGTTGCGAGGCTAGCACAGAGCCACGAAGACCTCGTTCAAGATTGCGAACTAATAGTTACTTAAAATGCATGTTGAACTTTAACCCGAAATTTCTCGAAAATTAAAGCCCATTTGGAGGAAACCTTTGACCTGAATAGTTAGGGGTATGACCCCTACAACATACTTTAGAATCATCAAAATCTGTGCGCATCATGTTTGGCGGTCTCCTTGTCAGTAGAGTAGTAAATAGCCAACAGCCAAGTACTCAATAACAAGGCCAAAGTAACATTGCGTTTTAATGTTTTGAAATAAGTTAAACATGGGATTTTTGAAATCGGGGAGTTTCAGTGGAGCAGCCCCTTAATATAATATTGCTATACATTATCAATTAATATGCTTAAAAAAAGTAAAATGTTATACTACTATTTCTGATTGTTTCAGCCAAGCACAATCAAAATGTGGCTGCTGAACAATTATTCTGAATTAGCCTAGTACCAAATATACACAAAGTACTTAGTCCAAATACATGTGTAATTATTTTCTATGTTTGAAAATAAAAAATTGCAGCATTATGAATTTAAAATAGTGTAGCGAGTACTGTTTTGGCAAAATAAACGAGTACCAAATACTAGGACGTGTACAAATATCAAATAATAGCATACAAGAAAAAAAGCACATAAAATCGAGCTCAGACGTAACACTCAGAAGATCAGAAAAATAATCTTACAAACCAACTGCATATAGCATAACTAATTGCACACACAAAGTTAAATGCAAAAGTTGTGAAGTGCCATTGTGACCATGCAGTTGTGTAATCATGCATTTTTTAAAGAAATTTTCTGCATAAATCATAAAACAGCAGCATTTGAAAAAGGAATGATAAGTAAAATTTACTAAATAATTTAACCTAGCTAAGCTACATGTGTACATTTACCTATTAAAACAAAGTGTTATTCAACATTTATTGCATTCACAAACATTTTAAATATGTTTATGTTTTCTCTCTCTCTGTATATATACAATATATACTGCATTAAAATAGTTGAATAGTTCAGGTAATCAAAAATGTCACAGCGAACACAAAAACCATTTTTGTTTAAGTGGAACTCATTTAACTAAGAATGTATATTTATTTTAGAAGTTTAATTTTTAAAACAGCAAAATTAAATTAAATTAAATTACAGCATCTCAAACTGACGCAAAACTTCACTTTCCAAAGATCAAAATAGGCTTGACAACATAGCGTGTGTCGTTTCCATCCTAAATAAGAAAGTAATCACATATTACCGGTTCAACCTTTTTTTTTTTTTTTAATTTTACACCAAATGTTCATTAAACAATGACGTTTCATACCGTTACATCTTCATTAAGCTGATAAATTATAAGAAGTAGAATTAAAAATAGAATATAACTTAACTAATCACAATATAACTGCCAACATGCAAAAGCTTTTATTAGAACATATTTTTAACGTGATTACTTAAATCAAAAATGATTACATAAAGTAAAAAACAGATAAATACATACCTAAATAAATCCAGTAAACTAGCTGTCTGTGAGAAGCACAAACTTCCAAAACATTAATTAATTGAAAGTCGATCACCAGATAAACATACAAACATCAAGCCACTGTGCTTCACGCCAGACGCAGCCGAGCCGGACGCGAGAGAAGTAAACATTTCAAACAGTTGCCATTTCTTCAAATACAAATAATTACCATATAATTTTACCATACAAGTAATTAACATATGATTTTACCATACATCATGCTATGAAACACCATTGAATGCATGGTAAATTGCATTACCATATAATTTTACCATATACCTTGCTATGGAGTACCATATAATATATGGTACACTGCATTGCCATATAATTTTACCATATACCTTGCTATGGAGTACCATATAATATATGGTAAATTGCATTGCCATATAATTTTACCATAAACTTTGCTATGGAATACCATAGACAGAAGAATGTTTACCATATGAATACAGTAGTTTTACATATAATGACATAAAAATTTTATGATTTTCCATATAAAACCATATGTTTCCATAAAAAATCCCTATGTCATTTTTTGCTAAGGGGTTATAATCCTTATGACAATATGAAATATTTTGAGACAACATTAATGCTATAAGAGCGTAAGCTAAAAATATAAAACCCTTTCATTTCCCTACATTAACGGGGTTATGGAATAAAACTATATAATGTGATCTATTTCAAATCTCAGAGCGGAATTCAAAAGCCGATTTTCCGAGTTTCGCCTGAATGAAATTCTGATGAGAATGTTCTCTTCACCATCCTCAGTTAATGTCGTGTGTATTCCACCTAAGCAGCAGTTGGCATTTGCATATGTACAATGTGATTCAGTCTTAAATTCAAGAGATGACCCCAGGGGACATTCCCACAACCCCAAATTGTAGGATTATGTTTATTAATTGTCTAGAATTGCAGTTCTCCCTCCTCCCCCCGAAACTCCATAGTGTTCCTGCTAAAATCACTGACGACAAAATGTAATATTACTTACAAATATAAACAAATAAAATACTTTTCTTATGAATCAAGAATAGCAATGTTTTTTTTAAATTTCGCAGCCTCTATATTCAACTCTGTGCTTACTTGAAATTGCGCCCTGACTGTGCGTTTCCATATATATCTAGAATACTGGCCTTGGCGTATGTACATTTCTTTTTTACGGGTGGCCCGCGGAACTACAAGAAATTATTGATATGGCCCGTGTGTGCGAAAGGTTGCAGACCACTAATGTAAATGTAAATCATGATGTTAAAATTTAAAAAAATGCAATCGAATCAATTAAAACAATGTGTTTTCTTTTATAAGAATATGAACATATTATTCGATTCTTAGGCTTTCAAAAGGTAGTGCCTTAAAATACTTTAAGTAATTCATGTTGATGAGCAGGATAAATAAACATATTAAAAAACTCAACCATCAAATTGAAATCATTCCATGTAGAAAGTTTAAATATGATTCAAAGAATTTTTACAATTTATTCAAATTATTACCAATGAAAAACGATCATTGTTTATTTAAATCTACACATAAGCAAGAATATGTTATAAAATTGCAGATAGAATGTCAAAGATATTCACAAACCTATACAGAAATAAAACATCTGAAAAAAATTTATTTCAATACTTTGCTTAAATATATATTACTTAACTATATATATCTTAATTATATATCAATACTTTTACTAAAATATATATTATTTAAAGGAAATGAAATTTAAAATATCCACTTTTGCTTTATTTGAATCTTCTTGTTCTAGATAAATTAAATGACACCGCTAAGATATTTTCAATGGGAAGGAATACTTAGATAAAAACCATATATACACCTCTCAGAACCCGTTTAGTTACAGAAATCTCCATTTAATAACGAAGAAAACAGACACGTTACACTGAGAAGGCGGTATACTCTTTTTCATAGTGACTGGCGTATCTGGGTCATACTAGATTATTTTCTTGTAGATAGTGTTTCAAAACATGTTTTCAGATTTGTACCAATCACGGCATTATAACAAATGTGAAGAATCCGGATTTTCTTGATACGATTATTACAATGTATTTTATTGATATATATAAAACTAACGATGTTCTCAGTATGTATAATGTGCTACATTTCTTAGATTTTTTTTTATTTGAGAGCATAATATTTTAGGAATTGGCGATTTTAAATTGAAAAGTAGAGTTTTGCCGGATATTAATAAATCTAAAGCAACAGGCAATGATGTTAAATTTAAGTAGTGCATTATTTTCTTTTTTGTATAGTTTTTTTTTAACAAAAACGGATATAAGGCGTTATATGTTGTGGAAAATAATTTTAAATGGAAATTTTTTTTTTATATTTAAGTAATTTGTGAAAAAAAAATGTTTTGAAACAGAAATGTGTAAATAAAATGATTTCCATTGAACCAAAAGTCGAGAATATTTTAAAAATCAATAATTCTCAAATTTATGAAATAACAAAATATCCAATTACACAGATTCGATAAACATGAAGCGGGGTTCTTTGTATATACAAGTTTTCAACTGTTATCGTCGTCTAAGAGCTAGTTTCTAAACATTAGCTTTAGAGGTATAGTTCCAAAAGCAAAAAATGTTGCGAATGTTGACCATCAACCTGAAATCCACTTACGTCAACTAAGTTTTTTATTTTATTTTTTTATTTACGAATTTAAAATTATTGTATACTCTCTGAGTCCTGTAAAATATATTTAGAAAACCCTTCTGCATGCTCTAAGAAGTAGAACATCGAGAATTACATTTTTGTTTGACAAAAACATCCCTAGTTCTGATTCTTTGAAATTTATAAATTATCAGCGTTTTCTGGCACAAAAAATGGAAACACGCATTTTTTGTTAACAAAGTTTACATTCCACACCACCAAGTGCTGTCTCAGCTTGTCCTATTAAGCATACACAGCATAAATCATCGTAAGAAGTAACATCTTACTTATGCTGATTAGACTGTCTATCACTACAGATCTCGGACGAGCCACTCCGCTATTCACAATTTTAAACATATAACGTTCTTTGAGATAAAAGTTTCCCACCATTGCTCTCTGAAAGTCTAACGAGCCTTATTTATTGAGCATGTGCGTATCCCAGCATTCTACTCACTCTTCCATACTGCTGAGAACTCGTATACAGCCATGGAAAAAATTAAAAGGACACGTTGGAAAATGAGTAATATGTATGAAAGTAATCATCAATTGAAAACAAAATCAAACATAATTTACTACTCGTAATTAGAAAACATTAAGAACCTATTAATACGAAATTAAATTATAATAAAATTTATAAATCACATCTTAATAGAAATATATGACGTGAAACATGGAAAAAATTCTAAGGACATAATGAAATATGTCTGGACATAAATTAATATTCTACAAAATCACCTTTTTTGTGCAATGACCCTTATTAATCGTTCAGTAATTCACTCAGAAAATCCAGTTAAAGTTTGTTTAGAAATGTTTTTCCACGCTAATTCCATGGATGATATCAAATCGTCTGTATTTGCATATTGTGTGCCATGCTTATATACTTCTCTAGCTAAAATGTCCCATAGATACTCTGTGGGGTTTAAATCAGGGCTTCTTAGCGGCCAATCCAAAAGTTGGATAGAAATTGGCCTCGAACCATGAACGTGATGCACGAGACACATGGAAACTTGCATTGTCTTCTTGAAACAAATAATCACCACCTGTTATAAAAGGGATCTTCAGATAATAATTTTTCAGCTAGCATATCCACATATGATTCTGAATTCATGCGTCCTCGAATGGACACGATTGATGTTGTTCAATTGTCTGCAATATCTGCCCACACCTTCACAGAACCTCCTCTGAATTGGCGTTTGGTAAAAACAGATTTATCTCTTCAAGTTATACCAATAATGGCGAAAACCATCTGGTCCGTCCAAATTAATTTCTTTTTCGTCTGAAAACACCACATCATTGCAGCGAGATCCAAAAGAAACGTGTTTCTTAACAAATTACAATCTAATCTTCTTATGTAGTTTTGTAAGTGGTGGACGTGACCGTAGTTTAGCATATCTAACATTGGGATTATTTTCCAGAACATTACGCACTATTCGGCTAGCGCATGGTAGATTCATTTCTGTTTTAATTTGAGTAGAGCTCTGTTTTTTACGCAAGCTCGAGGCGCAATTCCACGTTTCTGGGGCATAGTCAGAGAAACAGGCCTACCTGTATGTGTCTTCTTGCCATAATCTTTTAGATTCTTCAAGAAATTATAAATTACTGTTTTAGATCTGTTTATATTCCTTGCAATTTCACGTCCAGTCATTCCACATTTTCTATAAGAATGATTTTTCCCTTTTCAAACTTAGATAGTTGTGTGCTCTTTGGCATGATAAAGAACGAGAGAAACTGAACAATCTTACTGCGCAACAGGTTTCAGGCTACTTTAAAAAATCCTATGATATTACCAAATATGCAAAATTTTGTTTGCGATTTCAAAAGAAATGCGTGTCCTTATAATTTTTTCCGAGCTGCAAGCTATTAAAATCTTTTAAATTCATGCCTTTTAATGATTTTCTAAATTTTCAACTTAAAGTTTGTTTGGAAATGTTCCATTTCAAGCCTTTTTATCATACAAATATTTACATAATTTTTTAGCCAAGCGGCTCCTACATTTGGCGACTTTTCGCTTGTCCTTAATATTCTTTCCATGGCTGTAGTATACGGCGCCTTATAAGTGCTAATGGCCGGGAGCACTTTAAAAAAGTCCTTCCGGCCTGTATCGGGAGGAAGAGGTAGCTTTCCTATATCTTCGTTTTAAAATTTTAGCTAATGTTACTCGAAACAGCAAGCTAAAAAGCAAAGAACCCGGTTACAGACGATTCGTTAATACTCAATTTAAATAAGAAATTTGCCAAATTAATTTATTCGCCAAGTTGGCTTCATTTATGAAGACTTATTTTTGGTCGCCAAATTTGGCAATAGTTCGCCAAGTGTCGCCAAATTTATGCGAGAATTTGGTGTTAGCGAATATGATTATATAGTTTTACGCATATGATTGCGAAAATGATTACAACAAAGAAAGATAATAATTTACGAAAAATCGCGTTCCCTAAAACTCATAAATTAATCATTAGTTTTTTGTAAATTGCTGTCTTTTTTCAAAATGTCAGCCACCCTAGAATTTCAATCTGCTCTATCTCAACCATTTTTTCAGACAGAGGTAAAACAAACAAAAATGCTCTGGATTCCCTGTATCAAGTCCTAACACTTAAGCAAAAAGTAAATTTAAATTTTTAATTTTTTGTATGTTTATTTTAGTTTTAAATCTTTCAGTGACCGCCATTTTGAAACAAGATGGCGTACCAAGCTGGCCAACGAACTCAGTCTAGACATTTGTGAGCTTAATATACACATTAATTACATCCTAATTGATTTATAAATACGAGTGTTATCCGCATGGCTTAGATCAGATATATATATATCAACATTTGAACGGATGGGAGTTTTTTGGGGTTTGGGGTTCATGATCGGAGAAAATATACCGAAATTTTCCGGAATTGCTTTCCTCAGAACGGCTGCAATAGGTAGCTTTATCTGTTTTTCTATTGAAAGCTACCTAAAAAAAGCGGTCACGTTGTGGATACGATAACTCATCGTAGACATAATTTAGAGCAATGAGACAATTTTTTTTCTTTCTACCAAGAGCTGCTGAAATATGCAACCGTTTTTTAAAATATGCATATATAGAAAAGTGGCATCATTTCAAAGGAAAATGTAAATTTTCAACAAAGATTTATTTACGTAATGTTACACAGAAAAGTGAGGTATCAATATTTCGAAAAATAGTACGTATTGCACTAGAAAATACGTGACGATTAATGTTGCAAATGATAAAGTCGGTGTATTGAAAATTGGCGGAGCTACAGTGTCCACCGATTTTGAAAATGTTGTTCCGAAAGACAATTGCGCTGTAAGTTTCCGTTACCGTTTATTCACTCTTTTTCTATAGCTCCAAAATTGTCCTTTCAATTTCCATATCGATTTCTAAGAAAATATTATTTTCGTGACTATAATGAACAGCTTAAGCGGACAAAAAATTGAAATTTTGAACTAGTAAACATGTGTTACCTCATAACACCGTTCTATTTTAGGGAACAGTGTGTCATTTATCGTCTGCCACAAATTTATTCATCTACTAAATTGTAATATTTTTGAAACGCCTCGTAGCCCATTACCGTTTTAAGGAACACAATACAATTTTGTAAAAGTGTGTCGTGATGTAATGTCTTGTCTTAAAAAGAAAATAGTACTACATAGAAAGGTATCGCTTTCACCATCACTCCATACTCAGCTTACGGTTTAATGGTTTAATTTGTTTAACATTTTTTATTTAAAAATTAGATTTGCTTGATTTTTTTTTAATGAGTGATTTTGCACTGAAAATCTAAATTGATAATTGATTCTTTCTACGTATATGATTTTAACAGCTGTAGAAAGAAAACACTGTAAAAAGTCATTTTTAGTACAGAAAGAGTGACAGAATAAAACCACTATTTTTGTTTTAATTATGTTGTCAATTTCAAATTTATACGATTATTTAAAGCCTTTTTTTTTTCAGTTTGACGCTATAGTGTCGGCATTCGGACACTTTACCCCATGAGGATGTATTGTAAAATAACTCTCATAAGGATATCGGTCTCCATAAGCGTATACTTCGAAAAAATTGAAAAAATTTCAGAATATCCTTGTCCTGAGGATATATATATGTTTATAATAAAAACGATATAGCGTCCGTAAAAAAGCAACAAAAAAATTTTAAGTTTATTTATTTATTTATTTTTTCGATGTGTGATTTTGCAATGAAAATCTAAATGGATAATTGATTCCTTCTACGTATATGATTTTAACAGCTGTAGAAAAAAAAACACTGTAAAAAGTCATTTTTAATACAGAAAAAGTTACAGAATGAAACCACTAATTTTTTTAAAATTATACTGTCAATTTCAAATTTATACGATAATTTAAAGCCTTTTTTTTTCAGATTGACGCTAGAGTGTCGGCATTCGGACACTTTACCCTATGAGGTTGTATTGTAAAATAACTCTCACAAGGATATGAGGTCTCCAAAAGCGTATACTTCGAAAAAATTGAAAAAATTACAGAATATCCTTGTCCTGAGGATATGTATATGTTTATAAAAAAAAATTATAGCGTCCGTAAAAAAAAAAAAAAAAAAAAATGAAAGTTTCTTTTTTTTTTCCCGATGTGTGATTTTGCACTGAAAATCTAAATGGATAATTGATTCCTTCTACGTATATGATTTTAACAGCTGTAGAAAGAAAACACTGTAAAAAGTCATTGTTAGTACAGAAAGAGTGACAGAATGAAACCACTAATTTTTTTTTAATTATGTTGTTAATTTCGAATTTATACGATCATTTAAAGCCTTTTTTTTTTCAGGTTGACGCTAGAGTGTCGACATTCGGACACTTTACCACCCTATGAGGTTGTATTGTAAAATAACTCTCACAAGGATATGAGGTCTCCATAAGTGTATACTTCGAAAAAATTCAAAAAATTACAGAATATCCTTGTCCTGGGGATATGTATATGTTTATAAAAAAACGATATAGCTTCCGTCAAAATAATAATAATAATAATAATAATAATAATAATATATATTTTTTTTTCTTTACTTAAAACTTATCCAGCTGGTGAAACTGTGTAAAATGAAATAACTTTAGCAACACACAACTTATGTTTATTCTATAAGCTTAAAGAAATAATATTAACTCTTTTATTCAATAATGTTTGTTAAATACAGTAATAGATGACAGAGCCATATTCTGGAAAGAAAATTCTGTAAAAGTTATTGTTCGTATAGAAATAGTGAAAGATTTAACCCTCATCACGTTAACCCCAGATGAGACTGCACTGTAAAACAATTTTCAGATAACTTGCACATTTTATTTTTACTATTTTATTCAATAATGCTTTTAAAATACACCTATAGATGGAAGAAATATTTTATCTTTCAATGTAAACAGTCGGAAAATTCAACCTTGACGAATTTTTCTCCTGTACTGCACAAAATTACATATATTTAAAAACCTTTCTGCTCTTGAATCTAAACATGAATAGGAGCAAAAAATATTTTGGTTACTTATATCCAAAGTTTAAAATATCCCGAAAAAGGGTTTAATAACTAATAAAAAAAATTTCAAGTGCTTGTAAACTCCACATGAGAAATTTTGTAAATTAGTAAAAAATGTAAGACTTTTATTGAATTGAACACTTTTTGCTATTAATAATCCATTTTAAATCGATTTTAACCGTGAAATTTATTTTTCATCCTTTTCAAAAAAATTCAACTATAACAACCGTAAAAAAAAATCTGATAAAATGTAAAAAAAAAAAAAAAAAAAAAAAAAAAAAAAAAAAAGTTTATTTGACTATATATAAAAAAAAAATCAAAGGTAATATTGTCCTATATTTTTTTTTACTATTAAATTCGTAGAGCATTTATTTAACATGTTACAAAAATTTAATTTAAAAATAGTCGTGGTAAATAAAAATAAAAATTAAAACATCGTACGCTGTGAACGCTGTTTTAGGAATTAATCTTTTCTGGTTTTCTAAATAAGTTTGTAAATAAGTAAGAACAAAAAAAAAATAATTTCTTATCTCAACACATAACACCGCTTTCATTTCCCTATTTATTTACATAAATTATTTACATTTATTAATAGATATACATATACGAGTATGCACTAAAATTTAAATAACAATCCGCGTTTTAAATATTTTCAAGAATTAATTTTTGTGTACACGTATTTAAGAATAAAAATAATTACATCGCTAAAACCATTATTTAGTAATTGTATCTTAAACAAGACCACAAAAGGGAAATTATGTAATGAAATATTTCATACAAACAATTATATTAACCTATTTCACAAGTTTAATTAATGTCTGCTGTATAAATGCAAAATACCCTCTTTGTTATAAGATGAAATTAACAACCCGGTGTTATATTTTAGTTTGTGATATAGTGAGAATTACAAGTTGTGGTTCAGTTTAATTACAGCTGTAATGAATAGCCTTTTTACACTTTATTTTCATCTAGCTACAACATATTTGTTAAATTTTCATTTCGGAAACATTTCGAGAATTTCCGTAGAAGTATCAGATTTATTAAAACCATTAAGGTTGTTTTAAACATGTAATGGATAATTTTTTAGAAATATGATATTTTTAAATAAAGATTATAAACATTTAAGATGATTTTTTTTAGATTAGTTTTACACATTTATAAATATAAAAAATGTTAACAGAATTTACGTCTATAAAAATTTGTTAAAATCTATATAAAAAAAAATGTCTATAAATATCTTTTTTCATCTATAAAAAGTCCTTCCGGCCTATACCGGGAGGAAAAGGTAGCTTTATTATATCTTCGTATTAAAATTTTAGCTAATGTTACTCGAAACAGCAATCTAAAATGCAAAGAACCCGATGACATAAAATTCGTTAATAATGAATCTAAATAAGAAATTTGCGAAATTAGTCAACTATAGTCAAGTTGGCTTCATTTATGAAGACTTATTTTTGGTAGCCAAATTTGGCGATATTTCGCCAACGATCGCCAAGTTTTGAGAGAATTTGGCGCTAATGGATATGAATATATATATTTTTATGCGTATGATTGGAAAAATGATTACAACAATGAAAAATTATAATTTGCGAGAAATCGCATTCACTAAAACTCATAAATTAATCGTTGGATTTTTGTAATGTGCTATCTTGTTTCAAAATGTCTGCCACCCTGGAATTTCAAACTGCTGTATCTCAGCCATTTTTTAAGGTAGAGGTAAAACAAAAAATGCTCCGGAATCCTTGTATCAAAGACTAACACTTGAGCAAAAATTAAATTAAAATGTTTGAATTGTTTGTATGTTTATTTTAGTTTTAAATTTTTAAGTGGCCGTCGTTTTATTTCAAAATGGCGGACCAAGCTGGCCAATGAACTCGGTCGAGACATTGGTGAGCTTAATACATACAATTATTTTCATCCAGAAATATTTATAAACACGAGTGTTATCGTATGACAGATCAGATATATATATATATCCATATATATATATATATATATTGTATATATCCATAATATCCATATATATATATATATATTGTATATATCCATAATATCCATATATATATATATATATATATATATATATATATATATATATGTTTTTACTTGTATGTATATATATGTATTATTTTCTGATATTTTTTATGATCTTATTATGACAAGAGCTAATCTTTTCAACATTAATTTACATAAAAAACAAAAAATTCAAAACACTAATACTCAAATGATAATCCCTTTTTCAAATCAAATCTTTAATAAAATTAATATTAATTCTATAATTAATGATAAAAACTGTTATTTTCCTATTAATAATCTTCAAATTTCAAAAACAATTAAATATCCTAATACAATCGGACGAAAGATTTTTAACTATAATGCATTTTCAAAAAATACATCTGATGCGAGTTCTATTCCGTGTAAAAGCAATGACCCCACTCTAAAAAAATACGTTAATAATGATCATGGACATATAATCACTGGTAATCTTGATATTGTGAATAATTTTAAACTGCAAAAACTAATGGGTTATGGTACTAAATATAGGCTTCCTTCTAAATTTAATATAAATTCTATTATAAAACAGTTTATATACGATATAGATATTTTCATTTATAAAATTTCAATCTCATATAGTAAACCTATTGAATATTTTAATCAATGGAAAATACTAGTTATAGAAAAATTAACTGCGTCTTTAAAACATAATTTATCGCATCTGGTTAAAATTAACACTAAACAGTTGTTCCAGCAAATTACTAAATTACAAAAAAACTTTGTAATCACATACATCGACAAATCTCCTAATAATTATGCAATCATATGTAAATCTTATTATCACCGGCTACTTACATCTTGTATTTCTACTAACAAATCGTTTCAAAAAACTAATGAAAATGTAATTGTAAATAATCGTAAAATTCACAGTTATTATAAACTATTAAATATTTTTTCTACTAACTTTAATTATCCTTAATTAGTTCTTATACCCAAATTTCATAAAAATCCAATTAAATTTAGGACTGTAACTATTGGGTGCAATACATATAATAATATAGCCAATAAACATCTATTAAAAATTCTCAATCAAATTTATACACTGACAACATCCACTAATAATACACATTGTATAAAAAATAGCTATCAACTCGTCAATATTTTAAAAAATCTTAAATGTGTTAACAATATATTGACTTATGATTTCAAACATCTTTTTAATAATATAGATCTATTAGATCTACATAATGTTATAAATGCATTATTTAATAAGTATCATTATACACTAAATTTACCTGTTCATATAGATACTGATTATTTTAAAACTTTAACAAATTTCATTATATATAATAATTTTATACTGCATGATAATACGTTATATTTACAGAAAGTCGGTATACCACAAGGGGGATATACATCTAGTATACTATCAGACTTATACTTGTATCACTATGAACGTACTTTTATTAACAGTAATATACATTTATATCGTTATATTGATGACATAATTTTAATTGCCACTGATCACACTAATATATCTATATTTCCAGTTGATTATCCTACTAATTTAGAATTTACGGAAAACCTCCTTTCTAACAATACTATTAACTTTTTAGATCTTAAAATTACACTTAAAGCAAACAAAACAATAATTGATCTTTTTGATAAACGTAAAGAATTTAAATTTAAAGTTAATACATTTACTAATTTTAAATCCTGTCTTCATAATTCTGTATATCGTAATATACTCCTTAATCATATTTACAGAATAAAAAGTTTATGTTCTTCTCAACTCATTAACACCAACATTAAAAAACTAATCTTTGATGCATTACAACATGGTTTTTCAAAAAAATTCATATATTCTTTAATATATAATTAGTACTTATATGATCTATACAACCAAATTAACACATGCGTTAAAAAATGTATAAAAAAAACATATAATATTTAAAAATAATAATAATAATAATAATAATTAATTAATTAATTATAATAGGACGGCTGGGTGGGTAGATGTTGGATTGAGGAGGTGTGTGGCGGAGTTGTATGGAAAAAACGAATGGTTAATTTATTTTACACACAAAAAAAGGGGGGCATTTTGATTTACACCTACGCTTACTAATACACTTTTTGTAATGGACTTTGATGTAGTACTTTTATATGTGAATTACCGTAGTTATATTTAAATCTTCATTAATTAATTTAAATGAATTATTCACTACTATTAAGAATGTTTATTGATTTATTGTATTTACTTTTATGCCCATGGGGGACAATATCATATTCTAATATAATGTAATACTTTATTAAACACTAATATAATATATATTAATTCAAATTAATTTTATTCCCTAACAACTTATATCATGTGTATTTAAATTTTAAATTTGTATGCAAAAACATAATTTGTTAATATTAATTTCAATATTTAATTAATATTATTTTTAAATCCATAGTATCTTAATTCACCTAATTTAGTATTTTAATTTGTCCACGGTGGGCAATATCATATTCTAATATCATATTCTAATATAATGTAATACTTTATTAAATGCTAAAATTATATGTATTAATTTAAATTAATGTTATTCCCTATCCTATTGTATCATATGTTTAATATTAAATTTATCTCCATAGCATCTTTATTCACTTTTAGTATTTTAATTAATCATTACTACATCCAATTTTACTTTAATGTAATTGGATTTATTATTCATTTTATATTTAATTTCATATGTATTTATTATTAAATATTATTTATTTTATTTTTATTTCATTTATTTTTATTAACTAATTACGACCACTTAAGATAGAATGAATTCATTTTTAATATTGATTTTTCCATTGTATTTCACTACATATTCTGCTCATAGATGGCAGCACCATGGCTTGTTGCTTTAAAATATTCAATATTTACATGTAGTTTATTTTCAAAATCATAGATGGCAGCACCATGGTTTGTGATGATTTTAAAAAATTCCATATATCCATGTAATTCATTTTCTAAATTGGCAACAGGGTTTATAATCTTCTAAAATTGTTTTTGGCAACATTTAGTAAATTATTTTTTGCAATTCATTGCCTTTATTTGTATTCATGTATCTGGTAAGTGTTGGTAGTCGGAATCCATCTTCATCGTGTAGATTCTGACATTCGTCGATCTATTATCCAGTTCTTCTCTTATAATTCTGGGTAAGGTTTCTCTCTTTTTAAGTATTGTATTTGTTTTATGAATTTTCAGTCTTTTTTTAATTAAATGGTTATGGTCATAGAGTGGTCGTCCCAAATTCATATTCTTTAGCAATTTTAATGCTAATATGAAGATGAAACCACTCATTTTATTTGTGGAATTTATGCATTTGGGACTTGATAATTCTGTATAAATTCCACAAATTTCATTCATTCTATTTTATTCAATTTTTAATTTAATTTCTACTTCTTTTATATTAGTATCTAATATCTATATTCATTGTGCTGGGGTTACAATGTCGTTGTCAATAAATTATTACTTCGTAAATCATATTTCAAGTTTCAGTTGGTGTTATCGTAATGTTTCATTAATGGTTATATATATATATATATACATATGGATTTATATATATATATATATACATATGGATTTATATATATATATATATATATATATATATATATATATATATATATGAAAGGATAAAAGCTAAACCCCTTTTTAAAATGCAAAATCCCTTTTTGCCCCTTTTAAAATTTTTAATTACCATTTTAAAAAATAGAAATTTAAATCAAAACTTTTAAATGCTTTAATAATTGCGTTTCAATTGATTGAAAATGCCGTCGCCCCTGTTAAATTAGTTTTCCTGCATCACATCTTATAACTTTCAAAGATCGTTTTCTGACTCTTCATAAGAATATTTGTGCTGACGCTAACGCAAAATTTTTTAACGCTAAAATTTTTTCCACTCTTGATTTAGCTAGTGGATATTGGCACATTCCTATCCACCCTCGAGACACTGAGAAGCTGGCATTTGCCACCACCTTTGGATTATATGAGTGGAATCGTTTACCGTTTGGATGGAAAAACTCACCTGCTTGGTTTAACCGTACCCTCCGTAGAATTCTTAATAAATACAAAATTGACTTTGCCTGTAGTTACTTTGATGATGTTATTGTATTCTCCCAAAATGAAGAGGAACATTTATGTCATTTAGAGACATTATTTAATATATGTGTTCAAGAAAACTCAAATTGTCAAAGTGTAATTTTGTGAAATCCAAAATTAACTTTCTAGGATATGAAGTTTTGAACGGTTGTATCACACCTGACAACCCTAATATAGAGACGATTAAGAAATTAACACCACCAACGAATGTAAAAGAATTACAACGTTTTTTGGGATCTATAAATGTTTATCACAAATTTATTCCAAAGTATGCTAACATTCGATACCCTCTCAACAATTTGTTGAAGAAAAATGTCCCTTATGTGTGGGACCAAAATTGTCAAAATTCTTTTGAAAAATTAAAAAATGCTTTAATTGAAAAACCAATCTTAAAGTTGTTTGATCCCAAAACACCTTGTCATTTGTTTGTAGACGCATCAAGTCATGGAGTGGGATGTGTAGTGAAACAAGTTGATGAAAAAGGAACATTACATCCTATAGCATATCACTCTAGAAATCTTCGCGATTATGAAAAAAATTATGCAATTACGGAGTTAGAATGTTTGGCGATTGTGGATGCTTTAGATAAATTTTATCATTATTTACACGGTCAAAAATTTGTCATACATACAGATCATGCGGCACTTACCTGGCTCAAAAGTGTTAAAAATTTAAGAGGACGTCTTTTCCGCTGGTCCCTAAAACTTAGTATGTTTGACTATGAAATTAAATACCAGAAAGGCTCCACTAATGTTGAAGCTGATATGCTATCTAGACAACCTGTTTCAGAAAATTTACCCCATATTATACATCTCCTTGACTTGAATGAAGTAAGAGACAATCAGAAGAAAGAAAATGTAACAATTGATGGTAAAAAGTACACTGAGATAAATGATGTTGTTGTTATTAAAAAGAAAGGTTTGTATAAGATTGTGGTCCCCATGTCTTTACGTTTACCCCTATTAGAAAAAACCCACACACAATTTGGCCACCCTGGAATTTATAAAATGATAAATTTAATCTCTCCGCAATATTATTGGCCTAACTTTAATCAGGACATTGAAAATTTTGTAAAACACTGCCACCCTTGTCAGATAAACAAAAAATGTAGACAAAAAAGATTTGGCTTATTGCAATTAATGCCCCCAACAGAGATACCTTTTGAATGTTTGGCAGTAGACTCTGTTGGCGGATTTAATTATTACAATTCTACAAAAAAATATTTGCATTTAGTCGTTGACCATGCAACTCGCTATGTGTGGGGTTTTCCTTCAAAAAGTGTAACTACCGAAACTTATACAAACATTTTGAAACAATTATTTCAGATACAAGTACCAGATAGATTGTTAACCGACAGAAATGGAGCATTTACAGCTTCCAGGTTTAGGAGATTTCTTCGTAATTACAATATAAAACACAGATTGACGAGCAGCCATCACCCGGAAACGAATGGGAAAATTGAACGACTAAATCAGACTATTGTCACTAGATTAAAATGTAAAGTCAATTCCACATCCAAGAAAATACCCTGGACTAAGCTTTTAGATGAAGTCTTATATGAATATAATAACACCCCTCATTCTGTAACCCAATTCACCCCTAGCTATTTATTTTTAGGAAATTTACCATATGATCCCCCTTTACCAAATAATAGTTACTATCCCCCTGTGGAAGAAGCTAGAAAATTGGCTAAAGAGAGAACAATTGCTTACCATAAAAAGAATAAAGTCCGTTATGATGCTCGTTTCCTTCCTGTAAAGTTTAAAGTTGGTGACATTGTGATGTATGAAGAATTTCACTATCCGAATACCCGTAAATTGACTGCACCATATTCTGGCCCATACACCATTTTAAAACAACTTTCTGATGTATCCTTTGAAATTGATAAACCCAGCCCACATTTTAAGAGAAATTCTGAAATTGTCCATTCCTCCAAGTTAAGATACTACCACCCTCCTCAAAATCTTAAACTCAGCCATGAATAAACCCCATCTATCTCTTTCAGCTGTCAATTTTTTTAATTTTTGCTTTCCTATCGTCCCCCTTACTCGTAGCATTTGGATGAGGACCCAGCTGGGCGTGTAACCTATCTCCCCAGCAGTGTAGAATGATGGTGACAGTTTAAAAGTACTGTTAGAATTTTTATTATTTTTTTTTTAAAATATTATAATGACGAATTGATGACACATGAAGGGGTCCTCCGCTCCGTGGCCACCCATCTTTAGCCGGACTGTTTTCCCAGATTCTCTTTCCAGGTTGAACGGAGAATCTGGCAAAACTGCTTCGCTTCCCCTCTGCAGGTGAATATCGATTACCCACTTTTCTTTTTCTGTCGTGCGAGTGGCACATTTTTGGGTGATATTCCCCTCAGAGTATTAAAACCCATATCGCACTGACCCTGCGCATGGTGAAAATTATAGCAAGTGTATATTTAGTTTTTATTAGCTGTAGTTTTCTTTTTTTTTAAACAACTTAGTGTTGTTTTTTCATGGATATAAACCTAAGGCTGCATCATAGAAGTAGCTAAGTCCCTAACAAAACGGAAAGGTATACGAAGAAATATAATTTGTTTTTGTTATTAGTATTTTAGGATATTTTACTGTTATTTTATCTCAGTGTGAAAATTCAATATTTCTAGAAATGCAAGCTTTTCAAATTGCATTTGAGATACAATATATTTTGTTGATAGTATTAGTGCATATTTTGTATTATTGAATATTTTATATTTTTGAATAATTTGTATTTGTGAATATATTTTACATTTTAATATTTTGTATTTGTGAATATTTTTTTTTACATTTGAACATTGTCTATTATTGAATATTTTTTACATTTGCATATGTTGTATAGTTTTCAGTATGTTTACCTGTGAATATTTTAATATATTATATAGTTTATGGTTGCAATTTGCAATTATACACAAAAGGATGTTTCCCAACAAACTATATCAAAAACTTTAAAACAAAAACTGGAAAGAAAGGGAAACACTACAAACACAGTTATGTTATGACAACTGTTATAATCAAGATATGTCGTCTCGAGACACATTATTGTTTTGCTGCAGCACCATTGAAAGAATTCCAATATTTTAGTGTAACCAATATTTTTATGTAAATTTGATATATAAATGTAAAAATAGGTCCAATTGACTTGAGAGCTGAAGTAAATACTGAAGAGCTGAAGTAAATACTGAAGAGCTGGAGAAAATAAGAATCTAAAAAAAAAAAAAAAAAAAAAAAAAAAAACATGGGTTAAATTCACGAGATAAGACCCACAGGTCTTGCAGGCGAGCCCTGTGGCTCTTGTTTTAGTGGGGGGGGGATATGAAAGGATAAAAGCTAAACCCCTTTTTAAAATGCAAAATCCCTTTTTGCCCCTTTTAAAATTTTTAATTACCATTTTAAAAAATAGAAATTTAAATCAAAACTTTTAAATGCTTTAATAATTGCGTTTCAATTGATTGAAAATGCCGTCGCCCCTGTTAAATTAGTTTTCCTGCATCACATCTTATAACTTTCAAAGATCGTTTTCTGACTCTTCATAAGAATATTTGTGCTGACGCTAACGCAATTTTAAAGTCTTGCGGCATCCGATCGGCCGATAGAGCCAACGCCTTTATTCCGCACAATCAATCACTCAGCTCGCGGCCAATTAAAATTAAAAATACGCCTCTTTTGACTTAGACGACCTCTAGCAGAAATAATGCAAAAACCTCATATTTATACCATTACACGGCTATCAGGAGCGAACTTTTTACGATTTCCCTCATCTAAACAAATCCACGCCAATCTGCTCTCTCGGAATTGCCTCGCGATGGACGAACCTTCGATGTCCAGACAGACTTAAAAAGCAGCTCTCACGCCAATATGGGCCTGGTTTAAAAGGAATCATGTAAGAAAAAGAAATAAACCAGGTTCCGTAATAAACTGAGTCTTCATTTAAACAGAAATACATTCACTCGGAATTTAACCGAATCCCGCTTACGGCCCAGGACTACACGAACATGTAAGGGAGTCAGAATGAGCGCTTTGACGTACGGAGCCGCCATCAGTCCGCGCAGCCACCGGCCCGGCCCGGCGATCAAGGACCCACCGACGGAGCAACACGCTTCGTTTCATATATATATATATATATATAAATCAACATTTGAACGGACGGTGGTTTGGAGTCTGGGGGTCATGATCGTTGAAAATATATCGAAATTTTCCGGAATTGCTTTCCTCCGAACGGCTGCAATACGCAGCTTTATACTTTTTTGTATTGAAAGCTACCTAAAATTATCGTAAATAATATTTATTGTCCTTTAACCCTTTCAGGGGCAAGCACTTGTGCTCCTGTAACGTTGAATTCCCAACGGAATTTAGGAAAGAATTTAGTTCAAAATAAGAATAAGCCATTTTTCAACTTTTTCTCGTCAAAGTAAAAAAAGTAAAATTTAATTTAAAGTTTCTGGTTTGTATCGGTTTAAAATTAGGTGGTATATAATATATACCACCGACCTCAAAGGGTTAAATAAAATACCAATATTAGTAAAGTGGTATAAACATGTTGTGTTACTTTTGTATTTCAAAAGCTAAGACAAAATTATTTTATAACTTAAAAAGTCTTATTTTAAAACAAAATTTAAGATAAGCATAAATTTCGCTGAAAATAATTAAGTACAAAATGTAAATTAGTAAGAAAAAAATCTGTTTTGTAGAAACTGGAATTTTTTTTTTTTTTTTTTTTTGATACCCCCCCCCCCCAAAAAAAAAAAAATTAAAATTAAATAAATAAATAAATAAATTAAACAGTTATATTATAATTTATTAGTATACTATATGTTTCATTAGTATACTATAATTTATTAGTTAACTGACAAAAATGATACATATATAAACATACATACTTACAATGAGGGAAAGAGTAAAAAAAAAAGGTAACTTCATATTAACTCACACTCAAATCATGATATAGAAATACCATTCGCACCAATCGATTAGTAATAACGTCTTCGAATTAATATTATTCTTAAAATTTCTTTAGGTGTCGTCTACACATATAAATTGTACCAAATGTACAAAACTAATACCTATTTGTGGAATAATATTTTGATTCTTTCGTAATTTCTACCGTATTATACGAAATTGAAAGTCATTCGGTTAAGTAGTTTATAAATTATGTAGGTTTAAAGTATGGAAATCCTAATGTTAAATTCATTTTTAATCGTTGCAAAACACATTTCAATGAGAATAGCTTTTAGGCATAAATCAAAACCTATTTGCAGGAATAGGCTGTAATTTAGATTCGCATATTTGAAAATCTTAGAAGTCGATTTCTGACAAATTTTTATAGGTTATAATTCATATTTTTTCGAAAACTGAATTAGTAACTATATATATATATATATATATATATATATATATATATATATATATATATATATATATATATATTAAAATTAAATTTAAATAACAATAGTATTTGTAGCCTATGAATTTTTTTAAAAGAAATCGATTTCTAGAAGCCTCAAATTTACTTTAGAAATATGTTTTATCTGTGGGAAATGGAGGTATGCATACCCCTAGACATTTTCTGAATTTAACGAGTAAGAATACAAACAACGATTTATTGAAATTCATGGTAAACTACCTTTAAAATCGTATTAGATATTTATGTAATTTTTTATGTATAATGTGCTGACAACAAAGATGATAACATTTTAATCTAAGCAGAAATTATTCAAAGACAGAAAATAGCCGAAACAGCGATTTTCTTGAGTCAAACTGAGAGGACCCTTTTTATTTTTTTTTAAGACTTAAGAAATTTATATTATTTGCTGTTGATATTTTCCGAAGCAGTATTGAAAATTTCAGAGAATGGTACAATTTCAGTATGATTTTTAACATAACTTATTTTTAAGATAAATTGAAAAAATATGTATAAATTCCCAGTCGAATGGCTATTTCCGTTTTATTCTGGCACAATTTGATAGTTAAAATGTATGTTTTGAAAACTCTACAAAAGGTAAAAAGCCATGTATTCCGAAATTGGCTTCATTTAGGTAACTTTTGTGTACGTAGTCCAATCGTAAACATTATTTTGATATTAACAGGGCTGTTAAGATATCTGTTGAACAGTGATATTGAACTCAACATAAGAAGAGTCAAGTACCGCTTAATAGGATGCAAATATTTTGGTTGGTTGGTTGATTATGGCCGCTACGTCATATTTTGCACACGCGAGGCTAACGAAAAAGAAAGGCTACCGCGGTGTTTTACGCAAATCTTTTTTTACAGACCGCGGGAGTCACGTGATGCTCGAATGCACCAATACTGATGTACGAAAAGAGCAATACGTCACTCTAGCGGTCTGTAAAAAAAGATAAGTGGAATGCACCGCGGTAGCCTGTCTTTTTCGTTAGCCTCGTTGCACACGAGGACTAAATAAACTGAACAAAAAAGCCAAATATAATGTCAAAATTGGATGTTCGTATGGAAAATTTATTTGGAAGTTCAGTACTATTTCAGTATGAAGACGACCCTCTACGCTAATTTTTTTATATAAATTGAAAGATCTAATTCCCTGTTAAATGACTAGTTCCGTTTAATTCCAGGAACAATTTCGTGATTAAAAAATATGAATTATTATTTTTGCCCATTGCAAATTTAAGCACGACCAAATAAAATGAACACGATTTCAAAGATCATTAATTTTTTTAAAAAATAGATTGAATATATGTGAGTAATGAACATACTGAACGTTTTATCCCAGGAACTTCTATGCCTAGAATTCATTCATTCTATTGTATATTTTTGTTTCTTACACCTTGTAGTAGCCTCTAACTTTTGTTTAAACTAGCGTTTCACAGTGACATACGCATTTTTCGAATGCACACATATGTTCAGTGTGAATATTCGAATCCCAGTGAATTAATGGCGGGGATTACGTCAATTTCTTTTAACCGGGAATCAAAACGCGCGATTCTTATGGTGATTAATTTATAATTAATTTGTAATTATTGGCAAATTTTGTATAAAGTTCGAATCCCTGTGCAAGTGTAAATAGCTATTGAAAGGACACTCGGAAGGAAATGGCACAGTATCGCTGTCTCTAACAATTACCGAGAACAAATATTAGTATTAATATTTTTGTTGGATAAATGAAAAAAAAATACATTTAAGTGCACCAAGACCCATACAGTCTTTGCACAACGGCAGTACTCAAAATAACGTAGCGTAGAATGCGCAAATAAAGACAGTAAATATGTTTTAGGAATTTTCTGAGACATATTAACTTTTTTCAAGTTCTCATTTAGTAAGTGCAGAAAAGTTTTGATTTATTTTCTGAAACTATTCAGATTTTTATTTTTTATACATCTGCATACACATCTCCTATGCAGTATATTGCTACAGTTTATGCATTTCATTTCCTTTGTTTTAGTAAACGCGAAGTAAATTAATGTTTTATTTGCTGTTGACATTTTAACTGCAGATCCTTATTTTTCTCACATTTAATTATTTTCATGCATAATTATTATATCGTAGAAAGATCCGAAATATGTTTTAAAATTGTGAAATGGATAGAATATTATCCGTAAGTTGTTAAATTGCATAGCTGCCAACCTACCGTCTTACATTTGAGATAGTCATACTTTGAACCAGCATTTTTTTAAATGAAATATTTCCTGTATTCTGCGTAGTACCTATAACTTTTCATTCGTCAAATAAAATTTACGGTTGGAATATGTTTATTTGATTTAAAAAACCGCAGAATGTTAGCAGATATTTAATAAAATATCTAAAAAAACGGAACCCAATGACTGAGATTTCGCTGAAAATGTTCAGGATGCAACTTACAACTTAACATTATAAAATATGAAAATTGGGGTAAGAGTTACTCTAACTGAAAAAGATCGAGGCACATTTCTGAATGAATTAAAAGTACATAGCATCACATCGAATGGTCCACATTGTAGCTAGAATCACTAGCGCTCAATGCAAAATACATATTTTGCCAAAGCCAAAATACAGATCTGGAGGCACGGCAGTGCCTCCGCCAAGTCGAGAGAGGACAGCCGTAAGCATACTTTTCTGGAAGCAACTCAGGGCACTTTTGATCCCCCCATATCTCCGCGCTGGAGTATCCCAAAAATTTTAAACTTCAATTATAGAGAGTATTTGGCCCACAGGACCAAAATTTAAAATTACAACTTTCTGTCTTTTCTAGTTCAGGCGATATATGAACTCAAACATTCGATTTTTTGTCACTTCTTACTCACTCGTTCACGCGTCATCAAAAAGATTGGGTAGATCCCGTAGCCCCAGAAACTTGACATTTGGAAAAAAAGGTAGTGTTTAGGATACAAAGAAAGGAAAAATTATAAAATCCAGAAAATTCGAAAAAAAAACATTCGAAAATTCAACAAATTCCATCAAAATTGAAAATTGAAAATAATACGATCTTGTAGTCTTGGAAACTTAAGATTTGGTGTGAAGGTAGTGTTTAACATCCAGAAAAAGAAAACATCAAAAACACCAAAAAAATCGAAAGCAAAATTGAAAAAATCGAAGAAATTGAAAAAAACCGAAAATTTGAAGACAATCCGATTTTGTTGCGCTAGAAAATTCAAATTAGGAATAAAGGTAGTATTTAGGATACAGAAAAAGGAAAATTAAAAAAATCCAGAAAATTCGAAAAAAAAATTAAAAAAATCGAAAAAAATTGAAAAAATGAAAATAATTTGATACGATAACGCTCGTATTTATAAATTAATTTGGATGAAACTAATTGTGTGTATTAAGCTCACCAATGCCTCGACCGAGTTCGTTGGCCAGCGTGGTCCGCCATTTTGAAACAAGATGGCGGCCACGGAAAATTTTAAAACTAAAATAAATATACAAAAAAGTTAAAAAATCAAGTTTATTTTTTAATTAGGTGTTAGGACTTGATACAAGGATTCCAGAGCATTTTTTGCTTTACCTTTATCTTAAAAATTGGCTGAGATAGAGCAGTTTGAAATTCTAGGGTGGCTGACATTTTGAAACAAAACAGCACATTACAAAAAACCAACGATAAATTTATGGTCAATAATGGTCAAGCAGGTGCAATCCCGAATGAATACTCCGTGTTATTATAACTGTAACTTTGACTTCGAAATTTTGATACGTTGCATTTTCTATTTGTTGATATTTTTGAACTATGATTTACGCTAAGTGAAATGTTGTTGTTGAAGAGGGATTTTCCATGTAAATCCGAAACGTCCAATTTTAATATGTTTTTAATGTTTTATGAAAGTGTATTGTAATGTCTGTAATTTTAATGATTTTAATATAAATTTATAAGTTTTAGTGAACGCGATTTCTCGCAAATTATTTTCTTTCATTGTTGTAAACATTTTCCCAATCATACGCATAAAACTATATATTCATATCCATTAGCGCCAAATTCTCGCCAAAATTGGCGAAATCTCGCCATATTTGGCGACAAAAATAAGTCTTCATAAATGAAGCCAACTTGGCTATAGCTCAATAATTTGGCGAATTTCTTATTCAAATTCAGTGTAAACGAATCTTTTGTAAACGGTTTCTTTGCATTTTAACTTGCTGTTTTCGAGTAACATTAGCTAAAATTTTAAAACGAAGATATAGGAAAGCTACCTTTTCCTGCCGGTACAGGCCGGAGGACTTTTTTATGAGTTGTCGGATGCAATCTATGTTTTGCATTAAATAAAGTAAAACATCGAAAAACAAATCCCACAGGATGGGGATAGTTTGTTTTAGATAGATTTTAAGATAATTGTCCTATTAGCTAGTACACCTTCCGTTATTGTTTTGTGTTATGTTCCCCGGATTATGCTTTTCTTTTCTTTTGTTTACGAATTTTGTAATAGAAAAGTTCCGCTATAGACTGGCTACGTTATAGACCTTTTTTTTTATAGACAGGTTCATTTTCTTTCACAGGCTTTACTCCATTTAATTTATATATGAAATATTTGTTGTTAAAAGATGTTGGTCGCACAAAAATTTTCACATCTCTCCCTCCCTCCCGACATTACTGGTTGGTTATGGCTTGATAGTCCTTTCTAAATAAAATCATGGTGACTCCAAGAGTCACTTGATTTATCTCTAAATTGAACATAAACGATCCTAAGAAAACGGATCAATGAATTACTATATTGGCATGAGGAAATTTAGTTGCAGAAAAATGGAGCATATAGCTAACATTAAGTCTAATAGGAAAACCACAGCCTTGGCAAGATTGTATTAACAAGAAACCATCCAAATACATTTTTATGAAAGTAATATAATTTTCCCCTCGAATCTATACAAACCATGTATTATAAGAAAAACCGGTACTTCTCTATTATCCCGTCGACCACTTTTCATAACAAAAAACATCGCCAAACTGTAAGATTAAACGCCAAAAATGCAGTCCCATTTACTTGATGTCAGAAGCATTACACGTGTTTGTTATGTCATCAAGTGGTTTTTAATTCGACATTTGCGTGTATTTTTCATTATGTTTTACTGATTTATTAGTTATTTACTTAATTAAAATAACAATTGTGTCCTTAAATTCTTACATTATATTTATTTATTTATTTTGATACTATAATGGCAAAGTTCTCCCGTTTATTTGGCGTTACAGTTTGGCGATAGCTTTTTGTTATGAAACGTGGTCGACGGGATAATCTAGAGGCACGGCAGTGCCTCCGCCAAATCGAGAGAGGACAGCCGTAAGCATACTTTTCTGGAAGCAACTCAGGGCACTTTTGACCCCCCCCCCCCCATATCTCCGTGCTGGATCATCCCAAAAATTTGAAACTTCGTTTTTCTAGAGTATTTGGCACACAGGACCAAAATTTAAAATTACAACTTTCTGTCTTTTCTATTTCAGACGATATATGAACTCAAACATTCGATTTTTTGTCACTCACTCAAGCGTCATCAAAAAGATTAGGTAGATCCCGTAGCCCTAGACACTTGACATTTGGAAAAAAGGTAGTGTTTAGGATACAAAGAAAGGAAAAATTATAAAATCCGGAAAATTCGAAAAAAAAAAAAACATTCGAAAATTCAACAAATTCCATCAAAATTGAAAATTGAAAATAATACGATCTTGTAGTCTTAGAAACTTAAGATTCGGTGTGAAGGTAGTGTTTAGTATCCAGAAAAAGAAAACATCAAAAACACCAAAAAAATCGAAAGCAAAATTGAAAAAATCGAAAAATCGAAAAATTTCAAATAATCCGATTTTGTTGCGCTAGAAACTTGGAATTCGGAATAATGGTAGTATTTAGGATGCAAAATAAGGAAAAATTAAAAATTCCGAAAAATTCGAAAAAAAAAATTTAAAAATTCGAAAAATTCGAAACAAATTGAAAAAATTACAATAATTTGATTTTTTAGCCTTAGAAACTTAAAATTCGCAGTAAAGATAGTGTTTAAGATTCAGAATAAGTTAAAATAAAAAACGCAATAAAATTCGAAAATAAAATAAAAAAATCGAAAAATAAGGAAAAATCGAAAAATAAGGAAAATTTGAAAATAATTCGATTTCATAGCGCTAGAAACTTGAAATTTGGAATTAAGGTAATATTTAAGATACTAAATAAGGAAAAATTCAAAAATATGGATAATTCAAAAAATACCCATAAATTAGTGCAGACGATATATGAACTCAAAGTTTCGATTTTTTGTCACTCACACACTCACTCACTCTCGCGTCATCAAAAAGATTGGGTAGATCCCGCAGCCACATAAACTTAAAATTTGGAATAAAGCTAGTGTTTCGGATACAAAGAAAGGAAAAATTATAAAATCCGGAAAATTAAAAAAAAAAAAAAAAACATTCGACAATTTAAAAAAATTGAACAAAATTGAAAATTGAAAGTAACACGATCTTGTAGTCTTAAAAACTTAAAATTTGGTGTGAAGGTAGTGTTTAGAATTCAGAAAAAATCAAAAACACACACAAAAAAAAATTGAAAATAAAATCGAAAAATTTCAAATAATCCAATTTTGTTGCGCTAGAAACTTGGAATTCGGTATAAAGGTAGTATTTAGGATGCAAAATAAGGAAAAATAAAAAAATCCAGAAAATTAGAAAAAAAAATCAAAAATTAGAAAAATTGGAAAAAAATTGCAAAAAATTAAAATAATTTGATCTTTTGGCCTTAGAAATTTAAAATTCGCGGTAAAGATCGTGTTTAAGATTCAGAAGAAGTTAAAATAAAAACGCAATAAAATTCGAAAATAACATAAAAAAATCGAAAGAAATCGAAAAATAAGGAAATTTTGAAAATAATTCGATTTCATAGCGCTAGAAACTTGAAATTTGGAATAAAGGTAATATTTAAGATACTAAATAAAGAAACATTAAAAAATATGGATAATTAAAAAAAAATCGAAAATTAAAAAAAAAAAAAAGTAGAAAGAAAGAAAGAAAAAGAGAGAAATTGAAAATAATATGATCTCGTAGTCTTAGAAACTGAAAATTTGGTGTAAAGGTAGTGTTTAGGATTCAGAAAAAGAAAAAAATTAAAAACACAACAAAAATTGAAAATAAAATCAAAAAATCGAAAAAAAAACGAAAATTTGAAAATAATTCGATTTTGTAAAGCTAGAAATTTAAAATTTTAGGATACAAAAAAAGAAATAAATAAAAAATCTGTAAAATTAGAAAAAAAAAAGTTCGAAAAATTGAAAAAAAATCGATTTTGTACCTTTAGAGCTTAAAATTCGGCGTAAACTTATTGTTTAGGATACAGAAAAAGGAAAATTAAAACACAATAAATTCGAAAATAGAATAAAAAACTCGAAAAAGATCGAAAATTTCAAAATAATTCGATTTTGTAGCGCTAGAAACTTGAAATTTGTAATAAAGGATACAAAATAAGAAAAAATTAAAAAATCCAGAAAATTATAAAAAAAAATCGAAAAAATCAAAAATTGAAAATAATTTTATCTTGTAGTCTTAGAAACTTAAAACTTTGTGTAAAGGTAGTATTTACTATTCAATAAAAGGAACAATTAAAATATTCGTTAAATTCGAAAATAAAATCGAAAAATCGAAATATCTTTAAGAAATCGAAAATTCGAAAACAATTTTATTTTGTACTGCTAGAAACATTAGTTTTAAGAAAATTGTCCTATTAGCTAGTACAACGCCCCTAATTGTTTTATGTTATTTCTCCCGGATTATGGTTTTCTTTTCTTTCGCTTACGAATTTCGTTATAGAAAAGTTCCACTATAGACTGGCTACGATATAGATGATTTCTTTATAGACAGGTTTGTTTTCTTTCACAGGTTGTACTTTATTTACTTCACATATGAAATATGGATTGTTAAATGATGTTAGCCCCACAAAAATTTTCACAGCTCCCCTACCCTCCCGACATTATTGGCTGGTTATGGCTTGTTAGTCCTTTCTAAATAAAATCATGGTGACTCCAAGAGTCACTTGATTTATCTCTAAATTGAACCTAAATGATCCTAAGAAGACGGATCAAATAATTACTATATTGGCATTACAATCAGGTAACTTAGAATTAAAATCGAAAAATCAATAAATTTATAAAAAGTCGAAAATTTGAAAATAATTCGATTTTGTAGTCCTAGAAGCTTGACATTTGGCAGAAAGGCAGGGTTTAGTACACAAAGTAAGGAAAAATTAAAAAATCCGTAAATAATAAAAAAAGACTAAAAAAACAAAAAAAAAAACATCGAAAAAAGGAATATAGTTTGATTTATTGGAAATTTCCGGAAATTTTAATTTTGACTTTCTTTTTATACTAAAAAGTTCTTTTATGTTAAATATCAAGTATCTAGGGCTGCGAGTAATATCTCAGATGGATAGTACCTATCCTGGAAGCAATTGAGAGTACTTTTGACACTCCCCCTCTCATAACTTAGTGCTTGCCTAGGAACCTGAAATCTCTTTTCATCTACAGTACTTTGCAAACGAAACTAAAGCTTCAAATTTTTTATACCTGTAAATAATAGGGACAGAGTGTGGGCTTAGCGAAAATCAGTGGATGATCTCCAAAAAGAACCCAAAATCAAGAAAAGGGGGATTACTTACAAAAAGAAGTGAAATCTCATCAAAAAGTCACCTGTAAAAAATGCAGCCAAGTCTCGTAACTCATTTACCGTAAAAAGTACTGAGATCGTATAAAGCCAAGTTTAACTATCTTATTAACTCTGAAATTTTCATTCACAAATCACTCCTAGTCTCTACATCTTTAGTTAATTATTATTTTGTGACTTGGCAATTACGCAGCACAGGGAAGTTATTACACCTTACTATGTTATGGGATGGGATGGGATAATTTAATTAAGGCAAATTATATACGCACAGGGAAGTTATTACACTTTAATATGTTATAGTATTATTTGATTAAGACTAACTATATACATCACATTCTCGTGCTACGTAATTGCCAAGTCACAAAATAATAATTAACTAAAGATGTAGAGACTAGGAGTGATTTGTGAATGAAAATTTCAGAGTTAATAAGATAGTTAAACTTGGCTTTATACGATCTCAGTACTTTTTACGGTAAATGAGTTACGAGACTTGGCTGCATTTTTTACAGGTGACTTTTTGATGAGATTTTAATTTATAGTGTACTAGATTCCAATTTTTGAAGACTGCAACTCCCGGCACCTGTCGTTGTTACCCGCTCTTAGGTAAGATGCTGCGATTGTTGTCCAATTAGCTATACTTCTACAACCAATTCTTTTAAAAGAAAATGAGAAAAAAACTCCCTTTGAGATATATACAGAATATAGATTTTGTTTCCTACATACGAAACTCAACAAAACAGGACAGTAAAGCAAATTCATATATTTTGATTCATTTTGTATGAAAAGGATATTGAAATCGTTACCGGAAAAATATAGAAGAAAAAATTAGAAATTAGAAAGTTTTAATAAGATAATGAAATACCTGGTGGCGGACTATCGATCAAGGAGCCTAACTGTTACATTAAAACAGTTAGATAAACATGAAACAGACTCAAAATTCTACCAGTTATGCAAAATCCAGTACTAAAATCCAGTATAGTAGTGATTCGTAAAGCTGCTCAAGCGGACATTAAAATGCTCTCAATCAGTCCCTGGATTTCACATAAACAAGCAATTATAGTAAACAATATACCGGCCTTTTTTCAAAATAAATAATACCTGTTTCTAAATCTTTATGGCTGTGTTAACCTAGCTACGCTTAGCGAACTATAACCGAAAATGTTTGTGATATTACATAAAGAAAAAAAAGATACAAACTGGACTATCCATCTAATTTCGTTGCAAAATTCAAAATGTCCTGAGAATGAAACTGCTAAGTTGAAATAGTACAAAACTACAACGCTTCATTTCTTCCCCAGATACCCTATTAAAAGGAATAATTTAAAATATTGAAATGCAAAAGCGAATCTTGTAAAAAAATTCCTCTATTGGTTTAATAATGATTTACAAATATCGTCACGTGATTGAAATAGGCTCTTAGCAAACTGTAAAAAAAAGAAGACATTACGCAACTCCAGCTGGAAACAGTCTCAATTCGATAACTCTACAGAATATATAAAGCTATGTAGTCTGAAATAGGCTTCATTTAAGTAACTTTTGTAGGCCAATTGTGTGCATTACTTTGACTTTAATAGAAATGTTGAGATGTACTGTTGAACGTCGAAATTATACTCAACTTGAGCTGTGTCATGTGCTGTTCACTAGGGCTGTCACAAGAATTTAATTTAAAGCTGATGACGCAAGTGTTAACTTTAAGTTTAACCGTACTTAACATTAACTTTATTAGGGGTTCCCATCGAAGATACGACGAAAATAATCCCTCATTTTGTCTGGCGAGTGCACTGCCGTTCACGTACGAATACCAATTTATTTTGAAGGGTTACAACAGACATGCGCTGGTATGGAAGCCAAAGGCCATTCCAAATAACTTGTGTTTCATAAATTGTAGATTGAAAAGGAAGTTTGAATTGAAAAATTGCTATTAAATATTTGAGAAAATTACGAAAACCTTTGCAGAAGCTTAATCATATATTTTGAAAAACTGTCTTTGAGCAATTTATTTGAACTGTAGAAGTTTTATTGCTTTAAATATATGATCCCATGATTTCCATGAATTTGAAGGCATATTTATGATTGTAGAATGAAATAAAAATATACGTGATGCAATCCAAAACATCACTGAATTCTTTTAGTGTTATCCGCTGAAGATAATGTTTTCAACAGAATTTTTACTTATTAAGTAAAATTACTTAGTAATACTTATTAAAAAGTCATATATGTACAAAGAAAAAAAAGTCAACTATCGTAAATAAAATTACTTCTTCTAAAGACGTTTATATGAATTCCGGGTGTTTTCTAGATCGCATCCCGTAGATAGTAAGTGTCAATCTTACAAAATCAATCCCCGCAATTCGAAAACTAATCGTTGGGGGCACCGTAATACTTACCCATCATGGATATGCATAATATAAAATATGAAAATAAAAGATGTGTAATCTATTTATAAAATGCATTGCATATCGAATAAAATTGTGGCTTGATGACGTCATAAACTTTAAATGTTCTATTACTAAATTGCGTAAAAGAAACATCCTTATAACTCCAAAATTGATAGTCATATTAACTAACGGTTTACTGTGACGGATTAAACGTCTCATTTCCAATTAAAATAAATATTTGAATTTAAATTTCAATGAAGGACAGGGTCATGAAAAATCGAAGAGTGCGGCAAATAGAATTCCAAATATCTCGGCAACTAATTGTCCTATCGACTTCGTTCTTTATGCAAAATTTATGTTTTTGTATTGTCTTTTATATTCACTCCTTAAAATAAACAGTTTCGAAAATTTTTATATACCTTTTATCAGAACGAATATTTCGAGAGTCCGAAAAAAATAGTTCCGGATAATCGAAGTTACTGAAATTCAATAAGCTTCTTTCCATTGTTACATACTAAGTACATACCAAATTTCAAGTCTCTATCTCAATCTGTTCGGGAGATAGAGCGTTTACAGACACACACACATACAGACGGACGGCAAATTTGTTTATAAAAATATGTTTTTTGTAATCTCCAGTGTCAGAAACGTGTAAATCCGTCAATTTTTTTTTTCAATTTTCAAAACGATTACAAGATTTACCCTATACTACGTATGATGGGTAAGTAAAAATAAATAAATTAATTAATTAATTTAAAATCATTTCTCTAGTTCTTAAAAATAAAATATAAAAAGGTTTTATAACAAAGGAAAACATAATGCATAACTTTTAACAAATATATATTCTTGCTGAAGAAATATAGAACACTATTGAACTCGCAGAAATTGAACAAGAACGAAAAATCATAAGTCAAGCATAGATTATGTAACACTTTCCAACGCTTCCAAAATAATTTTACAAATCATTACCGTTTAATAAGCTGAAAGATAACATCTAAGTAAACAATTTGGAAAACGCATAACATATTTCAAAACGTAATTTCAGAAATTCCCAACATATACAATATTCGGAAAAATATCCGAATACTTTTATTCAGCACAGTATAGGATCTATAGATTTGTATATATACTACATAGGATGATAAATTTTAGTTTAGTTAGGAAACGCGTAGCACAGTTTAAATTTCTCCTTCTGGAGTTTCTGTCAATAAACGGAAATGTGTTCGCGAACTTTTGTGCTGCCCTGTATATGAAATACAGAATTTATACACACCCAGTAATAGACAAAATGTGAGTTCAATTTAAAATCGCGTTCAGCAACTGAAAACACACTTCCAGGAATTATTGTTAACAGACAGTAGAGAATTCTTTTGTGCGTCCCTGTCAATGACCAATGACTGCTATACACACACTATTCTGTAGTAAGCCTCTTGTAATGCACCTTAGTGACATATATAAATTTCAATGCGTTTAAAATAGTGAAACATTATTTAAATAAACCGCATACGATTTTTCTCCATAGACGTAATGTAAATGAATTCTTTTGAATGTCCCTGTAAAGTAACTATTAGTTCTACACACTTCCGTTGAAATAGGGAACATGCTATAGATAACGAAAATAACATATAAAAATTGCAGAGCAATCCGAGCATATTTACGGGAGTTAGAGCACGGCCAGACGGCTAGACGGCAGACGGCCATACGGCAGACAAACCGAAGTCATAAACACTTTTCAACTAGGTTGAACAACTACATACAATGAACCAGCCAATGGTTTTCGATGCACTAACACAGAACTTGATTTTAGACAAGATCCAAGGGAATGCCGCTTTGTTTATTAAGAGAGAGCGGATCGTTTCTATTAAGTGTCAGAGACGACAGAAAGGACCTTTGAAATTATATAACAAGAAAATGTGACACATTTTTAATTGCTTTATCTGTCTCTGCATTAAAAATATAAGATACTCATTGACATCTGTTGCGAAAATATTGTAGAACAGTGTAATAAATTAGGGTTTTATATGTACGATTTAAATGAAACGTAAAATAAACGATATTACTTACCCATCATACGTAGTATAGGGTAAGTCATGTAATCGTTTTGAAAATCGAAAAAAAAAATTTGACGGATTTACACGTTTCAGACACTGGAGATTCCAAAAAACATATTTTTAGAAGAAAAAAAATTGCCGTCCGTCTGTGTGTCTGTGTGTCTGTGTGTCTGTAAACGCTCTATCACCCGACAAAATTGAGAGAGAGACTTGCAATTTGGTATGTACTTAGTATTTAATGACGGGAAGAAGCTTATTGAATTTCAGTAACCTCGATTATCCGGAACTATTTTTCTGGGACTCTCGAAATATTCGTTCTGATAAAAGGTATATAAAATTTTTCGAAATTGTTTATTTTAAGGAGTGAATATAAAAGACAATAAAAAACATAAATTTTGCATAAAGCAGGAAGTCGATCGGATAATGAGTTGCCGATATATTTGTAATCCTATTTTCCACACTCTTCGATTTTTCATGTCCCTGTATTTCATCCAAATTTCAATTCAAAGATATATTTTAATTGGAAATGAGACGCTTAATCAGATGCAAAAAACCGTCAGTTAATAGGATTATTATTTTTGGAATTATACTGATGTTTCTTTTAAGCAATTCAGTAATCGAACCTTTAAAGTTTATGACGTCATCAAGCGATGATTTTATTCGAACTGCGATGCATTTTATAAGTAGTTAACACATTTTTTATTTTAAAATTTATATTATGCATATCCATGGTGGGTAAGTAATACGGTGGCCCCCAATGACTAGTTTTCTGTTTTATTAGTTTCTGACAGGACTTTCTGACAGGAAATACTTTTCTTGTGAAAATTTCTCGTAAAAGTCAAATGGTACAGTATTGTTTAACAAACATTTTTTTTTAATTGTGAGTACAGGAGTTATGCAAATAGATGATTTAACAGGTAGTCACACCTTTTCGGCCTAATCGAAATTGTTTGATATTATTTATTGAAGTATCTGGTAGAAAGCGTTGAAATTTTTTTTTTTCGAAATTGTGGAAAATGAACTACTATAGGTGCAAATTAGCCGCGAATTAGAGTTAAAATCTTAAACCGCAGCTCATGATATTCTTTCAAATATATGTATTGCAACTATTTGGAAGATTAAATTCTCAAATGCTTCATTGCAGCGTATTTTTTAATAAATTTAAAAGTTTTAACTGTCTATTTTCTTGTTTTTTTAAGATGTAATTCTAGCTAAAATAGATATAAAAAATTGTTTCATTCAACGTGAAAAATATCTTATAAAGTTATTATTTTCTTTAGAAGTTGTATGCCAGTGTAAACTTTTCATATTTTTTATTATACAAAAACGAATTAAGACTTTGTTTTTTATGATAAAGCTTCAAAATAAAATTATTTAAAAAACAATATTTTCAGCTCATCGAAAATAGAAACAGTTTTAATGACAGAATTCAATAAAAAAAGTGAACATATTTGAAATATTTTCATCAAAATTCTTTCTCTCTTAAAAGAAACACAATAAAGGAATTTGAGATATTTTTTTTTACGAAAAAAGTACTCTTTTATTTTTTTCTCATGAATAGAACTGTTTTTACTTTTTTTTGTTTCTATATTTCTTATCAAAAACTTTCAATATATACACCAAAAACATGCAACATTGATAAAAAAATTCAAACTTTTTTACTTATTACTTAATTTTTTTTACAGGGGTTTTTATAAAATCTAATTTTTATATTGTGTTAACGATGAGGAATAAATTACATTCGACGTGTTGTTTCATTTTTTTTTTAATTTTTTTTGAAAATTAAAGTAAATTCCTTCTCAAATTATTGAAAAACATTATTTTAATATGTTGTATATAAAACATTTTATATTGTAATCTATTGAGTAAATGGTAAATAATGCATAATAGTATATTATATAAAAACAGAAATTGAGTAAATGGTAAATAACGCATAATAGTATATTATATAAGAACAGAAATTTCAGCAGTTGTTTGATTTTCTACTTGCAATATACAGTTAATGATGTAAATAAAAATTTCATGGTATAAGCAACCGGAAAGCTTATATGAATTAATAAAATTAATTAGAGATTCGATGTGAAGAAGACATGATCGAAAACAATCTTCTTGCGTTTAGCATGTAAATAATGTATTTTTTAATTCAACGTATTTTGACTGCAAATGTAGTATATCGACCCCTAGTAGTTCATAAATTACCTCTTTATCCTACCGAATAATATTTTATACGTATGATTAACATGAAGATTCACAAGAATCGTGAAACATGAAATCATTTATGATGTTATATCGTTATTGTAGTATCGCAATGTAAAAAAGACCAATAATTCCTGATATAGGAAAGTATTATACAAAAATGTATAATTTAAGAAATTACAATAAACATTGAGAAAATGTTCCGAAAAAAAAAGTGCTTTTGTGTTATAGCGGCCCCCACAATTTCGATGCAAAGGTCGCAGTTATGATTTCGCCACGATCATCGCAAAGCTTATATATGCATCCTATATACGCATATATATATTCCAAATACTCCTATATGTGCCATATACGTCATTATCCACATATTATTTACGTCTTATATGTCGTATATACATCATATACGCATGCCATACATATACATCATATATGCAACATATATGACTATAACTTTGGCCACATACGTCAAAAAATGTTATATATATATATATATATATATCATATGGCGATAAATCTTGGTCGCTTGGCGATTCATCCTTGGGGACCGCTATAACACGAAACTACCAAATTTAAAATATATTAATGAAAACAGAAACAAAAATATTCCATCCTTGAGGGCCGCTATAACACGAGAGTACCAAATTTCTACTTTATTTTTCTATCTGTTAATTTGCATCTACCCTTTTTGTAACTTTAACATTTTTGTAACGATTTTATGCATTTCTGTTGCCTATTCAAGATACATTCTTCTAAAGTTACAGACTTTTGTTAACAACGCTTAAAAAATTCTTCTAAAGTTATAGAATTTCGTTAAAAACTGTTAAAATAGTTAACATAGTTAAAATAGCGAACATCATTCGGTCCATTCTCGATCGAAAGCAACAACCATTTTCCCAATGGGTTAATAACCACAAACGACAAGCACAGACGAGTTGCCTACAATTTCAAAAAGCTTTCTTTATCTGTTGAAACATAAAAAACAAATGTACTTTCAAGATTTAATGAAATTTATGTAAGAACAAAGTTTATTTTTCTGCCACTAATCTTTGAAACGTTTCCGAGTAGATTTATTAATTAATTTCCATAAATTGAAATATCAGTTGTCTGGATGCTATCAATTCTAAACTAAACATTTTCATGTTCAACAACATGTTTTGCAGACAAATATAATAAGATAAGAGCATTAACAACAATATTAAAATAAATATTATTTTGTTACTTTTGCATTTTTAAATACAGTTACGCAGATGAAAATATTTAATTGAGAATTGATGGCATCTGAAAAAACCTGTATTGCGGTTTAAGAAACTGATTAATGCACTATTAAAATTACTCTAACACATTGTTTTTATAAAAAGGTTCTTTAAATTTCCAAAATATATAGGTTTTTGAGGTTTCTAAAGATAAAAATTATTTTTCGAATCATGGATAACTCGAAAGATGTTATTGTATGTTTTCAAACGTAATTATATTATATATTCGTATATAAAAACATTTGTCTTATTTATTTTGTGTATAAAGAAAAATATTAAATATTTTAATTCTCTAACAACAACAACAACAAAAAGAATCAAACGAAATATTTTAACCTCGATGTACAAAACAAAAGTTTATATGAAATCCGAGGCAGAAAATGTTCTGTACATGTTAAAACTCCTAAATGTTCTATATTGAACTGAAAGTAATAAACTAAAAGTAATTTTGTTCAAATAATTTGAGATGGCAAAGTCAGAACGATTAAAATGAAAATTAGCACATAGAATCAATTTAGCATATGAAGCAGCGTGCTTACCATCAATAATTGTATTGACTGTATAACGACTTAGAACAGGTGTCCGTGTAAGTGACACACAAATTTAATCTAATAATGCATAATTTTAGTTGATTAGATACATATTGCTTTTTAGCGCAGAAATCAATTGGAGATTAATGTTTTATTAAAGGCCCTTTGTATTATATTGTATAAATTCTTATTTAATCTTCTATTATAAGAGAATGGTAACATTTTACAGCATATGTTTGTTGTGAGCTATTTTTAGAGTTGGTAACTACATCATCGGTAAAATGTGTATATTTTCACAGAAAACTGAAAAATAGAAAATGTGTTTTTACGTGTTTTTTTTTTTTTTTTTTTTTTTTTAATTTCTTTTTTATGTGTAAAAATTATTTAAATCCTAACGTTTTCATGTTAGAATGGCGATATAATAAGAATTTTTTTAATCAATTAACAAATTACGTAAGCTTGTTTGTAGCTACAATACCCCATTAATTAATTTTCATTCTTCATTTTTAAAATATATTGTTTGTAGTATTTTCTATAATTTAAAACCTTGAAATGTATTGATAGTATTTTTTTTTTCAATTAAAACAATCGTGAATTTAAGGGTTATTTTTTAAACGAGAAATCCTAAATATCACGTTTGTATCTCTCTCACCTTCATACATATAACCTATCAACTTACATAAGTATCAAATCTAGATTATATAAATTTATACAGAAAAATAATTTGAGTGTATGTTGGTTGTTTCTGTGATTGTGCACGTATATTGTTTTTCCGTTTCCCATGCATCAATATTAATACACTGAATTACCATTGAATGAGATGAAGATAGCCTTTTGAGAAAACAAGTTGGAAATTGTACGTCAAACATGACAAATGAGGTGCGTTCGTACTATAGCTAGTTATATAAATATTCATATCTTGATGATGATTTTTAATTCTGTGAAATGAATTATATCGTCTGCAGATTAATTTCTGTCATAAAATAAGTATCTCGGTCGCTTGACGATTAAACCGCGAAAGCTTCTCTAACAAGAAAGCACCGATTTTTTTTTATTCAAATTTCTTAATAAATATTTTTATTAATATCTCCTAAAGTTTTGATTCGATTTTTAAAAAAAATGAAATGTCTCGACAAAATTCTGCAAAGATAATATATCTTAAATTCCAAACCATTCGGTTGGGTAGTTTTTGCGTTGTTATATGCGGACAAACGGACAGACAGACGGACGGACGGACAGACAGACGGACGGACCAAGCGACGACAATAGGTGCTACGCATTTATATAATTACGAACGCACCTAAAAAGTAGCGTTGCTGTCTCATTTCTACGCTGTGCGGACGCTGTTATATGATATATGTAGTTGAATATATAGACCTCTATCAACAATTTCTCTATGTTGTTAAAAGTTATTTGATGATAAAAACTCTCGATTAAGACGTCTGTTATTCAAGACAAATGACAGATGATCGCGAAATGGATCATTCAACGCGGTTCGTACTCCTCAGAGGATTTATATATCAATTTTTTCGTAAAAAAGTATTTGTCTTATTTAATTGAAGAAATTTTGTTTTTCAATGTGTCGACTATTTTTATACGAAATATATAGTATTCAAATCCCCTGAATCCCCTAAGGCGTAAGAACCCTGTTCAGATTCAGAAAAAAACTAGAGAAAGCTGTTTTGTCGTTCCACTTTTTCAAGAGTAAGATAAGAATTCACAGATACTTTGGAAAGAAGTAGTAAGTGTGTAATCTAAAAAGGAAGATAGGTTTGAATGAATTTGAACTTCTAATACTTAACTGTATCGTATACAGCCAGTGACAGCAATTGTTAACTCAAATGATAACACAGCTGTATGGGAAATTTTTTCGGTTGTCATTTAGCAGGTTGTTCAACGTTCGCTCCACCAAATGGGAATTTGGAACAGAAAACGCACTAGAGCACAGTATGTCAGTGCACGCTGTTGCGCTCAACGACTTGCATGAGACAGAGATGATTTGAATATGAGTTTTTTACATATTTTTGGTGATAAGTCATTTAATTACAGTTAGTGCCTAGTAATGGAGTGCTGAGTCTCGAATACGTCTGTGTCAGACTAATGGCTTGCTAAGAATATTGCATTCTGTGCATAGAGCCATACATACAGCATTGCATTTTGGAAATATACAAGATTATGGCGGCTCAACGATGATCGAGTGCGTTTCTTTTGGCAGTGGTGGAATTGATAGTATTTGTAAGCGACTCCTGTACCTCTAAGTATGATGATTGCAATCTTTGCGGTCACTTTCATCTTTTTATGTTTTCCTGCAACCCAGATATAAATTCACGCAGATATAAATTCACAGTTTCACGCAGAAACTGTTTCTGACAAAGGTCCCACTGACAATCACCTTGATTTAGGAGCTTTTCAATGAGGTATCTTTAATTAAATGGCCAAAATAAATCTCAGATTATATCCAATGGTTGGAGTATCATAGTTGTGATTTATTCCAACAGAGCAGAAGATGCCGGGGCCAGGACTCGAACCTGGGTACTTTGGCTTGCCGTGCAAACGCTCTTCCTACTGAGCTATCCCAACGATACCCTGATTAGCATATTTCACTGTTATTTGTTTAGCACGGCAAGCCAAAGTGCCCAAGTACGAGTCCTGGTCCATTTTCCGCTTTGTTGGAATAAATTTCAACTCTGATACTCTAACCATTGGATATAATTTACCTAGTTGAAAATACTTTCCTCTGTTCTTTATAAATCTTTGATTTACATCCCTTTCAACATCATTGGGATACTCTTGAAATTATTGTGCAAGCACATTATACCACGACATTGTCTTAAAGTGATTTATGGGAATTTCTAACAGATATTTTACATGCCATGACTTTGATATACCGTCATAGACTACTTGAAACTACATTTAATCTTCTTGAAGTCGTTATAATGGCCAGAAGAGCAGCATTTGTATCTAATCATCTGACAGACGAGCAAAAGGGCAAAATTGTAATATTGTTTTCACTGTAATATTTTTAAAATGATAAACAAATATCATATTTCAAACACGATATAAAAAACGTTATATGAATATAATCCTTGAGATTTTTAATCACTACTTAATGATTTAAAACTACATTATATTTGTAGAATTATATTAATTTAAATAACGCTAATATTGCAGCTAAACCTACAGCATAGTGAACGGATAAATCATTTCAGCTCAGTGAGAAGGCTAATGACGTTTCTCTAATTCAGTGGCATTTCAATATATAAGAGTGCAGTTGCATACAGTTAATGGTTATTTTGTTTACATTTTTAAGTAGAAATACTTTCATGAAATTAATAATTTTATACTTGACACGAAACCAGTTAATTTAGCTTTAACATACCATAAAAATTTAAATATTAAAGGAGTATATAATGGAAATAATAAAAAAATAACTAAGAAAAACTGAGAAGGTTTATTCAAGCAGAAATTATTTGTTAGATATATTTTTTAAATTATATTATAGGATGTTCTTAAAATAATGAAATTGTTCAAAATTATCCAATAACTCATAATCGTTTTTATAGTTCCTTTCAAAATATATATGACGTAATCAATATTGATAATGTGTTGCCCTTTAGATTAACTTTTATTTTTCTTAAAATATTGCTTGACTGGGAATTTATTGAGCTCATATTTTAGTAAAATAGCTAATGCAATTGATTTAATGATTAATGGCGCAAGCTAATAGAATAAAGTAAAAATATTTGGTAAAAATTTAACCATTAAAACGGCATGATTTACAATGCCGAAAATTCAATTTAGCGTGTAATATGGAACAAAATAAATGAGAACGGCGATATAGTACAGGACTTTTCTGAGGATATTTTTAAGAATTAAAAGGAAGCATATGATATAAATATTAGTTTCGGATATTTTTCTAGCAAAATAGACTATGTATATTATATTTTTATTATTTTCTACGGGTAAAAAAATTCTGCATAGCATGACATTTGTTTGGTTTTTTGCCTGTAATATAATATACAGTGGTGGCCAAAAGTTTGGACATTTTTTGAAAGTTTTATGTTTTTCAACTTTGTGTGCTTGTAGAATATATTAATTTTCACTTAAATACAAACGATCAAATTTAAGGTAATTTAATGTAGAATTTAATAATAAAAACAGTATTACAATATCTGTATTACGAAAAAAGTTATGCTCATTTTAGTAGAACAAACAAACACAAATCGTTTTGAATAAAGACGTGTTTTGTAATAAAAGCGTTCTAGCCAATCACAAACACTGTTCTGAGGACCAATCAAATGCCTGTAACTATAGTTTAGGTTATTTGGATGGTAAAAGAGTTATTGTTGTGGAAATAGTTTGCGGAATGATGCATACTAGTGCAATTAAATTGAGTATTGCTGTTTTTGAATATTTAATGTCCTTTTTTTAATTAAACTAAATTTAAAAAATGTCATTAACAAGAAGAACTAATTGGACATCTACAAAAAGAAGCCGAATTGTAATATTGGAAGAAAAGCGCCTCTCTTATGCTTATAGTTTAGGTTATTTGGATGGTAAAAGAGTTATTGTTGTGGAAATATTTTGCGGAAGATGCATACTAGTACAATTAAAAAGAGTAATGCTGTTTTTGAATATTTAAAGTCCTTTTTTAATTAAACTAATTTTAAACAATGTCATCAATAAGAAGAACTAATTGGACATCTACAAAAAGAAGCCGAATTGTAATATTGAGAGAAAATGGCCTCTCTTATGCTGAAATTGTAAGACAAGTTGGTGGTTCAGTGACTTGTTCTGGTGTACGAAAGTTCTGTTTACGTTATGAAAAAACGAAATCAGTGGAAAATAAGGCCAAATCAGGCCAAACAAAATGCACAAGTGCTACTGCCGATAGAAAAATTAAACGGCTATGCCTTCAAGATAGAAAAATTTCATCAGATGCCATTAGATGTGAAATGAATGCAGCGGGTATTGCAGTATGTTCAAAAACAATAATAAGAAGGTTATCAGGACTTGGACTACAAGCTATAATTCCAAGGAAAAATCCATATTTAAATCAAAAACAACGCGATAAACGAGTTAAGTGGGCAAAATAACACATTAAATGGTCAGAAAATCAATGGAAGCAAGTAATCTGGAGCGATGAGAGTAAAATATCGCTCTTTGGTAGTGATGGTAGAAAATACGTGAGACGTAGAGTAGGAGAAGCACTTCATCTTGATTGCATTGAAGCAATTACAAAAAACACAACAAATGTCATGATTTGGGCATGTATGTCTGCAGATGGTGCGGGCCGAATTCAAGTGATTCATGGCATCCTGAATGCCAAAAAATACATCGAGACTGTCCTTAACCAAATTTGATACCTTCCATCAGGGATCTCTTCCCCAACAACGCACCATTTATTTTTCAGCAGGATTCAGCTCCACGCCACACAGCAAAAGTATGCAAAGCATAGTTTCAAAATAAAGGCATAGATATATTACCATGGCCAGGAAACAGCCCTGATCTCAATCCAATTGAAAATTTGCGGAGACGTTTGAAAATTCCTGTACGAAAAAAACGTCCATCCAATAAAAGACAACTTATTGAAGCTATAACTGATTCTTGGCACCATGTGATTACGAAAGATGAACTCCAAACACTCGATACACTCGATGAAAAGACGCTGTGAAGCTGTCTTAAAAAATAAGGGTTATCCTACTAAGTATTTATTGTCTAAGTATCACTTTAAAAAAATGCAAATCTAAGATAGATCTTACTATTAGTTGCATAACATTTTGTAATACAGATTGTAATACTGTTATTATTATTAAATTCTGCATTAAATTACCTTCAATTTGATATGTAAACGTTTGTATTTAAGTAAAAATTAATATATTCTACAAGTACACAAAGTTGAAAAACATGAAACTTTCAAAAAATTTCCGCACTTTTGGCCACCACTGTACATTATTATATGTAATCATTACTTTGCGTCAAAGTTTCACAAAACATATATATATATATATATGCGTATATATAATAAAGCAAATGTGTTTATAATACTGACATTTGTTGGTGGGATTTAATCGACTAGATTAAAACTACATATATATATATATTTAAAATAAGTTTAATACCAGAAAAAACCTTCATCAACTTAAGCTGTTTTAATATCTAATTCTCGAAGAGATATGCGAAAAGAACCATTTGTCATAAAAGTGTACCTAATATTAATTATATTTTCACTTTCAACCCGAGTCACAAGACTGTTATACAAAACGAACTCAGGAAATTTCCGGGTCGAAGTTCGGGCTATTATAGCTCACGGACTCGGGCTCAAACACCCTCATCTGTATTACGTATGCGTATATTTATGCATATACGTTTGTGTGTCTGCCTATAATTCTTTCCATAACCACTAAACGGATTTGAATTTAACATTTACACTACACGTCTTCTAAACCAAGGAATGTTTTACGATGGAAGAATTAATCTTATCATGTATAGTTATTTATTTTCAGGGAAACGTTAAATATTTCCTTATTTGATTGTATTCTGCTTTCCAAACATGACGGATCAGTAATAGTTTGCTTGCATAAATTTGAGAGAAGTGGCATATGTTAAATGTAATTTTATTGGTAAGAAGGATTTTGAACAAATATTGAGTGATGAGCAACCCGAGTCCCTTTATAAATAATTAAGTGACGATATAGATTCGTCAAGAGCATTATGGACTTAAACTTGGTGAGCATGCTATTATCGCCAGGCTAATGTTTTTTTACATGTCTCACTCTTTAATGGAATTTGTTGAAACAGAATTTTCATGTTCTGGAATGTGAATTGCAACAATTTGAACCGAAACATTCAATCTGAGCATGCAGCATGTGCATATGCCACTACTGTTTTATTTACAACGACACTCAATTGAGAACAATGTAGATTAAATTGATTGTGGTTGTAACAAAAAAATACTCGCCTGTTCAAAACCACTGTCGCTAGAATAAACCAACTGGCTCTGAATAAATAAAATAACTTAAATAGGGAGTATTAATAACAAAAGTGTTTTGCAAAATTGCAAACAATTATTTTTTTAGGGTGCAGTCATTTAAATTGTGTTTATTTTTAATGTTTGAGACTTATTTGTTTACTAAATTATAAAATGTGTAAAAATATTTTCACCCAAAACTGTATTATAGAAAAAATATATTAGTACTTGGAATAGTGTAACGTATATTTGTTAAAATGTCAGATGGTACATCATACTTTTTTTATGTATATTACAAACATCTTTTTTTAGCGAAAAAATGCTATTTATATCACTGTGGAATATTTTGTCACCTCACTTTCGGACGGCTTCTCAACAGAGTTGCTATTTTTATAAATAAGAATGGTGCACGACCGCCAATTTTGCTTTTGCTTTTATTTTTCCTTAATGACTTTTAAATATCGCATAATTTTAAATTTTCAGTATTATGTACTTAAAATGTAAAAACGGAATCATAATAAGATCACTTGTGTGTCTGTCTGTCTGTCATAGTCGTTTTTCTCGTAAACTAAGGAAAGTTAAAATTTGGGAAAGTTATAAAGCTTATTGGTCCACATATTTTCAGCGTATTAGCCATTCACAAATGCGTTTAGGATAAAAATAAAGGGGGCTAAATTATTTGATTTTCTTTTCTTTTTGTATATCGTGTGGGGTACCACGTGAAAGATCTCCAAATACCGAACTCAAAAATATATTTGTTCTAATTTTAGGTATTATATTTTCAGAGATATCGAATCTATTGAAACTAAAATTATGAAAAAAATAGGGGTTTAAGGAGTTTATTAATTAATAAATATTACTTAATGAACGGAACCCTTTGAGCGCGAGTTATACTCGCGCTTGACTGATTTATAACATCAAAAAATAGGAAAGATAATGTACTTTCTAATGAAATCTGTTTGACAATTGTAACTCATTTATGCGACAATTCATGACGTTTTAGTCTAATTTTCCAGCACTACTTATTTTTGATCTATCTTAAGAATAAACATTTGTAGCAAAGTTATCACATTTGGCAATGGATTGCCCAGAGCAAATTGAAAAGGAAAAATGAAGTAATAGCTAGAGAATCATAAGATGATAATAAACATTAGGCAATGCACTTTGGCACTAAGCTGAATTCTGAGAGCGAAAAGGGAGATTTTCATTATAGATTGAAGACACAATTAATATTAAATTAAATTAAACTAGGGGGCTCAGCCCCCTACTCGCTAACGCTCGCCAACCCCCTGTGAGTTGCTAAGCAATTCACATTGAGACCGCTACGCCGTCCCAGCTCGCTCGCCACTTTTTATCTTTCAGCAATTCTAGCCGGAATAAGTTCTACCACAAAACATTTGAACATATGAAATTGACATTTTTTTTATGTAAAAAAGTAATTCTCCGTTGAAAACATAACTAAAAATTCATTTAGTTGGTGCTACCAATGGACATATAAATCATTTAAATACTATGAAAAAAGGATCTTGGAAACATAATTAGTTTAAAACTTGTTGCACCTATAATATTGTACAGCACGGCTTAAATTCATTAGGAAAAAAATCAATATCATTTTACAAAAAAAAAAAAAAAAAATTTACTTCAATTTACAGCAACAGATGGCGGCAGGTGCAAACTAGATAGTTGATATTTTTTTCCGATTTTTGTGTGAGTGAAATTCGTAAATGAATTCTAAATAAGAGTTGAGAATTCTTTTGAAATTAACGATATTACTTAAAATGAGGAATCATCTCAGACGCTTTGGATTACGTACATGTTATTTTATTTTTAATAATTGCTAGTTTGAGTTTCATTCTATGGTTTCACTGCTCTCACACTGACCGCCATATTGGAGGCGGAGCTGATCTAACACAATCTAGTCTGTTCATTGGTCTGATCTCTGGAAACTACGGTTGTTGCCAAACTATAAGCTACAAATTCAGCCCTATTTCCGCGCCACGTAAGACAAATATTTAAATTAAATTGGTTAAAAGATACGTTCTATCAGAATAAACTCGGGATTGCATTTCCAATTCATAACGATAAACACTGATTCGCTAGAAGATTCTTAAATAATTGGGATTTATGAAAAATTGGCCTATATTCATCACTTTTTTTACGCTCCTTGAATACAACTGCTTTACAATATAATTGTACTATACATGGCTATTATTACTTTTTATAAATAATTATTGCTTAATTACCTTCCACTTTTGATTCTTCCGAATTTTGTCATAAAAATGCTGCTATCGATGCTACTTTTAAATCCATCGGATGAGATGCAATAACTTTATTCTTCTTTTCTCTTTAGTTTTGCAAGAGCAAATATCACCAATTAAAAGCACCAGTGAGAAAAGTTATTTTTTTAAGTGTACGTAATTAAAAAAATACTTAGGCTGTATGAGTTCCGGGTTTAAGGGGATACAACCAGGGTTTTCCGGATTACAGAATATAGATGCAACCCATTTTATCTAAATTGAAAACTCAAATAGATTTTTTAAATTACCCACTAACAAAACAAAAAACATTTTTATACGAAAAATATCAATGATGTATTCAAATAAAGATTTCAAATTTATTAAATACGACATTTTCGTTTTTGCCGCATGCGGATTTAATAGCCAAAGAAATCGTGAAATATTCCACTACTTATAGTTTTTGATTATGATAGCGTCAGTGGTACAGGGTCCGTCAAAAGGAATCATACAAAGGTTTTGGTCGATTAATTTATTTGTACTCGGTTTATATTCGAAATATGAACGTCAAAATGAAGCTTGGAATATGCATAAAATTATAAAAATGGTTTGATATATTCACCTCTCATGTCAGCAACCATTTCAAGTATTCTCTTGAAACCTCTAACAACCTCAAGAATTGTGGCTGGTGGAGTGTTTTCTAGAACTTCTTGAATTGCTTGTTCTGATTCATCGAGATTTGATGGTGTATTCCGACAGAATTTATCCTTCAGATATCCCCATAGGAAATAATAACATGGATTGAGGTCAGGGGAATACGCTGGCCACTGAACGTCAGATCCATATCGTCTTTATAAACTCAGACCGATAACTCTTTCATGACAGGTTCTTCATTGATGTCGTAGCTTTAGTGAGAACGGTGAGAAGCTGTTCCATCTTGCGTAAACCATGGTTCACCTTTTTCGTGTCATGAAAGCAATTAATGTGTGTTTTCCATGCTATATTCCTGAAGCGCTAAACAGTAACTTTTTAATTAACTGTGTTTCGGAAAAAGTATGCTTTTAATGCAAGCAGATGGCTATCCAGGCAGTCTTTTTTTTTTTTGGAGATGTAAAGCTTTTCAAGAGATTCATGGTGGTTTTCTCTATACCAATACCGGTAATTTTGCTTATTAATGTTCTTGATTATATGAAAGTGAGACTCATAATTAAACCAAAGGTCTGGAAGCGGGATTTGTTTACCTCGCGATAGCCGAAAAATTTTTTCTGCGAAAACAAGTCTTTTCTCCTTGGCATTTGCAGTCAAATTGTACACAATTTGAATTCTGTATGGGTAAAGATACAATTCACCTCTTGAGATGCGTCGGACACTTTCCTCAGAAATATCGATCTCAAGATCAAATCTCGAACTTGACAGATATGGATTTACATTAAGACGTTCATTCTTTTGCTGGGAATTTTCAGCGGTCTTGCAGATCGTGGTATTCTGGTTAAATTTGCCTTATGATTGGCAACACTTTCTGTCTCCTTAAATTTGGCGATTATATTGTTTATCGTTTGCCTTGTTGGTGCACTGTGTCTTCAATATGTTTTTTTCCATAAAAAGTACACAATGAAGAAGATGATCCGACAGCAAAATTGCATTTCATGACGATAAAAATTCGTTGCTCGGGAGTCAAAGCTTGGTTAGACATTTTTGCTTTATGTTGGTCACATTTAATGGAATTTCAAAACTAAATAGCAATTTAATCCTACATTTAACGCTACAAACTATCACATTTTCTGATAGCCTAAAACGTCAGCTTTAATTTGACATTAAAATAAAAAAAAAATCAAACTTACAGTATACAATGTAGGGGGGTTCGATTGAAAAGCTCCTATTTTTGGCCCAAAATGCTCTAAAAACACAACTGAAATGCAACAACGTTTTTTGCTCAAATTTTGCTTTCTGTACGTAATGCATACTTTGAATTTCCGTTTAAAATGAACACCGCCTCTAACGTCTCTCTACTTTCCGTGCAAAAACTGTGTATGATTCCTTTCATGATAGTATAAGCGGATAGTTCGAAGGCAGGGGAAACAGTATATTTCCTTAAGAAACGGGAAACTCGCTCTGATGCGGGAATTTCTACCCATCCACGACGTTGACCTCAAGGTTTCTGCCTGGGGTCAATTCTTTGGTTGCACATCGCTAATGCCATTCTTTCATAATTTTAAAAACTTGGGTACTTGCTTTTTGTGTTTGTGGATGACCTCAGCTTTATTTTCTCCCGTTTTCGGCGTTTGGATTTGGAGTTGTAAGCTACTTCGGCTCTTCCGATTTTCCGTTTGCGGATGACCTTAGCTTTATTTTCCCCCGTTTTCGGCGTTTGGATTTGGAGTTGTAAGCTACTTCGGCTCTTCCGATTTTCCGTCAGTTCTTGAAATCATTGCATCTGCAGTTTTCAACTAATAAATCAAAAGCCCTTGTATTTGCAAAGCCATATAAGCTTAACAGAAAACCAACCATCGGAATAAATGACACTAGCGTCCACCATGTCCCTAACCTTAAACTTCACGGCTTAACGATAGATTATAACTGGAACTGGTTCTCTCACATTAATTACCTTAAACTTAAACTGATACAATTATTACGTCATAATTCAGCAAAAAAACCACTAAATCTTGGGGTATAAAAAAACCATATGCTTAAAACTTGGTACTCCACTATTGAAGAAAACATTTCCACCTATGTGGCAGCTATTTGGAGAAGGGGGATAATCTTACAAAAGCAGCAGTTAATAAATGTTGCTTTTACAAAGGATTTTTATTTTACAAATTTCAAGGGGTTATAGAACCATTTCCAGTGATGCTGTCAATATCTTAAGATGTATTCCACACATTTTCATTACCATTAAATATGAGTTCACTAAAAGTAACATCCTTCATTTGGAGAATGAAACTCTCTCGCAATATTTTCCACAAATGACAATTAAAAATAAGATTACTTGTTGGCAGATTCATTCGGCAGAGGAGACTTTCCTCTTCCAAGTAAATCTGACTTTAAATTCTTACTCTCCCACTCAAAATATTGTTGTTTTCACCAATGGCTCACACACCAATACCGGCGTAGGTACAGCTTTCTGCGCTATGGAAGCGAGTGTAGTGATTAATCTGTGGATCTACAGGCTGGATGAAAATAATTCTATTTTCCTAGCAGAAATCTTTGTCATCTTTAAAGACTTAGAGTGGATATCGCAACAAAACGTAACTATTTTAATTCCAATTTTTAGCGATAGTCTTTCCAGCCTGCAGGCATTTAGATCAACAGATCCTCAAGTTATTGAACTTAAATCACTTTTCAAAAATATTCCCTGTAAAAGCTACTTAGGACATGTTTCAGCCCATAAGTGTATGCTAGGCAATAAAAGGACGGATATACTGGCAAAGGATGCAACATGTAGATCATCAGCTGATTTTTCACTTTTAGTACTACGCTCACACATAAAGCGACATATTCGCGCTCATTTTCTGAAGCAGTGGCAGGACCACTGGAACTACTCGGGTGAGGGTAGATATACCTACGATCTGGCCCCAGTAGATCTTCTCCGGCTCACTCCTTCCACTACAGCTTTCCTTACCGGTCATGGTCCCTTTGGGGCCTACCTCTTTAAGTTCATAAGAGCCATTTCTCCTCTTTGTGAGTGTGGTATTATCGCTCTTGCCTCTCATTACTTCTATAATTGTCCTTTAACTGCTAGCTGGCTTGTTCGCCATCCTCCTGTTCTTCTAGGTGGCTGTCTGGCTAATACTTTATCGCGTTTGGATTTATTCTCAAGCTTCATGAAATCTTTAACTTTCTATCTGACATTTCAACCTTAATTCATCATTGAGCCAGGGAATCGGGTTACTCCTTATTCACTGCCCTTTGTCGGATCGGAGCTTTTTATTCTTTTTATTTTGTAGTATTTTCTTCTTACAAACATTGTTTTCGTTATATTCATATATTAATCTATCTATTGTTCACCACTCCACGCTCTATCGCGCTTACCGACGAAATTTTGTATTTTTTTAACCCATATAAAGCAAACCGAGGGGACACCTGTGCTCTACAGACTTAGTTCCTAGTCTGAGCAGTCCCTCTAGTGCAATAAAATTAAAACAAGTTAGAAATTGTACGTCAAACGTGACAAATGAGGTGCGTTCGTAATATAGCTAGTTATATAAATATTTTGATCTTGATGATTTTTAATTCTGTGAAATGAATTAATTAGAGTCTATCGTCTGCAGATTAATTTCTGTAATAAAATAAGTAGCTCGGTCGCTTGACGGTTAAACCTCGAAAGCTCCTATAACAAGAAATCCCAGATTTTTTTTTAAATTCAAATTTCTTAATAAATGTTTTTATTAATATTTTCTAAACTTTTGATTCGATTTTCATAAAATTTTAAATGTATTGACAAAATTCTGCAAAGATAATATATCTTAAATTTCAAACCATTCGGTTGGGTAGTTTTTGCGTTGTTATATGCAGACGGATGGACAGACAGACGGACAGACAGACGGACATACGGACGGACAAACATACACACTGGCGAACCAGACGACAACAATAGGTACTACGTATATATAGAATTAAGAACGCACCTAAAAAGCGGGTAGTTCGATTACACGTCTTTTAAATTTTTGTTTTTTATTTTTATTTCTGTATTAGTTTAAATAGATGAAGATTTAATTTTATTATGGAATATTAGTCTGAAAGAAATGCTGAACTATTTATGTTATTTTAAGTGCAAACAGATTAATCTTTCGTAATCGTGTTCCTCGCAATAGAGATATATTGTTTTAAAAATTTATGCTTTAAAATTATTTTTATATCCCTAAAATATCAGTAAATTCAGATATAATTTTGAAACTAATTTCATTTGAAAGAACACATTTTCTCCTTTCGACAGTGCAAAAATAGAAATTGTGCTATATTGAGAAATTAAACAAATCGCACTGTTCAAAATTTATTCGTTAGATGTTGCCGCTATCAATATGATGTAAGCGTTACTCAAGGACATTTTCTTGATTTACAATATTTGAAAATTATATTTTAAGGGAAATGAGCATCGAAATTAATATTCATAACAAAAATACAATTTATCGGTGAATTTCTTTCCAATAGGACCGCACGGACAAAGAGATTAACTCTCTTCTAATACCGATGGCACACTGATAGGGGACCCTAGCCTATAAATTATATACTCTACTCTATAAATTATATACTCTATAAATCATATAAGTCATCTACAAGACTGCCCATAAGAATTTACACACATTACCTGATATTGACAGCAATTCCTGAAAGTGAATTTTTATTAAGTTATATTTATAGATATATATATACACTGCAAAAAAAAAATTGTTGATTTTACAATATAATACTGTCATCTCAACTGCCAGTATTATACTGCAAAATCAACTTTTTTATTAAAGTATATATATATATATATATATATATATATATATATATATAGATAGATAGATAGATAGATAGATAGATAGATAGATAGATATAATTATATGTTGAATTAACTATTATACTAAAATAGTCTAATATTTTTTACAATAGATGGAAGCAGTATAGGTTATTTAAAATATTATAACTGTTGGCAATTTAGTATAGTAGTAATAATCTCTATGATATAATTTCAAATTATCGAGTACTATAATATATTTTAATTTATTAAATTAAAATTAAAGTAAATTAATTAATAGTTTTTATTTATATATATTATTATTTATTTTTTCTCCATTTTTAACTTAATAAAATGTTGTAATCTATGTAGTTAAATAAAAATAACTGCAACTGTTTGTTACAATTTATGATCTGAAGGATTTTCTATTTAACTGTGAAATTAACCTCTTCCGTTGGATATACTTTTGTACATGTGCTAAAATTATACTAATGAATTTGGGAATATAATTAATGTAAGTAATGTATGACTTTTTTTTTCTTCTTTTTACCACTTTTATTCGAATTGTATGTATGATTTATAATATTCCATCTTAAAAGGTCTTGTTATTCAATATTGTTTCAACGATTGTTCGGGCAAGATATTACAAGATGTTTGGCAAAAGCTGGTGTCATATACAGAAAACAATCGTTCTGTGCTTATAAATGTGATTTCCTTGCCCTTGAAAAAGTGAATTACATTATAAGCTTTCATTTGTGTTTATATTTCATTCTTTTTTTTTTTCTCTTCTTCATTTGAATTAATAATGTTTCATTTATTAGGACTACATTTTTAATTTGTAATTTGACACGGCTCTTTGGTATCGGTATTTCAATGTATCTGGTCAGTTTCTTATGTTTCAATGGTTAAATTTTACTTAAAGTTTTATATATATATATATATATAATTTTTATTTCGAAACCACATTTTGTAGTATAAAAAAATTTAAATTTCTTAATAACGTTCTGTTAACGTTCGAAATTGTTTCATATTCTATGCCTGGTGAACGTTTTCTGTCCTTGTTGTTATACAAAATTTGCCATTTTCCAGGAAAATAAATATTCAGTTAATACATCTGTCTACAAAGCCACAACAGTATAAAAAGCTGAACATTTAAAACAAAGAATTGTATTAATATACTATACAAATTTAATTAAGCGTGCCCTATGAAGGGACATTATTCTCTTTAATAATTAAAGATAAATCTAAAAACCTGTTGTTGCATTATTGTTTATAAGTACAATGGAAATTCGAAGTTGATGTTTAATTTAATTACTGAATTGAAATGAAAAGTATTGTTTACTCTTTATCTTAGCCGCAATATATTTGTTAAATTTTCTTTTTCATGACATTTTAATTAATATTATGGAAGTATTTATGATTTATGTAAATAGTTTAGTTTTAAATATTTACTGACTACGTTTCCAAGGGATTGTATGTTTTTAAAAATGAATTATATAAAATGAATTATGATTGTTTTAATTTACATTTCAAAACACAACAATAAATAACTAGTAAATAATAATTCAAAATATTTGTTTTAAATCAATTTAATTTACAATGCATTATGTTTAAAAGTTTTATTTCTCTAACCTTTAATTATTTTATTTACAATATTTAAATAAATATTTTATAAGATACAGAATAAAATGTCGTTCAATTTAGAGTGCATTTAATAAAAATGGGCTTATGAAACATAGATTGCTAAAAAACAGTGACAAAACAAAGATATGTTTTTTTTTTGCAACAGTTGGGGCATGCAAAAAGCTTCTTCTGATTAAATTCTAATGCGATTATTTGTATTTAAAAGGAATTATCTAGAAATGTAATTCTTATTTTCATTTTCATTTTAAAACATTCTAAAATAAAAATAAGAATTTCTTGTTTTAATACAACTTAACTAACAATGTATTATTAAGCATTTTATTGCTATAAGTTTTAAAAACTTTGATTATCATATTTAAATAAATATTTCATTACACGAATAATAAAATTAATTGAATTTTTACTACTTTTACCATACAATAAACATGCGAAGACGTACAGATAATATATATCAATGCAATTTGGACTGGTTGTTTTCCTTTGTAAATTTCACGGTACATGCAAAACCTTCCATTGAATTTAAATTTAACAATAATCCAAAATGGTAAACATTTTTGATCATTAGTCAAACGATTCAAAGGTGTAAAGTAATTAGAAGAGGCAAAATACCGATTTTTATAACTTTATAAAAATCTTTAAGGTTCAACCTTGAAAATGACTTTAAGTTTCACTCTCACACATCTTATACAATTACAATGATTGAATAGTTTAAAACAAAAGGATGTCCACATCCTTTACAATGTGTGCTTTGAAAATATATTTTTAAAAGCTGTAGTAGTTTTGTGTCATATATCTGCTGCGATATGTCCTTTCAATTAGTATTCCAATAGTAAATTCATCTTTTATCTCTTAAGAAGAAATCTTATTCGTTTTAAACATTAACAGCAATAAAAATGCAATAAAAATTAATGTTCTTTTTTCTTCAAGTTATTGATTTCATTTTTGCCGAAACGTCAGTTAAGGCTATAGACGCAAAAAGTTTTTGGTTTCAGTCTGTCTGCTTGTCTGTCTGTCTGTTCCGCGATATCTGCCGTGAAAATCGTCCTATTACGTTGATTTTTTGGTGGTTATGTTGATGAGGTACCTGAAATTAGCTGTCTAGTTTTTAGTTACATTTGGTTCATTCGTTCGAAAAATATAGAGCATTTCTGTTTAGGCCATAATGCTTTCCTAGGGGAATGCAGACGATTTTTAAATTTCATTTTTAACTGAAATGAAAATCGCATATTTTAATAATGAAATTAAACGTAAAATTACGATACTAAATTTTCGATATGGAAGGTCTTACATATATGCAATAGCTTTGAAATTTTGCCGATACATCTGTTACAATTTAGAAATTAATTGTTTAAATTATTGGAAAAATTTTTGCAACTGTTCGGGAAATATAAAACATTTTATTTCCCTATTTTTTACAAATTTTAAAATTCATTTCTTTTAATTATCTCTTTATTTTATTGTTTGCTTAGCAACCATATTTCAAAGAATATCAAAATAAGAAAATCATTTTTTGATCTAAAAAATTAAAAAAATACGAAGTTTATAAGAATTTCAGAATATTATTGCATAAAAGGGTTTAATTTAACGCATCTAATTCCTAAAACCTCCGAAGTATTTTATATACCTATAAATATGTATGTAACATAAAAAAAATTAAATTGCGAATTGTAAGATGCTAAATAATATGAAAAGTGAGATTAAAAAACAATGACTTTCAGAGCTGACGTTGAGGCTCTGATCTGTAGATTTACTAGTATATTTTACAACCGAGAATATGAAGTTATAGTTTAAAATACAATATTACAATACTTTGTTACCGATTTCATGGTAATGACGACAAGCGTTACCTTTATATGCTAGTCAGCAATTTTTTTGTTTTGGAATGGTAATGATATTTGCTAAAGAAGATACTAGTTTGAAACTTGCAAGAATCGATATTTTCTTTTCTGATAACTTATAGTGTCTAGAATACAGACCTAAAGCGAATTTTTTTATGTTCGTTTTATCGCTAAAGTTACAGAGACATATATGACACGGTTACTAATTGCCTTTAACATTAACTTTTAAAGCATTTTTTTAAACGTTTTATTTGTACCTGGCCGCTTGTTTTCCTTAAATACCTCTGCCTCATTTTTTTTTCAATTAAATACAAGCATTCAGAATTGAATTCTCTGTGGCACTATGTAGGCGTTTTTTTTATTATTTTATTTTTTGTAAACCTTTCAAAGCATTTATTTTATTTTATTTATTGATTTTTTTTTTTTTTTTTTTTTTGCGCCAAAGGAATTTTCTTATAAAAAAAATGCCACCATTTTCGCAAACGTTTAAATAATAAAACAAGCTGGAAATTGTACGTCAAACTTGACAAATGAGGTGCGTTCGTACTATACCTAGTTATATAAATATTCAGATCTTGATGATTTTTTATTCTGTGAAATGAATTATATCGTCTGCAGATTAATTTCTTTAATAAAATGAGTATCTCGGTCGCTTGACGATTAAACCTCGGAAACTTCTATAACAAAAAAGCTCCGATTTTTATAAAAAAAATTCAAATTTCTTAATAAATATTTTTATTAATATCTCCTAAAGTTTTGATTCGATTTTAATAAAATTTGAAATGTCTCGACAAAATTCTGCAAAGATAATATAGCTTAAATTTCAAATCATTCGATTGAGTAGTTTTTGCGTTGTTAAATGCCGACGGACGGACAGACAGACGGACGGATCAGACGACGACAATAGGTGCTACGTATTTATATAATTACGAACGCACCTAAAAAAGGCCTCTTGATTGTTATTAATTAGCACTATAACGTTAATTTTCAGAATTTGAAATAAGAAAGTATAGTTAATAATTAATGGCAAATTTTATTTGCGTTGTGTTTTAAATTCATTTAAAGAAGATTAATTCACGTACCATTTTAAAGATATGTATAGTGGCATGACCATTGAATAATAATAATAATAATAATAATAAATATAATAATAAACGTAAATTACTTTGTATAATGAAATAATTTAAACACTGAATTGATAACACTGAAAGTTTGATGAAAGGAAATTTTTCGATTATTTTAAATATATATATATTTTATTACATAAAAAATTAGCAATGAAAAAGAAAGGCATACTAAGTTAAAATATATATATAAGTATAATTCATAATCAGATCAAATATGAAATCGAACTGTGTAATAATTCTCTGTGCATGAACTAGGGCCATTTGTTTAGGTCACACAAACATTGCATGCTTTTATGCACGCACGTTTTGGTGCGAAAATATTTAATATCATTTCATCATGAGAATATGTACTAAATTTAATTTATTGATATTTATCATCGAAAACCCACGAATTTGACAGTAGGAATCAATTGGTATTTTCTTGTGAGATCATTAACACATCACTTATTCACGAAAATCACTGAATCACAATTTGTCGAATAATCGTTCATATCTTGCTTCTATATCACTGATAATTTCGCGAGGAAAACTAGAATTGTGGAGTACGCGAATTATTATCTTGACTGATGTAGACACAGAAATTATTTTCATCCTTTTTTATATTATTATTTCACGTGAGCACACAATCGTAACACTTAAACTTGAAAAGCAGATGTATCATAACATGCAATCACCACGGGTAAAAGATCTTGTAATATATAACCTCTAAAAATTTTTATACTTTACCGATGCCACTAGATGAAAATAACTTGAGTGTTTTTTAATGGCACTCCATGCTAAAGGTACACAGACAAACAATGTCTTGCCGATGAGAATGTAACTTTTCAATATTTTAAAAGAGCTAATCATAAATAAATAAATTACTTTTAAAACATTCTTCTGTTAGCCAGGAGCAGGTGATAATCGCCAAATTTCACCCCTTTTTAAAAATTCACCGTCCCATGAAACTTATAAATTATTTTTCTTTCACGGTGATAAGTGTTTTTCTTCTTTTTACCTTTTATTTACTGTAAAATTCTATTAAATTAAAAATGATCTGAGGCTTATTCTTGAAAACATTAGATTCGTTTCTGTTACTGAAAACAGCTATTTTGCTTTTAAGGATCCATAAAAAATTAATGCTTACTTTGGGAATCGTTCGATTATTTTAGTGCATTATTTAAGCATTGCTGCAATTTTGTGAACATCGGGAACATTCTCCAAAATATATTTTATTCGAACGCTTCGTTTAAAAAAATAAAAAATAAAACAGGTACAGAAATATCCAACTTAACACCTGTCACGGATAAATTGAAAGCTCTTCTTTAAAGATGCACTATTTTGAATAAGAGTGAATAATCATGCATTAGGCATAGATTATGAAACACTTTCCAACACTAACATAATATTATTAAAAAAATTCATTTTTTCCATGCAATAAAATATGATAGCTAAATAATCAATTCAAATAAAATGCAGCACAAACGTTCTTCCTCCCTTAGAACAGAATGTCACGGTATTTTTTTGTGTATCCATGTAAACAAACTGTAAGTTGTACACACTTTATTTTCAGTAGCAAACATTCTGTAGTGAAACTCACTAACACGTAAAAATGACATCTCATTCAAGTATATTTACGCGAGCTAGAGCACGAACAGACGACCAGAGGGCCAGACACAGGGACAGACAGACGGAATTCATGAGCACTTTTTAACTATATTGGCAGAATTTCTTTTAGGACACAACGTACTTTGAAAACCCGAACACCATATACAATTTTATAAAAATATGTTGCAATATTTATCAAAAATTTTTAGTAAAAGCATATGTTTAGAAAAAAAAATTCTGAATAGATTATAAAGCTTTGATACTATCTTTTTCAAATTAAAATGCAACAGAATAATTTTGTTGTATTATTCTAAAAAAAAGATAATTATCCCTTACAAACATAATATTCCAGCGTACACCCTAAAGAAAGACAAATGTTTCTTATTGTAGCTTTTATCTTTCTTAATGCTTTAATAAAATATAACTTTATACAAGTTACTAACAGTTCCGAGAAGTATTCTTTTACATCTAGAAACTCACAGAAACAAATAGATTTTCTAGATTTAAAGAAGCATTTCTGAATCAAAAGTGTCTTTTGCTGCTCGCATTTTCGAAAACGTTTCCGGGTAGTTTTTACAGTGTGTTAACTAGTTTTCTCATTCCGAAATATCGTTTTTAGGTGCTTTCGTAATTATATCAGTCTTCATACTGACTCCTGGAATTTTTCAGGGAAATAACCAGTATTTCCTTATAGAAAACTCACATTATGTAATCTCGCGATTATATAATGCGAGTTTTTCTATACACTATAAAAAATGACCAATGTTTCTTGTTTTATAAAAATATGCTATAACCACGAACGAAAATATAATATAATCTTCGGAGTTATCCGAAATTTCAAATAGCATGTTACATTTTTTTTTAATCCACAGAAACGAATACATTTTCAAAATTTAAAGAATAATTTATAAAAATAAATTATTTTTAGCTGCCCGATTTTTTCAGAAACGTTTCCGAAGGGATTTTATAGTGTATTAATTAGTGTCCTCAGCCTGGAATACCTGTTTTTCGAATGCTATCAATTCTGAAGTAAACATTTTCATGCTCAAAAAAAATGTTTAACAGACAAACATGCAAAATTAACAGCGTTAACAATAACAATAAAATTAAGATTATTTCTTTACTCTTTTATGTATAAATTAACGTATGCGGCTGAAAACGTGTACTTGAGAAGGGATAACATTCGAAAAACAGGTATTCCAGCCTGAGGACACTCATTAATACACTATAAAAACCCTTCGAAAACGTTTCTGAAAAATTCGGGCAGCTAAAAAAAATTTGTTTTTATAAATTATTCTTTAAATTTTGAAAATTTATTGCTTTCTGGTGATTCAAAAGACAATGTAACATGCTATTTGAAATTTCGGATAACTCAGAAGATTATATTACATTTTCGTTCGTGGTTATAGCATATTTTCATAAAATAAGAAACATTGGTCATTTTTTACAGTGTAAGAAAAGACTGGTTATTTCCTGAAAATTCCAGGAGTGCTTATGAACCCTGTTTTATAAATACGTAGCACCTATAGTCGTCGTCTGGTCCGTCCGTCTGTCCACATATAACAGCGCAAAAACTACCTAACCAAATGGTTTGAAACTTAATATATATAATCGTTGCTGAATTTTGTCGAGTCATTTCAAATTTTATGAAAATCGAACCAAAACGTAAAAATATATTAATAAATGTTTTCTTCATTCTATTAAATCCCATCATACGTAATATATATAATAAAAACGTAAGTCGCGTGACTGAGGAAAATAAATACGGGCTGACCATTTCCTTCTTCATATCCCAGGAGGTCATTTTTATTAAAAAACTATTTTTTCGAATCAAATTACATAAAAGTTACATTTTTAGAATGATCGTTCAAAAATTTTTTTGTTCGAGAGATGAGTTACATTCAAATATCTATAGATTCTGAGATAACTTCAGTTGAAATTTGGTTGACAGCCAATATATCAATCGAATAAAGTAAATAAGCACAAGAGATTCGTTCATCATGAGTCATAAAAATATTAAATCATGGAGGTAATTATTCGCAAAGAGAGATCTCCATGGTGACTTTTGCAGTGCTGTCTGGTGTCGAAATAAAATCGCATCTGTAAACGTGCGCATGCTCATTTCGCTCATAACAGACGATATAATTCATTTTACTGAAATAATAACGACGATTTTTTTACATTGTAAAATTAGTTTTAGTACCTCATTCGTCACGTTTAACGTACAATTTCCAACTTGTTTCGGATGCTAACAATTCTCAAATAAAAAATTTTATGTTCAACAAACTTGATATTTTAACAGTATTAACATGTACAAGAAAATTTACAGCATTAATAGTAATAGTAAAATTAACATTATTTTGTTACTCTTGGATATATAAGTTCTCTTACGCAGCTGAAAATGTTTACTGGAGAATTGATAGTATGCGAAAGAGCAGTATTTCGGGTAGAAAAAAACTTATTAAAACATTGAAAAACCTACTAGGAAACGTTTCCGAAAATTACCGGCGGTAAAAAAAAGTTTCAGAAATCTTTCTTAAAGTCTCAGAAATCTATTAGTTTCAGAGGCTTCTAAAGATAAAGCGTGTAACTTGTAAAATGTTACAGCTTATAAGATATATAAAAGCTAGATTAATTATCATTTAAATTAAGTTCGACACAATTATTCAAATTGGTAAAGAAATCATATGAAATATAATCTCTCCAACGGAGCAAAAAAGTCCGGACCAGGATTCGAACCCGAAATCCCTTGGCTGAAGCTGTCAATGCTCTACCAACTGAGCAATCCCGGACGAATATGGCTGAACAAATTCACCCAGTTAATCTTAATTATCATAGCATCTGATCTGATATCTGAATTAGCACAACAGAACAAATCTGAGGTAATGGGACCTCCAGTAAACGCTGAAAACGTAATTACAGTACATTAATTTCAACATAATTATTCAAAATGGTAAAGAAATCATATGACATGTAATCTTCCCAAATGGACGAAAAGGTTTTTTCTTTCGAATTTTTTTTTCAACATGTTCTTTCAGTGACTATATAACGATGATTTATATAGTCTATCAATCTTAGTTTTTTATATTAATAGTAATGTTGACGAATTGATATTTAAAGAATTTTTTTGTACATTAAAATGTCAATTTCTCAAATTTTTATAAACTATTCATCAATAAATTATATAATGTTTTTTTTTTTTTTTCATAAATGTTTATCAAATTCGTGAAATTATTCACTAGGAATAATGTATAATATAACGAATAAATTGTTAAACATATATTGTATTTTTAAATTTCGAGAATAATGTGTGATGAGAAAATATTATTTAATACAATTGTTGTACTGAGATACTGACATCTCAAGAACATGTTTATAAAATTAACATAATATGTTATTTTATTATACAGATCAGTGTTTCTGAACATTTTTAGATTAGCAATCCGCCTTTTTTTAAAGAACAAAACGTATCTAATATTTATGGGTTTCTTTTTTTGGTTTTTATTTAAGAAGTAATAAAAAAGCAATAAAATAAAGTTAACAATTATTATTTCTTTTACAAATATTACTAAAGAACAATTTATATTGTATGTAAAAACAGCCAGCTTTAAATTTCGTTCACAATAAATTTTTCTATTTCAGTTAGTATGGAATATAATACTGTTTTTTTTTTAATATATACTGTTTTTTAAATATATACTGTGTAAATATATACTGTGTGAATTTCTTATGAGTTTTCAAAATTGTTTGCTTAGACATCACCTTTCACCTTATTAAACGGTGAAGTTTTGTTAAAGTATTCTAGAAGTGTTGGAAAGTGTTTCATAACCTATGGTTGATGCATGATTTGTCGTTCTTGTTTTATGAATTATTTCGGAAGATACTCTTTTCTATGTCAGCACTTACAACCTGTTTTCGCTTAATAGATCATTCAGTACTTGAAATTTCGAACCACTATTTTTTACCTACTATACTTATTTAGGCTAGTTAATATACAAACGTCGCGAGAGACACTACCTCGGAATAATTGTTCATTTTTTAGTTTAACTCGGACTTATTTTTAAATTTAAATGCAAGGGATATTGAAACAAACACTTTTTTGACATTTTTCGATAATCAAATTACATTTGGAGTTATAAGCGATTGCTGTTTGATAACAATTTTTATCGTGCTGTCATGTCTGGAATTTCAGTTTAAAATGTCTATTTCTGAAAGATTATTTGCCTTTATCAAAAAATGGAAAGCACTATTTGATTTCACAACTTCTGAAGAGAAGTACCTGTCAATTTCATGCGTTTACAAACAAGAATGATTTCAGGAATGTGACAGGAAAAAGCCAGTTTGGATTCGAGAACAGCTTTAAAGAAATTGTTAATAGTTTACAAAGATTTCGAAATTCAGATTTTTTACTTGCATACTGGAAGCATAATAATGTACGGCGCATAATTGTATGAACATTCACTTGTCATAAACACAACAAAAGATAAGTTATGCACTTTTGTTTTTATACATTTACAAGTACATAAATATGGGCTATCCCTTATTGTCCTTAATCCTTTGGCGAAGAGATTCGAGAGTACATGGCGCAAAATCTTCTCAGAATCCTTGATTATTCGTACTGGTATACTTTAATTGAAAATTTTGCTTTATTCAACAAAAGTGTTTCTGCAATTAAATTAATAAAAAAATTCTATTTTAAAAAACCGGTGACAAAAGATTAAAAATTCTGCTAAGACGCTCTTCCCAAAGTGTTAAGGATTTACAGACTGAAATTTCTGATTTAGCTTAGCAACTACTTCTTAAGATAGAATTACTTCTTTGAATTACTTCTTAGAAATTACTTCTTTGAATTTTCTCATACTCGCTCATTATCGCCCAGAAAATGCGTTTGAATTTTCTCATACGCGTTCCGTATCGCCCAGAAAATGTGTTTGAAATATCTCATACTCGTTCAGTATCGCCTAGAAAATGCGCTTGAATTTGTATGCTGAAATGTCGGTAAGCAATGAAATTGTATTTACATAGGAAAATGTAGAACAACGAAATCTGACCTAAAAAAAAACTACCTAATTTCAATGTGTTCCGGCAAAATAACTCTATGCAATAAATATATTATGATATATTTAAATATGATAGACTACTACGCGAAACAGGCGGCGCGCGCACTCGATATAGGAGGACACTTTATTTCAGTTACCAGATAGGTAGTAGGCCCAATCATGGATGTAGTCACCGGGAAAAGTTAAAAGCTAAATTCAGTAATATGAGTTGTAATTTCCCAACTGTGTGTAAAATATCCGGGCCAGGATTCGACCCAGGGCTTTCTTGGCTGAAGCTGCCAATGCTCTACCAACAGAGCCATCCCGGTTGAATCTGGAAAACCGAATTCACATAGTTTACCTTATTGATAAAAGCATCTGGTCTGATATCTGAATCAGTTAAACAGAATAAATCGCAGGTAATGGAACTCCAGTAAACGTTGGATACGTGATTACACTAGATTAATTTAAACACAATTATTCAAATTTGTAAAGAAATCATATGAGTTTTAATTTCCCACCTGGGCTAAAAATGTCTGGGCCAGGATTCGAACCTGGCATCTCTTGGCTGAAGCTACCAATGCTCTACCAACTGAGCTATCCCGGTCGAATCTGGAGGACCTAATTCCCCCAGTTAACCTTATTAATAAAAGCATCTGGTCTGATATCTGAATCAGTTAAACAGAATAAATCGCAGGTAATGGAACTCCAGTAAACGTTGGATAAGTGATTACACTAGATTAATTTTAACACAATTATTCAAATTTGTAAATAAATCATATGATTTTTAATTTCCCACCTGGGCGAAAAATGTCTGGGCCAAGATTCGAACCTGGCATATCTTGGCTGAAGCTGGCAATGCTCTACCAACTGAGCAATCCCGGACGAATATGGCTTAACTAATTCACCCAGTTAATCTTAATTATCATAGCATCTGGTCTGATATCTGAATTAGCACAACAGAACAAATCTGAGGTAATGGGACCTCCAGTAAACGCTGAAAACGTAATTACAGTACATTAATTTCAACATAATTATTCAAAATGGTAAAGAAATCATATGACATGTAATCTTCCCAAATGGACGAAAAGGTTTTTTCTTTCGAATTTTTTTTTCAACATGTTCTTTCAGTGACTATATAACGATGATTTATATAGTCTATCAATCTTAGTTTTTTATATTAATAGTAATGTTGACGAAATGATATTTAAGGAATTTTTTTGTACATTAAAATGTCAATTTCTCAAATTTTTATAAACTATTCATCAATAAATTATATAATGTTTTTTTTTCATAAATGTTTATCAAATTCGTGAAATTATTCACTAGGAATAATGTATAATATAACGAATAAATTGTTAAACATATATTGTATTTTTAAATTTATAGAATAATGTGTGATGAGAAAATATTATTTAATACAATTGTTGTACTGAGATACTGACATCTCAAGAACATGTTTATAAAATTAACATAATATGTTATTTTATTATACAGATCAGTGTTTCTGAACATTTTTAGATTAGCAATCCGCATTTTTTTAAAGAACAAAACGTATCTAATATTTATGGGTTTCTTTTTTTGGTTTTTATTTAAGAAGTAATAAAAATGCAATAAAATAAAGTTAACAATTATTATTTCTTTTACAAATATTACTAAAGAACAATTTATATTGTATGTAAAATCAGCTTTAAATTTCGTTCACAATGAATTTTTCTATTTCAGTTAGTATGGAATATAATACTGTTTTTTTTTTAATATATACTGTTTTTTAAATATATATTGTGTAAATATATACTGTGTGAATTTCTTATGAGTTTTCAAAATTGTTTGCTTAGACATCACCTTTCACCTTATTAAACGGTGAAGTTTTGTTAAAGTATTCTAGAAGTGTTGGAAAGTGTTTCATAACCTATGGTTGATGCATGATTTGTCGTTCTTGTTTTATAAATTATTTCGTAAGATACTCTTTTCTATGTCAGCACTTACAACCTGTTTTCGCTTAATAGATCATTCAGTACTTGAAATTTCGAACCACTATTTTTTACCTACTATACTTATTTAGGCTAGTTAATATACAAACTTCGCGAGAGACACTACCTCGGAATAATTGTTCATTTTTTAGTTTAACTTGGACTTATTTTTAAATTTAAATGCAAGGGATATTGAAACAAACACTTTTTTGACATTTTTCGATAATCAAATTACATTTGGAGTTATAAGCGATTGCTGTTTGATAACAATTTCTATCGTGCTGTCATGTCTGGAATTTCAGTTTCAAATGTCTATTTCTGAAAGATTATTTGCCTTTATCAAAAAATGGAAAGCACTATTTGATTTCACAACTTCTGAAGAGAAGTACCTGTCAATTTCATGCGTTTACAAACAAGAATGATTTCAGGAATGTGACAGGAAAAAGCCAGTTTGGATTCGAGAACAGCTTTAAAGAAATTGTTAATAATTTACAAAGATTTCGAAATTCAGTTTTTTTACTTGCATACTGGAAGCATAATAATGAACGGCGCATAATTGTATGAACATTCACTTGTCATAAACACAACAAAAGATAAGTTATGCACTTTTGTTTTTATACATTTCCAAGTACATAAATATGGGCTATCCCTTATTGTCCTTAATCCTTTGGCGAAGAGATTCCAGAGTACATGGCTCAAAATGTTCTCAGAATCCTTGATTATTCGTACTGGTAAACTTTAATTGAAAATTTTGCTTTATTCAACAAAAGCGTTTCTGCAATTAAATTAATAAAAAAAAATCTCTTTTAAAAACCGGTGACAAAAGATTAAAAATTCTGCTAAGACGCTCTTCCCAAAGTGTTAAGGATTTACAGACTGAAATTTCTGATTTAGTTTAGCAACTACTTCTTAAGATAGAATTACTTCTTTGAATTACTTCTTAGCAATTACTTCTTTGAATTTTCTCATACTCGCTCATTATCGCCCAGAAAATGCGTTTGAATTTTCTCATACTCGTTCCGTATCGCCCAGAAAATGTGTTTGAAATATTTCATACTCGTTCAGTATCGCCTAGAAAATGCGCTTGAATTTGTATGCTGAAATGTCGGTAAGCAATGAAATTGTATTTACATAGGAAAATGTAGAACAACGAAATCTGACCTAAAAAAACTACCTAATTTCAATGTGTTCCGGCAAAATAACTCTATGCAATAAATATATTATGATATATTTAAATATGATAGACTACTACGCGAAACAGGCGGCGCGCGCACTCGATATAGGAGGACACTTTATTTCAGTTACCAGATAGGTAGTAGGCCCAATCATGGATGTAGTCACCGGAAAAAGTTAAAAGCTAAATTCAGTAATATGAGTTGTAATTTCCCAACTGTGTGTAAAATATCCGGGCCAGGATTCGACCCAGGGCTTTCTTGGCTGAAGCTGCCAATGCTCTACCAACAGAGCCATCCCGGTTGAATCTGGAAAACCGAATTCACATAGTTAACCTTATTGATAAAAGTATCTGGTCTGATATCTGAATCAGTTAAACAGAATAAATCGCAGGTAATGGAACTCCAGTAAACGTTGGATACGTGATTACACTAGATTAATTTAAACACAATTATTCAAATTTGTAAAGAAATCATATGAGTTTTAATTTCCCACCTGGGCGAAAAATGTCTGGGCCAGGATTCGAACCTGGCATCTCTTGGCTGAAGCTACCAATGCTCTACCAACTGAGCTATCCCGGTCGAATCTGGAGGACCTAATTCCCCCAGTTAACCTTATTGATAAAAGCATCTCGTCTGATATCTGAATCAGTTAAACAGAATAAATCGCAGGTAATGGAACTCCAGTAAACGTTGGATAAGTGATTACACTAAATTAATTTTAACACAATTATTCAAATTTGTAAAGAAATCATATGAGTTTTAATTTCGCAACTGGACAAGAAATGTCTGGGCCAGGATTCGAACCTGGCATCTTTTGGATGAAACTGCCAATGCTCTACCAACTGAGCTATCCCGGTCGAATCTGGAGGACCTCATTCCCCCAGTTAACCTTATAGATAAAAGAATCTGGTCTGATATTTGAATCAGTTAAACAGAATAAATCGCAGGTAATGGAACTCCAGTAAACGTTGGATACGTGATGACACTAGATTAATTTAAGCACAATTATTCAAATTTGTAAAGCAATCATATGAGTTTTAATTTCCCAACTGGGCGAAAAATGTCTGGGCCAGGATTCTAACCTGGCATCTCTTGGCTGAAGCTGCCAATGCTCTACCAACTGAGCCATCCCGGTCGAATCTGGGTCGAAAATTATTTTTCGCCCAGTTGGGAAATTACAACTCATATGATTTATTTACCAATTTGAATAATTGTGTTAAAATTAATCTAGTAAATTCTGTAAGTTGAATACATCGGACGACTCCAATGGCTTCGCGATCATTATAGCTCTTTAAAAATACATAATGTATTTAATGTCTCAGTTTAAAACTCTACAGAAGCAAATTTCAAATTATGTAGCATTTAAATTGTCAGAATGCCGCATATTTAAAAATCTTTAAATTCATCCATTTGAAAATTACTTGTGGTGCAACTGATTAACCTATAAGGAAATATACTTTGTCACAACCAAAAAACATGTAAGTAAACATTGAAAATATATTTTTAAAAGCTATAGCAAATTTAAGTCACGCATCTACTATAATATATTCTTTCAATTCCTATTATAATCGTAAGTTTATCTTTCTCTATAAGAAGAATCTTCTTGCTCAGAAAAAGCATAAATATCTGTACCAAAGCTATAAAATATTATTTTTCCCTTTACAGAATTAATTCAGTTTCTTGTGAATAAGAATACGAGATGAGTAAAAAAGCTTTTGTTCGAAATCCAATTTCACGATGTTTTGTTATCATGTCTGTGTCAATCTCGAAATGCGTCACCTTAACTTCAATGTGAGCAGAATTGCTCTTTTAGAGTAAGTAGAAAATTTTATAAGCTTAGAATATCTACGCATCTGAAACGTAAAGTACATTTGCCTCAATTTTAAAGAAAACTTGTTTAGGGTTATAATAAGCGTTAGCTTTTATAGCCCTTAAAGATTTACAGGACTGAAATATCAGAATAAGTTCAGCAAGTACTTCTGAAAATGGAACCTTGAATTATTCCATACTCGTTCCGTATCGTCCAGAAAATAAGCTTGAATTTGTAGACTGAAATGTCTGTAAAAAGCACTAGTCTCAGTTTAAAACTCTACATAAGCAAATTTAGAATTATGTAATGTTTTAAATATCAGAATAACACATATTTAAAAATCCTCTACTTCAAAATTATTAGTGGTACAACTCACTAACCTATAAGGATGTATAACTTGTCACAATTAAAAAAAAGTACGTGAACTTTGAAAACAGATTTTAAAAAGCTGTAGTAAATATAAGTCACGCATTTACTACGATGTAGCCTTTCAATTCTCTTTATAATCGTATATTTATTTTTCTTTAAATACATATCTTCTTGTTCAGAAAATTGATAGATATCCATACCAAGTCTATAAAAAAATATTTTTTTTTCTTCAAAGAATTAAGTCAGTTTCTTCTTGTCACTGAGAATACGAGATGAGTAAAATAGCTTTTGTTCGAAATCCAATTTCACAATGTATTGTTATCGTGTCTGTGTAAATCTCTACCTTAACTTTTATGTCAGAAGTATTACTCTTTTAGAGTAAGTATCACGTTTGGTAAGGTTAGAATGTCTACACATATAAAATGTAAAAAAAAAAAAAAAAAAAAAAAAATGCTGAAACTTTTATGTGGTATTTTACAGTAATTTCAGAACTTTTTTTATTAGTATGAAAACACATTCTATTTTCAAATAAGATGCTTTTTATAACTCAAAACCTGTTGGAAACTCGAAAACTTAATAAATAGTCATTTTGAACTTTGCCTTTAGTCTTTTATATTTTGAAGGTAATTAACGGGGTAAAATATATTTAGTACAGATGAATGAAAAATGTAACTTTCTAGATAATATTCATCTTTTATAAATTTTAAGTCCGTTTTTACAGTTTCTTTCATCTCACGAAACTCTATTATTCCCGCTTCGTTGTCTGTCCGTCACAGAGCCATTCTCAGAAACTATGTAACTTACAGAGTTGAAACTTGATGTATATCTAGCTGAACACCAGCTATGAAACTCAATATATTAAAATTTGAAAAAATCGTATTATTTTAATAAATAGAGATAAAAAACCAAAATTCTAACAGCCTTTTCTTATTAAATTAATACATTTTTCGTTAAAGCAATTGCCAAACATTAAAATTCCACAATGAAATTTTTTCTACAATAATTAATTTTCTATTGGACGATTTCCACGTGATAAATGAAAATGAAATAAAAAGTTTCAGCAAATGAAGAAAAGATTAATATGACGTCATATTGGTAATAAAACGGAAAATTTCAAACATTTCTCAATAATACAAGGAGTATGAGTATGTGTATGTGCACAAAGCAGATTGATATCACGTCATTAGAGAATTAAAAAGAAAATCTGACGTCCTATTAGAAATTCAAATGTTTGAGAATAATACAAAGCGAGTATCAATATGAGTAATAGAGAATAGTAAATACATGAGTTTGAGAAACATATTGAATCATTATATAAATCCGATTATGAAAATATTCGCATATTTTAACATTTTGAAGGGGTACAGCATGTTTAATTTTGAAATTATTATTTTAAATATCGCATTTAGTCCGCATGACAGATATTATTATGACAGAATATAACAACGCCCTTTTAAGGAGAAAAAAGAACGAATTTTTATACGCTTTTAATTAAAATTCTTGGCAAATCACTGTCCGAATTCTTCAAAAATTGAAACGTCCTGATTTCCAGTTTTTCCCACGTCAATTGGTATCTGTCGCGCGCAAAAGAGATGAGAGACAGATAGACACAGATACACGCATACATACGTTTACAGATTTAAATATGCTTATGAAAATTTCAATGTTTATTATTCTTATTATTAATTTGTTAAGTAAATGTTTTAAAATGTCCTTCGGCTCACGATCCTTGGGACTATAAATGTGTGCGCTTATATTCCTGTATGAAATGTGCACGTATGTCCATGTATTTGTGTTACTATATGCTATAATGTAAAGTACAAAGAGTTCAGTTTCAAATCTTCGACGTGCCATTGCTATATTAAGAATAAATGAAATAATTTTAAGAATATAAAAAGTAAAATTTGGATATTTTTTTACTATAACTGAATCAGAATTAAGCAACTGGATATTCTTTAATTATTTAGAATAGCAAAATCCCTTCCATTGCCTCACACTGTCATCAGAACAAATTGTTTTTTAATCTCACATTTTTGAACATTTATATTCAACAACTAAACAAGAGTTCTTAACACAAAAAAATTCAATAAAAACAAATTTTTATAAATGAATATTTTACCTGAAATGTTTATTAAACTTGGTAGCCATTGAAAACTTTTACAGATTTTTCTCATCGTCGTAGATTGCAATATTGCATTGAATTGTTGTGTTCATAATATTATCCAAACACTTAAGCATAAAATAATACTACTAACTCACTTTAAATATTAAATATCTTGATTCTGAGACTTGATGCTTTAAAAGTTACATTAGTATTTCAATAATCGTCATACTAAATGGATTACTGCTGCAAATAATTTCCCTATTGCTTAATCCCTTGATATTTTTAAAATTAATTTAATTCAACATTTATACTACAATTTAAAACAAAATTCTACTTTTATAATTTGTGGTAAAAGCCGTGAAATTGCAGTTCTTTATTTTCAAATAAAATGTTTCGAAAATTCTGGTGTGAATTAAACATTACATAAACACATGTATGTGCCCTTGAAAAGGTTAAATAACTGTGAACCATAAACAACTAGTCGGATGTGTCAATCCCAAAACTGTCTTCTATCTCCTACAGGTTTTGCATACACTAAAACGAATAAGCGCCATTTTATGTCAAAGTCTAACTGAATCTAAAATTTTATTAAACTGCGTGCATTAGTTTTTGAGGTATGAGTATCGCTAAAATCGTGTAAACCCTGAAAAGTGCAGCATAGCAGCGCCACCTGTTGGTAAATTTACACCAAAACCTAATCAACAACAACTTATGTCAATGTCCAACTGAATCTGAAGTTTGATGAAATTCTGCGCATTAGCTTTTGAGATATAGCTATCGTGAAAATAAAGACAAAAATAGCATAGCAGTGTCACCTGTTGAGCTATTTACACCAAAACGTAATCAGCATCTATTTATATCAGGATCTAACAGAATCTGAAGTTTAATGAAATTCGGTACATTAGTTTCTTGAGATACAGCTATCGTGAAAATCACGAAAAAGGTAGCATAGCAGCGCCACCTGTTAGGATATCTACACCAAAAACTAATCAGCGTCTATTCATGTCAAGGTCTAACTGAATGTGAAGTTTGATGAAAATAAGTGCCTTAGTTCTTGAGATAGAGCTATTGCGGAAATCTCAGAAAATGCAGCATAGCAGCGCCACCTATGGGGCAATTTTCAACAAAAACTAATAAGCACCCAGTTATATCAGAGACTAACTGAATATAAAGCTTTATTAAATTTCTTGCATTAGTTCTTGAGATAGAGTGCCCACAAAATTTTTGTCACATACAGACAGATAGACAAACAGAGTCACAGACAGACATTTTCTATATTCAGTCAAATCGTGTTCAGCACCTTCTAAAACGTATAAATCCGTCGAAAAACGGAAGTTTCATGAAATTTTCATGAATCCAATACTTTCTTCTTGTAAAGATAGAAGAAAGTAAAAATGTATAATAATTGTAAATATAAACATAGTGAACAATCATTGGTTGTCACAGTGTTCCCATATATTACAGAAATATATTTCCACATAATGAAGCTTAGCTTAAGACTAAAATATTTATTCCCTAATTGATACATTACGGAGTCTTTTCTTACATTATTGAGGCATAAATTTTAAATATTTAAGTTACTTGTGAAAAGAAGAGTTTACTTTCATCAGAATGCGTATAAGCTCATACAAATTTTGTTCGAAATTCATTAGTCAAATTTAATTCACAGTCGACGAAAATGAATATTTAAATAAGGGCATGCTTAAGAAGCTGCTTAATTATTCACATGTTTGATGCAAGTCTCTTAGGAAAATTAAAGTTATTTAACAAAAATATTACTTCGTTGATCAAAACTTTACATGAAACATTTTAATTAAATTAATGCGCAGTATGTACATAAATAAAAATTTATTGATTTGTTAATGGTAACATTTTTATTGCTTTATTGTGCATTTTCTATAACAGATTTTACTACATTGGTTGGAAATGAAATCCCCTCAGTAAAAATAATGGTTGATCCTTATAGATTTCACATCACTAAATCAGAATATTACTGTATCAAGTACCATTTTTAGGTAGGAAAGCTTGCTTTTAAAATAGAGTTATTTTATGTCTTACTATATCACTAGTGGAAATTGTATAACTATTAAAATGAATAGAATTAAATGTGCATAAACATTAAGAAAGGTACAGTGGCAAAATAAATTAAAATATGTAAGTTGATACTACAGGAAACGAAAGAGGGGGAGACAAATTCAAAAACAAATATCAAAAAAATATATTTTATTGATATATTTTATTGATATGTTATCTAAGACAGTGAATATGCTTTTTCCATGCTTTTAATTTTATCTAGCTTTGAAAAGTAATATAAAAATCCTTCATTATTTGTCATTTTTAGAACATTATTTCTCCGAAAAATGGTACGTGTTGGGGCAATTTGGATGTTATATTTATATTTAGGAATTCCTGAAAATCCTATAAATATAATTAACTGCAAGCGAGAAATTTGGAAAAAAAAAATCCCATTGGTTTAACTTCAGCTTGTGAGTTTTTACCGCATGGCTTGTGTAGACTCTTAAGCAGTAACTATATTTTTGTACTAGTGATTTACAATATGTGTGTTACAGATATTTTGAAGATACGCAAATAGTATAAATTAAGATGTAATAAGTGTAATTCAACATGAATTTAATTTAATGCTTAAATAATGTGAGTAAATCCATAAATATATACATTAATTTGTAATTATGTATGTTAATTATTATAAAATCTAAACTTTAAACAATTCTTCACACTTAACACCCAACTTTAAAAATCCTGCGTATCATACTAGCATGCATATACGTTTCAAAGCATATACAGAGAAAAGGAAAATTATAACTTTTTCTTTTGTCATGCTTTTCAGATATTTATCCTTTCAACTCTTCAAATGCTCGCTAAAGGATCAATAAATTCTTTTATGTATCACATTTAGAAATAAAATCTGTGTGCAATGTTTTAACGCATTTTCTACCGATCATTGTATAAGAAAAAAATGAATAAAGTAGATAAAATACTTATTAAAATTACTAAAACGTTTCATAAAAGTTATTTAAAACCATATGTAAACCATATTATATAACCCCGATATGTTAATAGTTAACATATACCTTTGAAAATAATCACGTTCGTGAACGAAAGATCTCGGGGTTAAAATGTGTATATAACATATTTTACATATGGTTTTAAATAAAAATTTATGCATCTTTTTAGACATTTTAATAGGTATTGTATCTATTTTAACTACAAGGTGATTGTGACATTCCACTTTAAACTCTTTTCGAGTTTTTCTATTACTGAATAACGTAGCTTGCAATAAAATATTGATAATAACATACTTTTTAATTGAAGGTTATAGTTGTACAAATGTTCCCCAACATACTGCAAAGTTTACAGTGCAGTAATCGAACCTGGCATCATGGCATAACGCGCCAGTATTCTGCCATTTTTACCTCAAACTAACAAAATCTCAATCAATAGCTTCGTATCTAAAGGATATATAATAAGGAATTTCAGGTTTTGTACACGTAGAACAACTATGAAAATACATTATAGAATTTCCAAGCAATAATAGTAATATTTGTTAATATAATTAAACACTCTCATACTCGCATACATTTACATATTGAAATTTCTCAAGATTTTAGAATGAGCTAGACAAAAATAAAATTACGAAAATTATATGGTAAAAATATAAAAGTTGTTTTATAAATTCTGCACAATCTTCAATATTTCGTTTGACATAATGTTTCTACGAAATTCTTATGCATTTAATATTTTGCGTGTGAGAAAAAAATTATTTTCAGAATTTCCTCAGATTATTTTGCATCTTGAAACATACTTCAAGCAATTTTCTATTTTTGCTTTTCAGGAACTTCAGTAAATTAAATCTACTTTTCCTCAGAAATTCCATTTTACTTTTATGTCACTCAAAACATTTTCTGCATTTCAAAACTGTTATGCATTAGTGTTTTAGAAACAGTTCCGGGTGCATAACTTTATATGTCTTACCTTAACAAAATCTAGAAATGTATTTTATTTCTTTCAATTTTTTAAGAATTTTGTATTATAATACCCTTCCTCTGTTATTTAAGGTGGTATGTTAGTCATTCGGATTCAAAAAACGGATTTTTTTTCTAGCATTTTCTAATGTCGAAATTTCATAAATTTATCCAAAAGCAGTTTTTTAAATGTAAATGTATGTATAAAATATTATATATTTGTTTTAGCACTCTTAATTCACATTGATTTATTCAAAAAACGCCTTTTGTGGCGGAAATAAAACTAAAATTTCAGGCAATATTCATCCATTCCTACTTCTTGAAGTTTCTTTATTATGGGGTAGATCCTAAACAAACACGAATGACACATATTTAGATAGAAGTCAAAATTGTAATTTTTTACTTATTTCCCCACATTTACGGCTGTTTTTTTCTATAATTGTCAAGTCTTCATTTAATTGCATATTTCATCTTGTTAGTTTCTAAATGTTAGTGCAGTTTCATTGTGAATGTCCCCTACTCTGGATCATTGGATTTATCATTAACCCCTTGGGGACGAGCGACACGTATACGTGACGCATAAGATGCTCCGAATCCTCGATTATTCCCGCAGTTATTTTTTATTGTAAGCTTTGCCATATGTAATCCTAGCATTTCTGCGATTCAATTAGGCGAAAATTTCTGTTTTGAAAAACTGGTGTTAAAAGATTAAAATTTCTGTAAAGGTCGCTCGTCGCGACGGGTTTAAATTTGCCTCATGTTTTCGTAGTGATTGGTCCGGCGCAGCATGACTGTCATTGGACTTTGTGCCAGTAAATAATATCCATCCAACCAACCTAGCTATAGGCTAAATATCACCTAAGAATAATCCTCTTTAATAAAAAGCTATACATTGCTGACAACTGGGATTTTCCCTAATCTTTGCCACATATTAATCTCGGAAAATGAAACGTTTGAAGTTACTGAAAAAATTAATTGCTCGAAAAGTATTTGTCAGAAAATTGTTAGACAAACTGCGTTAGAAAGGTAAAAAATTGTATTTTTCTTGATATAAATTTCAAATTCACTGATTATGCACTTTTTCAAATATTGAATTTCAAAAATTACCAAATTTCACAATGGAGTACCATATAGCGAAAACTTCACGCGTAAAAAAATAATAACAACAGCAATGTGTCAGCACGAGTCACAAATTGTAGTAGCCGTATTATTCTGTTAAAATATAAAAGTGAATTATGATGTCATGAGTGCATGATTTTTATTTAATTTTTCGACAAATGCTAGATGCGCCATTTCTTTTTAGTTATGAATAATATAGGTTAATTCACGTTATTAAAAAATGTAGCTATAAAACATATAAATCAATGGAAAACAGTAAGTAATAAATTGTAAACGTAATAATAAACAGTATTAAAAAAACACAACTCAGTGAAATAAGTATCCGTTTTTATGTTATTTTAGGATATTCAAGGGAAAGGTACAGATTACTTTAAAATACAAGGTTAAATTCACCGATATATTTCGTTTGATTCAAGGTTCTTTTGGAGAAACCCACCAGCGCAGCGGGCGTAGTCTGCTAGTATAAGTATATTGCTTGAATTGTATAAAAAAAGGCATTGTTTTATTGCTGAACGAGGTTATATCACTTACAATAAGATTGAGAGTATGCGCAACATACCCTACAAGGGATGTATGTTAATTCATGACTAATACCATTTTCGTACTTCTATTTTACTTTCTTTTATCTTCACAAGAAGAAAGTATTGGATTCATAAAAATTTTCGACTTCCGTTTTTCGACGGATTTATTCGTATTAAAAGGTCTTGAACACGATTTGACTATTTTAAACAACTGTCTGTCTGTAAGTCTGCCTGTCTGTCTGTCTGTATGTGACAAAAGTTTTGTGGACGTTCTATCTCAAGTACAAATTCACGAAATTTAATAAAACTTTAGATTCAGTTGCACCTTGAAATAAATTGGTGCTGAATAGTTTTTGGTGCAAATCTCCAACAGGTGCTTTGCAATTTTTTTTACGATTTTCACGATAGCTATATCTGAAGAACTAATGGACAAAATTTCATCAAACTTCAGATTCAGTTAGACGGTAAATAGTTGATTAACAGTTGACATAAGTGGTTGTTCATTAGGTTTGGGTGTAAATCTCCCAAAAGGTTGCTCTAGTATGCTGAATTTTTCAGAATTTACACGATTTTAGCGATAGTGATATCTCAAGAACTAATGCACGGAATTTAATAAAACTTTAGATTCAGTTAGACCTTGACACAAATTGGTGCTGATTCGTTTTTGATGTATGTGAAACTTGTATGAGGTATAAAAAAGTTTTGGGATTGGCACATACGACTAGTTTCCATTTCATATTGCTCGCCCTTGTTATTCATTTCATCTCTGCAATTTTTAATAAAAGGTGATATTTCAAATCTTTTCAGATGAGCGTTGATCAATGATTCTCCAATTTCATATATCCCTTGATTCGGGTGTTCAATATGAAATAATGTTAGCCGAAACGTCCGTGAAGGCTCACTGTTGAGACCCGAAAAGTTTTTGGTTTCTGTCTGTTTGTTTGTTTGTCTGTTCCTCGATAACTGGCGAAAAAATAATCCGATTAGGTTGATTTTTAGTAGGTCTGTTAGTGAGGTAACCGGAATTAGCTGTACATTGTTTTTAGTTACATTTGGTTAATTCGTTCGAAAAATATCGAACTTTTCTTTTTAGGTCATAATGTTTTCCTATGGCAATGCAGACGATTTTAAAATTTCATTTTTAACTGAAATAAAAATCGCATATTTGAATAATGGATTTAAATGTAAAATTATTAATGCTAAATTTTCGATATGGAGGTTTTAAATATATCCCATCGCTTTAAAAATTTGCTTATACATTCATTAGAATTTATAAATTAATTGTTTAAATTATTGGAAAATTTTTTTCATCTGTTGGAAAAATATAAAATATTTTATTTTCCTATTTTTTTACAAATTTTAAAATGCATTTCTTTTTACTTTGTTCTTTAATTTATTAGTTGCTTATTTCAAAGAACATCAAAATAGTAAAATTCAAGTAACTCGCACTATTTTGATGCAATATTTTATTATCCAAATAATTTATTTTTGTATTCTATTGACATAAATGAAGAATTTATCTTGTTACAAGTTTATTTTTTATCTAAAAAGTTACATGAATAAGAAGTTCATAAGAATTTCATAATATAATTGCATAAACCGTGTTTAATTTAACGCTTCTAATTTCTGAAACCCCCGAAGTATTTTATATGCCTATAAATATACATGTAATATAAACAAATAATTGCGGATTGTAAAATGCTAAATAATATGAAAAGTGAGATTAAAAACAATGACTTTTAGAGGTGACGTTGAGGCTCCTGATCTGCAGATTTACTAGTTTAATAGTAAGTTGTTTTTCGTATTTGAGTTACTAAAATCCCATTCATTAAAGGTCCCAGAAAACAATGAAATAAATTATATTAAAACATTACGGAATCTTTATGTTATGCTTATGTTATGTACTCATTTTAAGTTATGTATACGTTATTTAATTTTTTTTAAATTATGTATGTTAATAATTTCACAGATATCGCTAAAATATAGTTCTTATTTGAATTCTTAGCATAAAATATTTACGCCGAATCTAATTTGTATTTATCCGTGTGTGTGTGTTATTTTTTCCAGACTTTCCGTTCTTTGCAAGTCTTCTTCAAATTTTACAAGTAAAAATATCAACATAATATTTTAAAGTGATTCTCGTAATATATTTTTTATATCATACTAAAATATTATTCGTTAAAATTTTTAAGCCTCAACTCTGACATTTTTCTATAACGGAATGATTTAATTTCCGCCATCTATATAATTTGATATTATTAAAATACATATATTAGGTTCAAAAACATAGTTTAATCTTTATTAGAAATTTAGACATTTGAATTTACACTGTTTTCTAGTCCAATATCTTTTTTTATGTTTGTATGGATATGGAGAAGATTGGAAATATTTTCGTTGACAACTAACGGCATCTTTCGGAAGAGAAACAAATCTCAGAATTGATCTTGAATGTTTAGTATAATATTTATCCGAAACGAAATATTTAATTTTTAATATAATATTTTGAAGTGGGGTAAACGCGGTATATAATTTTAGAAGTTTTCTCTCTATTTTCATGTAAATCATACGTCAGACTTTTAAAGTATAATGCGCAATCATATGTGATTGACTATTTTTTAATATATAATTTTTTTTAAGGGAAAGCATGAATATTGACTTTGAAATAAATAATAATTCAACCTTAATTTTAAGAGATATGTGGCATGCTTCAATATATCTATTATTGTATGTGTAAGAATTGTAATACCGCAAAGTTTGAAATTCTGAGATATTTTAGCAAGATTATCATCGGATGGTTTTAGTTCCTTGACATTTAACAAATTGTTCTTCTTTGAAATCCGATTGTAAAAATCGGCACTTTTATAGGATTTTATGCAATTACGGCAGTTAAATTAACAAATAATAGTAAAACTAATATTTTCGAATCTATTTTACTTATTAATATTTTTTTTACTTATTAATACTCAAACATTCCAGGGAAGATTCCTATGGATTTGAAAATGCAACCCTTAATCATTTTTTTCTTTAATTTGTAAAAGTGCTTATCAAAACCTGATTTTTCCTATCTTGTATGGATTGTATTTGTATTTGTATGTGCATTTTCTTTTCGTTTCGAAATCTGCTTTTGATAAGTTCTTTTACAAAATATTTTGATGTTTTCTATATTCAGAAGTCTAATTTTTTTACGTTTTATGATTTGTGTTTGTGCTGACATTTTTTAAAATTATATTAATATTTTCTGTATGTATGTTCCGTTTCAATTTTTTAAATGACGAAAATATATCATCAGCGATTTTAAATATTTCTCATATCTCTGAATCATTAAAATAAATTAAAATACTAATTAAATAAGTACTGGAGCGTTCTTTACTTTCACATGAGGAGAAATATCTAAATCAGTCCGAAAAGCACTTTCATGTAGTACGATAAGGCGTGCACATATATTTTACAAAAAACACCACTCACAAAAATAATTATGGTTTTGTGGACTGTTTAAAAATGTTTTTTATATCACAAATTGAAAACTCGTTCTGTCACTGAACCAGACAGAGCTCGGATTATCTTTTAGTTTCGCTAGGTGGCATACCAATAGTAGTGTTACAAATTCTAACTGCATGCTAAGTATTAACATATCGCCATGTCTTAAACATTCAAAAAATACTAAAATACATACCATAACAATATTATATTTATAAATCCACAATTCGAAAAATACTGTTCACAGTTACAAATAAACAATAATTAAAAAAAGATCACTATATACTAACACAATAATAACACACTTACATAAAACAATTATTTAGTTGAATCAGTCATTCTAGAGAGGGCACTAGTTCAAAATTGTCAAAAATGGTTTTATTGCAGAATATGATGCTTTTCCTCATTATTTTAACCCTACAGAAAATGCATTATCCCGGGATCTAGATATTATTTCTCTATCTTTAAATAAAAAGGAAAATCTTTATCAGTACTGAAAATACACTTATCATTGGACATGTGTCCTTTCAGAAATGACTTCTCCGATAAATTGTATGAAGTATTTTTGTTTACTAGCTTTATAACAAAATTTATACGAATATGAGAATACACTATTATATATCTATACTCTTGTTCAGACGGACGATATATTACATTTTGTTAATTTGTGGCCAACTCTGTGCAAAAGAGGGGTCATTTAAGAAGAATGAAGATGAAGGAATGTATCAAAAACTGCTAAACTGCTAGTTAAAGCTCCCATAATCGGAACAGTCGTCCCATAAACAGGTTTTTGCAATAAATGACAGGCACAGAGAATTTTTGTCGAAAGGAAAAGTTGATCTTCTAAAATATTTTCTAATAAAAGAGAATGGAAACCACTCTTCTCACATACAAAATAAATTCCACGCTGCCTATAATAATTGTGCATTTTCATTGCTAGTTATAAACAACTAACAAATATTCACAATGATTTGTAATTTATTGTCCAATAGACCAGACACATGAAATTGTTTACACCGAATTAAAAAATAAACATTTTAATTTTTCGTTTTAAATGATACACTTATTCAAGACTGCGGCCCTTATCCAACCATAACCTAACAACAACGATAAATCATGCGTCAAGCATAGATAATGTAACACTTTTCAACACTTCTAAAATAATTTTACAAACCTTTACCGTTTCAAAAGATAAAAGATGATATCTAAGTAAAAATTTAGAAAACGCAGCATTACAAATTTGAAAACAGAATGGCCGGAATTACCAGCAGTATTCGAAATATACCGAATTCTTTTGTGTGTCCTGTATATGATATAGAGATTTGTATATATAGTACATAGAATGCTAAATTTTAGTTCAGTATGGAAACGCGTAGCACAGTGTAAAATCCCCCATCGAGAATTTCCGTCAATAAACAGAAATGTACTCGAAAACACTTGTGATGCCCTGTATATGATCTAAAGAATATACACACACCAAGTAATAGACAAAAAAATGAGTTAAATTTAAAAACGCGTTCAGCAACTAAAAACGCACTTCCAGCAATTATTGTTAACATACAGTACTGAATGTTTTGTGTGTCCCTGTAAATGAACAATGAATGCTATACACACAATATTCTATAGTAAGACTCTTGTAATGCAACTGAGTGATATACATCAATATGTTTGAAATAGTGAAACATTATTAAAATAAACCGCAAACGTTTTTGTCCATAGACCGTAATATAACAGAATTCTTTTGAGTGTCCCTGTAAAGGAACTATAAGTGCACACCATATTCTATAATAAGCATCTTGTCGTACTCCTCAGTGATATATATAAATTTCAATATGTTTGAAATTTTGTAACATGATTAAAATAAACCGCAAATGATCTTTCCCCATAGACCGTAATGTAACGTAATTGTTTTGATTGTCCCTGTAAAAAAACTATAAATTCTACACACTTCATTTTCAATACCGAACATGCCATAATAAACCACAATAACATATATTAATTTTATAACGATCCTAGCATATTTACGTGAGTTAGAGTACCGGCAGATAGACAGACAAACCGAATTCATAAACACTTTTCAACTTTGTTGGAAAGTGTTAAAAAACAAACACATCTACATATACATAAACATACTTACACATCTAAACTACACATCTGCATTTGTATCTTTACACTAATATCTGTATACATCTGTGGGATTAGAAATAATACTCATCTGTAAATTACTATTCTTAAAAATACAAGATAATAGACTCAAAAGTTCAATTAATTGATACACGATATCATATTTAAAGAAAAAGTATAACGCGTGGAGAAATCACAAGATTATTATGAGGCTCGTGAAAGGTGAACTTTTACACAGAAGACGAGAAAAAATCAGTGTTCCATAGTTTGTACCCCAGAAAGAAAGTTGATAATCCAATATATATAAAATTAAGTATTAAAACTAAAATTCTAGTTGAATTCCTGTTTACGTTTACAACGATATTATAGTATTGATGCGAATGAAGTATTGTGATCTCATTATCAAATTGTTTGGTTGAGTAAGTAATAAAGATTGCTCAAAGTTAAATTTAAAAAAAATCTAGTCATTTGTAGTTATAAGTCAAGTGAATATTTAAGTAATTGTAAGATTAGAAATAAAAATCCTATACATCTATACATCTGCATATCTACATCGACATATGTACATATCTATATCTACATTATCTACATATCTATGTGTCCACATACTTATTTGCATATCTATGAAACTGTCGGCAAATCCTCGCAAACATCCACTTCCATACACTTATAGTTTACATTTAAATTGAGTAAATTTCAATAAATATTTTGTAGGTATCGTATTTCTTTCAAATAAATTGAAAAAATAGTGACTATACTATCGAAATTTCCTAAGCAAATGAAAAATAAATTACATCTTTCATCTTGAATAAATTTCACTCTTCCCTCAATCATTATGCGTTTTCGCTTCCAATTACCTTGGATGATATATATTCAAAATGAATTGTAATAAATAATCCAATCAAATGTATATTTGTTCTGATGTTACTCGGAGTATATTCCTTATTTATTAAAAATAATATGATTCCCTTATTTATTAAAAATTGAAAATAGAAAAGTACATTATTTTAATTATATATATGTTTTTTCAATCTTCTTCCTGTGTTTGGTTTAAAGATAAAACAACAAATACTATTCTTTTTTATGAAATTAAAAAAGGGAGAATATAATGCATACGAGTTTTTATAAGATTTTGAAATAAAACTGTTTTCAATTAATTTTTTTATTCTATATAATCGCAATAATTCATTTGTTTCTTATATATTTAGGCTAGAGACAAATGTAAAAAATACATAAGATCTGCAAAATTTATTAGAAATAAAAAATATTTTTTTACCTATTCTCTTTATTAATTTTCTAAATATATATTTTTTTAAATAATTCTCGACCGCGATATTATTTAAATCTGCGGAGAAAGCAATTTATCATTTTAATTTATATTCAAAGGAATTCAACTTAAAAATGAAATACAATTTTCTAGTACACTAGTCAAAAAAAATATATATATATATATATAATATATATATATATATATATATATATATTCTTTATGTACTTTCATATGTATTCATAATATACTTTTTTCAGCTATTTTGACAAATGTAGGTGTTCTAGATTAAATTGAGCGTGAAATCTAAATCCTAATTCCAAATCTCCCTATCACGTCAGAATGTAAAGTTATTGCCACCTTGCAGTTTCAAAAGTGAAAACAGCTTACCATCATTACTTTAGTGTAGAAGTTGCAGATAAGGACAAATGGTGGGCACCACATACAGGGTGTTTTAAAAATGACCGGTATATTTGAAAAATCAATAAAAACTAAACGGGCAGCGATAGAAATACACCGTTTGTTGCAATATGCTTGAGACAACAGTAAATTTTCAGGCAGACAAACTTTCGAAATTAGTTACAATTTTCAAAACAGATGGCGCTGCAGTCTGGAAAAATCTAAACCACGATATTTTCCACATATCCACCATGCGGAGCAATAATATGGCGTAGTCTCTGAACGAAATTACCAGAAACCTTTTTAAACCTGTGAATTCTTTCTGTGGGGACACTTGAAAGACCAGGTGTACCGCCACAATCCAGAAACAATTGAACAACTGAAGCAGTACATCTCTTCTGCATGTGAACACGTTTACAAAAGTTTCTGGTAATTTCGTTCAGAGACTACGCCATATTATTGCTGCGGATAGTGGATATGTGGAAAATATCGTGGTTTAGATTTTTCCAGACTGCAGCGCCATCTGTTGTTGAAAACTAACTAATTTCGAAAGTTTGTCTGCCTGAAAATTTACTGTAGTCCCAAGCTTATTGCAACAAACGGTGTATTTCTATCGCTGCCCGTTTAGTTTTCATTGATTTTTCAAATATACCGGTCACTTTTGAAACACCCTGTATATGCTGTACTGTATGCAATTATAACATAATGGTTAAGAAGTAAAAGAAAAGCAATGTTTTTTTTCTGTGCCCATGATATGGCGTGGACCAAAAAATCACCTCTCAGACTGTTACTTCTGTATGACAAAGATATCCGGATTTTCAAAGAAAATTAAATCTGACGTATAATCAATCATATCCAGTATGTGATCTGAATCATATCCCAATCCTATCCAGTATGTGAATACACTCTGAAACAAATAATATTGCTCAAGTTTCAGTTCTGTGAAACAGTCGCATAATGTTGAAATTAAACATTGGTAATTTCTATAACTCGGGATCCTCACGTGATAGAGAAATTTGGAGTTCAGATTCGGAATCAGCAAACTCAAATTAGTCTTGAACACCTACATTTTTTCCAGTAGCAAAACTGTTATTGAACAGTGGTATTAAATATTGCTATAATGAAAAGAATTATACTTGAAGAGCTTATTGGAAAAAACATTTTACGTTACAATTTATCAAAAACTGTTTTATTTTCTGGATGAAGATGTTGTGGGGTAATTTATCGCATGGCAAAGCTAAAATAATAGGATTCTAATTAATCTTCAAAAACCTGGGCTATTTTATTAGTATTTAACGAATTAAATAATATTAATATTTTTTAATCTTTGAAAATTAAATGTGAACAAGTTTTTCTAATAGGGTTTATTAACACCTGTTATCATATTAAAATTATGCTACCAAAAATAAAATAAATCAATAAAATTTACAAGAGAAAGCTTTCACTTCAATTTTATAGAAATTTAATTATTCTGCCTTTTCATGTTCTTCTACTAAACTCTTCAACTGAGAAATAATGGCTATCATTTTATTTTCCCATATCTGATCGCTAGTATTGGTTTAATATTATCAGTCTTTTTTAGGTGCGTTCGTAATTATATAAATACGTCGCATATATTCGCCTATACTCGTCGTCTGGTCCGTCAACATAAAACGGCGCAAAAACTAAATAACTGAATGGTTTGAAATTTAATATATATAATCGTTGCAGAATTTTGTCGAGTCATTTCAAATTTCATGAAAATGGAATCAAAACTTAAAAATATATTAATAAAAGTTTTCTTCATTCTATAAATTCCTATCGTACATAACCTATATATATATATATATATAAAAGTTCAAGTCATGTGACTGAGGAAAGCGGATACGGGCTAACCACTTCTTTTTTCATATGCCATACAGCCATTTTTATTCAAAATTATTTTTTTTAATAAAATTGCATAAAAGTAACATTTTTAGAAAGATCGTTCAAAAAAATTGTTTATTTGAGAGATGACTTACATTAAAAAATGTATAGATTCTAAGATAACATCAGTTGAATTTCGGTTGACAGACCAATATCAATCCATTAAAGAAAATAAACACAAGTTCATCATGAGTTATAGAAATATTAAACCATGCAGGTAATCATTCGCAAAGCAAGATCTCCATGGTGAATTTTGCAGCGCTGTCTGGTGTCGAAAAAAAATTCGCATCTGTAAACGTGACATACGTAATAAATTAATACGTAAGAAAAGTAATGCTCATTTTCTCATAAAATACGATATAATTCCTTTCACTGAAATAATAATAATGATTTTTTTTTACCTCTTAAAACTAGTTATACTATGAACATACCTCATTTGTCACGTTTAACGTACAATTTCTAACTTGTTTTTATATGTAGTACATTATTCTGAGAGGTCATTTTGCAGGAGAAAAATGCAGTTTTGTTTCTGTGTGGTTCGCGTCGAGAAAAAATTATTTTCAAAAAGGAGATGTATTTATTTATTTATTTTTTTATATTATTTTTTTTTTTTTTTTAGTTTGTAGAAATTCAGTGGTTTCTTCTGGGTTGCACGCATATTTTGTATTTTCTCGATTGTATTCCAGAGTTAGGTCTGTTGAAAATAGCTTTAAAACTACGGTTATAAGCTTGGAGTTGTAAGCCTGCGGTTCGAGTGCCCATGTAGTCAAACATCAAACACTGACTTCAATATCGTCATACAGTTTCGTTAGTTTCAAAATATCACTGGATATAAAACAGGAGTCAAATTTAAATGATTATTTATGCGGTGATTAATATCATGTCTTTATTTTCGAATCTTTCTCCGATAACTTTTAGTTTTGTATCAGAATTTAATTCCAAAATTTCCAATCATTTTGTTGTATTAAAATCAAAAAAACTTAAATAACTACGAATGTAGTTAAACTCCTCTATTTTTAAAATACAGATATAAATGCTTAAGTGATAAAAGTAGAACACAAAAATAATTATAAAAACCTTTTAATATAATGATCGAGATATTTCGAACGCACAAACAGGGCGATTATCAAGATCTACATGATAAACAAACTATTCTCACAAAAATATTTGAAAATAAACTTGAAAAACATGAGTCACGAAATCATATGTGTAATAAAAGCAGGTGTTTGAAAATAGTCAACTGTAAACATGAAAATTAAAGTTTTCTTATTGCTTTTTAAAAACTGAATAAGACATAGTGCCAGATTTTAGATAATTCAAAAGCGGCTGATTCATTGCAAATGTTCTCCTTAAGCATATAGATTTCGATTGATTCACGGATAATAGATGAGAAATAAAGACTTGATAGATAAATTATTTGACTATTCATAAAATCAATTTTTAATGTCTCGGACCGATGTAATCATGACAAAGCTGTATTTTTGTTAATGAATAATTATCATGCATTGAGACGATATATATTTCAAAAATGTGTAAACTGAGTAAAATCTCTTTAGAATTTTTGTATATTCGGCTTGGAGAGATCATCCAATTTGTTTGCATTGGTTAGTGCGAGATTTGTTTTCTGATTTTTTATCGAAGGAACAATATTTGCTTTGTTTTTTAAGATTCACTTGAACGAGCAAGTTAATTATGGATATTTTACCAGCGTAAACATTTGTCGCAATTATATTAGTTTCGTACTCATCTAAGTTCAACAATGGTTCTATTTTTTTATCTACTTCTATTAAATTAGGGATTTTTTAATATTTATCAAACTAAAAACCTCTCCCAGTGACTCGAGATGTTAATTTTCAGTATCGTATCAAATAAATAATTAATCAGTTTAGTGACCGATGTTCTTAGGACAGTTAACACATGGGCTGATAAGTTCCCGGTCTAATAAAGAAAACACAACTTTTCAACATAACTTTATAACTTTATAATTTTATAACTTTAATAAATAACACAATTTTAATAATAAATAATAATAATTTAATAATAATAATAATAATTTAATAATAATAATTTAAAAATTTAATAATAATAATTTAATAAATAAATAATAATAATAATTTAATAATAATAATTTAATAAATAATAATAATAATAATTTAATAATAATAATTTAATAAATAATAATAATAATAATTTAATAATAATAATTTAATAAATAAATAATAATAATGATTTAATAATAATAATTTAATAAATAAATAAATAATAATAATAATTTAATAATAATAATTTAATAAATAAATAATAATAATAATTTAATAATAATAATTTAATAAATAAATAATAATAATAATTTAATAATAATAATTTAATAAATAAATAATAATAATAATTTAATAATAAATAACATAATTTTATAACGAAAAAGTTCCAAACAGTGCTCAGAATCATCGACTCGTTGTTGTTTTGAGTCAAAAGTCAACACGCGCGGCACCCACTTTAACAACAGCTTTTTCATAGACAAATGTTCTTTCAAAATAAAACCTACACGTTCCTTGGATATTTTCAGAGTCTGAGCTATCTCCTGCAACTTCACTTTACGGTTCCCCAAAACGATTTTGTGGACTTTCTTGATGTTTCCCGGAGTAACCACCTCTTTTGCGTGGTGCCTCACTGGTGTCCGTACAACCACGTTTAAATTCAGCAAACCAGTCAATAATGGTTGATTTATCTGGTGCAGTGATCGGATAACGCTTATCAAGCCAAGCTTTTGTTTGAACGGTGTTTTTTCCCATTAATTAACAATTCTTGAAATTCTTGTATATCCATTTTTTTGTTTATCAACAAAGTCGTTCAACTAAAACCACTCTAACGTTTTATCCACACGGCGAATCCTCATGACATTTTCTGCTACATTTTAAAGGTCAGTATTTACTAAAAAAAGCATCGGTTCGGCGATTGCAATGCCATCTGTGTGCCAGACCGGGAACTTATCAGCCTATGTGTTATGTTCTTATAATTTCCTCGACGTTGTTTGCCATTATAAAAAATAAAATTAAAGCCTTGCACTAACTACAATAGTGAACAAATCGCAAAATCACAAATTTCAATCACTGGTCTAAATATTATTTTTAAACATTTACCTTCTTATACGGATTTCTCCGGCTTACATGCACTATTTCCAGAAAATAAATAATTTGAAAAATCGAGTCAAAATGTTGCTGGTGGTATGGAAAATAAATGAACAACACATGTATCGGTCACATAATGTATACAACTGGAGAAACATCCTATTTATAGCTGTGTAAATCATTTAAATCAAAACATTTGGAGACACAATGCTCTATTTCAAATTTAAAGTAATGACAAATCATCGCATTCGAAATCATCAAAACAATCAAGCAGCCTTTTTTTTGCTGGAATCTAAAAGCAGGGTGGATTTTCGGAAGGAAAAATAGAAGTAGTCTTCTATGGCGTCGCAGGGCGTCTTCTTGAATGATTTTTTTCTACAGTCGTTTATAAGTAATAAAAGCAAAAGCTAAAGGGCAGGGGATTGCCACCATCGACAAACATTTTGTATTGTGTATAAATATGCAAATTTTACCTAAAAAACAGTTTTAAAGATTTTGATTAATTTTTGAATTCTACCATTTTTTGGTACTAGAAGAGCATTTCGCTAGGTCACATGCTCGAGAAAATTCGATTAGTAGGTCATTTTATGGTCATTACGGGTGAATGCATTTCAATCGGAATGATGGTTGAAACAGTTATTAAGTTGTTTAACATTTGGACGTAAACGAAGTCTCTAAGTTGGCAACATTTCGTCAAATGTGGCGATATTTGGCGGAATGTTAAAGACATTGGTGAGATTTGGCGGAAAAATCGACTTCAAGAGTAGCAATGCCAAAACACATGTTTGGTCCCAAATGAAAGAATCTCGCAAATTTTGCGAACTTTCGCCAATTTTAGGAAATATTTGGCAAAAAAATTGGTTTTCAGAATCTGAAGGAATTTTCTAGAAATTCCCAATAGGAACAGAGATACATGATTTAACCAATTAGAGATAATAGAACGTTTTCGAAAACAGAATTCAACGAATCAAGTGCATAGAACTTTTTCGCAATTAATCCCACACTTATATAAGGAAGTGCTTCTGTCGAAACAAAAAGTCTGTGAAGTTGGACTGTGAATCTTGTGATCTGCAAAAGAGTTAGAACGTTAGAAGTCTACGAAACGTTTGGCGTTAGTGCCCAAATTTCGCGATTAATTATTTCTCGCTGTACGGTGCAGACTGCTCTGAACTACCAGATAATTTATTGTTATATCGAGTCGAACACAAAGCTAAATATAACCGAGCATAGCTCGGTCTTCCCTGCTGGTATTTCTATACATAAAAAATTGTGTAATTTAATGTTTTGCAGTAGGTTAGAAGTGTGAAGGGTTACATCTCCAATAAAATTCTATGAGTCCTACTGAATTTTTTAACATGTCAGCAGATTAAATTTAGCATTGATTTTCTGGGTTTTCCGGATCGCTAATCCCTTTTACAACTTAAATTTTATATTTCACATATTTCGACCAAATTTTAGTCTTACCATACAGCATTTTTGTTTTTGCTGTTGTTATTTGTGTAATTTAAATGTGTAACTTTTATTTAAGACCTTATGAAATATAGTTTTTTTTTAAAAGGTTTTCTGAAAACATTAATTTAGAATAACTAAATCTACGCAATGTATTCCTCTAACATTTATTATGGATCTAAATCTTAAAATTATTAAAAGTTTCTTAATGCACGACTCGCTAAAAATTATATTTTCAGTGTATTTTATTGATTTTCGTAGTATTTCTCATCTCATCCATACCGATGTGAAGATAAAAAAGAAATATAAAGAAGAAATATTTCTTTCCGTATTTGATCTCTATCTTTGGCCTACAGCTATTGACCTCTTCGAAGTTCAATAGGAAATACGAATATTTTTTAAAGTGGAATTCTTGCTTGATTTAGGTTATATTTTTATATTAGATCCGAAATTTTCTGACTGTTTTCGTGATTTATACTTTCTGATGATTACTGATCTATTAAAAACGAAATTAGCTTTTTATATCTTGCATGAGAATATTGCATTTGGAACTTTTAAAAAGACGCTATTGAACCGAAAATTTAATCATATTTTTTTTTTCGGTGTCTTGAACAAAACATAAATCATTTTGTACAATATACAAACATCATCTCTTTAGCGATTATTTCACATATTTTAAATTCCGAAAATTAAGCAAATATCGCTGCATTTGTTGTAGCAATTAAGCAGATGAAAACAACTGTAAGATTACATGCATAAACACCATATCTTGCTTAAAAAATATATAAATAATCCTTTCATGCAGGAATTTAAACGGATAAAAAAAAAATATTTTGCACTTAACATAGATTTAAAATGGATTATTGAGATATAGGTGTTTGACCAAAATATTATATACTGATAAACTGTTGAAAAAGTATCGTGTTCGTTTTAGAATTAAGACATCCTGTATTTTTGACAGAATAAGTGGGTTGGGAACCTGTTACTTATGCATACATTGATCGTCTTGATGGATACTGTCATACTTATTATTTTATAATAGCAGCTTACGAACTTCCTGCATAAACCCAAACACTTGAATGAATAATGATATCAATCACTGAGAATACCAATACTGAAATTGCAAAATATCCATTCATTAGATGAACTGATGTCTAATATATAGATGCAATGTAAATACTGTAGGAGTTTCATTGTATCGTAATATCATCACAAGCTTTAGCCTTTTTTTTGTTTTTGTTATAGCCTAATGAACCTAGACATACAATGTTCGCCTTGATGGATACCATCACACTTTTCCTTTTATATAAACAATTTACGAACACCCTGCATAAATTCAAAATACTTGAATGAACAATGATATCAATTTCTGAGAATATCAGTATTAATTTTGCAAATAATTATTTAATGCCATACACAATTGTTTAAAATATATGTAATATAAATCCTGCAGAATTTCCATTGTAAATTAATATCATCACTAGTATATGCTGGAGACTTTTTTGTTATTGTGTATTGAACCTATACATACATTTTCCTTTGATGGATACTATCACACACTTTATTTTATAAAAGCAGTTTACGAACACCCAGCATAAATCCAAACATTTTAAAGAATAATGATATCAAACTCACAGAAAGAAAATACTGAAATTGAAAAAAATGCTTGATATGATAAACTGATGTGTAGTTTATGTGTAATGTCCTTCCTGCAGGATTTCTATCGTGACGTAATATTCTGATTAGTAAATGCTGAAGACTTTTTTGGTTATAGCGTGAGGAAGTTTTACTAGCAGATATTTCACGGAATAACTCACAATATTCCATGATTGCTGTGTTTCATATTTCATTATAATTCATTATAATTTCATTCATGCAAATATTTAAAGCAGTCGAGTCGTGGCTGAAAAAAACATGTCAAATAGTATGAATTCAATAAGCGAGTCTCCTATAAAAGAAATAGTGAGTTCCTATAGCGAAAAGTTTTATTAACTTCGATCAGGTCATAATCAGCAGTAACTGAAATATTCTAAATCTAGCAAAAGCATTTAAATCGTTCAGTCTATGAAATTTAAAAAGAAGGAAGATAAAATTTGGCATTAAAGTAATAACATAAAATTGGTTTTCCAGAGAATAACATGATGCATTTCCGTGTTTTTTCGGATCATTCAATCAAACTAGCCAAAAATACCCGTTCCGACAGCGTGAATGACGTTTTATTGAAGCTTTCCGAAGTGTCTGCCCTATGTACCCGAAGCTAACCCGAAGGAACTAAGCAAAGGCATATGAAAAAAGAATCGCAAATCAGCACGAGAAAATATCGTAAAACGCGTCTTGAAAAATTAAAAAATAGGCTTATAAAAGGACAAGAGTATTCGCAATGGAATGACTTTAATTCTGAAAAGTTAAAATACTAAACGTAGAATAATGTAATTTTGAGTTAGGATATAGTAGCAAAAAATAATTTAAGGCGGGTATAAGTAAATTAAACGGTTTAAAATATAGAAATTTAATATCAAACTAATGTAAGGAAATGGCATTATCCGGTCTTTCCATAAGTAGCCTCAGCTAAAGATATATGATGGCAGATTTATGACCATAGACTCGCTGTCTACAATTATAAGCCATAAAAGTCAAGTAAAAAGGATTTTGATTTAAGTCGGTCTCAGATAAAATCAAAGAGCACACACGAAGTTCCGAGAAAGACAACACGATACAAAAACAACTTATTCATAGCCATCGGTTAGGCAGGTAAAGAGGAGGTTGAACTTACCCTCTGTTATGTAAATTTCAGATTAGACGGGAGGTCAACTAGCGAATGAGAAAAAAAAGAAGGCTGGACGTGGGCTGGACTTGAAGTACTATCATGCAAATTTTGAGTAGAACGAAGGACTGCCTACCGTTGTGATGAATATAGAATCTAAAAAAAGTAGCAGAGCTGAGAGCATCTCGAGCTTAGAAGTCAAAGTAGGAGGCTGACTAAAAATGATGCGATGATTTTTATTCAGTGGTGATTCGATTGTAAATGAACAATGCATACGCAAAAGTATGTGGAGTGGTGAAATTAATTTAAGTTTTCTAAAATGAACATTTAACTAAGTGAAGTGCTAGTTCGCTAGACGAAAGAGAGCTCTTGTACAAAAAGAAACCTTCTGCAACCAATGTGAAGAGGTAACTATGAATCATTCCAAAGTTGTTCCCAAGTTCATTTTATTTTCTCAAATACATTAGGAGATAAGCTGGTAGTGTGACCTTAATTACAAATGGAAGTCATAATTTTTATTTTAAACAAATGATGTCAAAATTCAATTTAAATGTTAAGAAATTAAATATAAATATCCTTTGCAAGATAAGAGTGCTAATTCAAATATTGTTGGATAAATTACGTTAGCAAATCGAGTCAGATATGTTCTGACTATTCTTTTTTTTTCTTTAAATTTTTGTAAATATAATGTAAATAAATATTTGTTTAATTTACGTATGAAGACTTCATCTTTCTTTAGAAATATTGTCATATTATTTTAATGACTAAATTTTCTATTTCAGCATTAGATAAGAGTGATTATTCTCGGGTCAATGGTTACAACGAAATCACACAGCGCAATGGTAATAGTTAATTTAATTTTTAATTGGGTCAACATTTTTAATATTTAACTTTGCTAACTTTATGTTTGACTAACTAACCTGCCGTAGAGAAGTTAAAAATTTAACTTACAGAAGACTATGAATATTTTAATCGTCTTATGTATGCATAAGAAATTTGGGGGTATTGTAGATATTAACGAAGGAGTAATTAATAAGGTGGTTGCATTAATGAGTCGTGCAATTATCTCTTCAACACAAACTGAATTTTCAAAATGGTGGTTAAAGTAATGTTCAAAATGCTGGCCTTCAACATCGATATATTTCCAAGTACGAGTCACCACTGATTCAGTACTTCGCGGCAAAGTGTTCCATGGGATTTCTGTGCACACTGCTTAAATCTCATCCCAAAGTGTTTTAAGGTTACCAGGTTAAGTGGTTTACAACGGTACACCTCATTTTTTACTGCGCCTCATAAACCTCTTTTACAGTTCCCCTAACGGAGTTGAGCAGCTATATCGACGACTCTGCTGCCATCTGTTGAGGAAACATACATTACTTTTTTCTTAGAAATTTAACTTGTAGATAGGAAAATACATTTTCTAACTACAAATTTTCTTTCTATCCTCTATATGACAGTTCAAAGTGTGTATACATTTTTCTGGTGCATCCTGTATATATATATATATATATATATATATATAAGCAAACTTTACAATAGAGGCAATCAACATAAAATTTTCTATAACTCCTGTTTAATAATAAATTGTGAGCGACTGATTCATTTTAATGAAATAGTTATAATCCGAATATTATCATAAAATCACTTGTTAACGTTAAATTAAAATGTAATCCTGCTTAAAGTGATAAAAACATAACGCAAAAGGCTTAAAAATACCTTTTAATATAAAGATGACACATGCTTCATGCGTTCTAACGGCGACTTCTTCAAGATCAAAATGATAAATAAACTACTTTCGCAAAGTTTTTGAAATGATAAATCATAAGATCACATGTATAATGTGCTTAAATTGGTAAAATTGGAAACGTTAAAATTATTATTTTATTGTTTTTTTAATTTGTTTTTATTTCCCATACATTTAATATCCATGAATCAATAGAAATATATTTGCGAAACGAGAACATATACAATGAATCAGCTTCTTTTGAATTACCTAAAATTTGGCACGCGATGGTTTACGAATTAAAAAAAGGCAATAAAATAATAATTTTCACGTTTCCAGTTTGACCAATTTAAACACCTGCTTACATTATACATGTGATCTTGTGATTTGTGTTTATCATTTCAAATCTTTGCGAAAATAGTTTGCTTATCATTTTGATCTTGAAGAAGTCGCCGTTAGAGCGCACGAAACATATGTCATCTTTATATCCAAAGTATTTTTAAGCCTTTTGTGTTCTGTTTTTATCACTTTAAGATGAATTACACTTTAATTTAAAGTTATAATCCGATTATAATTTACTTCCACGTATTTTTAGGTCACTCTTTCCCGCTTCTAAATCATTTTCTTTCGCACGTTAATATGTATTTTTTTTAATTCACAAAATCTTCGGTTTCCTATAGAAATAAATTACCGAAATGTAAATAAAAATGCTATGTTAGAAAATATACATGAGTTTGAAAATAATAGAAGAGTTTTAGCGAATATTTCAACACATTCATTCTGCTGATTCATCAAAAAATGTTAGTACAAAATCGGAAAAGATTTATATTCCAAAGAAGTCTAATATATATATATATATTTCCGTTTTATGTATAGAGTATAAAAAACTCTTCCAAATTTTTATGCATTTCTTTAGAACTCAAACATAAAATAAAATACCCAGAGATACTAGAAATTTCGTTCAAACAAATTTTTTAAAGAATTCTCCGTGAAAGAATTGGAAAAAAAACTTGTGAAAATAATTTAATTCATTCAGTTAATTTTAGAAGTGATATTTATTTACGATTTAGTTAAATCCTAAATTTAGAAACCTCTAATTATTTATTAAACTTTAAATAAATAAATTATGCGAGATAATAGGCTTCAAAAACACCTTTTAAAATATGTTTATCACTTCGTGCATTTATAACAAAAAAGAAATACAGTGGTACCTTCGTTCTCGAACACAATTAGTTTGGAAAAACCGTTTGAGAAATGCATTGAAACCTGGATTAAATTTCCTCTTAAGAAATAGAGACATAATGATTAATTGTTTCCTACTTCCAATGTTCCCTGTATATACTTGTTTTAAATAGAACGCTGTTCCGTGCAGTACAGAAAAACATAAATTTATATTACAGTACAGTACATTACAGACACACACAAATTTATATTACAGTACGGTACATCGAATGAGGCTTTGACAAACGTATAAAATTTCAATAAAAAGCGTTGGCATAATTCTGTACGTTATAATTTGGATGACTTCAGATTCAAGAGAAGGAGGCATGTACCATTTCTTTTGAAGCACTAGGACTACTGGAGTAGTTTGCTTATGAATCTTAAAAAGCATGATGTTCGTTAGCACAAGGATCATCATATCACATCCATTGGCGCTTCACGTTATTGAATGTCTAAATAGAAAAAAGGTCCTTCCGGCCTGTACCGGGAGGAAAAGGTAGCTTTCCAATACCTTCATTTTAAAATTGTAGCTAATGTTACTCGAAACAGTAAGGCAGTAAGGCAACTCTGCTGCCAGTCCTTTTTCCGTAAATTGACGGAATTTATTTTTACAGTATACTGTTTAAACTAAGCTGAAATTCACGGGTATTTTTTTCCTGAATTTCAAATAAAAATTCCCTTTTCATGACAAAAGGGCATTTTCAGTTAAAAGCAGAAAATTTCCTCACATAAGAAAGCAGCCAACGGAGATATTCCGTTATCTTTTGCATGTTTATTTTCAATGTTTCAAAAACTGACATGTTGCTGCACAGAAAAACTAAAAATTCCATAAATTAAAATTTCAAGTTTATTTAAAACAACAACAAGAAAATAGTGCTTTCGAATTAAAAAAAGCAAAAATTAATTGTTTCCATTCTTTTAATATTATTTGCAATTCATTTTTTAAAGTTATAAAAAGGTATTCGCACTTAAAATATATTCTAAACAAACATATAAATATGTATATAAAATAGCTAAATTAAGTGAAAAAAAAATTGATTCTATTTAAAAAAGCAACAAACAAAAATAATGCTTTCCAATTAAACTCATTCCTTTAAAATTATTCGCAATTTATTTTTTAAAGTTATAAAAAACACTCACACTAAAAATATATTCTAAACGAACACATTTAAAAAGTACATAATAGTTGATTAAAAATCGATTTTCGCAAAAAAGCAAAAATAATTATCGAATTTAATTCAAAATATAATATTTATATTTTACATCTAACAATCAAATTAAGAATATATATAATTCATGTTTTTATCCTAATTAATACTATAGTTTTCAACCATCATCTCATTACGAAATATCCCCGCAATTAACTTCAAAATTACCAGTTTTCTAAACCCCAAATTGTTTAAGTCCCAAGCTGCGATTTGAAGAAATCCCCTGTCATCGTGTCCTACTCTTACTCTAGCAAGGACGTGTTGGTCTTACGGTAAAGCACTCGGCTCAAACGACTAACGTTCCCAGTTCGAGCCTCAAGACGGTCAGAAAATGTTCTTGCGTTATATCAAATATTAAATTAAATACTCCCCTAATAATCAACAGATGACAGCACAAATAGAGATGACATTTTTTGAAACCCAGTTTATTTATAACGGAAACTTACCGATTCTTCAAACGGAGTTTCTCCTTCCTTTATCTTTCAAAACGGGAAATGTACTAACGGAACGGAAAAAGTCCGGCAACTTTACTGCCAGTAGTTTTACCGTGAATTGACGGATTTATTTTTAACAGTGTAAGGACGTGTTTTGTAATAAAAGCATACTAGCCAATCACAAACACTGTTCTGGGGCTCAATCAAATGTCTGTAACTATAGTTTAGGTTATTTGGATGGTAAAAGAGTTATTGTTGTGGAAATAGTTTGCGGAATGATGCATACTAGTGCAATTAAATTGAGTATTGCTGTTTTTGAATATTTAAAGTCCTTTTCTTAATTAAACTAAATTTAAACAATGTCATTAACAAGAAGAACTAATTGAACATCTACAAAAAGAAGCCGAATTGTCATATTGAGAGAAAAGCGCTTCTCTTATGCTGAAATTGCAAGACAAGTTGGTAGTTCAGTGACTTGTTCTGGTGTACGAAAGTTCTGTTTACGTTATGAAAAAACGAAATCAGTGGAAAATAAGGCCAAATCAGGCCGAAAAAAATGCACAAGTGCTACTGCCGATAGAAAAATTAAACGGCTATGCCTTCAAGATAGAAAAATTTCATCAGATGCCATTAGATGTGAAATGAATGCAGCGGGTATTGCAGTAAGTTCAAGAACAATAAGAAGAAGGTTATCAGGATTTGGACTACAAGCTAGAATTTCAAGGAAAAAACCATACTTAAATCAAAAGCAACGCGAAAATCGAGTTAAGTGGGCAAACGAACACATTAAATGGTCAGAAAATCAATGGAAGCAAGTAATCTGGAGCGATGAGAGTAAAATATCGCTCTTTGGTAGTAATGGTAGAAAATACGTGAGACGTAGAGTAGGAGAAGCACTTCATCCTGATTGCATTGAAGCAACTACAAAAAACCCAACAAATGTCATGATTTGGGCATGTATGTCTGCAGATGGTGTGGGCCGCATTAAAGTGATTGATGGCATCCTGAATGCCAAAAAATACATCGAAACTGTCCTGGAACCAAAATTGATACCTTCCATCAGGGATCTCTTCCCCAACAACGCACCATTTATTTTTCAGCAGGATTCAGCTCCATGCCACACAGCAAAAGTATGCAAAGCGTGGTTTCAAAATAAAGGCATAGATATATTACCATGGCCAGGAAACAGCCCTGATCTAAATCCAATTGAAAATTTGTGGCGACGTTTGAAAATTCTTGTACGAAAAAAACGTTCATCCAATAATTGAAGCTATAATTGATTCTTGACACCATGTGATTACGAAAGATGAACTCCAAACACTCGTTCACTCGATGAAAAGACGCTGTGAGGCTGTCTTAAAAAATAAGGGTTACTAAGTATCGATTGTGTAAGTATCACTTTAAAAAAAATGCAAATCTAAGATAGATCTTACTATTAGTTACATAACTTCACCATCATATCATCGTAACTTCTATCATCATAACTTCACCACTATCATCACCATCATATTGTAATACTATTTTTATTATTAAATTTTCCATTAAATTACCTTCAATTTGATATATAAACGTTTGTATTTAAGTGAAAATTAATATATTCTACAAGCACGCAAATTTGAAAAACATGAAACTTTCAAAAAATGTCCACACTTTTGGCCACCACCGTATATATATAAATCAACATTTGAACGGAGGGTGGTTTTGGGATCTGGGGGTCATAATCAGTGAAAATATACCAAAATTTTTCGGAATTGCTCTCCTCCGAACGACTGCAATAGGTAGCTTTATACTTTTTTTGTATTGAAAGCTACCTAATAGTAAAGAAAAATAAAATAAAAATCAGTGGACAGTAAATTATGAGCACAGGAATCTCAAAATGCCGACTTTTATTAACGTATCACTATATCTGTTGCATGTGCGCTTTACTACTGCGAAGACAAAAAGGAAAAAATAATAAACATTTTTGTTGTTTCTGCTACTTTTTTTTCATTTCGTCGATTTTGTGACGATAGCCTGACTAGTCGATAACCTAATTTTCGTCCGAAGTCCGATTCCAATTTAGCTCGGATGTCTTGATCGTATATTAAATTATTTCACAGATTCTTACGTGGTGGAAAACGCAGAAATTTTTTTAAATTTAAAATATCATAACTCGGTAAGTTTTTGTCACAATAGAAAAAGACTTTTTGTAATGTTCTTCTTAGACGCGAGGCCAAATTCTCTAAATATACATTATTGGAAAAGAAGACCGTATGCAAAACTTAATTTTGTATTTCAATAAATATACAGCCACTAATTAATCGAATACCACACCTAAACACTAGAATTGATTTAAATACATTTTGTAATTGGCGATATGATTTTTCATCTGTTGTTTAAGAAGTTTATACGATATCCTATGTCTTGATTTCCTCGTTACTGTTATATTTCGCTAAGGATTAGGCAATAAATAAAACAAATTTAACGCATAAAATGTTTAACCCCTACAAGGGCAAAGCACTCTTGTAGCTAAAATATTGAAATGATTGATTGACACCAGGATTCGCGAACAAATTTATTTTAAAATAAGTAAAAGCTTTTCCTTATGTACCTTAGAAATTCAAAATTGGATTATAAAATTCTGGTGTCACTGTGGTATTTTGGGAAAAAAATTAAGTGGTATATATAATATACCGACGCCCTTCAAGGGGTTAAAAATTGCTATTTAAGTAAATAATAATCATTTGCAATGCTTGAGGTAATGAAAATTGATTAATAGAGTTAACTAGGCACTGATTAACCCTCTAAGCATTTTTCTCGTATTTTTCCATTTTCCAAAAACAAATTAAATCGGCTCTAGATTTTTTTTTTTTTTTTTTACAAAATTGTATTTTAAGATATATGTAAAATAAACAGATATGAAGTGTATTTTAGAAACAAACGAGGAAAGAAAATTTAAATTAAGTTTTACAAATTTTTTTATGAAAATGCAGGAAAGCCCTCAGACGCCTAACTGTCGATGATTTGTTCCACATAATTATTCGAGGAAATCCGAAAATCTTTTAGATCAGCGGTTCCCAAAATAGTGGGGAAATTTAATTTTTATGGGTGGCTATTCTAGATTTGTTATTAGCACATTTCCTTTTACTTTATTTCTGTCTCTATTATTTAAAAAAAAAATGCGTGCGGATTTAAAAAATAAAGTGAAAAAATAGGTTTTATATTCAAATTAAAAAAAGATCCTTATAAATGTTAAAAATACAGCAATAACTTTAATAATGGAAATTTTTTTAAGAAGGCCAAACAATGTGAAGTAAAATTCCAGGGACTCGCTTGCTGATATCAACTTAAAACCAAGTCGATTGGTAATTCGATTCGTCTTGCCAATAATATGAGCTATTGAAAAAAAGTCAAGATATTGTCGATCTAACTACATAAATAAAGAAAAAAAATGTCCAGTTAAACTGATAGCATTGAGCTCACAGGCTATTCACACTATACTCTTATTTCAAAGAATAATGATCCTCGAAAAATAAAGAAATCAACAATAAACCTGTACACAAAATTTGAAGCAAATTTGATAATTCTGCATAAAATACCCTTTTAGCTAAATGAAGGGGGTATTAACCCCCCCCCCCGTTTTCCCCCTTTATACTTAACCAATGAACCTCCAAATCTAATCAGGGAAGCGTCTTTTAAGAATAAACAAGTATTAAAAATTTAAAGCAAATTGGATAATTCTGCATGAAATACCCATTTGGCTATATTAAGGGGGGATTAGCCCCCGTGCCCCACTTTATACTTAACTAATGAACCCCCCAAAATAATCAGGGAAGCGTCTTATTAGCATAAACCTGTAAGTCAAATTTGAAGCAAATCGAATAATTCTGCATGAAAAACCCATTTATCTAAATTATGAGAGGTAATTAGCCCTCCGTTCCCCCTTTATACTTAACCAATAAACCCCAAAACTGATAACGGAAGCGCCTTATCAGAATGAACCTATATACAAATTTTGAAGCAAATCGGATATTTCTATCATGAGTTATCGCCATACGTACATACCTACAGAACCTGCGGACACATTTGCTTTTAGGCTTTGATAGCCTGTGACTTTGAGTAGCGTCTAGCCCCTGCACTTTTGCTTTTGGCTACGATTTCAAAAAACGGACCACTCTGCTGCGCGCATGCGTGCTTGTCTGATACTTTAAAATTTTGTTCTAAGCCATTTCAAAATGAGTGCGTATAGCTCTGTTGTATGTCATTTCACTCCCGTTCTGTGGTCTTGAGTTCAAATCCCAGCGGCGGAAAGTTTTATTTTTCAGTATTTATTTGAGTTATAAAAAATAATTTGAATAAAATAAATGTAAAGTTTCCATTTTTCAACATATAAGCGATGGAAAGTTGGAAACAAAATGGAAATAAATGTGAAATTTGGTTATAAATGAATTTCGTACATTCTAGAGAATGCTGTACAGCGAGTTTCATGCGTCCAGTGATGCTTTTTTTTCGGTTAATGTACGCGAAGCGTACATACACAGATTATTGACCGTGGCTTGAATGAATTTCCTGCATTCTAGAGATTGCTGCAAAGCGAGTTTCGTGTGTACAGTGATGTTTTTTTTTATGTTAAAAATAGTTTTTTGGATGTTAAAAATTCGCTTTAAAACGCTATAAAAACGTTAAAAATCCTTAAAAATTGAAACATCTGGAGGGAAAAAAATATATTTTAGTAAAAGTCTAAAATTGAATTTCTTTAAGAATGTAAAAAAAAAAAAAAAAAAAACTAAAAATAATGAAAATTGTGAAAGAAAATATTTAGTTATATTACGCTAATTGTTTTAAATCAAAATCCTTTTGCGAATTTAAAAAAACTGCCGCGGAGTGGAATAAAATTAATATGGTTCTCGTTGAAACTGTCTAGAGCAATGCGCATGCGCGCAGCAGAGTGATCCATTTTTTGAAATCGTTGCCAAAAGCAAAAGTGCAGGGGCTAGACGCTTGTATGACTTTGAAGAACATCTTATTTATAAATTAAAACTTTTCTACTTTACTGGTATCAGTTGATTTTTAAATTTTTGTAGAATATTTTTGATTTCGTAAGTTATTTAATGAGTCATGTATATCTATTCGCTCAGCTATATATTACATGAAAACACTTTTACACGTGAAATTATTTAAGACTATATCCAAAACTGACTATCGTGAACACATCTGACCTAAAAATATTTGTAATATCTAAACAAGGGGCTAGCAATCTTAGAAAATTAATAAATTCTCAAATTTGCATCCGCGATGGAAATCAGTGGGGTACAGTAAATTTCCCATAGCTTTGGTACATGTCTCATACACAATATATAACGCGACATGTAAATGTTTCTTCGTGTGACATATTGCAGAAACCAGAAAACTATAATATTATCAATGGCATTACATACATTAGGATATATATATTTTTTAAATTTAAAATGAGCTTATACACCGCCGTCAAATGGCGATAATGGGGGGGGGAAGCACATTAATTGATAAGAGTATTATGGTAAAAAAGAAAATGGCTACCTAAAAATGGTAAAAATGAAAATACAGAAATGCTTCTTGTGTATTGCTTTATTAATAGAGATATTTTAATGTCCAAAAATTTTCTTCCAGATCTTAATGAAGTCCAAAAAAATAATTGTAAACTTTACCAATGCTTTCAAATTTAATGTCAAATGTGAAAGTATCTTCAACAATTTGTGTGAAGATAAAAATGGAAACTATATAACACTTTTGTTTCACACTACGGTGAGCTGACAGATAGTACTAACACAACTGTTCTGTATATAAAGATGACGATATATGACTTCATTGCATTTATCGAGTTATGTTTGAAACATATTTGTGAAAAAAATTTACCTGTTTGGTAAGCTAATAAATTGTGAAATAATTTGTCATTGTTAATGCACTTTCAGGTTTCTTTCATGTGAATCAGAATTCGCTTTTTAAATAATAAGAACTATATGTTGCAGTTGGAGGAGGTATCATGATTTTAGAGATGCGTACACGGGGGAGATTGGGGATCACTGCTTAAGATGGTAAGAAATTAAATTCCCACTTTTCGAAATGTTGAACGATGTCTGTCGCATACATTGGATTGTTATTATGACCTATCTAATCGTCTAACACTGACAATTAGATTTCAAGATTAATCAATTAGTTGAATAGAACAGACAAAAATGAAATTAAAAGTTTTTTATTTAAAGTTTTCATTTATAAATTTTTCTGGTATAAGTATTCCGAATTTTTTAGTACTTAAGAAAACGATATCTTAAAAAAAAAAAAATCAGTTTACTACTGTCCATAACTCAGTTTCTTTGGTATATTTCTTATTTTCGTTTCATATAGAACATGAAATATTTTCGTTCTAGTATTTTTCAAATACAGGTCACATTTACTAACTAAGGTGTGGTAGTTCATCGAAGCATTCACATCGAATTCAAATTATCCCTATTAAAAATGTTTATTGAGAGAATAATCCATACAAATACACAGAAATTTATCAGAAGAAATATTTTGAGTTTAAAGTCGCAAACGTTTGAGTGAATTCCAACTGTAGAATTAATTTTAATATTAAATGTGAATTACTAAAGCGTCAATACGGTAGCAAGTTGTTATTTTTATTATCTTAAACTGCAGCCGTAAAAGAGCGACATATTTTGACATTGTTCAATTCCGCAACTCTGTAAAAAAAATATATTTAACGAACACTCCTAACTATATTATTATTTTATTTATAAAATAGTAAGGAATTCTAAATTAAAAATATAGTTCTGATTATACGAAATGAGAAAAAGAAATTATGTTAAATTTTACTGTTTTAAAAAATTGTTACGTGAAATTTATCACAGAAAAAAATATTTATCTACTGCGCGAAAGGATTTTTTATTTAATTATTTTTTTTTATTTTTTTTACGATTTCATATTATGTGTACATTTTTAAAAAGAGAGAAATGTTTCCTCAGCTAGCAAAAAGGTTTACAAAATTATAATATAACATGTTACAACTTTACCACGTTTCCGAAAAGCGTTATTTTCTTAAAAATCTCAGAAAGCAAATGATCTCTGTTATTTAAAGAAGCATTTTTGAAACAAAAGTTTCTTTTACTACCTGCAATTTCCGGAAACGTGTCTGAGTTTTTTTTACAGTGTACCTATCAGCTTTCTCAACCCGGTATAATCACAAAATATCGGTTTTTCGGTTCCTGTCAATTCTCAAGTAAATAGTTTCATGTTTAACATGTTTAACATGTTCACCACACAAACACGCTGAATTAACAGCGTCATATGAACATTATTTTGTTACTCTTGTATATATACATTCTGCTATGGATCTAAATATGTTTACTTGAGAAGCATCCGGATATCCGATATATCATGTTCATATCGGGTACAGGAAACCGATTAATGCACTATAAAAATTACTTTGTAACGTTTCCGAAAATTACGGAAATCAAAAGGAACGTTTGTTTCAGGAATTAATTCTGAGAAATCTAGTGATTTCTGTGGTGTCTGAAGATTATGGACTGCTTTTCTGAATCGTGGGTGACTCGAAAGAGATCATACTATGGTTTTGTAAAACTTCTTACACGATCAAGCAATATTTCTTTTTCTTTTTGTATTGTGTAAAACAGTTAAGAATATTTTAACACTGTCGTCATAAATTATAATGCTCACTAATTTACCTACGGTCTAGAGAAACATGAACATGTTACAAATATTATTTTTAGAGAAATGTATAAAATATAATTATTTTGGAGCCGCAATTTCCACACAAAAACAAAGACATTTTATGCAAAAGTTATATTTAGCGTCTGAAACCAAAGACGGTTTTTGAGGTTTGGGAATTTTGAAAAAATTCCCAAACTTCAGTTAATTTTAACATTTATGTTGGGCATAAATTACAGAATCGTTGTCATGCTGGCGTACACAATAAAGTACATGCCAGTTTTATTACATGAAAATGCTTATAATGTTTTGAAAAAAAAATCTAAATAAAATAATTGCTCGTATGCGAAATTAAAAATAAATGTGTAACATCTGGGAGCACGGCAGTGCGTCCGCCAAGTTCGCACAGGCCGTAAGCTACCTTTTCCCTGACCATTTCGGCCTACTTTTCACCCCCTCATAACTGCATTTTGGTGAGAGTTAGAGAGTTTTCCTTTTTAACACACATTAATATAATGAAACTGTACTATGTTCCAAGATTTCTTATTTCTGTATTTAATATTTTTCGAAATATGAGATTCCGAAAAAGGGCTTTTTTGTAACTGACTCACAGGGGATCATCAAATAACTAAAAAGTTGGTGATCATCAAATAACTAAGGTACTTCTAACAGTCGTAGAATCATAAAATTTGACAAGTAAGTAGGTTTTGTCACACAATTAACCAGAAAAGTCTGAAAACATAGAATTTCTGCCTTTAAACCCTTCAAATAGGGGGTGCTGATTTGGCTATATACAGTTCGTAACACATTCAATTGGCAATTAAAATTAATTGCATTGTTGCAACCATTTGTGTTTTTTGTTGTACGATAAACATTTAAGTAATAATAGTTGCCTAGACAATCATTTCCTCGCTCATATTTGACGCCAGAGTTGGTCGCCAAAGCCTGATTACAGAAAAATAGAAAGGTGTTACATGGTTTCAAGCAGGATGAATGTTTTATATTCTTTTCCGAAAATGTTGGGAAGGCAAATCTTTTAGTTTATCTGTCCGTTTTTCTATTTTTTACTTCTTTAAATAAATTTTATTATAAATGTCGGTATTCTAATCGCAATAGCACTCAGTCAATCTGGCGAAATTCCACTGGGTTGTTAGTTCTTTAAGTGCATTTTAATGATGTTAATAAACTTTAAATATATATATATATATATATATATATATATGCACACTGGATTTTATTTGAAATATATATATATATATATGTATGCATATGCATCACATATATAATACATATGCATCATTATGACGTCCACATAAACAGGGTATTTTTGTCGCCAAATTTGGCGATATTTCGTTAAGTGTCGCAAAGCTTGGAGAGAATTTGACGCTAGAGGCTATTTTTCATTGCGAATTTTTAGAGCGAGTAATCATCTATTAATATTATGCGGTTAATTAAAAGGCATAACGCACGAATGTTAATAAAGTTTCAATCTTTCGTCACTACACAACACCTCTGCTCTTGCTATTATATTGTACTGTTATTATACTTACTCTTGCTATATTGTTAGTCTTTTATCTCTTAAAAGTTTATTATAGAAAGAGAATTTTCAGAATTAAGGCATCGAAACTGCCAGTTCTAGATTATTATAATTTTATAACATATATCCAGTTTATCGATATGTACGTTAGAATGAATCTTCTATAATGGGGTTCCTCGCATTTTAGCTTCAGGTTTTCGAGTAAATTTAGCTGAAATCTTAAAACCAAGATATTGACATATTATCTAAGACGATTAGATGAGAATAATGGTAGATTTTCTAATGGAAGAACGGCAGTGCGTCCGTAGATTTTCTAATCTTCCTTAATCGTTTCAATGTTAGAATGAAAGGGAAAAAAATTAGCATCAATATGGTTTACTGTAAATATGGATAGCTTAACAGGCGTGTCACAAGAACCACTTCACTTCAGTGTAAATTACAGAAGATTACTTAACAGGATTAAAAATCTCCGTATTAGAGAGTGTAACGATGCAAACGGACATGAAGCGTAAGTTCCTAAGTAAATTAAGCGGTAATTGTCAATAAAGATGAAATGGATAACAACACAAAATATAAGATATGCTGTCAATGATCGCAAAGAGAATTTCTCTAACAGAAACTTCCGATTTGGCGAAGGATTGAGCAAGTAAATCTAATACATAAAAATGAAATTCTGTTTGTCTGTCTGCACTTCTATACAAATCAACAGTTTGAAAGCCAGAATTGTGAAATGTTACGTGTAGGTGTATTAAAACACGGTGGAGGCAACTAAAGTAATCCGGAATCGAAATATAATGTAGAGTTAATTTTTAAATAATAAAAAACCAAAAATCTATCAGCTTTTCCGGGAAGAGTTCCATATCCTGTGCTGGTTTGCGCGATTGGCAAAAAAATCCAAACTGCTGCCAAAAGAGGTGTGATGTCACGTAGATAAGGTCAGTTCCAGTTGTTAAGTTAAAACTCCAAAGACTGAATATCGCAACAACCAAATCAAACATTTATCGCCCAAAACAACTCGCCTAACCTACCAACACAGGATTTTGAACTCTTCCCTCCTTTTCCTATTAAATTTGAACATTTTTCGTTATAGCAGTTGCCAACAATTAAAAATGCACAGTGAAATTCTTTCTACAATAATTAATTTTCTATTGAAAGATTTCCACGTAAAAAATGAAAATAAAAATAAAAAGTCTCAGAAATGGAAAAAAAGATTAATATGACGTCATATTGGTAATATAACGGAAATTTTCAAACATTTCTCAATAATACAAGGAGTATGAGTATGTGTAAATGCAGAAAGCAGGTTAATATGACGTCATTTGATAATTAAAAAAGAAAATTAATATAACGTCACATTGGAAGTTTAACAGACTTTTTCAAATGTTTGGGAATTATACAAAGAGAGTATCAATATGAGTAATTGTGAAAGCAAGTAGGTAAGATGTCAGCAGGTGAGTACAACGTCATACGAGTTTGAGGAACGTATTGAATCATGATAAAAACATGATTATAGAAATATTGGCATATTTTAACATTTTGAAGTTATCTATACAACATGTTTAATTTTGAAATTGATTTTTCTACACATTCTTAAAATCTCGAACAGCACCAAGTACTTCGGCTAGTTAGGAATAAAAGTAATATGATGAAGTGCTTAGCAAACATATTAGAAAAAATATATTGTTTGCCTGAGACGGCTAGTATTTTGATGTAAACTACAAATAAAAATATAGATTTGTAAAGCATAATAAAATAATTTTAAAATTCTTTGACATTTATACATTTATTATATTTATATCCTTTATACATTTGATAAAACCTACAAAAAGCAGTGATATCCCATCAAAAAACTTTCTGTAAAAAAAAAAAAAAGCGCCAAGTTCTCCTTAATGTTTCGGCCGTAAAAAGTACTGATATCTGATGTTCGCCCAAGTTAAAAGTCAAACATCCGAAATCTTTCATTCAAAATGGCTTCCTGCGACTTGGCCGTTAATGCATTTTAGAAGGTTTTTCAAATTCTAAAGAATGTATAATGATCTACATGTCTACTACATTTTTTTGAACATTTTACGCATTTTGTTGTACGAAGTGCTAAAATATAATACACATTTTTAAAAACATAATTTCGAGATCACAGCTGTCGAGAATGGTCCACTCTTGTTCTCAACGTCTCATATAATGTAACAAAATGTGAAACGTGATGAAAAAAATATTCATTGCAATTCGTGTTAATGACAATAGACCGTACAAAATGGTCATTAAACCATGGTAAAACTAAATGATGGTTAATCAAAACTAATGTTTCTTGAAACTCAATGGTATGTATCACAAAGCTTTTAATTACAATGTCATCATACGAATTTGCCTATTTGCATTCCGATATTACTTTTAAATGCATAATTTCCAATCATTAATTTTGAAATGATTTATCGACGTAATTATTTATTTCAAATGAAAGATATGGCAATAACATAGCTGTTTAACATCAATCAGGGTGTATTATGTATTCTAATTTATTTTTCTCAGTATTACATTCTTCTAATGTTTTTAACCTAGAATGCATTAACGGCCAAGTCGCAGGAAGCCATTTTGAATGAAAGATTTCGGATGTTTGACTTTTAACTTGGGCGAACATCAGATATCAGTACTTTTTACGGCCGAAACATTAAGGAGAACTTGGCGCTTTTTTTTTTTTTTTACAGAAAGTTTTTTGATGGGATTTTATTTTACAGTTTCTTGATGCAAAATGTAAGAGAATAAAACTGGGGTATAAACCTTATTTAATTTTTTTAAAGTGTTATGTGTAATACAGTTCTCTTTAAAACATTTTCAAATGTATTTCGAACTACCGAAAAAAAGAAAAAAACTCACTGAGCGTAACGAACAATATTTTTAGAACTACAAAGTGTCTGTTGTATAATTAAGAATAGCCTTTCTCATTGTCATCATAAATTATAAATCCTACTAATTTACTTACGCTTTACAGATTCACAAATGTCCTCTGAAAATGTTTTTTGACGAAATATGGAAAAGAGTGACAATTTTTGGTGACTGCATATAATAGCTGACATAAAAAAAAATCATTTCATGCAAAAATAATATTTTTCGTATGAAGTTACGCAAACTTGAATAAATCCCTATAGTGCAGTTAATTTGACATGAAAAATTTTAAACACGGTGTGTGAAATTTTAAGATATTTTTATTCTGGCTTTAAATTATTTTTATGGCGCAAAATTGCGAACATATAAATGGTACTTTTTTTTTATAATGTTCCATGAACATTAAGCTTTAAATGAAAACGTTTGTAAATGCATGATTCTTACACTTCGAAACAAAAAAAAAAAAATTCTAAATAATCAGGTTCTTAAATTGTGAAATGAGAAATACTGTTGTTAAATTTTATTTTGAAATAAAAAATCTTAATACCGACCGTCTCACGCATAAAAGAAAGTTTTTCAGTATTTTGTCAACCTCATTGAACCCTGACAAGTTTTGAATGTGAAGCGCAATGCTTTGAAGGGAAGTGGTTATTATATAAATTTCTTAATTTTAATCAAAATGTACCATAATTTATAAATTAAATTTTGTTTATATGATATACTAAAAACAAAATAATTGAATTTACTTATTTTCGATTAAAATTATTCAAAAATTCTTATGACGTTTTAACATTACATCAACATAATTATTTGCCACTGAAAACTTTCAGTTTTATCCCTAACTCCCAAAAAAAGTATTCAATGTCTGTGAATAACAACTAACATTTGAACAAAGGGAAAATATCTGCAGTGTAAATAAGAACAACACTCTTTACCTTTGACATCATGAATTACAATGCTCTCTAATTTACATAAACTGTATAGAGGCATTAACTGTTACGGAAATCGTTGTAGGAAAACTCTAGAAAAAACGAATACTTTACGGACCGTAATAGCTTCTAAATACAAATAAATTTTATTAGAAAACAAGATTTTTAATTTGAAGTTGTACATAAATGTGAATAAATCCCTACGGTGCAGTTACATTTAAAATTATAATTTTAATAAACCAGAAATAAAATATTAAGATATTTCCAAGCTGGTATTCTGTTTCTTCAAAATTTAAGAAATAAAAAAGGCACCTCTTCTTTATAATGTTCGATGAAAATTACACTTTTGATGAAAATGGTTGTAACTGCATGACTCTTTCATATAAAAATTATAATAATAATAATAAAATTCTTAATGTGTGAAACGAAAAAAAAATTATGTTAAATTTTATTTTTAAAGCGAAGCATATTTAGCAATGTTTAATATTTACTTTATAACAGAAAGAAGGCTTTATCTGCTTGAAGAAACTTCAATTAAGTATTAAAAATTACAATGCGAAACACAACGCAATTTTTTGTTTCAAAAATCCGGTTTTATTCCCCAAAAATATTATTTATTTTCTGAGAGTATCAACGAAATTTTTCACAAATGTTAATTTTCTGCCGTCCAATTAAGAACATTCTGCACATTTCCATCATATAATTTTATAGAGCACATACTTTACCTACGCTTTAAAAAACCACTAACTACTTACGGAAGTATCTAAAAAAAAATAATAATAATAATAATAAAAAAAAAAAAAAAAAAAAAAAAAAAAAGGACGAAATGACTGACCACAATAGTTTTTGAAATGCAAACACATTTTTACTAATATAATATTTTGAATATAATCTGAAACAAATTCCAATGTATCCTCCCTTTAGCGCAGTTACTTTTAACATTATAATTATAAATAATCTTGGAATGAAATATATTAAAGCATTTACGGCAGTTATCTTTTCACGTAAAAATGGGTATATTATTAAAATGCACATAATTTTTATAACGATCTAGGCAAACTTTACTATTAATCGAAATGCTAGTAATTACACCATTACTACAGATATATCTCAAAAAAAAAAAAAAAAAAAAAAAAAAAAAAAAAAAAAAAAAAATTCGCACCCTTTGAGTTGTGGTAAAGTAAGAGCCGTCGTGGTGGCTCGACATATGGCCTAGTGACCGTCTCCCCCTATGGGGTTACGAAGTCGTCGGAGGTTCCTCGGCGGTTCATCAAGGTTCCGTCTCTGCGGAAGTTTCCTCCAAGTGTGGGGTTACTATCGTAGCGACCTAGGTCATCGACCTTGGTAAAATTACCTGGGGGTCCGCAGTGGGGAGCGGCCCCAGGCCGAGACAAAGCCCGTGGTGCGTTATAAGCACTTCAGAGGCTTGGGCGCGATGGTCGTATTCGTGACGCCGGCGACCCCCGTGGGCGTCTGGCGGCGCAGGCTGGTTTTATATCTCAAAAAATTTTAAAATACATATTAAAACACTTTTATTGCTTAAAAGTTGTCAAAATATCAGTAAAAATATTAAAATTTACATGTTTCGATTGACTCATTCAATCATCATCAGAATATACATAAAACACAAACACAATGTGCATAAAACCGGAGTGCCTGATCAATCCCTATATGAAAGAAGGTACAATGCCCTCTAACTTTAACACCGCTCTTACCTCCATCTACAGACCGCTGTCTCAACTACTCAACCCAAACCTTCGGATGTTAAATGACAACGTTTCATTACACGCTTTCGGACTTCTGAAATAAATGTCAATAGATTCCCTCCCAAATAGTTGTAAATAAAAATTGGATCTACAACAATTTGTGAGGGAATCTATTGAAATCTATTGACAATTACATAAAAAACGTAATACGTTGCGACCTTAGCTTTAATGTAACAAAAACATGCTCTACCTTTGCCATCATAAATTATAATGCCCCCTAACTTACCTAATCTTTAGGGAAACACTAATATTTTTTCTAAAGTCATTTTGGAACAAATAAATTTCAAAAATAAAATGTTGTATTTGAAATTACACATATTTAAATAATCCCTTATTGCACAGTTGCTTTAATATTATAATTTTAATTGGTGGATGAATACAATGAGAAACGTATGCACTATTATATGGTAGTTCTTCGATTTAAAAAAGGAAAATATTTATATCCTATATTTTAATAATAAATTTTCAAAAATAGCAAACTCGCAATTTCAATAATAACGATTGCTCTTTCATGGTTATTTCGTTTGTTTAAAAGGCTGAATAAAAGTGTTTTTAAATTTTATACGGACATTAATTTTATAATATATTTTACTTTAAGAAGTAAATGAAAATTTACCATTTTTAAAGGAAAACAGTATTTTAAACTGTGGATTGTTCCTAGAAGTGTATATAATTGTTAAAATAAACAACGGTTAATCACTTACCAAAAATCAAAATGTTTAATTGATAGTTTTTACAGATGAAGTATTATATATTGGATCGGTTAACAACTAATTAAGCATCCCGATTTTAATGAAAATTATGAATTTCTTGATTCAGACTGTCTAATAATCTCTAACACATCTCTACATACGATCATTGAACTTGCTATTTTTTGGAGATTGGAAACATAGTTAAAAAATGCATGAATGATGTAGAAGAAAATTCTGAAAACATTTGCTCACATCTATTTTAAGCATTTCATAAAGATGTGTCTATGAAGTATTTTACCAATTTGCATTTCAGCAGAAAGCTAAATCTTCAATTAGTGAAAAAGGACATTAAGCAACTTGTTAATACTAAAGATGAGGAGTTTTCCAATAACGAATTCGTTGAGTTTGAAGAGTTAAAAACGAAAATTGCTATGAAAAAGGAAAACGGACTTATCAAAGAGTGAAAAAAAATCACAGCAAAAAAATGCCACAGATGTTCTTCACGATTAACAAGAAGATAGGAATGCTAAAAGAAATATGCTATAATTATAAACATTTCTTAAGAGTCGATCGAAAAATGCAGAATGCCATTATACAGAAATAATAGTGGTCCATAAGGCAGAGTTTTGTCCCAAAATAATTTAATGTTCTTAACCTGTTTGTCTGTGAGGCAACTAACGTCATAAAAGATAAGTAAAGGAATAAATTAGTTTAAAATATTTTACTTATAATCATTATTATAATGTGAGATACTAAGAAATATGCACGTAGCAAAATGTAGTTTTTACACATTTATTTAACTGTATCTAAAAGTTTAAAAAAATGAAAACAACTTAAAAACTATCTTTAGCAGACTATTCTTTAACTTTTTCATCGCTTTCTGATCCGTTGGACGTGGTAACATCTATGATAAAATCGCCGTAATTCGCATTATAAGATTTCACTTCGTCGGCGTGTCTTTGGTACTCTAAGTATCATAAATCTGAAGTTTCCCCATGTGAAGAATACTTTATTACATGCATTTCTATTTGTCATTGATCATACCAAGAAGAAATCAGTAAAGAACAACAGTTGTTATATTTTATAGAAGCATTATATAGTTTTGAAGCTGTATGTCAGTATGATAATCGAAAACACTTCGAAGACTTGTTGAAAATGTATGTGGATTATAAATTCATTTAGTTATCAAATACCGAACAAAGTATGGATATGCCAAACCATATTTCTCTGTTAGCGGGATTTCCCTTCTTTATTATTTCTAGCTGACAGACAATTATAAACTGTTTTTAAAATACAAATGTATTGCCATAATGTATACAGGGTATGCCGCCTGGATCTAAGTCATTAGAATTTCCCCCACTTGCTTAGAATCTCTCTTTGGGATATTATTAATTTGATAAGACTGGTAGTGCCACGTTTAGATGATTGAAATATTTTCTGGTTAAAGGCTCTCAATGCAGTCAGTTTTAGATATAGCCTTACGTAGTTTCATGTATACAGAATTCTTCCTGTGACATATTGCAGAACGAATAGAAATACTGGTCTCAATTAATAAGTACTAAACAAAAAAAAATGTAAAAGATACACTGATACCAGAAAAATTATGAAAGTTTTCATAAATGAAAATTAGCTTGCCATATCATTGAATTACTATTATAATTATTTTTTAATATAATTACTCCAGTTATAATTATATTTCGAACTTTTTTATAAAAACACATTGAAAATGTAATAAATTTTTTTTATTTCTTTTATTTTACCTTACAACACTACTTCCACTCCCCCATCAAAAACATCTGACTGGATATGAATTAATAACAAATCTAGACTGGTCACCATTAAAACACAAAGTGCCTCACTGTGTGGTGTACACCCCACGTTGGGAACCATTGATCTATATAATTTTGAGGTTGACTTCTTCATATTTTCTGATTCTACTGTATCTTTACTTGCAGATTGTTTTAGCGACTTACTTCGAGTTTTTGCTAAACTCTGTTTTTGTATCGCTGATTTTGCTTTTTTAAGCTTTAATTGTTCTTTATATTTTTATTAATTCCTGAAACTGTTTTTAATAAATAGTTTTCAAAATTGTCAGATCAGCTTCAGGAAGAGTTATTTTTGAGTGTGTTTCTGTTTCCACTCCAAAGTGTTCTTCAATAGAATCTGACCTTTTTTGACTGTTAGTTTTTTTTATACGCATTTACTGTTTACAAAACTTCAAACTCTTCATTACCTATATTCTTATACAGTATTAAATTTGTTTGGACACACACATCACACATTATGGTAAAAAGTTGTATTACTACCTTTATGGTGCTCAAATTGAAAACATATGCTGACAGTACAATAAGCATTAGTTGTTAAATCATCATTAATAATCGTTATTAAATCATCGTGAACGTCAAAATCAGATACAAATTACCCTCCTTAGCAGAAAGATAACAAATAAGTCTTTTATTATGCCATAGTATTGGCGACTATTTTTATATTCAGTCGTACCACAATTTGAAAAGAAATTTTTTGAGGGTCGTTTCTCTTAAAAATATACGGTACTTTTCGGTTAGCCGGGCGCCACTGATATGTATATATCTATATATACATATATATGTATACATACACACATATATGTATGAGTATATATATGTATATATATATACATGCATATATAAATGTGTGTATGTATAGATATATGTATATATATGTATACATAGATATATAAATTTCACTGGCGCCCGGCTAACCGAAAAGTACCAAATATACTAATATATAACTCTATGGAAGAGATTATATTCAAAACGTAATACGAATTGAATAAAATAAAGGCGTACATGTTCTGACCAAGGCCTTATCACAGTATCAGGCCTCACAATCAGCAAGTTTCCTTTGACCGCACGGTTGTCCTGCTACCAGCGCCATCAATCGTCAGTAATAGGCATGATCTCCATGGTAATAGGAGTATTTACGACACGAAATAACACGAATTTTTTTCACAGCTCCATTTGTTCTATGCATTTGCTTATGAACTAGTATCGGTAGTATCCACCAGGCGGTTACCGCGGACATTTTCTCCCATACACTTTCTCCGGATTGTCAAGTCTGATCTATGATAAGGGAGTCTTGGTTCTGACCTATGTTTTTGATGGATTAATAGTTGAATCATTAACATTAAAACCATTGGTATAACTCAATTTATTGGTAGGAGACATGTGCAAGCACAAATCATTGTTAATAGTTTTTCATCTGCCAAGTCATTTCTGGGTAAGTCTAGTCTAAAAGTATTTCAAAGTGTTCTTCAATAGAATCTGACCTGTTTTTGACTATTAATTTTTAAAATAGCATTTACTGTTTACAAAACTTCAAAATCTTCATCACAAATGTATTTTTATTCATTGTTAAATTTGTTTGGACAGACACATCACATAATATTGGAAAGGTTGTGAATTATCTTTCTAAATTTGTGGTTTTTATTGTGATGAAAGACATTTGTATCGAAAGATGACTCTGGAACAATGCACCGACTGAAAGAAAAAATGACAAATTTTTTAAATCCATTTTAAATTTAGGTGATTTAATTCTTTGTAAACTTTTTCAGAGCTTCGGTCATTTAAGACTATTGAATAATCCAGTGGTCATATGCCTTTATTATTTGCTTACATGTACGCCAAACATGCTATATATGTTATATATTTGATTTAAAATGTTAAAGTAATATATTGTTCTATTTTCTTCATTTTAAACACATGGTTAAATATCCGGTCAAGGAAAACCACTACTGCATGATCATGTGGAAATTTCTAATTTATTAACTTAACAAAGCTTAATTAAACACAATTTATGCTTTAAACATAGCATTAATACAATTAATAAAAATACCACATACACTTAAATCAGCTAAATTACCTTAATCTCCTCGCATTTGGACATACATTCGTCGGTAATACCTGTCTCAAAGGAATCAGTCAGCAAAATGCGTAGAATATTTTAGAACTCTAATTTGAAAATTTGTCGCCTTTTCCCGAACTTCTACTTGAGGTAAATGAAACAGACGTTCAAGACCTTGACTTGTATAACGTTCTTTAATCATCAAAGTTGCAAAAAGCGAAACCTTTATAAATTTTCTGGATTATTCGAAGTATTTAAGAAGTTATGGGAGCGTTTGATAATGAAAGTTGTGTATTGTAATAAAATAATTAAATAAAAAGTTTTAAATGCAGGACAATGTATTATAACATTTATGGGTCGTCACATTTAGGAACATACTTAGGTACTTATTTAAGTATGCAAAACTTTCCACCATTTTTTTTTTCCTTCTTTCAACTTTTTTATATTTTCTCCAATAAAGAATTTTTTTTTTTTAATTCTTAAGACGCATTTATCTTGTCATTTTTAAAGTATTTATTTTTCTAAGCAATCCATAAGAGATGCTTATTTTTGCAAAAAAAGAAAAGAAAAAAAAAGTATCTTCTCGTAAGAAACTTTCGAAATTCTCTATGGGACATTTGCTTCAAGAAATTTCGTTAAGTACCAAATTAAAGAAGTTTAGTTCGATTTTTTTCTATTTCATAGATTGTTTAACTGTATGTTTGAAAGTGTACGTTCTTGAGAAAAAAATTATATAAAATATTTTTTTAGCCATGTTAAAAATAAAATGCAGATAACATAAGACTTTTCACTGAAATGCTGTTGAATTCTAACCTTAAAAAAATGGTTTTGAAATTGACCATTTGTTGGAACATTCTATTATTTAGCATTTTTATGTTCCAGGTATTTAAACTTACAAGTTCGCTTTATATACGTACCTCTTAAAGTTTCATTGCCTGAACTATTAAAAAAGTAAAAATAATAAGGTTATATTAAAAGGATGGGAAATATGATTCAAATTCTACTATATATGCATTACTTTTTCTTTATTTGAAAAAACAAACTGAGCGTTTAATTAAAACTTGAAATAATAACAATTCCACATTTCATCTCATTTAACTTTTATGAACTACAATAGCATAAAATACAAACAAGCAAAAAATTAACATTAAAAAAATGTGCTTCTGTTAGAATTAAATCCATATCTATTGCATGAACGCACAGAAAATAAATTATTAAAGGTAATAAAAATGTACATGCTTTTACTGTCATTAAATTTTATTTCTATGTTTAGAAGAATTTAAAATTACTTGCTCGTTTAAGTATAAAAATTTCCGCCGATTTTTTCCGTCATTTATATAGTTTTTCTTTTTTGTTTTCTCAAATAAAGAAATTTGTTTTCTTATACTTAAAGAAGCACAATTTCCTTCGATATTAAAACACTTATTTTCCTGAGCAATCCATAAAAAATATTTTTTTAAAGAATATTTTTAAGTGTTCTCTCATATGAGGCTTTTGAAATTCTTTATGTGACATTTTTCTTGAAGACGTTTCGTTAAGTATCAATTAAGTGTGTTTAGCTTCCATTTCGCTATTTCCTTGATAGTTAGAGAATTTTTTTTCGTACTCTTCAAACAAAGTTTTTTTCTTCATCTTATGTTTTTAAACGGATGATGTAAGAATTTTCTTGGGAAGTCATTGTTAGATACTTTATTCTTTATAATAATATTATTAATATTATTCTATAAATGGAACCATTCTGCCTCTATTGCATTTAAGTTCCTTTTTTTTTTTTTTTTTTTTTTTTTTTTTTTTTTTTTTTTTGGTGAGGCTCACTGTGGAGATATGAAAAGTTTTCGGTTTCTGTCTGTCTGTCTGTTCCACGATAAGTGCCGCAAAAAGCATCCAATTAGAATGATGATATTTGGTACACATGCTGATTAGGTATCCGGATTTAGCCGTATAGTTTTGATTAAAATTGGTTCATTCGCTCCAAAAATATAGAACAATTTCTTTTATGTCATAGTGCTTTTCTATGGGAATTCAGACGATTTTTAAATCTTACCATTATTTGAAAAGAAAATGGCGCATTTGAATAACTGATTTAACCCTTCTTTGCATGAGTTTTACTTTTACAATTGTGTTTTTTTATACATATATTAAATATTAAACACCAGAAATTTTAAAATAGATTTTTAACTTTGTTCAGCAACATCGTTCACGGGAAATTTACTGGATTAATATTTCTATATAAATGTAGTGGTGGCGAAGAAGTTGATTTATTTAATAAAAGTTAAATAAAATGTGATGGAAATTTACATCACTATGCAATTAAGGGTTAAATGTTAAATAATGTATGCTAAATATTTCCCAATGGGTATCTTAAATTATTCCGGTTAATTTGAAATTTGTCAATACATTTGTCTAATTTTCAAAATTAGGTGTATGGTGGAATTTTATACATCTGTTCGGAGAATCTAAAACATTTTGTTTCATCACTTTACTTATTTGACACTATACATATTTCAATTTTTCTCTTTTTCATTTATCAGTTCCCTACCAATTGTATTTCACAGCCTGTAAAAGAATCATTTAAAAAATCCCGATTAGAAAAGACCAAGCAGAACGTCTGGTTAAGTGAAGTAAAAGGTTAGTTGATCCTTCGTAATTGGATCCACAACATAGGTTTCGATCGAATATGAACAATGTCAGTAGCATTATGTTTAAATTGAATGTGGATACTATTAAAGGATTATCACAAAAACGATTTTATACCGTCCATTCACCTTTGCTAGAATAGTTAACTGGCAGTGGACAGGATTTTGGATTACCAAATAAGTATAAAAATCTCTAAATATGCCTATTTTGGGATGATTCAAACGTGATATTGCTATCGAGTAGATTACAATGTATGTAGATAATATCTTGCATCTAAATGTTATAGAATGATCACGGAAACTGTTTATCAGGAACAAAAAAAAAATTGTAAAAATATTTTGTTTGAAACATTGTTAAGATTTGCAGCAAACTGTCCAGTCATTTGTTCTTTTTTTATAGAAAACGGTTACATAACCGTAAATTAACTCTATTTTGACCAGATTATTGCTTATACTATGGTCAGAATAGAGTTTAATATAGAAAATGGTTATGTAACCATTTTCTATAGAAACGGTCGAATGACTGGACAGTTTGCTGCAAATGTATAACAGTGAACTTAGATATAATTGTAGTAAAATCAGTTTACATTTTCATAAGTACCTTTCGTACTTGAGATTTTAAGCAACTTTTCCGTCAGATCCAGAAGTTCCACGGTCGGAAGGTAAGTAAGAATTACTAATTGCATAATAGGATAACATAAAATCCCTGTCCATACAGATGCTTATCCTAAACAAAATCACAGCGTAAAATGAAATCCGAAATGTACTACAATCATAATACAGCACCATCAATAGTATATTGTTAATGTAAAATTAATGAGACTACGGGCGGCTCAGAGGGGAGGGGGGGATACCCATGAAGAAATGTACTTTCCTTTCTTAAAAAAAATTCAAGAATAAGCAGTTCATCATAATATCACTGCATAAAACTTTGTTTAATTTGACTCTTCTATTTTTCCGGAAGCTTCGAGGAATCTTATATGCTTATAAATATCATAATATTAAAAATTTTAAATTGCGGTCTGTACAATATTAAATATTATGGAAACTCAGATTAAAAAACAATGACTTGCAGAGCTGACGTTGAGGCCCCTGATCTGCAGATTTACTAATTATTCATAGTTCTTAATATTGTTGGAGTAAAATTCAACCAATTCATTCACTTGTTCCGATGCCGGGAAGCTGTTTAAAGCTTTTGGTTTTACAAGAACAGGATGGGTCAGCCAAAGGGATGTGGAAAGTGTAAGACAGCATAGGGCGCCCTGCTAAAGATGGGTGAAACTAACAGAACAGATGCGCAAAAATGCAATGGAGCTTTAAAATTGTTTGGAATAATCCAAAAAATCTACAATTAAATTTTACTTTTGTACCATCATTGAGAGGTGCTCCAAAAAAAGATGTGGCAAACTTAATAGCAAAGCCAATAGCATAAGCTATTGACCCTTATTGGGAAAATTTAGCATCCGTAATTTACCATTTATATCCATTAATCAAAGGCGCTATTTTCTTTCAAAGAATGGACATTTGAAAATCGTTTGAATTGCAATGGAAAAGAACTATGGCACAAAAAACAATGTTTTATATTTTCCGAACGAATCAACGACATTACACCAAAAACTATGCAGCTAAATCATCAACTAAATAGGATATTTTTTGCGGCAGTTATTGCGGAACAGACAGACAGACAAACAGACAGAAACCAAAAACTTTTCAGGTTTCAACATTAAGCCTCACTGACGTTTCGGGAATTATTATTTTATTCAATAAATGTACAAAATGGCTTGAATCTTGCATTGAATTTCACAAAATCACACTATATGGAACCTGTGAATTTCCCTTTTCATAAAATAGAAACCCCACAGTTATTTAGTAAGACAATTTAGATAAGCAGAAAACAGATTCTAGCTCTGTCAAAAATATCTTAGATATTTGCATATATGCGGCGTTTCGATGTTAATAAGATAGTGACAAAACTGAGATTAAAATCAAAGCAATATTGTATCTATGGCTTAGTATGACTTTCGAAAAATTTTTACCGAACAACTGCGTATGAATCAAATCAATTCCACTGTAGATGATGAAGCTTTAACTAAAACAACAATTTAGAACTGTTATAAATAATTCTTTCGATGATTTCGAAAACGAATCAAGTTGTGGACAATAATGTCGGAATAATACGAAACTGTGAACCGTATCAATAACACAAAATACTTACACAATTTTGTCCAGATTAACAAAAGGATGATAATAAAATCCAGCATGAAATTTCACATTCATGAGTAAATGTATATATTGAAATTTTACTTATATAGTAAAGCATGTGAAAACGAAATGGACACCCACAGGAAACAAAATCTGTTTGAGACTTTTTTCCTTCTCGGCAGGAATAAGGGCAAGTTGTTCTTTCCTTTAGGACTATGAAATTTTCTCGTTTAAGACAGTTCCATTTCCACTGTATTATTGAGAATAATTTTCACTCATCCTGTGTTCTTATCAATAAGAAAAAGGTGTTTTAAAAATAAAAAATGTAATATTTAAAACTATTTTAGTTCTTCAATAATATAAGAACTGTTATTGGGATTTCTTTTAATATCTGTAGTATTTTCTCTTCTTCGAGAAATAGACACTTACTTGTTAGTCTTTGAAAATTTTATGCAATTTTAACGACACATACACAGTATTAATATATAGGTGCGGTACCTTCCACCAAAACTCGGGTATTTTATCATTGTTCTTTATTTTAAATTAATATAACTATATATTCGCATATAATTTAAGGCACTTTTCCTGTTTTGCTTTGTTTTGCTTTACTTTAAAAGTGTCATGCAATTTTTTTTCATGTATCATCTCATAAAGCTGCAGGTTTATTGTTTGAGAAAACATGAATTATAAAATGTCACGTAACAAAATTAAATGTTTTCTTTTGAGTTACAAATATATATTTTGTAATTTCTGTGGATCACTTAAAATGGACAGATCAAAGTGTTATATGGTCGGATAAGTCCTCTTTTCCAATTTTGTATGGAAATATCAGTCGTCGGGTCGTACGGCACGCAAATAAAGCTTTAAACCCAAAATACGTCTAACAAAAGTGCAAGTTTCCATCATGTGTTCAAATTTGGAAATGTTTTGGACATTCTGTTGTCGGTAAAATGATGTCATATGACGGGACTATCAATGCACAAGCTTCTTGAGACATTTTGCAGAATCAGTTGTTGCTTTCAATTCAACAACTTGGCCTTAAATCGGGTTATAATTTTCAACAAGACTTAACCAAACAGTATACATCTATTACAACAAAAATCTGACTTTAAAAAAATGCTAATCCTGTGCTGGATTGGATTCAGAATTCATCGGACATCCATCCTATCGAGGATTTGTGTCAGTACGTAAAGAAAGAAGATTGAAAAAGACACCACGTGACATTTAGCAGTTGAAAAGAATTCCTCTTGAAGAATTACAAAATATTCTAATTTCTTAGTGCCAACGATTAGTTTCAACTATCTTGAGAAGAGTGAGAGATGTTTACGCAGCTGAAGGAGTATTAACAAAGTGCTAAGACTTACTCATTTCTTCTCAATTGAACATGCGCAAAACATTAGGTACATAAAAACTTGCAAGAAAATGGATTTAATTGGCCACAAAGTTTGTGTTCTTTATTATTCTTTGTTCAGTTTCACTATGCAATAGTAAAATGTATCTTTTTTCATTAAAAATAATTTACATAAAATATTTTGAATTATTTCTTACTTTTATTGTCAAAAAAGCATCGGTAAACTAAAGATCGAAAAATTAGGTTCACGGATAAGGTAGTAACGCAATTATCCATTTCGACAATTGGCTTGTTTTGGAAGAAGACTCGTAAAAACAGATAAATATTCGAGTTTTGGCCAACATTTTGTAGAAATTCTCCATTGTGCATGATTTTGAAGACAAAAAGGATAGTGACACAACATGGAATTATATCAAAACAATTTTCGAACCACAGTTTAGGATGACTTTCGACAAAGTTTAACACAACAACATCGTATCTCTCAAAGGAATTCCACTTTGGATGATGAAGCTTTATCTAAAACAATTTACAACTGGTAAAAGTAATTCCATCGATGAATTTGAAAAAGATTAAATTCAGTTCAGCTATCAAAACTTTCGCATACTAGGAATAAATGTATATATTTCATTTTACAATTGTTCGAATTATATTACACCATACAACTCTATATTATTGTGAGTCACAACTGCTTGTGAGTACGGCAATTCGTTTATAAATTTTAGATTCTATATTGTGATGTTCGGATTTAGTACCTACTATTATTTAAAATATATTTAAAATATTTTCGCTATTACCTACAACAATGCTTAATTTCAACATGCAATAGAAATTACATTAAATCACTCATTTCAAAAACTACATAAATCACAAAACTCAACTTTTGTGTCAGAAATCTGTAACAATTTTTCTACACATAAAGAAAGACTAGATATTTTACAAACTTTTTTGTGCTCATTATATTTACTAGATCTTTATATTTATTAATTAGTTATCAGATATTTATTTCGTAGTAATAAAAAAATACAAATATTTTGGACATATGTTGTTTTTGCTAGAAATCATATTTTCTGATCTACAAATGATACAACAATAACAACAAGAAATCATACATCAGCCGTAGATCAATATTATCAGAATCTTGTTAAGATATTTAATTTTTTCATACAATGAAATGAAATATGTAAATGAAAAATTTAACAAAACACATACCGTACTTAAAAATTCATTTTTAACAGCTGCTATACATATCCGATAATGTATGAGAATTGTTTTGATCACTGTATATAATGTATAGATTTTTATACATACAACATACCACGACTAAAATTTAATTCTGCTAGAAAATCTATAAAGTAATTGAAACGTTCTTCTAAGAAGTAATCATCTGTAGATGAAAATTTATCAATTTCCTATTGTGTACCCATGTATCTCAATTTATTTGAATTACTCTATGAAAATAAGATGTAAAATAATACTGATTTTTAATTTAAAAAATCGGAGTTTTTGATTAATAAATTTGGATTTTTTTGTTTGTTTGTTTAAAGCGGATTTTTACGATTGTTTTTCCTAGTTAAGAGACTGAATGTCTACCAAGATTTCTAAGAGCTTCTAAAACATTTCAACTTCTAAATTGGATCAAATTAAAGAGCATAATATATATTTGATCTATAATCTATATAAGATAATAATCAATATCTACGCCCATAAACGGCAGTACTTACGAATTACTTTGTGATGCACTTTATATGCCAGTAGATTTTTTATTCACCACGCAATACACTATATTTTAGTTATCTAAAAATGCATAGCACATCTGAAAACTTACTTCCAGCAATTATTACTTATATTCCTCCCTGTATTATAATTCTTTTGTGCGTTTCTGTAAAGGAATTATAAATATTATGCACACCATAATGTTGTGACGTATGTTGTAATGCTCCTCTATAATGCTACTAAATGCCATTATGTGCATCACTGAAATACATTTCATTTTTTTCCTATAAATCATAAAGTAGTGGAATTTGTTTTATCCGATTCTTTAAACGTAATATAATTGCTACTTACTCCATAAGTAACAGAATGTATGTTGCAGCCCATATCAGTCGTTCATGCCAATTTCATTGCTTTTCATGAATCTTAACATCATTAAAATGGACTTTAAATGATTTTTCTCCATAGACAATAATATAATGGAAATATTTTGTGCGTACCTCTGAAGGAACTATAACAGCTACATACTTCATATTTCATAGGTAACAGGCTATATTCAACCTCTATCTCATTTATCAACATCGGGGAAATCCAAGTACATTTGCCAGAATTAGAACCCGGACAGAACGCAAAAAGACGAACCTAAAGTTTGAAAACACTTTTCTTCTATGCTGGCAAATATAAAATAAGTATTATTTATATTTAACAAAATAAGTATAAATCTGTAACATTTCCATCTTCAGATGACTTTTATTCGCATACTCATATAACTCTTTAAATACTGAAGTCTAAAATCATTTAAAATATGGAAAACACCCGAACGCTGAAATGTTCTTCGAGATTTTTTCTCCCTCTTTCTTTTATCTGCCGATTGTCAGCAACACAGAAAAAGGCAGCTATATTCAAAAGTGGAACCTCCCCAAGACCACTAGTACAAAAGACTCCCCACTCGATGATTGTAATAATCCCCCAATCTGTGACAATAGTTGGACATTTTTGAGGGGGGGGGGAATCTGCAACACCTGTCCTTCAGGCACTCGGACGGTCTGGCAAAATTTTGCATGGCCGAGTGTCTTGGGTGGTTTTGTAGAGAAAGGGTTAATCCATAGTTTTCGATCTCATATACTTCTTGCTCTGTTGTTGATCATTGTAAAACATCTTGGTACTTTGTAATTGTCTAATTGTTTTTTAAATGAACGACTATTTCACAATGCATTTTGAGTGACAATAAATAAATAAATCTACGCCATATTTTCCACCCATATAACCAACTTAATGGTCCCATTTGCAACAAAAAAAAGTGTCTTTTTAGTTTTTGAAATGTCACACCCAATTAATTGGACTACAAGAAAATGTCACCTGAAACATTTCCAAAAATTAACTATAAATAGTACCTAATATATATATATATGTCAGTCTCACGAAAAAGGAAATTTTATTGTCCTAAAGAGAAAAATTAGGAAATGTAACAAATTTTCTTATGCTTTCATATATATGTATATATATACATTTTAGTAAGCTTTTAAATACATTTCTGACAACATAATTTTAATATCTAACTTTAATCATTCAATTAATATATGTCGACAGTCCCCTCTGTAGACGTCAAAACATATAAAACACAACGTTAATTTCACTGACGTTTAAACAATTTCATTTTGGACAATTTATATTTTAATAATAACTACCTAAAAGTCTGTAGTTAAGTTCAAACTTAACAATTTTTAAAAATGTTTTTATTTTTACTGAGGAATTAACTTATGAACTTTGACTCTATACAAAATAGCCGCCCAGCTATTTTATAATTAAGGACATGAATTTCAAAACTCGCCATATCCAAAATGTAAAAAAATCGCGTTGTCTCTATCAGTATAATCAATTGCTTGCTAAATCTGCACCAAAAAAACACGACAATCCGCAAAAAAAAAAAAAAAAAAAAAAAAAAACTTTTAGCATGTATTTCTGGTATTGTAAAATACTTGTTTACAATGAAAACCAATGGATGCAGTTAAAGGTTTTCCGCGATTTCCCAAAATTTGATTTTCTTGGTGCGACGAGTTTTGAAACTCATGTCTTCAATTATAATACAAATTTTACACAGCTTTATCATTGCATTTAATAAAAAGAAATGAACCATTTTATGCCAAGGCCACGGAGGGAATAAAAATTAAGTTTAGTATTTTTAAGTACTGTAGTTTTCGGGTTGCTAACAACAATGTCCAGGAGTGGGTGATTGTTGTTATCAACCCGAAAACCACAGTACTTAAAAATTCTAAACTTAATTGTTATTTCCTCCGCGGCCTTGGCATATCCAATTTTACTGATTTTGTCTAGATTATATATCATTTATCAAACATTGTGTACTGCATAATTAGGTCTCAAATGCAATAAGAATTTCGATAAGTAATGAAACACGCTGAACATTTTCTTCCAGAAAGTTACATTCTGTAAGTTCAACAGTTTGAAACATATTTTTTAGCTAATTGTGCTCTTTCTGTGAGACAGTTTAAGTATACACTGTAAATAAAATGTGTAATTTTAACAGAAAAATATTGTATTTTTACAGAAAAAAACTGTACCTGTAAACAAATGTGAATTTGTAATTTTTACAGAAAAAATATATTTTTTACTGAAAAAAAAACTGTTTTAATGAAAATATACAGATATTTTCTGGCTAATTAAACGGTTTTTCACTGGCTTCAAAATTGACAGTTTTTGTCTGTCAGTTTTAGAAATTTTTTACAGTGTATAAAAATAAGCAAGTACCAACTGCATCCAAGAATTATTCAATAATGAATTTTTTAATTTTTTTTTAAATGTAAATGTCTCTTTCCATATCACTCGTTGGCCATTTCAAAGTTTCAAAAAATCAAAAACTTCAGAAAAATAAAATAGAAAACTTGACCATTAATTTGTTTTCCATCTATAATTAATAATTTTAACTCCCTTTCGGTTATTTATTAAGAATAAAGTTTTTTATATATTGTTTTATAAAATAGATTTTTTTTTTTTGCTATTTTATACCTTTTTGTGAGAATTACCCATATAATGCAAATTGCAAAGCATTATAATTGCATTTTACAGTTAAGTACATTTTAACTATGATATAAATAATGGAGAATTTGTGAGATTGAACGTAATACCTCTTCATTCATTTCATTTAAGACTTTTCTTTTGATAATTTAAATGTTTATTAGGGATTAACTAAATGGTTGTTTAATATTCCAATTCAGTATTCTGTTTCGGAGCTACGTTATTATCCTGATTACGTTTAATTATAAATATTCAGTAATGCAGAAACGAAACTCGCATTCTAATAACAAATTAGTAATATTAACCGCTTACAAATGCACAAAATTTTTAATGTTTTTGAATTAATTTGCTTTAACTAATAATTTTTGTATAAAATGTCTGCAAATTTATAAGTTTGTTTCATCTCAGAATACTTAATCTTCTGATTGTTTACCTGTGATGCATAAAATATGAAAGTTAATATAAATTCAGTAAATAATCCTATTGAAGGTTTTGATTAAAGGGCCTCAATATATACTTGTAGTAAGAATAGCAGAATAATGTTGACAAATAAAATTTTCGGTTTAATAGAAATTCTGGAAATACATCTTAAAATGAATATCTTCTTTATCCGTGTTAGTTATCAATATTTATGTATAGTTCAACATTTATATAAAAACAAAATGTTAAGTGCATAAAAATAAGATTATTGTAATATCCAATTTATTACATAAATTAGATTTTGTATGTTTGACACACCGTGTATATAATTAGTGCAGAATGTCAACAACAAAGCAACCTAATGTTGATAAAATTACTTCTGATATTTGGTGCAACCACTTTATTGGAATAAATTGAACTAGAACCGATATGTACCAAATTATCTATTATACTGCAGTCGGTACTGTTTATGGGGAACAGATCAACTTTTTATTGAAGCAAAATGTTAATAACAGAAAAATATAAAATTCTTACAAATTTGAAAATTGGCGCAGCCATTTATTGATACAAAACATATTATATCCAATGTGGCCTGTTTAATCAAAATCTGCTATATATATATATATATATATATATATATTATATATAGTATATTCCATTATTTATTATACCTTTTAATTGTGACAGCCGTTTCATTGGGACAAAATGCTAAAACCGAACAAATTTATGCTTATAAATTTCCTTCTGATGATTTAGGGCAGCTGCTTTAACGGGACAAATCGTACTAGAACCAATGATGCGTATCAATTAATTACAATTTACTGTATATACAGTAATTTATGGTTATACGCGACAACGTTCTATTGAGGCAAAGTGTCGAGTACAACGGAAAGTTATGCTTTTTGACTTGCTTCTGATAATTGGGATAGTGGTTTTATTGGGACAAATCGTATTAAAACCAATTTGTCTCGATTAACCGGATTCTTATGTATTTTGTAGAAATATGGAATCCCATTACAATTTATTATCTTTTCCTATTAAAAAAAAATTCTCTTAAAAAAACTGTAACTTCCAAAAAAAAAAATTGCTCAAAAATTAGTTATATATATAAATATGTTACATATGATTTATATGAATTTTCAAGTTAATCGCTCTTTTGGAATTAATTTGAGCATTATTACAAATTACTGAAAAACATGTTTAAAGTACACTAGTACAATAAAAATTTGTATGTAACTAGTAATAATATTCTTTTGGAAAAGTAATATCTTAAGTTAAAAATTCAAGTTCTGAAATCAATGTTTCTCCCAGGAAAAATGAAATGTTTATTATTGAAAAATACTCTCTTTCGCTAAGAAACTCGTCTTGAGTATTCATTTGAGTTAAATTGTATTTGGAAATAATTTTAAAGAAGGCATGCTATGTTCTAATTAGCTAATTCATTTATTAAAACTTTCCCAGACGTGGTCTGACTGTAGATAACAGTGAATTGCTTGTGGCCGAATACGATTGATTAAAAAATTCTTAGAATAAAATTTAAGGGGTTGAAAAGCAATAAGCACATTTTGCAGAAGACATTCTGGTAACAAATTCGATGTTTTCACTAGTTTTCCTTGTAATATCTTAATCTTATTTTTGAAATCCATGGATAAATCTTAACACATTTTCTTTTATAACTGTGTGAAGTTTTAGAAAAAAGTTTATAAATTATACCAGTTTTAACATAAAATACATATACAGGGTGCGTCAGAAAAATGTATACACACTTTGAATCATTATAACTCCTCTTTTTATTCACATATAATCAATATTTAAATTGCGAAAGAATCTACATAAAATGCATAATTTTTCCTCTCACCACAGATGTTCAAAATTATGACCGTTCTGGTCAATACACTGCTTATAACGGCGGGCTCTTGATTCACAAACTTCAACATACATTTCATTTGGTCTTGTGGCGCATTCTTGCCCAATAGCGGTTCCGAAACGTTGAACATCCATTCGTTTAAAACCTACAATTTTTCCGATGAATTGTAAATCGCTTAGGTGGATCTGCTTGAAACTTCCTGCGACATTGTTTTGTACTTCTGTTACATTTTCATACGTAAATAAATTTTATTTTTCCAAAAGTTAATCTTTGTCCACTCATTAATTCCAATCAATTACAATTTGAAAAGTCCCGTAGTGGCACAGACGGTAAAGCTCGGTTCCCGTCAAGATCACCGAAAGTGAAGCAGCATCGACCATGGTCAGGGTTTGGGAGGTTGACAACCCTTCTTGACTGAGGCTGCTGTGGGACCGTGTACGTTAATGGGAGCTGATGCGAGTAAAATCTGTTCGCGGCTCCAATACCCTCCAAGTTTGAAAACGATAACTCTGGGGGTGCCAATCTAGATGCAGTTCTCTCACCTGGAATTAGTTCAAAATTAGGAGACCATCTCTGGAAGTCCAACCTCTCATGAGGTTATGGCACCCCTAATTTCAGAGAAGTGCCATTGCACTTTCTCCGACACGCCAACAACAACAACCATTTGAAAAGAAACAAAAATTAGAAAGTTATAGCCCATTAAACAGTGTATGTATACATTTTACTGACGCACCCTGTATTTGCTAAAAGTGATTACAGTACATATAAAGAAGTTTACAAAATGATAAACAAATATCACGAGATATTACATATCAAGAGATAGCACTCAGAGCCATGTAATGTCAATGTGCTTTAACGAAAATGATCTTCCATAGACGTAATTTATTTTATATTATTTATTTAACTTATGCAGCATTTCTTCTCAAATACCTGGTAATTCAAAAGAGGCTGGTTCATTGCAAATGGTCTCTTTTTACATACAGGTTTAAATATATACGTGGATAATGGAAGGGGAGTAAAACTTATAAAATTTTACAATTTTAAAAATTATTTATTTCCTTCAACTATTCAAGGTACTACATAATGTAATCTGGATAAGGCTGCAGTTGATATCAACTAGTATATGTTCTTTCATCCAGATTTAATTTTTCTAGTCGCCATCCTTTTATGCTATTGCAATTTTCAATCAGCCTTCGTGACTTTGATTTCATACATATACGTTTTTCAACAAAAATTATCCTCCGCAAACATGATTTATTTTATTCGATCTAAAAAATTAAAATAAATCGGTCAAGTGTGAGTACAGCTCTGCTCAAAGAGTTCCGTACACTGAATTTATTAATTAATAAACTCCTACTACCCTTATTTTTTTCATAATTTAGTTTCAGTAGATTCGAAAATAGGAGGAGGGGCATATTTATCCAGCACTTTCGACGATATTTCTGATATTATAATACCTAAAATTAAAACAAATATATTTTTGAAATTCGGTATTACGAGACCATTCACACGATACCCCACACTATATACAAAGACAAAACTTTTTGTTTCAAGTAACTTAATTAGCCCCCTAAATTTTTCTTAAACATATTTGTGAATGGCTAATAATCTGAAAATATATGGGTAACAAGGCTTTATAACTTTCCGAAGTTTGAACTTTTCATGCCCCATAGCTTACGAGAAACAAGGGCTCTGACAGACGGACAGACAGACACAGGAGTGATTTTATAATGGCTCCGTTTTTATTTTTTAAGTTCGGAACCCTAAATGCACTGAAAATGTTGATCGTAACCCATAAATCAGTTAAATAACAATTACTATAACGGGGATATTTCATTAATATACGCCATCGTGAAATAAATTATGCCTTTAAATCCCGCAATCGTTAAAAACATTAAATAATATTATATATATATATATATATATATATGTTATATAAAAATTTATTTCCTTCGTATCCTTCCATTTTATTCGCATTAATATTTTAAATTTAATCTAACTTCTGTCATAGTCAGTATTTCCTTAATTCTTAATAATATCTATTCCTATTTAAAGTCCTTTTAAAAGTAAATATCCGCATATTAATAATTATTTTATTCCAAATCTTAATCTAAAATTTAAGATCATTCGTAGCTTTTATCAGTTCCCCAATCTATAAAATTCTGAGACGCGTTCTCATTTCGAATGTTTTTTAAAGCCATTTTCTTTTTATTATTATTATTATTATTGCTCTGAATTTTTCGCGCGCTTGGGATTTTAACTTCAAAATTGGTCCGCACCCAAGTAAGGGATTCTTTACTGTTTTAGCCTCGCCCTCTAGCCTCATTCGTTGGGCTGGAGCTAGCTTCTCACTCATTGGGTTGTGCGCTCGTGACGTAATTCTGTGTATGTTTCCGCGGAGAGAACAAAACTCGCCCGCACCGGTTGGAGCAGGAGATTTTTGACGTTTTCGGAAGCTAAACAAATATGTGTCTGGTATTTTTATGTTCGTAGAATATTCAACTGGCCCAGTAACATCTTAATTCAATGAAGTGAAGTAACGTAAGCCCGAGGGCTATAAGTTTTGGACCTTTTGGGAATTGTTTCTGTGTTGTTCGTCTTCTAATAAAATTATTTGTCTGGAGATTGGCTGGATTTATTGGAAAACGTTGGTGGACTCATTTCATTGCCTTCTACTTCGCCATACTCACTAATATCGACTGCAACTTGCTATATCGTTGAAGGACTGCCATTTTTTTTCATCGAATATTATTCATCGTAATATCTCAACCTCGTCAAAATGCTACATATATATATATAATTATAATATCTATGAATTTCAAAATACATATCAAGTTCTAATATCATTCTACTTTAATCTACAAATATATAAATAATGATATTGTGTAAACAGAATACCACATATCTAATAATTAACATGTGCAATCATAATTTTACCATATATGCTGCATTGCGCAAATTGGTATGGAATGGTTTTTACATATTCTTTTCAATATTCTTTTCAATTATAGCTGGTTGAAAGTATTGATTTTTATGATACCATAATTTAGCCTAGTTGGCACATAAATCACTTTGATTATCTTCTATATATATATATAATAAATAGTTGTAAGTTTCTTTGCCAGAAACAACTCTGGCCATGCAATTTTTTTAAAAATAAAATTCAGGATAAGCCACCGTAAACGCTTTGAAAGTCATGTTTTGGTTACCATGTTGCAATAGCAACCACGCTTTTAATGGCAAGGAAGGGGTACTTTATTTCTTTATTTTATGGACATAGGACACTGAATTCGTGACTTCTACTTTTTTTTTTATTCTTGGGATAAAATCTGTTTTATTTTTTATTGCGATTATTGAATGCTTCCATATAAAATATAAGAATGAATGACAAAAATATTTAAAATGGAAATCGTCAGGATTGGATCGTTCTCATTTTTGCTGGAGATGTGACTTACAAAAATGAAAAAAATATAAAACTCCCTGTACGAATTTCGAATACATTTTATTGAAAAGAGCACAAATTTTACTATCTAAGACTTTATGATTTCAAAACAGTGGAAAATCATGGAAAAGTCGGGAAAATACGCAAAATTACACCTTTAATATAAAACAACAAGTAATTTAATAGAAAATTTTAAACTCTAAATCGTTGGTGCATTGGTATCTATATTCGTCTATCGGGAACCAGATTTTCACACCTCTACGTTCAGTAGATTTTTCTGTCCATCCCTCATCCACAAGAACACTAACACTTTCTTTTATTAGCATATATATATACGTATAAAATTTTACAACGGCAATATTTAAAACATATGTAGAAAAAAAAACTCCTATTTATTAAATCTAAAGTAAATATTTAATTATATTTTCAGATTTATTTTGACAGTTATTTAATTTTTAAAATCAAACAAGAACATAAATTAAACTTTAAAAAATCAAAAAACTTGACTGCGTAAAAAGCGAACTAAAAAGACATGCAACCGGAGCTTCTGACTGCAAAATAATCCAGGAAACATTGTCTGCATTTTGAAAGATCTATCCAATGATATGCCACTTAATATGGTGCGTAATTTTTCTTTCGTCTCTACCGCAGTTTTATATTTTCGGCCGCCATTTTGAATTTATGAAAACAAAACGGTCGGACAGTTAAAACGAATCGATAGAGACCTCATTCATTAAAATCCATCCAGCCGTTGAGATGTTTTCAGGGTACAAAGAAATCCACATACCCACCACTCACATACATACATACTCAGATACGCGTCAAACACATAACCTTTCTTGGCAGTCGGGTAAATAGTGAATTTATATTATAATTCCATATACGGTAATCCCTTAACATTCGCGAGTTTTGATTATTCGCGAACATGAAAATGCGGAAAACTTAACATTCGCGAGAATCCGACTTCATTATTCGCGATTTTTTTTAATTATATCTTTCTTTTTCAGAATTTACAGTGGTTAAATATTGTTTCCTCTGTGTTTTCTCAGTATTTATTTACAAATCAAATTTCATCAGTTGTCAACTGAAAAAGGAGCGATTGTAGTAGGAAAGCAAAATAACAACAACAGCAGAATACTCATTGCAATGGTGATATTAGAAGTGGTAAGGTAACGGCGTCTTCAATCAATTAATTTAAAATGTGCTTGTGCAGGCTCTCGTAGAGATAGAGCTGAAGCTGAATACATTATCATATCTTTGCGAATAGAGAGTGTCGAGATTACTTTATTTTTAAAACAAACCCTATGCTTTTTAGCTGTAATATTTCTCCAGTCAGTTAATTTAAATTTTTTCCATTAAATTTTTTTCAGAAATATAAATATCTGTGTACATTCATACATATATGTTATGCATAACGTATTGTTAATACATATATCCTTTCGTTCTTTGAAATACTGTGCCACTCTAATTAAAATTTTGTAGAACGTAACTCCTTTTTTAGTGCAGAGAGATAGACTCAACATTCGCGAGGTTTTCCTGGAACGTAACCCTCGCGAATGTTAAGGGATTAGTGTATTCCGTGTTTACAAAGGACTATTTAAGCTAAGCCTCAATAGCAGAATGTTTAGTGTGGTTATCCATACACACCCAGTATATAATTTGGAAGGAGGAATTGGGCATGCTCCGTTTCCTTCTGATTTGTTCTCAAAGGGCTGCACATATTTCACATACACAGGGCTGACACTAGTGACTATTTTTTAATTCGATCGACACCACTTTCCCAAAACAATAAATTTGCACATAAGCTTTATTAACATGTGTAAGAGAAATATACTATAAAATTCACTTTTAAAAAATAGCGGTGCGAATTAAATATAAAAATACTTGGCCAGCATATATAGAACTATGACAACAGTACATTCTTTTGTTTTTAAAATATTCGTACAGGTGAAAGTTGATCATCTAGAAAGAAAAAATATAATCTACTTCTATTTCTAGAGAAAAAATATAATCTACTTCTATTTCTATATATCTATATTTTCAATCTATATTTTGATCTATAACATTTTTGTTAGAATAATGTACCTTCCTCATAGTTGTACTCTGCGCCACATGTAATATATCTTATTCTTTCCGAAGGAGGACAAAATGTTCACAATTTTTACATGTGCCTAAAATTTAATTTTTCAAATGTTTTGACTTAACTTATTACATATATTTAGAGAACGTTCTATAGCTGGATATGTCGCAAATTGGTGAATTTTATTGAACGCGGATTGGCGCAAATAATTATTCATTTATGTAATCTGATCTAGTTTTCAGGCAATCATATTATAAATTGCAATCTATAACATCTATTTTTTTAAGTTCGCAACGTATTTTAGTGGATAGATTTGTAACTATTCTATCGTTATGATACGTTATATTAACAGTTTACATAAGGTTTTGAAAAAAAAGCTAATTACTTTCGTTTTTCTTTGTTTGTTGCAGTTATTTTATGCGTAATTTATTTTAGTAAAATTAATTGATTCGATGAATTTTAATATTTTCCTAAATCTACGGTAAATATTTCCCAATTATTCTGTAAATATGCAAACGTGTCTTGATAGGTAACTTCTCTCATACTTTTACTACATTTGAAACGACTACCGCATTGTAGCTAATATCACTAGTGTTCGATGCCAAGCTCTGCGACAAATTCCACTCGTAGAACTTTAGCCATATTTTTTTTGTCTCAGGTATCCACGGTTCGAAGAAAACCACGAAAACTTCGAACGATTAGGCCGACGGGCGCGATTGGGATCGAACCCAGCACCTCCCGTCTACCAGCTTCGAGAGCACAACCTCTCAGCCACTGGTGGGGCGCAGCCGTTCGGAGGAAAGCAGTTCAGGAAAATTTCCATATATTTTCACCGATCATGACCCCAGACCAAAAAAAACCACCCTCCGTTCAAATGTTGATATATATATATATATATGACTTATGTCATACGATGACGCTCGTATTTATAAATGAATTTTGATGAAACTAATTGTGTGCATTAAGCTCACTAATTTCTCAACCGAGTTCGTTGGCCAGCTTGGTCCGTCATTTTGTTTCAAGATGGTGGTCATTTAAAAATTTTAAACTAAAATAAATATACAAAAAATTTAAAAATTCAAATTTATTTTTACGTGTTAGGCCTTGATACAAGTATTCCAGAGCATTTTTTATTTTACCTCTATCTTAAAAATTGGCTGAGATAGAGCAGTTTGAAATTCTAGGGTGGCTGACATTTTGAAACAAAACAACACATTAACGCGATTACTCACAAATTATTTTCTTTCATTGTTGTAATAATTTTCCCAATCATACGCATAAAACTGTTATTTGGCGACATTTGTCGAATTATCGCCAAATTTGGCGACCAAAATAAGTCTTCATAAATGAAGTCAATTTGGCTATAGCTCAATAATTTGGCGAATTTCTTATTCAAATTCAGTATTAACGAATCTTTTGTAAACGTTTTATTTGCATTTTAAGTTGCTGTTTTCGTGTAACATTAGCTAAAATTTTAAAACGAAGATATAGGAAAGCTACCTTTTCCTCCCGGTACAGGCCGGAAGGACTTTTTGTAATTAGCATGGATAAAAAAATCCAAAATTTTATAAAATATATTGTTTTACAATTTTTTTGATTCTGCAATGATTACGAATTAGCGACTGCAAATGAGTCGGGCGACTAGATATTGACTCTTTAAGATTTTAAAAATTTAGCCAATTATCTATGGCTATTGCATAACTGTTTCTTTAATAAATTTTAAAGTACTGTTCACAAGACTACTTTAGAAATAATGAAAGAGACAGTTTCATATGCAATAAACTTTTATCAAAGACCTGTTTCAACTATTCTGGACACAGAAAGCTCATTGTCCTAAGAACAGATATAGGTAACAATAATAAGTTGCTTCAATACTTTTCACCGATGAATTGAAAAAAGTATTGCTAAATTTAGGAAGTTAATACTTTTACTCTTTTTGAAAAATGCTAAAGCACCATCATGTTTAACACACGTGTGATCTCAAATAACTTTTGGTAGAAAACTTGGAAAGGCTCATTATTTTGAAATTTTGGTCTAATTGGTCGTTCTAATGAAATGGATGTAAAGGATGTTAGGATGTTAGGATGTTAGGATGTTAGGATGTAAAAATAATTATGCTTGAACGGACTTTATAGCTTATGTATTTAAGATTTTTTCTATAGATCGTTATGATGAGAAAGTCTCTATAATGGACGGTCGTTACATCGAGCCATCGAGCCTCGTTCGTAAATGTACTGTGGAGTTGTTGTGTGTTCAGGAAAACATTAAATTCATTCTTACATGCAAATTTCATGCTTTTGCTATCGCCTCTCCTTTAAAGACACGCTAGAACCGATCAGGTAATTAATCTTTTTTTTTTTTTTTTTTTTTTTTTTTTTTTGCATTAAAAGTTAGAAACTGTAAAATATTTACATAATGACCTAAGTGTACAAAAAATTAAAGTTTTATTTTTTTTGTTCATTTTTTTTCTTTACATATATTGTTTTATAGGTATTTCCTTTAATAAAAATATATGTTCTTTTTTTTATTTTCAAATACACAATTTCTTTCCTTCAGAAAAGTATTTATTTTTTAAAGCAATCTCGAAAAATCCAGATTTTTGCTGAAAAAAATTAAGCGTCCCCTTTCAGGAGGTTTCAAATTTCTTTACGTGACATTGAAATAAAAACAGCTTTCTTAAGTATCAATTAAAACATCACTTCTCGATTTCTTTCATGATCTAAGAGCCATTTTGAAAACTGTTTATTCTTCAAAGGAAATTGGCTGTGCTTAACTTTTATATCGAAAACGAAAAACTGATGCCGTGAACTTGTATGGAAGAATCTTGTTACACTCACGAAAATTTAAAAATCTTATTGTCCTTCCAATTGTTGTGCTTTGTTTTTTCAAAACTTTCCAACAAAGTTAAAAAGTATATTACTCCAGTTCCTGTTTGTACGTGATATAACTCCCGTATATACATTTGTATTCGTTACTGAAGTTCACTGTAGCATGTTACCTATTGAAAATGGAGTATGTAGCTATGATAGTTCGTTTACAGGGACACATAAAATAATTACAGTATGATCTATAACGGAAATTTCTTTGCGGTTGGTGGCAAGAGTTTACCATATTGCAGTGTAAAAATGTATGAAAAATGTTTTTATATATTTTGAGTGTTTTTTATGTAATTAATAACATCAAATGTTTTTTTTTCATATTACGTATAATTGTTATATTACTGTAACGTATAATTTGTATTGTGGTGTTTTTTTTAATGTACACTGTAATTACTTAAGTATATTATGGCGGTATAAAGTATTGCGTAATATTACCTATCGAGCTGACTGGCATTTTTATGAGCGCAGTCGGGCTCAAAATGTTGGTTGGAGTCGTTTTTAAGAGTTTTATGGCTGGAAATGTATGGGGGCTGTTGGTCACGCTTCGTGTGAGGCCCCTTAATTTTCAGTAAAGTGGAGGACTCACAGAAGGCGCCTAGATGTCGGCCGAAGTTAAAGGGCAAGAAAATCTTCGTCCACTGACCAGACAACTTAGCTGGCATCGGATGTTTAAGGAAGGTGGGTGTGACGGTTAGTCCACAAGGGCCACTCAAGTTCAAGTATGTAAATTTCGGATACTGGGAGGAATACCGCCTACTTCGAGAAACAAGAGCTAAAAGAGATAGAGAGCACAGTAGAAGATGACGAGTTAGAGAGCAACAATAGTAGTCAGAGTTCGTCTTGGATGGAAAGTTTTTTTTTTTTTTACTTAGTGCGAGTGGTCCGTGTATTCGATTTTAATGGAGTTTTGGAAATATATATCCGAGTGGAGGAGGGATCATACTCCAATCTAAGTGCTATTATACAGCTCTAGTGAAGCTTTTCATATTCAGGGTTCAAGTTACATGGCCTCGTTCTCTGGTGTCCCTCCCAAGTGTATAAGGTATGAATTTTACTTTATGAGTTTCCTTATCTATGTATAATAATGCGTACCGCCAGTTACGCATGGTATCACAATCAGGAGAACTTGTCGTTCTTAATTCAGTAATCCTTAAATGTTTAGACATTTGTAAGAAGGGCTTAGAATTAATTATAATGTTAATTAAGGAAAAGTATTTAGCCTTTTTTTTCAAAGGATGTCTTGTATGATATTTGTATATTGTTAAGATGTTGATTTAATGTTTTTAATGTAAATAAATTATATGTTTGTTTAAAAGATGTTGTCATAATTTAATAGTTTTTGTGATTAATTTTAAAACCTAAATGTTTTTTTAGAGTTCATTAACTTAAGTTTTAGAGTTTTAATTTAAGATTACCTTTGGGGTTCTTTTGTAAAACTGGGAATTATTTACACTCCTATCAAAACAAAGGCTATAGGTTAGATACTCTTCTAATACACAACGCGATCGTTTATTTTTTAAGTAAATAGTTTCTTTATTATTTGAGAAATTTAGTATCTAAGTAAGTCACGATCACAAAGTCTTCTGTAACCAGAATCCCCTTGAAGATGATTTCTGAGTCATGGTAAAGGTGCACCCAGTACCTTATTTTCTCTATGTGTGGGAATTTGCTAATTATGGACAACTATAACCGGCCTTTAGTAGGCTTTGTCTAGATCTTACCAGCAGCGTTGCTTTTTAAAGATGGTACGATGATTCAAACATAATGCAACTTATATGGTTATATGTGTACTACACCCTGTTTTCTGTCGAATATGATGTAAATAGCATTTATATTTCATCTACAGGGACAAACAAAAGAACCTCTTAAAATTATGATGTATAAGTAAATATTGTTTGCAATATATATTTTGATAATACCCTACTCAAACTATAATGAATATGATATAGATATGTTTTTTATAGATTATTGACGACGTAGCATTTATCATTCATTTGCAGAGACACATAAAAGAATTCGGTTTCAGGAATAAGTATGAGCAATAATTACTGGAAAGACGTTTTGAGTTGATGGTGTGAATTTTTAAATTTAACTGAATTTTAGTATATTATCAAGGCAACACTAGATACCGGGCTTGCTCATTCACTCTCAAAACGTCACAAATGGTGGCTGACCGCGACCAGCGATTGGTCCAAAGCAACGCGCCCATCGTTTTGTGCCAATCGCTGTATGTCTTTCCTCCTAGTCAGCCACCTTTTGTGACGTCATCATAATGAATGAGCAAGCCCTGTATGTAGTGTAGGCCTGATATTATGTAACGTATATAAACACTACAAATCACATACAAAACTCCACGAATGAATTCGATAACATTACAGTCAATGAGCAAAAAAGTATAAAATGAATTAATTTTGGTTTGCATTTTCCAGCTGAACGATGTTTCTTTGTAAGAGATGACTGTAAAATATAAATACAAAAATATATACGGGCTGCGCAAAAGGTATTGCATGGATTGTCTTCTATTGGTGGTAATTTCTGTAAGTATGCTTCTAGAAGTGTAACGTGTTTTCTAGCTAAATAAACATTTTTTATTTTAGATTTTGCGTATAATTTCTGTATGTATAGAGCTACTCAAAAGAATTCGGATTATCTTCAATATACGAGATTTTCTGAAAGTGCATTTTGAATTGTGATGTTTGTTTTTTAGATCAACTATATTTTACTATACGTAGTGTTAGTATAGTCTAATATAAATAAATATAAACACATATACATGACTGCGCAAAAATTATATGTATATATTGTCATCTAAAGATGGTAAATTACAGAAAAACGTTTTTAATTGCTTCATCCGTTTTCCAGCAGGAATAAATTTTACTTTCACTACTTAATATGTATGAAAATATATAAATTATAAACAAGGATGCACTAAAGAATTCGCATAAATTACTCTCCATAGACAGTCACTGTTGAAAATGCATTTTAAACTGCGTTTTCAAAGTTGTTTATTTAGAAATATCCATATCCTTTCATTGTATGAAAAAATAAAATTTCGTAACAGCATTCCGATTCGTTTTGGAAAGTGTTTATTAAGTTATGCTTGGTTATGTGATTTATCGTTATCGTTAAAATTTAATTTTGGTTATTGTATTAAACTTTAATATAATTTTTGCAAGACGCTCTATTAATATATGATAGAAATTATAGAATATATATATAGATATATATATATATATAATTATAGAATATAGAAATTATAGATGATATTATAGAATATATCTGTTGATTTTATAATTATACTAGCGGCCATCCCTCGCTTTGCTTCGGGTTAACCTTGAAAACCTTCATCTCTTTGTGTTTTCTGTAGACCTTTTTAATGTGTACAATAATTAGTACATTATTTTGACAAATCTTGTAGGGTTCAGCCTGCGTTTGCAATGTATAAGCGGAAAAAATCAAATTATTTACGACATCACATTAAAAACCTCAAAAATAACAGTATTTCTCCACTATTTAATGGATATACATATAAACCTTCCTCTTGAATCACTCTATCTATATAAAAAAAACCGCATCAAAATCCGTTGCGTAGTTTTAAAGATTTAAGCGTACATAGGGATATAGGGACAGAAAAAGCGACTTTGTTTTATACTATGTAGTGTTGATTTATCTGAAATTACAAAGCAAAACATATGGTTATTATACATATAAACCTTCCTCTTGAATCACTCTATCTATTAAAAAACCCGCATCAAAATCCGTTGCGTAGTTTTAAAGATTTAAGCGTACATAGGGATATAGGGATAGAAAAAGCGACTTTGTTTTATACTATGTAGTGATTTATCTGAAATTACAAAGCAAAACATATGGTTATTATACATATAAACCTTCCTCTTGAATCACTCTATCTATTAAAAGAAACCGCATCAAAATCCGTTGCGTAGTTTTAAAGATTTAAGCGTACATAGGGATATAGGGACAGAAAAAGCGACTTTGTTTTATACTATGTAGTGAAATAAATAACTACTGTAGAATCTTTATTAATTCGCAGATATTATTACGTTCAGATTAGAAATTTTATATACTCCATTAGAGAAATACTACGGATTTACACGAATATATCTTCAAAATGCTATTAACTTCAATTTGAATGTAAAAAATTAAATTTTTCCGTGTCTTTTCACTTTGTTTTATTAATGAACTTTTCCCATTTTTAGTCTGCATGATTTACTTCTTTATCATGTAAAACATTTCGAAATACTCAAATCAATATTTGCATCGTACACTATCAGGAATGAATATGAAACTTAGATTATTTCTCAATGTTTTAAAATTTATAAGCATAAAAGTAATATAGATAAAATCGTTTGAGCAGAGTTGGTTTAAAAAAAAATCTGTGGCAGATAATCACGAATAATATTAAATCAGGATCCAAGCAGTCGAATTGCTCCCCACCGTTATATTTATTTTCTTTTTTGAAAATCGTAACCCCTTATAATTAAGAAAAAATAATAATTTTCAGTATTGTTTTCCTTGTCATTTAATATTTATAAACCCTGATGTAATAAAACATAAAGGATAACAACACCATTTTTTCAAAACTGTATGTTAATTTTTCATAATTAAACCATAATATTTCAAAATAAATATATAAGCTCCAAAGAAAAACAAAATATACTTTTTTATATTAACATTAGATGACATGCCCGGCGTTGCCCGGACTCGTGATAATAACCTTAAAAATACTTAAATCAGTGTTGAATGATTTATATTTTTAAATGAAAATATATTCAAACGAACTGAAAGACAGTCGATATAGTTATTGCCGATTTAATGTCGATTTAATTTCTGACGTTTTGATATATTAAACTTTCAATTTGACCAAAAGTTCCTGAGGACACCTAAATAGTATAAAGGAGTCACCCACCTTTTCTCTTTTAAACTCAAAATAATATACAGTATTAGCCAATTTATTAATCCCATTCGAAAAAAATTCCAAAACCTTGTTTCTAAGATGATTATATTGAAATTAAATAAAAATAATGCACTCCTGGCATCATAATTCACTTTTATATTTTAACAGAATAGTAAGGCTACTATAATTTATGTGGTGCTATAGCAAGTATACGTCAGGACACATGGCCGTTATCATTACCTTTTTACGCGTGAAGATTTTGCTAGGGTACTCCATTGTGAAACTTGGTAATTTTTGAAATTCAATATTTGAAAAACGACATAATCATTAGATTTGAAATTTATATCAAGAAAAATACAATTTTTTACCTTTCTAACGCAGTTTGTCTAACAATTTTCTGACGTATACTTTTCGAGCTATTAATTTTTTCAGTAACTTCAATTGTTTCATTTTCCGAGTTTAATCTGTGGCAACGATTATCGAAAATCCCAGTCGTCAGCAACGCGTTCCTTTTTATTAAAGAGGATTATAGGTTTTGAAGTATTTAGATAAACATACTCATTTAAATGTGCAGAAAATGGAACGTCTATTTTTCTATCATCTTTCTGTGTATTTTGTTTTTATCATGTAACTTTGAAAAAGACATTTTTTTCTACATTAAGACATCTAATTGTGAACTTTCTTAAAGTATTTATTTTTATAAGTAATCTAAAAAACTGCTAATTCTTGAAGGACATATTCTAAGTCCTTCATCTCCTAAAGCTTTGAAAGCTCTGTATGCAACTAAAAAATTTTCCATTAAGGCAGTCCTATTTCCCCTGCAATGTTTCCTTAATATTTATGACAAATTTGGAAAATATATACTCTAGGCACAACTATACACTGCACAAATTTTATGTTTTATCCGGTTTAAACTATATCTGGAAAACGCAGATTTAAGAAAATAATTTACTCACCTAAAACTGTATGACTTCAGTGTTCCGAACCGAGTTAATTGACTTGACTGGGTTGACTTACTATGACATCATGTTGGTAAATATATTAAACTACTACTTAAAATCTTATTTTATTTTAAATACCCCGTTAAACAAACTACAATAAGTTTAGTACATAATACGTTATATATATATATATATATATATATATATATATATATATATATATATAGTTGACACATATTAAATTTCTATATTTTTTCAGTTTAATTTTCTTAGGCACACCATAAAATATATTTTGTTTTACTGAAACTAACTCAAATTTCAATTGTTTCTACGCCTAGTATTTTAGCGTTCCCGTACCAAAGTTCATTCCACTTCATAATATTCTATTTAAACTGTAATCCTAGTTTTCTATTGCCTCGGAAACGTTCTATGATTTTTTGCGCCAATTTTGGTGTCGTATTACACCGTATTCTTCGATACGCCATTAACGAGTTCCGACGGGTGCGTTGATTGCTCAAACATGTTTGTTGCAATGGGGGTTTTGTTCATACGCTTTGATCGATAAAAGCTGATGCACGTACTGAGAGAGAAATGTTTTCGTAGTTTTTCATGATCATTAAAATCTACGCGATCATCAGAAAACTATGGAATAATACTCGGTGTGTATTATGGAATCTGAATATGTAAAAATATAAATATGTATATATAATATTATTGAGTGTAATTGAGAGACTTCAATCTGTTAAGTGGAATAGTTTTACGTATTACTGAGAAGCTTCCCAACAAGTTTGTTGAATAGACTATTTTAAATAGTAAATCATGTTTTTCGAAGTTAACTATTTGTTTTTGTTTTCGACTGTCGGAGAAGCTTACGGTGGATTATGCCTGAACCTTGGAACTCGAAAGCCGATCGGTTGCTATAAACAGGGACTTCAGTATAGCCATCATAGGCATGAGTTAAAATCTTCAAGTCAGATATATTCTCAAAACCAGATCTGTTTTTAGTGAGTATTTTTGTGGAAATCGCCACATACACCTATTGTTAGATAATAATAACACAGATATATATATATATATATGACATTATGAGTATGCTACTACAATAGATAAAGCATTGCAAAACTTTTGCAAAAATAACTACTAGAAGATGTTTACTTTTACTTTTTTTTCGAAATACGCAGTCATTTTCTTTTGCTGTTCAATTTGGCATCACTTCAAAGCCGCTCTGTCACGCACTCTTCTGATCAACAGAAAATCAGACAAATAGCATCATATTTTTATTCAGTGTACCAAATTGTTGTATTCAGTTATTTTGTAGCCTCACAGTGAATCGTAGGTTCCTCCATCTATTCGAATGTTTCTACATTTGCCCAAAATATTTTTTTATTTGTTGAATCAGCTATTACTTCGTCTATAAACACAAGTAATCATTTAGTGGCAAGCGAGCTATGATTTAATGTCGCCGCCTGTTAATTTTCCCGGAGGCTTCTAAAACATGCCCCAGAACTGTTCGGTTTGCAGAGATACGTTGTCATCTGAAATTCTATCATATTTGAAGAATGAATATTATTTTCAAAAACTACTGATTCAGTATCAGGTCACAGGTTACGACAACATCTAACTAATGCTTGTTTCTGAACTTCATCCAGCGCAAAAGCTGCCCAGTAATCAACTTTCTCCATATCCAAAAATTTGAACACTTTCTTCTCCATTATCTAACCCAGCCTTACTCAACCTTTCTTTCTCGCGGGCCGCAACATGTACTTAAAAAGAGCAATTAAAATAAGAAAAAGTATGTAATAAAGCAATATCACAAAGTTAATATCATAAGTAGGGTTGAACATTGCTCTTGGAAGAAATGTTACCAAAAAAACACCTCTATTTCCAAATAATAAACTTCGTGGTATGTATTGCAAATGTTGTAGAAATATGCCGAGAAGTATTTTGTTTGGAAATAGTAGAGTAAAAAATGTTTGGTGCCAACTTTCTCCGCGACAAAAATGCAACCCTAAAAAACAATTTTAGCTATATAATAAGTATAAAACGTTGTAATAAAACAAGGTAGGATTTCCAAGTTCTACAGAAAAATATCAGGAGATTTTCTCTAATAATGTATGTGACGCTGCATTATCTAGATGGTGGTGTTTTGTTGTTTTGAAAAATATATTTAAAAATCACTTCATTTCTGGAACAAATTATTCGAAAAATAAGGTTCTCGTTCATCCAAAAATATCTATGGAATCTTTGTAATCCAAAATTTATTTTGCTCTGATGTTTTTTGGATAACCAAGGATAACACTTTGAAATATTTTCCTATTTCAAATTAGTTATAGCTTTTATCACAAGGAATTTTTAAATTATCGCATATATTGTATTTATGGATAGTAACTAACTGTAATTTACTATTGCAATTTAAGTAACATGAAGATTAAAATCTCTTAAAAGTAAACAAAAATGGTAATTTGAAATATTTGCAACAGATTATTTCGAAATATAACAAATCAAATATCACAGTCAGCTAGGTAATCTATGCATAGGTACAAAGAGCTGAAAATATGTATTTTAAAAAACATGAACTGCTTTTAAAAAAATAATAAAATGCATTTTCCTTGTCGTATTTTTCTCGCATTTAACGCTTATAAAGTAGTATAGAGCTATGAAAAAATATAATTTTTAGATAACAATAAATACCATATTTAAAATTTTTACGCTAAGGTAAAAATTTGCGAAGCGTATCCCAAATTAAAAACAAAAAATTGTACCTCATGTTAGGTACAAAAAGCTGAAATTATATATTTTAAAAAATATGAACTGCTTAAAAAAATTAATAAAATATTTTTTTTTGTCGTATTTTACCTCCCATTTAACTTGTATAAAGTAGTATAGTGTTATGAAAAACATATCAATATTTATACAACTATAAATACCATATTTAAAATTAATATGCTAAGGTAAAACATTGCGATAAGTATTCCAAATTAAAAAAAATATATGTTCCTCATGTTTTAATTATCATTAAGTCTGCTATGTATATTGTGAAGCTTCTAGACATTAACATGCTTTCTTAAATGGGTCAAAAGTTACATTTTTTTTGTTGTTGTTAATTGTTTTTACCTTTACATATTTTATTTCCTCTAATTATGAATTATATTCTTTACTTCAATTTTTAACTGCGCTTTTTCTGAAAGCATTTCCTTTTCCTAAGCAATTACAAAAGTACCATTTTTTCATGGAAAAAATTAAAATGTTCTCTTTCGAGAATTTCAAATTTATTTACGTGACATTTAAAAAAAAAGAACATTTTTAAGTATTCGTTAAGGCCAAATTGCTTTATTTCTTCATTTTTTTTCATGATTTAAGAGACATTTTTAGAATTGTTAGTTCTCAGCCAAAAAAAAAAAAAAAAAAAAAAAAAAAAAATCTGATTGCTTCTATTTTTTCCCCTCTTTTTAAAGATGACAAACTGATGAAGTAAACATTTATAAAAGAGCCTGTTTATGTTGGTCATTATTTTAATACCTTATTAGCATTCGCACCTTTGTGTTTTCATTTTACATTTTAATTCTCACATATTTATAAATTATAATATATATTTTTCATGAAGCATCTGTATAACCATTATTCCTTCCACTCTATATAACCTGTACTTTTTATTGTTTATAAAGTTAAGTCTTATTCCCATGAAGGAAGACTAAAAAAACATTAACAATGGCAAGTCCTTTCACAATTTGTTAGCTTATTAAGCCGGAAAATTTTGCCTCAAACATGCTTTAATATAACACTATAAATGCAATCTATAAATGCATATATGCTTTATAGATTGCATTCAAAGATATCTTTGCCTTTAAATCTGGAACAGATTTGTTGTCCTTTTCCAACTTACCTCATTGTGAAGTAAAAGTGGGTTCCATTGACTCTTTTAAGATCCACATACCCTGACATTACCTAACAGTTTATTTTTGGTTTCTTGTAAAAAAATATTAGTGTAGACTAAAAATAAAAGTAATAATTGAATATAGTTAAGTTAAAAGGAAAACATATTATATCTTTATTCAATTTTCAAAAAGTTCTCATTCAAAAGTTGGAAAAGCTACAATAACCGGAATAATTGTGCGAAATTTTTTTATTGATAATTAGACTTTGTTGTAATGTTGTAATAATATCACAGCATTTTAAAAAAACATTCGCACAAGCTCAGTGTTGACAGATTGGGGATTTTGCCCCCATTGTGAGGAATTTTGAGCCTCCGTTAAAACTTCTTGGAAAAAACTTGGGGATTTTTTTTTTCATTATTTCATGTTTTCGGGTTAAAATTTGCTTTTAGTCTCCTGACAACACTGGATCTGTATTTGTCGATTACATGTATTTTAAGTTCTAACATATTACGCATTTAATTGTAACATCTATTCATCTTTTCTTAATTCATGTTATTTTCTTCAAAAAAGTAGTTGATTACAATAAAAATGGCGATTCCCAAGTTCTTTTTTTTTCTTTTTGTAACTGGGGAATTCTTTTAAAAAAAGACTCGATTTGGGGAAAACATTTTAAGTTTAAATTGGTTAAATAATTCTATAGTGGTCAATTTAAGATTTAAAATTTACTTTTTTGACTAAAAACTGATTTGGGGACTTTTTCGGGTTTGCATTAAGGAAATGCAATGTTTGAATTCCTTGCAGTGAAGTATTTTGTATCACTGAAATATATTCTGTACAATCAGTATTTGATATCATGCTTGACATGAACTTAAAATTTAATTTTTTTTACGCATACACAGTAAAAATTCAATTAATTGCTCTCCAGTCATCAGGATCTCCAAATATGAAAATAACTGATATCAGAAAAAAATATATACAAATATTTTTGGAATGCAAATTGCATGTATGTATTCCTAAAAATATTATTTATTTGAAATTTCTTTTTACACTGACATTAATATTTCTGTAAGTGAAATATTCGAAGTTTGCATTTGGACAATTCTAAAGCGGTCGCTACCTATCACAGCAGAACATTTAATTTTATTAAACATGTTAAACGATCTATGTGTGTAAGTACTGCAGTTTTTAAATCCCATTTTCAACATAGAGCTAAAGGCTAACAATTTATTAAACAGAAAGTATTTCTGGAAAAAAATTATATCATAACCAATACTTTTTGACGATTGCTCCAATTACTTGATTGTGTTAAGACTACATCAGTTCCTAAAACTGGAGTTTCACTCTATATGTTAATATCCGTGTGCACGGTACGTGTACATAAAATCTTCTCAACTAGTGTTTGCAAAAGGCAGTGAAAAAAAATATTTTGTTGCAATTGATATGTCACAAATTATTACTGATAATTTGTTTATTTTTGTTTAAATGAATCATTTACTTAAAACTAAAATTACAAAGAAAAAATATTAAATAAATAAAAATAAATAAAAATAAAAAATAAATAAACCATAAGAACTCACATTAATTGTCACATTAAAATTAACCGACATTTCTACTTATAAGTTTGCAGAAAAACAAAGTTAAATATCTACTACAACATTAATTTAAAATGTTTCTTTATATACTGTCAAAACTTAAGATGTGTAGTAAAGTGTTCAAATTACTTCTAAAACTTACAAATTGTATGGCATTTATTACTATTTACTGAATTACTTAAACGCTTTTCTTTTAAAAAAAACTTGTAAGAAATGGCTTGCATAATTTTGAACTCAGCTCTCTCTTTTTAAGGAAAATTCCATCGACATTTCGGTTCCAGGAATCACCAAGCAGTAAAAAAAAGACATTCAGAATCCTGTCGTATATCAGCGTTTAATGCGTATTAAAGGAAAAAGTTTCTGAGAACAGAAATTTATTGATCCCAATTTAGAAATAAACTTTTAAAAAGAAAAACTATATATATGTATATGCGTCTGTGTGTGAATATATATGTGTATACTCTTAAATTGAAAACTTGAGGAGTATAATACTGGTCTGTTGCATATGAATTCAAATTCAAATTTAGATTCCACATTAATTAATTTAATTAAAAATGCATCACACAATACCTTTAAAATTTAAAACAATTTTTAAATTGATAAACCTATATGGGTATAGAACACAAGTGGAGTTATTCGTAGTCAGTCCTTACGTGTTAAATAAAGTTCATACCTACAAAAAGGGTTAAAGGTCTCGAACAATTTTCGACTATATTTCATTAAACATTTTATTTAGATAAAATTTTGCACTAGTTACACAGTTTTAAAAATATAAAATTAATAAGTATTAGAATAATTTTATAAAAGCTAAAATATGTGAACTATCCAAACCTTATAAGTGTTTTTAAAATGTTACCTAGTCCTGACTACGTATGGTTCTTTGTAGCAAACCCTATTTAATTTCAAATACTCTAGTAGAATACAGTACGAAGGAGTAAATCTATTTTTCCAATAGACGAAATAACCAAACTGCATTAGATTGCTTTACAGTGGCACGTCTTAAGACGTACATATAGAACGTTAGCACTTGACGCATCTATACAGTATTTTTTTTTTTTATGTTGGCCAGCCATATCTCTTAATCCTGTTACGGGCGGTGGTCACAAATGTGGCCACTTAAATTTAATTCCAAATTGCTAAACAGCACCTAGAATATTTTAATAAAACTTTGCTTTATACTTTTATAACTTTTGTTATATTGAACGCGAAAAGAAGCAAGTATTTATTTTCTAAGAAATTCGTTTGTAAATTCTGGTGTCAATCAATCATTTCACGATTTTGCGAGCAGAATTACTAGCACCGGAAAGGGTTAAGTAGCAAGCTAAAAAAAATGCATGAAAGAACTAATAAATCGGGTGCTCCAAAGTTCACTGGCTGATTTTAAATGTTAATTAATTTTGACATAGTATTTTTCGTCTTTTTTATAGATTTAGAATATATGTTTTTTTTTATGCCTAGATACAACGTTTACAATTTTGTTTTCAAAATTAATACTCAATTAATGTGAAAAATAACTAGGAACTAATGCGATACTAAGTAAATTTTAAGAACAACATAACACCAACACCAAGTGATTGTTCCTTCATTTATTACATTGATGTAGATTTGTAGCAGGTTATTTGACATAACTTTGTGTGAATACGAATTGAAAATTTTTCAACTGAGTGGAAATGTGTCCACGCAGGAGTCGAAAACAAGATCTTTGGCTTAAATTACCAACGCTCTAAATGATTGAGCTACCTAAACCGACAACCTGAAAACACAGTTTACTAACACAACCTTATTAGGAATAGCATCTGGTCTGTCATATAGCCAGCCCAATAGAATATACCACAGATACTGTAACCCCATTAAACTATGGATACGTTGGGCACTTTACTATTTTAACTCATCCATAATGATTGTTAACCTTTTGTTGCACACTGTCCACTACAGTGGACAAAAATGCTATTTTTTCCTGCCCAACATATTTTGTTTACAGTTGCTATTAAAAGCTTATGTTACTCTTTGATATCTATGCTTTCAATAGACAAATCGTGATAGCGCCACAACAACCCCTAACTACCTTGCTGAGATATCATCAATATAGATGTCTCTCCAGAATGCCGGTAATTTTTTTCGCATGAACTAAAATGTTTCTAAACCTACAATAATGTTATTTAAATGTTATTTTGTCTGTTAATTATTACTTTTAGACTTCTTGGTTTAATGCATAATGGAAATACAAGTTTAAAAATACTTTAATTGTTTTGTTTTGGACTATAGTAGAAAAGCTTAAATGAAAATAAAAATCTAAATTATCATACACAAAATAATTTTTTTCTCATTCTCTGTAACCTTTCTAGTAAGAAAATAACACATTTAATGTTGGGTATTTGCCAGTATTAAAGTATGCAACAAAGGGTTAAATATATCATACGATTTGAAATGTTTCTAATGGGGGAAACGCGATTACCAGTAAGGTTTTCTGTATAAATTCTGTCGGCGGGTGTCAGTCCAGGTTACTTAATTGGCCGAACGTTGGCGATTTAAGCCAATGATGTTGGGATCGACCAATGGTCCAGACACTTTTCACTCAGCTGGAAAAATTTCAAATCGTATGATATATAAACCAATCAGCATGATTGAATTTAAAATAATGAATTGTTAGCGTGACTGGTTTGGTTCAACAAGACTTTTGTACGACAACATTTTGCTATTGTTAACATTACTTTAATTCACATTTTGCTAATATCACTAATTTTGCCCCGAAGGTTTCAAGGTTTTAGCGTGTTCTCTAAGTAATAGATTTTAGCTGAAATAAAGTTTGGTGATGTAATAGAAACATTTATATGTATCCCAATCTTATATTTGCTAAAACTGTTTTTTATGCATTGTTTTATTTCCTATATTAAATTCCTGTTTTTCACTGAAAGTGTTTAATCATACATTGCTTGACATTAAAAATCGTTCATTTGAAGGAACCTTAGTTACATGTTCTCCTTGATGCTGTTCTGGGCATTTTGTAAATTATCTCCCAAATATTTTTCTCTGTTTTGGTTTAAAATATTAGTTCATTGTGAAACATGTATTTGAAATTATGTGTACTGAAATATATAAAATGTTACTTTGCGTGTAAAATATTTGACAAATATGTTAACAGAAATTTGTTTTGAGTCAAATAGAAGCTGCACTTACATTTAAACCTATTTGACATGACATTAACTATAATGGAATATTGTTAAAACAAGTGTTTTAAGTCGTTTTTAGTTTTAATTATGTTATTAAACATTTGTTTCAACTGAATACAAAATGCATCCAGTCATTTAAGAAACAAATATAACATAATACAGATTTTTCAGATTTTATCATCATTTTTTTTATGCGAACACAAAGGTATTTTCTAGTAGGCATTCAAACAATATGAGACAAAGACACTTTTATTCGAACTTTTTAAGTATGAATTTTGTTGTTGTTGTTCTTGTTCACAAACACAATGGTGGTTTTTAAAAGTTGGATATTCTAAGAGATCTAGGAGTGCAAATAAATAGCAGATACTCTGAATTAGGTATCTTGAAACCTTTTTACTGAACGTTGTTTTGCACCATAAATTCTGAAGATAATTATTGTCTTATTTAATGGCAATTTTTCTTTTGTTATTTACTGGTAAAGTTTTTATCCTTAAATAAGGTATTTTTTTTATTTTAAATAGTGGTATATATGACGTCATACTATAAATTTAAAATATTGAACAGTCCCTAATATTTTTTTTATTTAATTTTTATTATTTATCAAATACTTTTCCTGGTAATTGTATACACCACAAAGAAATGTGTAGATTAATTTAGGAGATAACTAAAATAATGATAATAATAATTCACTATGTAGCGTTTCCTTGAAAGTAAGCAGATCAATACAAATTCATTATAGGTTACTTTAATTTGTGGTATTTATAATAACGTTAAAACAGTACTGCTATATTGCATTGGGTTGTCTGGAAAGTTCGTGCCGGTTGGGAAAATCAATTCGCACCGGAAAATTCTATCATTTGATTATTAGATATTGATTCCGATATCTAATGTCTAATAATTAACGGGTAGAATTTTCATGTACGAATTGATTTTCCGAACTGGCACGAACTTTCTTGACAACCCAATATTTTTGTAATTTATTTTGATATTGCGATTCAGAAAGGTAGATGAATCCACTGATTTTTTTTTTTTTTTTCTTTTTCTTTCCTTCATTTTTCTTTATTTTCTTTCTATTTTTGTTTGCATGGGCACAAACCCCTATACAGCGGTTGTTTCCACATTTTTTAGACGATTTTAATGGTGCTTTCAGAACTGTTTTACATAAAATATTCGTGTTATAAATTTTCAGTTGGGTAACCCGTATCCTGAACTACCTTACTACGAAGAAATGTTTTTACCCATTCCTCTTGAAGTGCTTTCCAACATCCATAAAGGTTTGTAGATCGACGTTTAGATAACGCGCTTTTCACAAGTCCAAAAGAGTAAATATCCATGGGTGATGCAGCAGAAGACTTAGCAGGTGTATCAGTAAAGAGTACAGCCCTGATACCCGTTTCTATTTAAAAAAATTTCCAGGAAATTAACAGTGGATTGTGATGTGTGGCTGTTTGCTTTATCTTGATGCAGTTCAACACCTTGATGGCTCTGGTGGTAAAGCGCATTTCATGTTTGAAGATTAAGAGTAAAATATGTTTCTAATAGTATGTGGAATTGATCTTAATATTTTTCTCCACTATCTTCATTTTTAATTTGCCGTTATACGCAAAGCTAGCAACAATCATAAAACCTTTGCTAAAACTTTCTTTAGATACAACAAAAAATATGTTTTAGGATTGTTTTAGTATCCAATAAATCGTTTTTTTTTTTTTTTTTTTTTTTTTTTTTTGTTATTTTAACATACTTTTCTTTCATCTTTATTGTTGTTGTTGTTGTTGTTTTTAATTTATCGTTTTTTAATAAACGAATACGCACAATTCTCTGTGTAAAGTGCAAAAATATAGCCTTTCATCCATCGGTTCATTAAAGGCACAATTTTGCATGTAAACAAACATTTCAGTTTCCAGGCGAGAATTTATACTTTCAAACACATGTGAAAAATGATTTCTCTATGCAGACGATTTTTTTTACGCCAAAATAAACTCGTCTAAAAAATATGCTAATAACCTCTGTAGTAGTCCCGATAACAACTGAATTCAGCTATTTTGAAACTGTAAACCAGAGAGTTAATTTATTGCTCGTAATAACAAAAAATAAGAACCTATCTTTCTTCTCAATCTGAAATCATCCAAAGTCTCGCCACTAAAGATATGGGTACAATTTTAGTTAATCTTTTATTTAAATGTTCTAAAATTGTCATTACCTCATGTAATATAGAAAACTGTAATGTGTTTTAATATTTCACTGTATTGTGTTATACAGTGTATTTTTTGAAACAAGTAAATACAGGGAAGAATAGCTTGGAAAGTGGGAACAAATTAATAGCATTCCTTATGGTAACTTTTCTATTACTTATTATGGTAAACTATTGTGCACTCGAACAATTCTTTGGAACGTATTGTGTTCAAAAATACGAGATTCCACTGTATAAAGATCTAAAATTTCAATTAAATTTCAATTTAACAATTTGTTAAAATAGAATTTTCACTGAAATTATATTTTATGAGCATATATGAATAGTTTTCATTTAAATATTTTGTTTTCCTTTTCAAAGTATATATTTCTAAAAATGTCTTTTAAATCCTAAAATTTAAAAGGGAACATCGCCTTTTCATAAACATATAAACTTATAAAAACTTTCTTTTACTTAAGTAAGGTGTCACACAAAATACATATATAAACAAATAAACCACTTGACATGTTTCGGTTTCATTAGAGATAAAACCATTATCATAAAAATATATCATCGATCAAGACGAATGATTTAGTTGTCCAGTGTCAGTCGTCTTGATAGATGATTTACTTTTATGATAACGGTTTTTATATCTAATGAAATCGAAATATGTCTAGTGGTTTAGTTGTTTATATGTGTATTTTGTGTGACACTTTACTTAAGCAAAATAAAGTTTTAATGAGTTTAAATATACAGGATGATTACAAACGAATATCTCAACTTTGAAGGACTATATCTTCTGAACAATAGAAGGTAGTGATCCATTTCACACATCGTATTGAGTAAAAAGTTATGAAGTTTCATAAATATAAAGATTCGTTTTTTTTGCGAGAGATGGCGTAATGAGCGGTGGGTTGAAAGTGAACCAGGAAGTTCCGTTGCGAGTTCATTCAGTCATTTGTCGCCGAGATGACAACAGCAAAACAAAAGGCGATCTGTGTAATCTGAGAACGAGGATCACTGCAGCTATTGCAACTGTAACACCCGATATGCTGAAAACCGTGTGGGACGATTTCTCTTACAGTATAGATGTAGTTCTTGTTTATACTGGTGGTCACATTGAACATTTATAAACTTTTATTATTAGTAATTTCACAATCTTCATTTTTATGTCTTTTTCACAAATGAGTGTATATTCTATACTTTTGTTAATAAAGCCCTTCAAAGTTGGGATATTTATTTGTAATAACCCTGCATATTTCATTATTAATGATACCGATCCGGATATTTGGCAAACTGGATGACTGAAGTTTACAGATTTGGAGTTTTACTCTAACAAAAAACGTTTCACATTATAAATATCTACTTTTCATTTATGTTCAAAGTTTTGCGCTATACATTTTCAAAAGTCGAAGAATAAAATGAACTTGTAGTTAGGAGTCTGACTCATTTTAGTTAAGATGTAGTTGAAAGATTCGGGTGAAAAAACATAGTGACGGAACTTTTTGATTTTTTTTTTTTTTTTTTTTTGGATTTTCAAGTAAAATTGTTTAATTGCATCCTGACAACCTTTAAAAAGTATTAGGTGTATTTTATACTCAATATATCCAATTATATTATATATAGAGAGATATAATATGTACAATGTGTAATTGAATTGGTGGTCAGAAATGTAAGGAGTGGTAGTACATGTCAAGACAAACAAATTTTGTATAGGAAATCAGTGTCACAATCCACTTATTAAATCAATAATACAAGGTGTTTCACACCAAGCCCAATCCACATTTTCGTTCATAAATGTAAAAGTAATGAAAATATTTTAGCGATATCTTCAACATAGTTACTTTACTTGCTATTAAACATGATAAAAACACATAAAGTAATAGAAACGGCAGTCCTTTGTGTCCAAGTAACACTGAGGTAGACGCTTCAAAACTCGGAAGGTAACTGACAATTCATACGACGTCACTGACTGAATTACAGTGATATTCCAACAATTCCGTTCATGTTACGTCATTTCAAGGAAGTCATAGTAACTGTGTTGAAGGTTTCGCTAAAATATTTTCATTATTGTTACAGTTATGAACGAAAATGCTGATTGGGCTTGCTGTGAGACAATCTGTATTATTGATTTAATAAGTGGGTTGCGGCCCTAGTTTCCTAAACACAATATGCTTGCCTTGACATGTATTATCACCCCTTACATTTCTGAGCATGAATTCTGTTACACCCTGTATAATAGATAAATTTCAGATACGAATTTTAATAAGAAAGATTCCGTAGACGCAAGTCTAATAAAATAAAACCTGCCAGACAAAGAATATTGCAAGTGAATTAATTGAAGCTACAGTCCTAACAGATCAGCTATATAAGAGGAAGCAATAGTTTTGTTTGCAGATTTATTTAAATAAGTCAAATCCTTAACCCATTCGGGACCATGGGTGCATATATGCACCCTTAAAAAGAGCATACATAATTTGTTTTCGGCACCAGTATAAAATAAAAGTAATATTTGCTTTCTCTAATTCGAGCTCATTTGCGATAGTTTAAGTAAAGGTAGCTTTTTTTTAAAAAGTGGTGCCAACCGAATAAAATTTGAGTAAATGCTGCCGGTCTCGAAGGGGTTAATATCTTTATTAGTTAACATGTTTAACACAAGAACTCTTCCATTGTTACAAAAAAAAAATGACATCCAACAAAAGTAAATGTCCTGTTTAGATAAAAATTTATGTATGCTTAAATTCTTTAAAATAATGCAACGTGGGCTATACAGAAACCTGTTTATTTCGTAAAAGACATTAAATACATTGATACAGCAAATTACTTATTTACAAAGCTTGTTATATCAGTTTCTCAGTGTTTAATAAATAATACCAAATATTTCAGGAAGGATGAATGACAGACGATACGCAGAAAACTACCAACCAAAAATATAGAATTTTTTGTCAAATTATATGTATATACATAGATTTCCTGATTGTTAAAAAAGCTTTTTTATTAGTTTTATTTTCTACCTTACATACACAAAGCTCAAAACTGTACACGAAGCTTTTACACGAAACAGTACAAGAGAAATATTCCAAACATTCAAACATTGTACTTTACTTTTTCATAAATGTGGGTTGGTAACTTTATGCGCCTTGCCGTAGCATTCTATTTCCTAAAATGAACAAAACATTTTTTTCTCTAACAAATAAATGGTAAAGCTATTGAAGTTATTGTTTCAGACGATTAAAGTGTGACGTATGAGATTTCAATTTTCTATCGTTCCTTGTTTTAGTTTCAAATATTATCGATATATGAGATCGCGCTATCTCAGAATGTTAAATACTCAAATTAGCATATAACTAGTCGGATGTGCCAAACCCACAATTTTATTCTATTTCATACATGTTAATACTTCAAAATTCTCTATCACAGTGTGAATAAAATCAATATTTTTTGCCATTCTGTTGTAGTCAGCAGCTTGCGAATAGTCGGGATACCTGTATGCGAAACACCCTTCCATGCACGAGAAACGATGTGCAACACAACAACGAAAATCGAGAAAATCCCACAAAAGTTGCTATCAATGTTTCCTCCTCCGGTGGGATAGTGACATATTTAACAGAACCTACTGGCAAAACCATAAAACATATACAGGGTGATTTTTTTTAAGTTGTGAAAGTAAAACCCTATAACAAAAGAACCACTGATCCAAACGACCTGCAATTTTACTAGTGTACTCCCAAAGCAATGGGAATTTTTTAGACGTGGTTTAAAAAAACTTAAAATCCCACCGATAGATGGCGCTGTATTAGCAGCAAGTAATGGAAACGAGCTTGTGCACGACACACATACAGTGGCGATAAAAGCGTGAAGTACGTACACCTCGTGTTCATTATTCTACGGATATCCTCGCAATGACTGTGCCATTGACGGACCGTGCGTTGTTAGTGAAACTGTATTATCAGAATAATGATAGCGCAGAAACCCCTCTTAAGAGATTTAGGACACTTAAGAAATTAACAAAAGATCCAATGACGATAGAATTTTTACGGAAGATGGTTTTGAAATTTGAACAGACTGCTTCACTGAGCCTAAAACCCGATAGAGGAAGGAAACCAGTTGATTTTAACCTACAGCGCCATCTGTCGATGCGTTTTTAAGTTTTTTTTAGCTACGCCTAAAAAATTCCCATTGCTTTGGGAACATACTGGTGAAATTTCCGGTCATTTGGATCAATGGTTCTTTTGTTATAGGGTTTTACTTTCACAACTTAAAAAAAATCAACCTGTATATGAAATTTGGTTAAATTATATGCATAACTTTATACACATTTCGATGATGCAATAATGAAAATGGCTCAAAATCACTATCTCAGAGTCCCCTTCAGGTAATACTCAAATCAGCTTATAACTAGTCGGGTGTGCGAATACCACAACTTTCTTCTATTTCATACATGTTAATATTTAAAACTTCAACTGGAGGAATATCCCCAAACTCAACTGGAATATGTTGGTCATAACCAAAAACATATATATATATGAAATTTGTTTCAATTATATGCATAACTTCATACACTTTTCGATGATACAAAACAGACACACACGGACACACGAAGAGACAGACATTTTGTAAAAACATTTTTTCGTTATCTCTAACCCCTAAAACGTATAAATCCGTCGAAAACCGGAAGTCAAAAAATTTTTCGATTAAAATACTTTCTCTTATATAAACAGCAAAAAGTAAAAATTAATCAGTTCACCCCAGCTTTCAACCTTCATTTATACTAAATGTTGAGAAAAAGAAAAATGTTTTGCGTTTCGAAGTTGAAAGGTTATTTTAAGCGGTATTGTAGTATAATATTGTACAGCATCCAGTTGGTGTGATGTTTGAAACTAAAAGAAGGAAGAACAGTAACAGAATTCCGCATTTCATACATTACTCTTCTGCAAGAATATATTCAATAGACTTTAAATTTTACCTATTACTGAATTAATATATATATATATATATATTAGTCCATTTTAGCGCAGTTTGTATAAAAGAATGATCAACGCAGATCACAAAATGCGTGTTTAACATTTATCATATAAACGTTATCGTAGTATCTGCATTTATATATATATATATATATATATATATATATATATATATATATATATATATATATTACATTCTTTGAACTCAACTCAAATAATTTATAACTGATTACTTTGTAATTAATTACTGTCCAACTCAGAACACTATATGAATGTCCGAACAAAATTATTAAGAAATTAGATGCGCAGAATTTAAAAATATTTTAACAGTGAGTACAGGATGTTATTTTTGTATTAAGACTAGCATGTCTTCAATTTTTCACATTTTATCTTTCAATTTAAAGAAATTTGTTTGAATTCAGTTAGTTTATTAAAAATCAAATATTTATTCACTGAAGTACTAGTTTTTAATTTAGTTTTTAATAAAATATTAAAAATAATTTCTTGTTTTTTTTCTTCCTTTCACTAAATAAATAAACTCTTGATTATCTTTAATTGAGACTGAAAATTCTTCTTTATGTTAAAATAATAGCTATTTAGAGATAGTTATATCTATGGCTATACATATTTTAGATACTCGTATTGGTGTGACATGGAAAGTTTTATTCATATGACAGTCAAATATGTAGTTCTGATATGATTTATAAGGAGTGAAATTAGAATGAATAGTCATTTAACGTTAGCATGTCCATTATGTAGAAGCCGAAAATTAAGTCAAAAAATGAAAAAGCTGATTTTTTGTGAAGTAATTCTTTCTTTCAATAAATTCAAATGCATCCGAAAGGATTGTTTCATTAAAAAAAATAAATCAAGTATTTAATTCTGTATATTTGAAGCGCAAGTAATTTTAAGAATTTGGAATCAAATATTACTCCATATTTTAATATTCTGGTAGTTTTTAATGATAGTTGAATGATTTTGTTTTAAATGTTTTATTGTTAAGGATACGAATCAAATGTTATTTTTAACGAAAAATATTCCGTATAAAATTTTGCATATTATATAAAAATAATAATATCTTGATCTAATATTTATTTTTAAATTAAAATTATTTTTGTACATTCAAAAGCATTCTTCGTGTAAAGCATGTTAGTGTTTCATAGTTACATGTAAACTCAGAATATTTTTAAAAATAATATAAAATTCACAAAATGTAATTTTATTGAAAATTTGAAGTTGTGTGAATGAAAATTCGCACCGTATTCCTTAATGTTTTTTTTTTTCAGAGAAATATCCAATTATCCAAGCATAACAGTGCATGTAAAACATCAATGTTTTATAATTTCACTTTTGTAAAAATCCCCTGTTTATTCTTCGTCAGTGGTCATCTTTGGTAGGTCAGTCTTCTTGCTACAATGTTTAACGAAAAGCAAAGCACATAGGTAGCGGTCAAAGGCCTTGTATTTGTCAGAGAAAATATCAATCTGTACACTGGAAGTGGACCCTATCGTACTCTCTGTAAAAGAGATAAAAGAAATATTATTCTTTAGCAATTTAATAAAGAGTAGACAATGTAAACTTTTACATATTCTATAAGGGATACTACAAACTATAATTACTTTTGTGAATAAATTATGTACGTAAACGTTACAAATTACACATACTTACACTGTTAAAACTGTAGATGACAAACCGGTGCAGTTTGGGACCAAAGAGTGAAACGGCGGTAATATTTGGTCCTTTAGGGTGCCATATAGGCTTGAAAATGTGGTTTGGGTGCCTATTAGCCTCTCATTGGGTGGTAGAAGCTAATTAAGGTGCCGTGCACTATGTAATGGTACAAACGTGACACCCCACTGGACGACTGGCACTTTGCGCTTGGACAGTGACGTGTTTGTCCCTCTTCTCGGTGTCGTCAAGCGAGATTGTAACAGTAGAAAAGTAATGGCTGCCGTTGAATCGCAGCATACACAAACACTTGCTACACGAGATTTCAATTTTATTAATACTAAATAACGTCATTTATGACGAATACATAAACAGATCAATAACATTTTTCAAGTATTGAAAACAGTTAGCATTATTATGGGGGATAAACTGCACTATCGTTCACTTTAAATAGAAGTATGTGAAATGTCTCAGTGTTTTTGTATATTATGTTTTATTATTGTTACATATATTTTAGATATATTGTATTATCATAAATGGCTCCATACATTATTTTCAAGCTAAGACATTTTAAGTCATTAGAATATTGATGTCGAAAGTTGAGATTTTTATTTCGTGAAAGCGAAATGATGCAGCAGCACTTGTTTGCTTGTTTTTAAAATTATTATTTATCTACTTCTACACCTTATAATATTTTCATATTATTGATATTTTTATCTCATGAATTTTCTCGCATCAGCTCGCACAGTTTTTGTTACTAATCACCCAGAAATAGATTTAATGAGGCATTGTAATGAAAAATAATTTTGAAACATAAGTTGTTTTATTTAAAAAATAAGTTTAATTTCTTATTTTTCTGACGTCTAAACAAAATATTTGTAAACAACTGAAGAATTTACAAGTTTTACCGAGAATTGGTTTTAACAAACTTTTAACGTGTTAATTTGTTGTGTATTTGACAATTTTAAATTAGTTTATTTGATAATATGTACACATACAAAATAACAAACTTGATAAAATTTAAATTTCTGCATATATTTTTATTAATGAAATACATTTTGCTATCGAGATTTTCCTTTTTAGAGCTTGTTTTCGATCATGAAATGCAGAACTAAAAATATGCCTCATTACATATTATGAATTATTAACAAAATGAATAAATCTCATTTCCTGAATTGCTATTTTGATATTTATAAATGTATCTTATCTTGAGAAATGTTTTGAGAGTCTCCTGTATTCATACCTGTACATTATCCTGTACATAATCCTGTACATTAATAATAATAAACCACTGAAACATTTCACAGTGTGGCTGAATGAATGTATGTAAAAATGTCTTAGATGGTTGAGTATTGAGTTATGTAAATATATTTAAACCGCTTAGCTGAAATACATTTTTTTAATCTTAAAATAATAATGATAAATAAATATCTCTGCGCTACATCGAACTTCAAATAACAATAATAGTAAAAAATGATAATAAATACTAACGAGTATTAAGGAAACAAAAATCTATATTGTTTACAAGCTGAAAATACATATTTATAATTTAGGCTGGGAGTTACAAATTGAAAATTTTTATTAACGAAGTAAACTGACTTCTAAATCTTAAACAAAACCCGACATTTTAATTTGCATTTATTTATCTAGTGCTATTGGCTACTTTTTACATCTGGTGCATAATACATTTCTCAGATATATAAACCTACACATGAAATGATCAACTTTTAACGTTGTATAAATTTCAACAGAGAGAATGAAGTATTGATTAGTTTATTGCTGCTAAAGTTAAACATTGCATATTTGTTTGTTATATGTAAAGCTTTTTTTTCTATGTATAAGAAATGTTTTCCTACTCTTCCACCAACATAATTAAAATAGCATACTTTTTGCTCAATGTTTCCCTTTATTTAAATAAGTTGATTATAATTAATATGAAATGGTAATTAATATGAATTGTGTAACATAAATAAAAACAGCAGTTTCAAAAGTTTGTTACATAATAAAAATTGCACAAATACTTAAAAAATAAATATGTGAAAGTTTTGAACAAATGTGAAAATCAAACTTGAGTTGGCATTTATTTTTTCAATGTGCATAGGTAGTCTGAATAGCTACTTTTTAGCTATAAGTAATTTTTGAAAATGACAAAGAAATAAGTTTAAGAGATAGATAAATGTAAAATTAAAATTTTTCATAAGGAGATAGAAAATTCGAATTGTGTATTTTCTTCTCTATCGGGGCAGAAAAATTCATGATTAAAACTTTTATACTCTTCCTGTATCCAAAAATTCCCAATCACAAAAATAATCACTGTTCCATTCTTATTCATATCCAAAAAAGTCTGATTTGAATACCTCCAAAAATCAGAGATATGGAGAATCAAAATTCTTGACTTATTTAACTTTGCCAAGCAATTTGAAACGTAAATTCCGAGATCCACATTTCGAACTGAGTGGAAAATATAAATAAGCCACAATACTTGACTATAACTTCGTGATTTTTGGAGATATTCCAACCAAACCTTTTCAGTAGTAATAAGAGTGCAATAGTGATTGTTTTTAAGACTGGACATTTTTTAATGCAGAGACTGTACAAAAATTATTTTTTTTTAATTTTTCTGAAAATACTTCCCATGTAGATGAAAGTATACAACTCGAATTCTTTATCGGCCTATGATCATTTTAACAATTTACATTATTTATCTCCCCCTTATATTGGGTTGTTCGGAAAGTTCTTTTCGTTTGAGAAAGTTCCTTCGTACCGGAAAATTCTATCATTTGATTATTAGACATTAATTCCGATATCTAATGTCTAATAATTGACGTGCAGAATTTTCTGGTACGGATTTGTTTTCACAAACGGAAGAAATTTTCCACACACCCAATAGTTACAGAAATAAACCCCCTGTTACCACCTTTCTTGGACATCTGTAATTACTTAAACGGAATTTTAAAATATGATATTCCATCTATCATTTAAAAAGAGACTCAAACGTGGTTAAATGCCTTAAGGGGCCGATTCACTGAAACTCCCCATTGCGAAATCCCATGTTAACCTACGGAAAAAAATTAGAAGCGCGATGACTCATTACCTAATATAATTATTAAAATACGGTTTTCACCAGCAGAAAGTAGACATCAGATGCCGAACTTGTGCGTTTTAAAACATTGTCTCTTTAAATTTTAACTACATAAAATTTTCCTATAAACTTTGAAATTTCCACTTGATGAAACTTTATCATCTTCTTAGAAATACTTAAAATTTAAGGCGACAATTTTTAAAAACTCACAACTTCGGCTTCTCATGTCTACTCTTTGATGGTAAAAATCGTATTTTAATAATTATATTATATAATGAGTAATCGTGCTTCTAAATTTTCCCGTAGGTTAACATGGAATTTCGCGATCGGAGAGTTTAAGTGAAGCGGCCCTGTAAATTAATATACTGAGTGATCCTGAAGTTTAGATCATTTTCCCTACTGAATTCAATCTGAAAATGAATCAACACCTTGTATTTTATGATTCAAAACAATAAATACAATTGCTAGACAAGAGAGGGGGTGCCAATATGTACCATGGATTGGGAATGCTTTCCGTTGTGGAGTGTCGCTGGGCACCTTGGAGAAGGGGTGCCAGTAACTTCCCCTGTGGTGTCATTCCTTCAACCCTCGGGGCACCTTGGATTAGGAGTGCCATCTTTTCACCCTATAGGGTGAAAAGATGACACCTAAAGGAGACACCTCTAAAGGAGACAGAATGGAGTCCTTAACTCCGGATGCCATTTTGTCTCCCTTAGATGTGTCGCCAATGAGACAAGCCTTTCAGCTCTAGAGGGTGTCATGTATCACCTCTAGTTTTAACAGTGTAGTCACGTCCAAATCAGTTATTTATATAAATAAATCAAAATTTGAGCGGGGAACGGTTTTGCTGTATGAGGGGAAAGATCGATGAAAATACTCCGAAAATTTCCAGGATTGCTTTCCTCCAGACGACTACATTAGGTCGTATTTAACAACTGCGCCATCCAGCGAGCTGCGCAATCTGGCGGCTTACGGCTAGAAGAAGAGTACAGAGAGCTCAAGCTGAGTCTCGACATGTGTTGGTCGAGTGGAGAGAAATGTGTGGTGATGAGGTGAAAATGATAATGTAATAGCGATCAGCCGTATGTAATTCCTTCGACTGTTTCAGCTTGGATCTGTTAACTAATATAAATTGTGTGATGTGTCGTCTTAATTTGTAATTGTGACAGTGTGTGTGTTTTTGTCTTCAATAAAAGAAGTAAAGGAATATTGGATTCTTCAATCCAGACATTAAAGAAGACAGTACAAGATGGAAGCTACATAAAAATGATTGGAAGTGAGAAATTTACTGGAAATAATTATTATAATTTACAAAAAAAAATAGTAAATTAGAAATGCTTTTCTTGAATTCTAATTTTCTTTTTTTTTCATTAATTTACATTCACTCCTTCACGACGAGCGTCACGTACGCGTAACAGATAAAATGCTCAAAAAATCCTTGATTATTCCTAGTAGTAATCATAAATGGAAAAGTTTGCCTTATTTAGTTAAAGAATTTCTACTATTAAATTAGGCAAATTTCCAATTTTGAAAAATGCTGTTTAAAGATTAAAAATTCTGTTAAAAACACCGAAAGGTTTAAAAATCGCGAATGGTTTAAATATCAATTTTTACATTATCCTGATGGTTAAAATATTACCCTTAAAGGTTTAAAATTGTATGGGGCATTAATTTTGTACAAAATAAAGCTTCTAAAATAAAGCAAAAAAGTAATTAAAGACAACTAGAAAGAAGTACAATTTTGTTAATAAATCATGTACAAAGCATTGTCCTGTAAATGGTTTTATAAAAAATATTATTAATTTACGTTATTGTTTTTATGTATTAAAACATTGATACTATATAAAAGGTAGTCTGAAACTGCTTTATATACAAAAGAAATAGGAATATATTTAAACTAGAGCAGTAAAGCATGTTGTATTTTTGTGGATTTAAAGTTAAATTTCTTCGAAAAGGAAAATGAATAATACCTAATCCTAAAAAAAGAGAGAGAGAGAATCGTATAACTGATAATATATGTTTTGAATTATTTTTCATCAAACGAGAATAAATGTACATTTCTGGGGACATAAAGTTTTAAATACCTTATGTCAAATACACATGACAACTTTAATAAGATTTCTAGTGTATACACATATTCATATTAGTTTATAAACAGATATTGATGCAACGGCTTGCAATTTAAACATACAGTATAAAACTATCATACACACAAAGTTATCACACAAATGTGTCGTTATAGTCGTTTAAGATACCATTATTTATAATTTCATCTGTATCTTAATCATGTGCAGTTGATTTTGCTATCTCTTATAACGGTATGTCATGTTATTTTCAAAACTTACCTATGTTAAATGCAGAAGTACCCATGATATGGTGAATACTAATAAACTCCTAGAAAAGTGGAAGATTCTGTTGTTTGCTTTGTTGTAATCTAAAAGATACAAAAAAGTAAAATTATTTGACGATCAAGTGCATTAAACTACATATATCTGCATGATAGAAAAACATGTTAAATTTATGTTTTTGTAAATAACACTATGCAAAAGCTTTCAAAGTAAATGTTCTGAAATAATGAAATTATTGTAAAATGGCACAAGGAAAATTACTGACATTAAACAGTAACAAATCAAAATTAGCTACAAATTTCTACTCACAAATGACGTTAAAATATCTTTTACAACAAGAGACCGGATTTCATACCTTATAATATACTCGAAATATTCATGCATTAAAGTTCATATGCAGAGTAAATATGTACATAAATTTTCATTTACTTCCCATTTACGAGATTTTTCCCAGATTGCCCACACTTTTAGTGCGCATAGATATGTATTAGAGAAGCATTGACATCGATTAATACCTATAAAACTTACATACACTCATATATGTAGTCCATAGGGAATAATTTTTGTTAAAGTATGTCAAGATATATTTTTCGAAATAACGCATATTTCTTAATTTTTGACCAACAATCATTAATGATTTCAGACACGAGAATAGTCTTTTAATACGTATCAATAATACAGTGCAATATATATTTTTGTAATTTTGCGATATTTATCTATAATTACTTCCCTTTGCAGCTCAACGCCGTGCCGCCACCATTAATGAAAGTATTTATCTGTTTCACCTTCAAAAATAGTAAATTTTATTTTAGAATTTTCCACGTTTTCTTGAAATTTTCGTTCTGGTAGTAAATATATTTCATATTTTATGTTCTGAAATTGCATCTTTTGGAAAAAAATTTCGTGTTTAAAAACTTTGTATCGTCTCATTATAATTATGAAAAATCGGTTTCAGTCATAGGTAACATTTTGTAACTGCGTTGTTGGATAAAATTTGACGGAAATATCTGAAATCACAGAAGTTAATTAAAGTTTACATGGTATGTCAGAAAATCCAATTCGGTAACAACACATATCCCAGCATTCCAACTCATTAATAGTGGTCCGCTTGGAAGAGCGGATTACATTTCTTACTCAATTTTAAATCGCATTACAGAAAACATAAAAAAAGTCCTTTACACCAAAAAGAATTTCATTTACTGGTTCTCAGGATGTTAAAATTTTTTCGATACACAGAAAAAATCCTGAATCAGATATGTTCGTGTGTTAATTTCGTTTATAATGCTTTTTAAAACAATAGAGTCATGCGTATTGGAAATATCGTGATTAAGAAAAAAATGTATAGTTTCCGAAAATTCACCTTGGTTAAACAACGAATTACAAAAAGAATCATTAATAAATATTTTTATTGAAACAACTATTTTTCCCAATTTTTTTCAGACTTATAAAATGTGGATGGAAAGATTTAATTCTCACAGTCACAAATAAAACTTGCGCCAATTAGTAACTGAATTTCAGTGTTGTTTATTTTGTGCCTATCCGAATAGCAACTTTATTCCCATTTCTGAACTCATTAGTGACTTCGTTATATAATGTATCAACGTGTTTCCTTCGGAAATACAATTCGTTGTACATAGAATGGTTGTCAGATTATAAAAATTTTAAAACTAGGATTATTCAGTTTGTTGAATGGGCCCTTTTAATGTTTGACATAAATCCGATATAAGACGCAACAATATCCCGAGCGATCTTTGACAAATGTGAGAATGATAAAAGTCCCTAGCTTTAATTAAATACTTATCTTATATAATACAATTTTAGGTATCTCTAACCAGCTCAAGGGCACCGTTAGGCAACATGATTTTACAACACACACTTCAAACAAACTTAAGAATTTTTTTTTTTTTTTATATTTATATGTATTGCTATATTTTTCCGGTACATATTTTAAATTTGTTTTTTAATGTAAAATGGGACAAAACACATGCTTTCGATTTATTGTGAGATTATTTTCTACTTCTCATCTGAGCCAACTGAATCAGTGTTCCGGACAGAACCCTTGAGTCTTACGCATTGAATGGCTAAGTACTTTGCATACGTCTCAGACAGGGCATGTGAAATTCATTGCTCTTGAAAGATTACTTCATTTTTTTCCAGTATTTGCCATACTGAAAACGCTTAAACCAGTAAAAACTCATTTTTAACCTTTTTGCAATATAACCACACATTCGATAAATTAAGAACATTTTTAAAAAAGCTCCTTCTTTCAAATATGACATAAGTGCATAGTGTATAGTTTGAAATTAGTGATAAAAAATAATTAATGGTGTTTTAAATTCATATTTGAAAAAAAAATATTTTTAGCGGCGTTTTATCTTAATTATTAAAAAATAATGCAAACAATTTAACTAAACCGTTAACGGCCCTTTTTACCAGTTACTTTATATCAGAATCAGAGGATATAATTTTTAAATAAAAAGCAAAGCAATAGAAATATGCACTTTTAATTAATATCCGAATCTGTATGCATTTATACACACACACACACTTCCTGCATATATATATATATATATATATATATGCAGGATTCCAGTTTGAACACTTCATGTAAATGATATGAACTGACATTCTAGTGCTATTATCCATGGTTAGACACTTCACTTCATCAAATGAACTAACTACGATTATTATCCATGGTTAGACACTTCACTTCATCAAATGAACTAACTACGATTATTATCCATGGTCAGACATGCGCGAGTTGTAAATAATTGGAATCGCGAGATTTGACTAAGAGCCAGTCTTCTCATTTTTGTTATGAAGCAAGATATATAAAAATGGATATAGCCGGTAAAGGCGCTATTAGGCCTAGTTGGATTATTGTAAGGTAAATTTGTTATATAGTTTTAACCAAAAGTGTATTAGTTGAAATTAAAGTTCGTATTTTGTTGGTCATCAATTATTGGTTCAGTAAAGCGACTATTTACATATCATCTACTTACATATATATATATATATATTACAAAATGCAAAATTCCGCACTTATTAAGTTTATTCCATAAACATTTTCCATTCTAAATTCATTCTACAACCCTAGTTTATTAAATAATTTCCCATCTTAAATAGTATACTTTTATTTTATTTATCTAAATATCTTCCTATTTAAAATGCGTAATTTAATATTTTATTCTCCTTCAAAATATTTCTAAAAAAAAAAAACTTCTCGAAATTATTTTTCTTATAAAAACTTTTTATTTCACAATTCTTATTAAGCCGAATTCGTTCTATTTAAAATTATCACCTGTACCATTTTCTTTTTCCTATTTTTTTATTCCAAAAAGCCGTTCGCGCGCTATATTGGTAACGCCTTTTTACCTCGAAATTCTGTTTCTTCCAGTAAAGATTTCAGACACCACCTATCTATCTGATTGGTTGGTTAGTAATACTGCAATGCCGTAGTCAGCTTTACTCAATGTGGTATAAAACATGAAACTTGAGTTGTGGAGCTAGATATTCTGTGATATCGGGTGCTAAGATAAAATGTTGTCGCCCGGAGTGAGAAAGATAGTGTTTTTCGAAATGTGATTAGAATTAATTTCGAAGTATTATGTTTAAATCATGGCAAGATGGCTAAATTTTTAATGATGAAAGTATTCCGTAAAAAAAGCAAGTTGTGATGAATATTTGCTCATCGTATGGAGAACATATAAAACTTTTGTTCTTTCAAATCTTCGTCTATTATTCTTATGAGAAAACATCCAATGCGATTTTGATCAAAGACCATGTGGAGTGACAAGGACGACTACATGATTACATAATATTTTAGTGAATTCTTCGAGAATGAGCTACAACTACTTAAAATAAATGATCAGTTTAAAGAGTTCTTCAGTGTGCTATTTGGGTCGTAACATATATATATATATATATATATATGTGTGTGTATATAAGCGAAAATATGCAATTGCATATAATCCAGACAATGCTTTTCTATCCATGAATATACAGTAGTGATGGGAGATAACTATATGTTTTATCGATTTTATCGATAGTATGTTCAAATCGATTATATCGATAGTATAAATTTTTTTATCGATAGTATAAAAATTTTTTCGATAGTATCAATTTTTTTGATAGTATCAATTTTTTTTATAGTATCAATTTTTTTTACGATAGTATCAATATTTTTATCAATGGTATACATTTTTTTATCGATGTCTCTCCAGACAATGAATTGATAAATTGCTATTATTATCCGCTCTTCCGCGCAAGATCATTTCAGTTGTGGAAAGTTGAATGATATATGACTATCTTAGACTAAATTGTTCATGAGGGAACTGAACGCAGCTTCAGAGTACAGAAACATTTTTTTTCTTTCTTTCTTATTCTTCTTGTGGTGTGATTCATTGACGTAAACGCATAGTTGTGGTATTTTTATATTGTTTGTTTCGATTTTAGAATATTGTAATGAGAAATAAAAATAATCACCTGCATGATATGTGCTTGTACTATACTGAATATCTAACTTTTATAAGACAAATAAAAACAAAACGGAAATATTTTTAGAGGCTGTGCATGTATAATGTTATCATTTTAGTGAGGGGGGGGGGGGGGCTGGCTCTTGATATCGTATGATATCTCTAGGTGGAAATGGGATTTTGTCTTTTGATATTGTTATCATTTTTTATCCAAACAAAATTCTCTTTTTAACACTTTAAAACGTAGTTGAAAAGTGTTTATGAATTCGGTTTGTCTGTCTGCCCATGCTCTAACTCACGTAAATATACTCTGATCGTTATGCAATTGATATATATTATTAAAGGCTTACTGTGGCATGTTCGGTATTGAAAATGAAGTGTAGCACTTATAGTTATTTTACACGGACACTCAAAAGAATTCCGTTTTATTGTGGTCTGTGGGGTAAATCATTTGCGGTTTATTTTAATGGTGTTACACAATTTCAAACATATTGAAATTGGTGTATATTATTGAAGCTCACTATAAGAGACTAATTATAGAATGCGGTGTGCATAGCACTTATAGTTTCTTTACAGGGATACTCAAAAGAATTCGGTTGCATTACGGTCTATGAAGAAAAATCGTTTGCGGTTTATTTTAATAATGTTTCACTATTTCAAACATATTGAAATTGATATATATCACTAACGTGGATTACAAGAGGCTTACTATAGAATTATTGTGTGTATAGCTTACATCGTTCATTCACAGGGATACACAAAAGAATTCGTTTAAAGTACTGCTTATTAATAATAATTGCTGGGAATGCTTTTTCAGTTGCTGAACGCGTTTTTAAATTTAACTCATTTTTTGTCTATTAGTTGGTGTGTATAAATTGTATAGATTGTATACAAGGCAGCACAAAAGTTGTCGAGTACATTTCCATTTATCGGAAAATATCTACATTTCGGAAATTCCAGATGGGAAATTTTAAACTGTGCCACGCGTTTCCTATCTGAACTAAAAGTTAGCATTCTATTTAGTATATATAAAAATCTATAGATCCTATACAGGGCTTCACAAAAGAGCTTGGATATTTTTCCAATATTGTAATTAATTCCTGAAATTGGATTTTTAAATATGTTATGCGTTTTCAAAATTGTTTAGTTTTCGATTTTGGTTTCTGTTTTTTTTTATTACTTTCACTTTTGGAACCGGTTCTGAAATTAAAACTGTACTAATATATCAAAAAAAGTGTAACCAAAATCGAAAAAGTAAAAGCGAGTAATGTTAGAGATTGCCCTCAGCTATCCTATGCAAAAAAAAAATCATTTAAAAATATTAAAATGCGAGAGAGAAATTTGAAAATAATTTTCTACAGACTTAACATTAGCTTACACGTTTCTTTTCATGACTAGTGTAGGCTCTTAATATTTAATTTCAACATCTTTAAGTGTATTCTTTCTTCTGTATATATATATATATATATATATATATGTAACCATTAGTGAATCATTACCGATACACCAATAAAAACATTGAAATGATAAATAAAATATAATAAGTAATTGACAACTATAGAGTTCCCCAACACGCTGAATATAGATTCCATATAAATTGTACAAAAAAGAAAAAAAAAGAAAAGAGAAATTGAAAAAAAAATGAAATTTGTAAGACATAGACAGCATATTCAGGTCCCAAATGCTTAACGTACCACAAATAAAATGTGTGGTGTTATATATATATATTTAAAAACAGCATAAAATTATCGGAGAAGTCACTTAGTTTTTAAAAAAAGTGTAGTTATTTTTCAAGTGAGCATAATTTTCATCTATACACGCATTTATTAGGTGAACAAATGAATTTAGTAAAAATTAGCATGCATTTTCATGTGTGTAAGTCACACAGACGATCTTTTAGTGTCAAAAAGCTCCAAAATTTCATAAAATTTAAAAGTATCATAACTCTGTAAGTTTAATTGTAAATAATTGTAATGATTTTTGCTGTTTTATTTTTTAGAGCACGGAAAAGTTTTTAAATATAATTTACACCTATAAAAATTGAACTGTGCAAAAGTATAATTTTAATATGTATGCAGCAATTTTAAAAACAAATACTCTTACATCTAAAAGCTATACATGATATATACATACGTCTTTAAGTTGGAAATATATTTCCATCACCAGAGGTTTGAGAGATAATCACCATAACCTCTGCTTTTAATCGAGCCATATTTTCTGAGAATTAGAAGTGTTTCGTGTCCATCACGTTTACTTTTCTCTTTTAACTTTTAACTCGCATTCATAATTTTTCATCTTACGTATCTTGGCGCTCAGACACCTCCCCCCACCTTCAAAAATTTCCCCCTTCCTCGGAAGAATTTTCTTGGATAAAAAAGGTACTTTTATATTCAGTAAGATGGAATTGTAAGTTGGAAATAGCAACAGACCACAGTTATTGAACCCTTTCTAGCTCTTTTTGGGAGTATTTTGGCCTCTCACCCTTCCCCTCCTCCCGGCCCAATACTTGGGTACCCTCTTTCCACCCTACCCACACCCATTTCCGTTTTTAGCCTACGTGGTTTCTTTCTTGAATTATGGCTATTTTCCGCATCAGACAGTTTGTCAGTCTCCACCGGTCCCAATTTTGGGTCCCCCAAGTTAGCTCTTCTTCGTCTCTTCCCATTCGCATTTACATTTTTAACCTAGGTGGCCTTTTCAGGAGTTATGGCTATTTTCCGCTTTAGACAGTATGTCAGTCTCTCCCGGTTCCATTTTTGGTCCCCTAGTTAGCTCTCCTTTCTCTTTTCCCATGCCTAATTCCGTTTTAACCTAGGCGTTCTCTTTCTTCAGTTACTGCTATTTTCCGCTTTAGACAGTATCTCAGTATTTATATCACTTATTCGCACAAACTGGATATCCGTGCTATTATATAACTCTGAACTATTCGGTTAAGATTTATTCTGGATCCTTTGGGGACTAGGTCCTTTAGTTTCTAGCTATGATGCTTTTAACTTCAATTTTTTCGTTTTAGGCAGTTTTTCGGTCTTTTCAACCTTTTACAGTATTTTCTGATATGTATTTTTAGTTTTTCCCCTCATGAACTAATACGCTCGTCCACTATTAAGCTTGAATATCTCTGATATGTATTTAATGTAAAAACAGGTATTTTTTCTCATAACCTTCATGACCTCCTCCACTTTCTTTTACCATTGCTAGGTTTCTTTTATTTTCTTTTTTTGCTCTCTTGCTACTGTATCAATCAATAGTGCATCTTTATTTTCTTAAAATTTATGTATTTAGATGCATCGCATCTCATAGATAGTTTTTGATTGCTACTGATAGTTATTGTATTCTATCGATAGTTATTGATTGCTATTGATAGTTATTGTATGCTATCGATAGTTATTGATTGCTATCGATACTATTGATAGACTATTGATAGACTATTGATATATATCGACTGTTGATATTTCTATGATATATTGGAAAAAAAGATGCGATAAATGGATACAGATAGATTTGAAATAAAATAAAGTTTTACAAAAAAAATATTAACAAACTTAAAAAAAAGCACTAAAAAGTATTAAATAATTCTTTAAAATTCTCTAATGACAAAATGTTATCCATTAACCACAAGTCGGAATGAAAATGATAAATTTAATATGTACAGTTTAATACCCACCAAACATGGATTTCCGAGAGAATATATTTTACAAGAGATGAATATACAGACGTATGATGTAGTTTACGAATATATACATATGAAAAGCAATGAATTACTTTTTGAAGTCGGTGCCTAACTACCTTAAGTTCAGTAAGAATTGTGAATATATTGTACCTAGTATCTACTAATTTATCGATTGGGGTTGTTTGGCACCGACTTCAAAAAGTAATTCATTGCTTTTCATAGGTATATTTTCGTAAACTAAATCATACGTCTGTATATTCATCTCTTGTAAAATATATTTTCTCGGAAATCCATGTTTGGTGGGTATTAAACTGTACATATTAAATTTATCATTTTTATTCCGACACATGATATCGGATTTGTGGTTAATGGATAACATTTTGTCATTAGAGAATTTTAAAGAATTATTTAATACTTTTTAGTGCTTTTTTTTTAAGTTGGTTATAAGTTTTTTTGTAAAACTTTATTTTATTTCCTACTTTTTAGTTATTAATACAGTAATACACAATTATCTTGATTTAAGCATCTGCTGAATAAATAAGTAATTTGTAATAGAAATTATAATTTACCAAAATTATCCATTAAATAAATAATTTTTAATAAAATCTTTGACAGAATCAAATTCTTGTCAATCTGAACGACAACTGGAGAAATATCGCCAAATTTGGCGATCAAAATATGTTGCCATAAATGAAGCCAACGTGGTTATAGTTGACTAATTTGACGAAATTCTCATTCAGATTGACGAGAATTGGGAATGAATCTTCTGTAATCGGGTTCCACGCATTTTTTAATTTTGAAAAATTTTTAACACCAAAATTGTTCTAGTCATCAGAATTTGACGAAATTTAAATGGTACCACCAGGGTGTCTTGCACTTTTAAACAAAAATATATATATATCAAAATCGGTGCACATTTACGAAAGTTATGCGTGAACAGGACTAAAACATACATACATACATACATAGGGTCAAATTATTAACATCCTCCTTTTCTCACCTTCTTCTATCTAAATAGAATAAAGTATTGTGATTAAAATATTTTCAACTTCTGGTTTTCGACGGATTTATATGTTTTAGGAGTCAAAGAGTCCGAAAAACATGTTTTTACAAAATATCTGTCTGTCCGTGTGTGCCCTCTTTGTATCATTGAAAAGTGTGCCCAGTTATGAAGCAACCTAGAATTGAACGAAATTTCATTTATAGGTTTTTGTCTGTTACCAGCAGGTCCCACTTGAATTTGCGGATATTCTGCCGAAAGCGGGCGCTGTGATAGCGATTTTTGTTCCATTTAAATTATTGTATCATCGAAAAGTGTATTAGGTTATCCACAGTACTGAACCAAATTTTTTGTATGTGTTTTTTACTATGACCTGCAGGTCCCAGTAGAATTTGGAGATATTCGGCAAGAAGGAGGCGCTATGATAGACACTTAAAAATTTCAAATTCTAAAAGATGTACAGTTAAGTCGTTAAAAATAAAGGGTTTTTTCAATTGAATGTTCAGCCTTAATCCAAGGATACCGGAACAATTTTTGTTTTGCTCTACCTTAAAAAGTGGCCTGAGATATAGCATTTGTGAAATTTTAGAGTGGCTGACCTTTTAAACAAGACAGCAGGATTCCTCCATAAACCGTTTTAATTTAAGAGTTTTAGTGAACATGCTATATCGCAAGTTTTATTTCATTGTTGTACCATCATTCTAACTCTTACATTCTTAACACTATATATTCATGTTCGCCAGCGTTAAAATCTCTCCAAGGTAGGCAATATTTGGCGAAATACCAACAAATTTGGCGACAAAAACAAGTTGCCATAAATGAAACCAACTTGGCTATAGCTGACATATTTGGCGGAATTCTGATTCAAATTCAATATTGACGAGAACTGCGACTGAATCTTCTGTAATCGGGTTCCATCCATTTTTATAGCTTGGTTTTTTCCAGTAAAATTAGCTAAAATCTTAAAACCAAGGAATAGGTAAGCTGTCTTTTCCTGCCGGTATAGACCAGAAGGACTTTTCGTAGTTTAGTATACATAATATATCAGCTACAAATAAATTAATCTCTCGTGTAAATATGTTTTTAAATTGAAACTGTTTGGAAGTAATGTTATTTGAGCATTTTAAATACGACGTAAGTTTACCCATTTAATGTTTTGAACGTGTAATAATTTAATTATTTCTCTTTTTTAATATTCACGTGCAAGTATATTTTTTATAACGTATTTTTCTACATTTACTGCTTTTAACACGTGATCATTGAATTATTGTTTTATTGTTTTAAAGTTTTATTTCTGTTTTTGATAGTCACGTGTAAATACGTTTTTTAATTGAAAGGGAATATTATTATGTGCGCTATTTTACAAATTGGCAACAATTCAAATAAAGGACTTTTTGAAATATAAATTAAAATATCTAAATAATGGAAATTTGAATAAAATAATTTGTTCTAATGATCAGATTTTGACGAAATTGAAATGGGACCACCTTGGACCCTAACCCTTTCAAACAAAATAATAAAAAGAAAACAGCCCAGTTAAACTGAGGGCATTGAGCTCACAGGCTATACACACTAAGTGTATATTATACTCTTATTTCAAAGAATTTGAAATAAGCCCCTCTGAAAGTAAAGAAATCAATATATTAAGGGGGGTCATCCCCCCGTTACTCCCCTCATAGTTAACTAATGAATCCCTTAAACTAATCAGGGAAGTCTCTAATTACAATGAATATATATACAAAATTTGAAGAAAATCGGATAATTCTGCATGAAAAACCCATGTATCTAAATTAAGGGGGGATTATCCCCCCTCTTCCCCCCTTTATACTTAACCAATGAACCCCCAAAACTATTCAGAGGAGCGCATTATCACAATGAACCTATATACAAAATTTGAAGAAAATCGGATAATTCTGCATAAAAAACCTATTTATCTAAGTTATAGGGGGTTAGCCCCCCTGTTTTCCCCCTTTATGCTTAACCAATGAACCTCCAAAACTAATCAGGGAAGCGCCTTATCACAAGGAACCTATAAACAAAATTTAAAGTAAAACGGTTAGTTCTATCAAGAGTTATCGCGTTACGTACATACATACGTACGTACATACATACATACATACAGAACCGGCGGGTACATAAGCTCTCAGGCTTTGATAGCATGTGAGCTAAAAATTATCAAAATCGATGCACATTTACGACAGTTATGTGTGAACAACATAATACATACATACGGGTCGAATTGAAAACCTCCTCCTTTTTTTTAAGTCGGTTAAAAAATAAAGATGTGTTATTGATTGAGTTCGATAAATAGTCGCAAGAGAGCAAAGGAAGTTAAAAGATGCCCATCAGTGATAAAAGATCGGGGGGGGGGGGCGCTTGGCCGGGCAGAAAATGTGAAAAAATGCCTGTTTGTACATTAAATAAAATCTGAGGTATGCAAGCTTAATACTGAACACGCGTCACTGGCCTATGAGCGCAATAAGGTAAGTAAAAATATATATCCGGGCTACTGGAAAAAGTGCAAAAGACCGAAAAACTGACTAAAACGGAAACGCTAAAGCCGAAGTTAGACACACCATAGACCATAGCATGGAAAGTAAAGCCTAGGCCCCAAAGCACCTCAGAATAAGGCTTAACCGAATAGTTCATTGTTAGACGATATTAGGGAACCAAGTTTGTTCATATGAGTGTTATAGGTACTAACTTCTGAAATACTGTCTAAAGCGAAAAATAGCAATAACTCAAGAAAGAAACTACATTGGTTAAAAATGAAAATGAGGATGTTAAAGGGGGAAGGACAGCTAACTAGGGGCCCTAAAAGTGGAACCCGTTAGACTGAGATACTGTCTAAAGCGGAAAATAAAAATAACTCATGAAAGACGCTACCAAGTTTAAAAACGGAAATGGGGATAGGAAGGAAGGAAGGAAATCAAACTAAAATTGGGACTGGAGGAAGAGGAAAAGTGGTCAAAATACCACAAAAAGCCAAAAATAATCACCCCCAAATATTCGAAAAATACGAAAAACTGCCTAAAACGAAAAAGGTAAAGTTATAAAACTCCATAGCACGTAACTTAAAGCGCCCAGAGCTCAAATGACCCAGAATAAGGCTTATCTGAAGAATTCAAAGTTAGACGATACCATGAATATTCAGTTTGTGCATATAAGTGTTATAGTTATTGATATACTGTGTAAAGCGGAAATGAGCAATAACTCAAGAATAAGGACACCTAGGCTAAAAACGGAACTGAGATTCGAAAGGGATGAAGAGCTAACTATGGTCCCCAAAATGGGTCTGGAGGAGGAGGAAGGGAGGCCAAAATGTACCAAAGGTCAGAAAGTGTCTCCCCAAAGGGCCAGAAAGGACTCAACCATTTCCAGCTGACAATTAAATAATACTTTATATAATAGTAGCTTTCCTTTCCATGGAGAAACTTTCTGGTGTCTGAGGAGGATCTGTGGACCCCGGGTCACCTTTAGAAACTTGAAAGAGGAGTCTATCCTCTAATTGTTAGAACGTCAGCTTTCCACTGTATACTGTCTTTTCATTGAAGTAAAATACTCTATTTTATATGTCACCATCTAGTATGCATTTCTGCCTTAGCCTAAGGGGGGTGGGGTGTCTCTCCGTGGGGCTCTTACTGGACTTTTGGAGTATTTTGGGTCCCCTAATTAGCTCTCTTCCCCCCTTCTCATTTCTAGCCTAGGTGGTCTTTTTTGTGAGTAAATGGCTATTTTTTGCTTAAGAGAATATCTCAGTACATATAAAAATTATATGCACAAACTTGATATCCATGATATTGTCTAACTCTGAACTATTCGGATAAGCCGTATTCTGTCCTTTTGGAGCCTAGGTTTTAGTTTCCGCGGTATGGTGTTTGTATCGTCCGCTTTTCCATTTAAGGAAGTTTTTCGGCCTTTTCAACTCTTTTCAACGGTCCTTGAAATATGTTTTAACTTTTAGCTACCATGGACCGTTGACGCATGTCCAGTATTAAACTTGAATCTCTGAAATATTTATTTAAAGTAGAAACAGGCATTTTTTTCACATTTCCCCCCATGTCCTCCCCCAGTCTTTCTTTTATCATTGCTAAGCTCCTTTTAAGTTTCTTTAACTTCTATATAACTTTAGTGAAAATCGGATCATTTAAAATAATTTTTGATTATTTTACTCTATCCACTATGTGATGGCTCTGCTGTATAGTGTATATTTATGTTTTATTCAATATCTCAAATTCTATGGGTCCGATATTCCCACTCTCATTTTGATTCACATTGACCATTCTCATTTTGATTTATTTCCTTGTCCATCCCACCATCATTTTAGTTCTAATCATCTCCACCAGGGGCTGCAGTTCCCTTTATTAAAAGTCTATATTGTCTTCAGCTCTTATTTTCGACTCGCATTCAATGGATGAAACCTCCCTTGGGCGTTTTGACTGCCCTTGGCTCTTCTTGAAACCTTAAACAAGAGCTGCAATGATTCCAGAGGTGATTTAAAAAGATAATGTGAAGCTAGTCAACTTATTAGTCGTTAAGTTTTGCAATTACTGTTTGTAGCTTGTCGGTGAAACAATCGATTGTAGAAAATATCGATAGTAGAATTCGACTATCGATAGTTTTTGCTATATTTTTTACAATATACAGGGTGTCCACGTATAACCTGACCTACCTTTATTTTCGTAACCGTTGGTCCTAGATGCATACTTCCAATTACAAAAATGGTTTAAATAAGGTAAAGAATTACTTTTAAAGCGATTTGGGTAAAGAAAAACATTTATTAAAAAATTACGAAATTTAAATTTTTGTACGGTCCCCCGGACCTATAAGTGATATTTAGTAAAATTTTACTGTGACACTAACAAATAAGACAAAAAAAGTCCCATTCATCTAACATTAAAATTTAACGAGTAATAGCTGTTTAAATTTGGAGTATATTTTTTGCTGCGAAATAGGGGTCATTCGCAAATGTAGTAGAAATATAAATAATCGTCAGATATATAAAAAAATAGTTGAGAGCGAAATTAACATTGCAATCTAATATAAATGTTAAATCTATAATCATTCTGACATATTAATGCAAAATATACAATTTGTACTGAACACATAAGAGGATAAAAATAATAGAATTTTTGTTAAATAAAAGGATGAAAAGCAACAGCCTCAATCCTGTACAAAATGATACAGATTTTAAAATGCTGTTAGATTGCACTGTCTTTCAAATTTTGGGTTGTGCCATGTTTTTTAGCTTTTTAAAATTGATTCTTATGTATTTTTCAGCGCTGAATCCGAAAAGGACTTTCATTTTAAACCATCACGTCAGGATTTTTCTCAAATCGTAAATTTCAAAGTTAAAAAGCTCAAAGTTAAAATCGGTTAAATTAACTGTAAAAAACCCAGTATAAGCCAAAAATCTGAAGAAATTATTGAATTAAGTAAAATTAAACTGAATAAAAAGTCTTACATCTATTTTATAGTATCAGATATTTCGCTGTTTTTTAACCTTGAAATTTACGATTTGCGAAAAATCCTGACATGTTGGTTAAAAGTGAAGGTAATTTATTTTTTATTCAGCGTTAAAAAATACATAAAACGTAATTATAAAAGTTAAAAAACTCAACCATTGCAGGTTTATGTTATCTAATCTAAAACTCTTTCTTTTAAACTTGTTGACGGTAATCTATCCGATTTTTTTGTGTTACCCTCTAATATAAGTATGTATAAGAAGCGTTGAAAATCATAATAATATTACATTGTTATCGGATTAAAGTCAGTATGTAAAATTTAACTTCGATCGGACATTTGAAAGTGAGTTAAAGTTTGAGTATATATTTTTAACTAGAAAGACGATCGTTGCAAGTTAAATAAAACCTTATGAAAATAACATAATTTTTGTTAAAAGAACTCATAGCTTCAAATCATTTCAAAATAAAACATATGTTGAAATACAATTATTTTAATTAATCTGAAACTTAACTAATAAAGGTTAACTCAATCGTAATAATTGTACGATTTCTTTCAAAGCCCAGATATCTTGAAATAAGTTTAAGTACTTCATATACGACCCCTGAAAGCATGGACGAAATCATCTGTTTTGAGATGCAAAAAAGTGGTATAAGTCATGCATTTCAAAGTTTCATAACTCGGTCAATTTTAATGTTAGATGAATGGGACTATTTTTGTCTTACTTCTTAGTATTACAGTAAATTTTTACTAAGTATCACTTATAGGACCGGAGGACCGTACAAAAATTTAAATTGCGTAATTTTTTAATAAATGTGTGACCCAAATCGCTTTAAAAATTCTTCTTTACCTTATTTAAACCAATTTTGTAACTGGAAGTATGCATCTAGGACCAACAGTTGTGAAAATAAAGGTCGGTCAAGTAATACATGGACACACTGTATATTGTAAAAAAGGTAATAATTTTCATTAAACGTTTTTTTTTTTTTAAGCTGGATTTATATCGAGTTGTTCTTGCAGCATCTAAAAATATTTGAAATTCTCATCTTTAAATATTTTTATACAAATATTTTTAGATTCAAATAAAAGGCTGACATGTAAATAATATGTTGTAATATAATTTGTCTGCATTATTCGTTAATAAAAAACAGTATTATTCATTACTTACTTGAAAGACGTTACATTGACATTTATTTAAGAAAAGTAATTAATTAATAAAGTTAACAGACTTAGTTCAAATAGCAAATTTCCTGCATACTTTTCTGGATGCACTTGACTTCAAAGAGCGTTTGTTCTGTTAAGATCACATAAACTGTGCAGAGCAACAACAGTCGTTAGGAGTAAATAAAAATTAAACATACAACCATACATCTATGACACGTCGTTTTAAAGAAAAATTATAAAAAAAAAGGTTGACGCTAAAAACAAGCTTTAAAGGAATCATTTGAGATGGAAAAACGGCTGAGAAACAAAAAGACAACTATGGGGACATCTGACGTTATTCGTATTCGAATCTTAGTAATTACAGATTTAGTATGCTGTTGCAATCACAAAAAATACTTCTATATACTGTAATATATTAATTTATATTAACATCAACGATTATGATTATAAAACATATTGCATTTAAAAAAAATTTAAAATGGAGTTACAGTGATCAGTTTATTAAAAGAAGATCAGAACAACGGCGCCCACTGTTGGGAATTTAAAATTTAAAACTGGATCAACATACACATTTTAATCATTAAACTCGTGTATAAAATTTGGTGCATTTCTACACAATAGAAAATAATATACATCTATAATGTTCATCGTAAAAGCATAGGAGTAATATTCCGTAATCGGTTCCACAGCCAAAAGTCCGCGTCAAATATGAACGATTCTGGTAACAAAATGGTTAAAATTGTATGAGAGTTAGAAGAATAATGTCAATAATACTGAAAATCATACTCGTTAAATTCCATAAATTGGTTATAGAACCGATTAGGAAACGTTCTCCAAGCATGGAATAGCAGCGCCCGCCGTTGAGTAATCAAAGTAAAAATTTAATCTTACATCTATTTATGTCAAAGTCTAACAGCTATTTATGTCAAAGTCTAACAGAATATGGTGAACTTCCATGCATTAGCTCTTGATATATAGCTATTGTGAAATTTTTTGAAAAACTCGGCATTGTAGCGCCAACTCATGAGCGGTATACACCAAAACTTACTTAGCATCTATTTATGTTAACGTCTAATATACTTTTAAGTTTGGTGAAATTCCGTGTATTAGGTCTTGCGATATCGTTATCACGGATATTGTCATAAACAGCACAGTAGGGTATTCATGTTGGCTATATACACCGAAACCTAAACAGCACCAATTTATGTCAAAATCTAACAGAATATGCAGGTTGATGAAATTCCGTGCGTTAGTTTTTGAGCTATATCTATCGCGGACATTGGTGCAAAACATGCCATTGCAGCGCCAGTAGTTCGGCAATATACACACAAGCGTAACCAGCATCTATATTTAGATCAGTGTCTAAAATAATATGATGTCTGACGTAATTCATTGCATTAGTTCTTGAGATATCGCTATCACGGAGATCGTGAAAAATCTAATATAGTAGCGCAGCCTGTTCGGTGTTATACACCGAAATCTAATGAGCATCAATTTATGTCAATGTCTAACAAAATATGAGGCTTGATGAAATTCGGTGCATAATGCCTTGAGATATAGCTATTGCGAGAATCGTGAAAAACATAGATTAACAGGTTCATATGTTCTGTGGTATACATCTAAACCTAATCAGCGTCTATTTGCGTGAAGGTCTAACAGAATATAAAACTTTATGAAATTCTGTGCATTAGTTCTTGAGATATAACTATCAAATAACTGGTTAAAAATGCAGCATAGCAGCGCCATCTGTGTACTACAATATATACCCAAACAAATCAGCACCAATCTATGTCAAGGTCTAACAGAATGTGAAGTTTGATTAAATTTCGTGCATTAGTCCTTGAGATAGAGCGGCCACAACATTTGTTTCACACGCAGACTAACAGACAGACAGACAAATATTTTCCAAAAATAGTCAAATCGTCTTCAAAACATACCAAAAAGTGTGAATCCATAAAACAAATATACGTCGAAATTTATTACGATTTCAATACGCTCTTCTCACACACATTCGAAGTAGGGTCAAAAAGTTCCCGGAATATGTCAATTACAAATTATTAAAAAACAGAACAATAATTTTACCTTATTGGCCTTCAAAGTACTTTTCTCCTGCATCAACACACTTCTTCCAGCGCTCGTATAACTATTCAAAACACTCCTTGAATCCATTTTTTGAGACGTCCTTCAGTAGCTTCGTCGCATTTTTGATCATCTCATCTGAATCCATAAAACTGTGTCCCTTCAATTTCATTTTCAGCAGTAGAAACAGGTAAAAATCCGCTGGTGCTAGGTCGGGAGAATAAGTAGGATGTTCCAGAGTGGTAACACTGTGTCTCGCAAGGTAATTTTTCACAATAAGAGCGCGATGTGGTGGAGCATTGTCGTGTAAAAAAACAATCATTTGTTGCCCATTTTTCAGGTCGTTTTCGTCTTATTGCAGCTCGTAGTGTTTAAGGATCTCCAGGTAAAGTTCTTTATTGACAGTTTGGCCTTCGGGAATAAATTCGTAATGAATGACGCCCTCGTAATCGAAAAATATCTCCCACATCACTTTCCCTCAGCTTTTTTCCAAGCGACATTTTTCCTTCCTTGGTGATGTTTTTGCTGACCTTTATGAAAACGCTTATGCCATCGTTTCCGTATGCTTTCTTCAGCATCTCGGGCGTCTCAGAAGGCGATTTCTCAAGCAAAACGCAGAATTTGATGTGTACACGGTGCTCTAAAGACGGCATTTCAAAATCCGACGAATGAAAAATTCGCTTTGTCAGAAATGATCTGCAGCTAACGCCAACAGTACCGGAAATGAATTTCAGATCCCTGTGTGTTTTCCTTATGATTGCTGCCAACCTCCAAAAAAGATATCCCCGACCCCCCAACGAACACCTGCCTGAATGTAGGAGACCATTCCGGGAATTTATTGACTCTACCTCGTATATAGATAGATAAATAGAAGAAAGTGGGAGGAAGTATAAAGGGGAATCCCTATCATACCCCAAACAGTAAGCCTTTTGTAGTGTATTTACTAGTCTGCCAAAACCCATCTGTTAACTGCGGTACCACGACTAGACGGGACCCACAAAAACCAATATGGACGAAGTCCTTCTTTTGATTGGCAGATTTAAATTTTACAATGTTTATGGTAAGTTAGCAGTTATATAGTTCACAATTGTATTATGATATTAGACTTGATTGCATTTATCTCCATTCGTCTTCTTAACAGAAGATATTTTTCAATGATGATGTCATGTATTGTTATGTATTGTTCTAATGTTCTCTGTTTCTTTTCTCGCAATTTCCCTTTTATGGCAGAGATGTCTGTGAAAAATAGAAGTTAGCATGTTTTTGCTTCTTACCCTAACTCATATTTAAGTCACTTTAATATCTTTAAAAAATCCTGTAAGATTCATATTAGTAGCTAAAAAAAGAAAGAAAAAAATATACTGAATATTTCTCTTCTGAAGGCTGCTTTTGCACTATAGACACTACGATATTCATCATGTTCAAATAACAATTGCATGGTGAATGCATACATGCAAGCGTATGCACAGAGATTATTTTGATAATCTCATGTTAACACTATGCCATGAGCTAGTTTGGCAATTACAGTTTCTAATAAAGCTTATTTTCTTTGCACTGGGTGTGACGTCATACGGTGTTTGATTTTTTTAAAACTATGTGTCGTAGATGTCAAGTTTTATGCACTTAGAAAGAGGATTCTCTCTTTGCACAGTTTATGCTGTCTTGGTAAACCAATCTGTATACACATATTTTATATAGATTTTTAACCAACTTCCAAAAATGAATGTTTAAAAATAATAAAGTTTCGTTGACATTTTGTTTGTTGCTTTTATTACAAACTGTTGAAATTCAAAACAAAGAGGAATTATATACTTATACTACCAGAATAAAAATACAAAGTTTTTTATTAATTTAAGTACATTGTCTGCAATTGCCAACGGCCATATCATGCTGAAAATACTGGTTCTCGTCCGGTCACCGAAGTCAAGCAGCATCGGGCGCGGTTCATACTTGGAAGGGTGACAACCTGGGAACACCGTGTGTTGTTGGCATCTTTTTCTTTCAGTAGTATATTACTACAGCTATACCATTTTACTTTCCTATTATTGACTCTATCTTTAATCTCTTTTGCTTTTCTTTATATTTCCAAATTTATTTCTTCCATTTTTAAATTTTTCTGCTTTTCCTTTTTATTTGCTCTTTAAAGCAATCTTATCTATTCCCAACGGCTCACTATTACAAGACATTCTACTCACAATAGACTGGGCGTAAAGTTGCTGCAACTAGGAAGTCCCTTAAGTGGCATCAACTGTTCCGGACTGAAGTGACGTCAAATTCACTGTTTTCATATTTTAAGTGTGACGTCACAACGCTTGAAAACAACCCCCTTTCTCTGTCACACTGTGTCACCAGAAAGTGAAACCCTCTAACTTCTTGAAATATCACATAATTGAAGTCTGCTGGTTGTGTGGACACTAGGCACTATGAACAGATTATATCCACAGATGACATTTCTTTCTTATTTGTGAGGAAAATATTTTCTATATCATTTATAATTCAAATATAGTGTAAATTAAGATTTTTTTTGTCTAAACTTTATTCCATGCAATTTTGCATACTAATAAATTGAATAAATACAAAATTCTTCCTTTCGGAAAAAGATGTTTGTAAATGCTCTTTACAAAATGTAATACTTTTTCTATTTACAGAAAAATAACAATACATTTACTTTAAAAGAACTGATTAACAACAATGCGTCCATCGATCGGAAAAGGATCTTGAAGAAAAATTTTAAAAACAATTCTTTAAATAGCAATATAAATATCGAAAATCAATATTTGAGAATTCGATATTAGAAAGGACACATTTATCGATATACTAGCAGGCAGAAAATGTATGATTTTTGACGAAATTAAACACAACAGATGCTTTGAACGTGAAATTAAAGAGCTAATCCTTTACTCAAAATTTCAACGAGAAATTAATACACGAATAGATAATTAAGGACTCTCTACGCCACTTAGTTTTTTTTCTTCGTTTGACTGATTTTTTAAATTTTATGAGTATATAAATATTTTAAGGAAAGCTGAGAGAAAGATTTATTTTATGCTAGTTTTAACCACAACGTTTTAGTTAACTACACCATTTATAAACATTATTAAGAATAGTGATTCATATGTTAAATACCGTTTTTAAAACCCTGTTTTATTGTGTTGATTTTTTTGGTTCCGAATTACAAATCAATTAAAGAAAATGACAAACATGTAAAATTCATGCGCCACTTTTAAATCTTTCGAGGGTACGCTTTACTTACTTTACGGTAGCTTCAGTTAAACAATTTTTTTCTTTAGCATATATTATTTTCATACAATTAGCAAATTTTCTTACAACGAAAGTATTTTGATAAACGTTTATAGTTATAATATATATATATAGATGACCCTCCCGTCGTTGCCCGGGCCCGTGATAATACTCCTAAACAGAACTTAAGTTTGTATGATTTTTTTTAAGAAGCTGCACCAAGAGCCTCACGAAAGAGATTAATATTCAAAATTGGTGGTAGCTGAGGTGCGAGAAAAATTTTTGTCGTTCAAGTAATAGCTGGAACTCCTAAGAAGTTGTTGGGAAAAAAGCTAGCAAATCAGACGATTTTAAGGGAGCTATAGTGGGGGATACAAAAGGGGCCAACGGATAGTTTTGAGCACGGCCATAAGAGGAGAACATGTTAAAAGATCCCAGTACTTAGCGCTTTATATCTGCAATTAGCCGAAATTAAGCATTGGGTATAAATTAATCTTTATAATAAAATTTTAAATAAATGCTTTAAAAAGGACCCTAGAACCCCAATAAAAATATGAGGACCCTGGGAGAGGAGTCCAAGACTTAACTTTAAAGTTAAGGATTGAGAGGATGACACAATTAGGGGGATAAAAAATACATGGCGGACAAAAAGTTCAAGGGCCCTGGACCGGAGTCCTAACTGAAATATAGAAATGTGGTAATAGCTAAATAAGGAAAAGGCCGAGGAGATTGGATTAAACGAAGGAGATTGGATTAAAAGGGGGCAAGTTATTAACAATTTAAGGAACAAAATCTTCAAGGAGACCTGCACCGAAACTCAAGGTCTTAACTGGAATCTAGAAATGGGTAATAACTTAATGGGCAAATGGCCCCAAGAACAAAGAAAATCGGATAAAAACAGGACAAGTTATTCAGAATTTAGAGTACAAAACCTTAAAAGGGCCCGGGTCATGTCCAAGAAATTCTTTTGTCGTTCTTGTAGTAACTGGAAGTCCTAAGAAGTTGTTAGAAGAAAAAAACTAGTGAATTGGACGATTTTTAAGGGAGCTATAGTAGGGGCCCAAAATGGGCCAACTGATAGTTTTGAACTGGGCCCTAACAGGAAAAAATCTTAAAAGGTCCTAGTACTTAGCGCTTTAAATTAGTCGATTCAATTAATCGAAATTAAGCGTAGGGTATATATTAATCATTAAAATAGAATTGTAAAGAAATACTTAAACAAGAACGAAAAATCCTGCGTCAAACTTAGATTATGTAACACTTTCCAACGCTTCCAAAATAATTTTACAAATCATTACCGTTTAGTAAGCTGAAAGAAAACATCTAAGTAAACAATTTGGAAAACGCATAACATATTTAAGAACGTAATTTCAGAAATTTCCAATATATACAATATTCGGAAAAATATCCGAATACTTTTATTCAGCCCTGTATAGGATCTATATATTTGTATATATACTACATAGGATGCTAAATTTTAGTTTAGTTAGAAAACGCGTAGCACTGTTTAAAATTCTCCTTCTGGAGTTTCTGTCAGTAAACGGAAATGTGTTCGCGAACTTTTGTGCTGCCCTGAATATGATCTACAGAATTTATACACACCCAGTAATAGATAAAAAGTGAGTTAAATTTAAAATCGCGTTCAGCAACTTAAAACGCATTTCCAGGAATTATTGTTAACAGACAGTAGAGAATTCTTTTGTGTGTCCCTGTCAATGAACGATGACTGCTATAAACACAATATTCTGCAGTAAGCCTCTTCTAATGCACCTTAGTGATATATATAAATTTCAATGCGTTTAAAATAGTGAAACATTATTTAAATAAACCGCAGACGATTTCTCTCCATAGACTTAATGTAACGGAATTTTTTGTGTGTCCCTGTAAAAAAACTATAAGTGCTACACACTTCAGTTGAAATAGGGAACATGCTATAGATAACGACAAGAACATATAAAAATTGCAGGGCAATCCGACCATATTTACGGGAGTTAGAGCACGGACAGGCGGCTGACGGCCAGACGGCCATACGGCAGACAAACCGAAGTCATAAACACTTTTCAACTAAGTTGGAAAGTGTTAAAAAGGCCTAAAAAAGGCCTCAATTTTGAGTGTTACAATGTTTCAAAAATTTGTTTGAACTGATTCTAATCATTTTTGAGTATGTCCATGTTTCAAAAATGAGCATGAACTGACCTCTATGTGCTCATTTTTGAGTATGTCCGTGTTTCAATGTTCTAAGTATTTCTGGTATTTCATAATTGAAAGCATTGGGTCGTCATATTTGAAACAAACGTTTCATAACAAAATGAAAACATCGATTTACTCAGATTTGAAAGTGTCATTTTCCACAGTGGCAAAAGGCTGGCTTAGATCAACAAAATATGCTGTGAAACACGATGTTTGTTAATATATCAAAATAAAATTATTAATAAATCACCCTCCCCCCCCCCTTTTTTTGTGCATAATTGAATCTTCTTTTATTCTCGGAAGGTCTTTTCAAAAGGATTTGTCGTGAGAAATATTCGTTTGTATAGTACCAAAAGCAAAAGTTGTAATTCTCCGTTTATTTTAGAAAAATTCCTTCTGAAAATTACACTAAAGTACACTTCTTGAAATCAGATGTGATATTGAACAGAAATATGGTCCTAAATATAAAGTACACAAATGTGGTATTTCTTAAAGCATAAATATAACAGAATAAAAAGGGAACTACAAATAAATATTTATAATAAAACATTTTTTCAGCAGTTTCTTAAATATTATATTAATTTCTATTTAGGAAAATTTCAACATACTATTAAAACTATATTTCTGCAGAGCTCTATGCAGTTGAAAGAATTTGACACCATTCATTAAAATTAGAAAACTAGAATAAATGAAAGATCATTGAAAAAAATCGTGATTTTTCGGTTTATATCATTATCAAAAGTTCATTGAAAAGCAAGCCGCTTTACAAAATAAAACAATATATATTTTTTTTACATTTCAATTACTGTTATAAGTTCATTGTTTGAGACGAAAAAAGGTACTTTTCGGTTAGCCGGGCACCAGTGAAATATATATATATATATATATATATATATATATATATATATACAGGGTGCCCGAAAAGTCTGGAAACAGTCAAATAACTCGAGAAATATACATCGGATTTGAAAACGGCAAAATGCATGCTCAATATTTTTGAAAAATCTATTTAGGGATAGGAAAGTTGCCCCCCGCGGTGGGAAAGGGGGGAAACTTTAAAAACTTAAATGATAACCCCTATTTTTTATTGCAGATTCGGATTCTACGAGAAAAAATACGTAACTTTTGTATTGAACATTTTCTTCGAAACATTGTAGATGGCGCTGTAATCGAGTGCAATGCTGTGAGAATCGTTACCATTGCAATGTCTGGAAACGTTCGAATAACTCGAGAAATATACATCGTATTGAAAAACGGAAAAATGCATGTTCAATAGTTTTGAAATATCTATTTAGGGATATCAAAGTTGCCATTTTTCTAAAATATTAAACACGTATTTTTCCGTTTTTAAATCTGATGTATATTTCTCGAGTTATTAGAGCATTTCCAGACATTGCAATGGTAGCGATTCTCACAGCATTGCACTCGATTACAGCGCCATCTAGAATCTTTCGAAGAAAATGTTCAATACAAAAGTTACGTATTTTTTCCCGTAGAATCCGAATCTGCAATAAAAAATGGGGGTCATTATTTAAGATTTCCAAGGTGCCCCCTTCCCCCCCCCCCCCTTTGGCGCAAAATTGGGGGGGGGCAACTTTCATATACCTAAATAGATTTCTCAAAAACACTGAACATGCATTTTGCCGTTTTTCAATCCGATCTATATTTCTCGAGTAATTTGACCGTTTCCAGACTTTTCAGACACCCTGTATATATATTGCACTGGCACCCGACTGACTGAAATATACCGAAAAAAAATTCATAAATCAGAAAAAAAAAATTATTATGTTTTATAAATAATGAAAACAAAGTATGACTTTCAGTTAGATACAAGTAATAATAAGTTTAAAGTAAGAATAGCACACATCTTTTTTTTTACATTATTAGTATATCAGTGTCTTTTTTCTATTATTCTTGGAGAGCCGTTTCAAATAAGTTTGTCGAGAGAGAGGTTTCTGTACACTAATAATTGCATAGTATCAAAACCAACAATTGCAATTATCTATTTACTGTTGAAAAATACTTGTAAATATTACACCAATTACACTTCATAAAATCAGATACAATTGTAGTAACTCCTCTATACCGACCCGATAAAAGATGGTGAGTGGTAGCGAGATCGGATCGTTGGCACAGAGAATTTCTCGCATAAATTAGAAAATAGAATTTTATTGTATAACAATGTTAATTCTAATGAAAAATATATACAAGACGTCAATACAGCATTTAATTATTTTTCGTGAGTCAATCGCTTATAAATTAATGACCTCTTGACTCCAAGTGTAACTGAAACAAACAAAAGTCTCTAAACATTACAGTCAGTCGTGACTACAAAATAAAGTTCATTCGGACCAAGGCTCGTCCGTTCCTTCTCTTCGGAAGATCTACTAATACTCGTTAATTCTGAGTCTAAGAACTCTCACTCTCGCACTTGGTGTGCTTTTTCACTTCGCTGGGATTTTCACCGGATACCTGCTGTATCAATTCTAGAGGTCGTACCTCACTAGCGCTTACACCACGCTGAGTTCGAAACTGACGTTTCCTTTTCCCTTCTCCAGAGAGTCAACACTCTCCTTTTCGATCTCTCCACAAACTGTCCTCTCTCACTTTTTCATTCTCGCAGGAGAACTCCTTCTAGGGGCGGGGGCTTTGTCGAGGCGGGCCCCTCGAAACTCTCCAGCCTCTTAGCAGCCTTGAGATCCCTCTGTTTCGTTTTCACTAAGTCCGTCATTGGACGTTCTAAGACAAAGGGCAAAGTTTCGGGCGCAAACCTAAAAATCGTGTGCAGAGATCGCTTCTCTCGCAGATGAACTCTTTCCCACGAACTCGGCAAGGATCAAAGCATAAGACCCCTCTTTGGGTAGCGCCTTACCACTTCATCACTGTCCGAACTTTCCGCTCACAGTACAATAGAATTCGGCGTCTGCTAGTCTTCAAGGCAAAAATAGCCAGGGAAGGTATGCAGTTAAGTGTACTCACAGGAAATGCTAGAATGACACATAGTGCAGCTGGATGTCGAAGCTCAATTCTTTACACAATAATAAAAAGGAACTTAATTCTTCTAAACTTTTTTATTATATATACAGTTTTTTATGAGCTGCATACTACGAGGTCACGAAAACGCTAAATGCTTTTCCCGTGCAAATAAAACCTTGCAAAATGTTGGCGTAAAGCACCAAAATATGATACGAACCACGATATTTTATAAAGTATAAAACAAAATTAATATATTAAGATAAAAAATACTTATACACAACGTTTTCAACGGAAGAATATTTCATCAGAAATCCTAAAAAATAAAATCAATTTCCTTTTATGGAAAATTGTAACATGTTTCAACAGTTCGTGTGTACAAACTGTTCATTTCTCTTCTATGAAAAAAATAAGACACGCTACATTAAAATTCACTTAAAAAAATAAAAATTACTGAAAAAAGTAATTAGTACCCAGAATCTCTGGCTTAAATTTCCAATGTTTTATTAATTGAGCTATCAGGACGACATTCCGTCAGACATAATCCACTGAGTCAATCTTTTTACAATGATATCTGACCTGTTATCTTTAAAAAATTCTGAATAGAAAGAACTGCAGGTAAATGAATTCGAATAAACGAAAGTTACGTAATAACACTTTCCCATGTAAACACTCTTCTGACAGTTCAATAAATTAAACGAGTTGTAATTTCTTTTTCACTCTGTTGGAAAAAAAAAATTACTACTTATTTGATTTCTTTAATCACTTATTTGCTACTTATTTGATTTCTTTACGACATTCCGTCAGACATAATCCACTGAGTCAATCTTTTTTCAATGATATCTGACCTGTTATCTTAAAAAAATTCTGAATAGAATAAACTGCAGGTTAATGAATTCGAATAAACGAAAGTTACGTAATAACACTTTCCCATGTAAACACTCTTCTGACAGTTCAATAAATTAAACGAGTTGTAATTTCTTTTTCACTCTGTTGGAAAAAAAAATTACTACTTATTTGATTTCTTTAACAATAAGTACCAATCAGTGCTTTTAATACAATAACATATTGTGTTAAAAAAAAAAAAAAGCAAATATATTTGGTTAAAACTTGACAATTTGGTTGAGATGGAAAAATTTGTGGCCTGAGCGCCGCGGGTCGACTAATGTGGCCCCCTGTGTTCATGTTTTATTCTTCAATCGTTTGCCAATATGTCCTCAAATTGCACTCTTTCACTTGCATATTTAGTACATGGTATGTTTTTCTATTTCTCCTTATTATTTAGCAGTTGTTGGAAAAAGTAATAACAAATTACTTTTCCACCCTAAAAACCACCCCTTTTCCCCCCTTTCCACCACTGTAAAAAAATTCATGAGGTTACTAAAATTTTTTTAGTATATTTGTATTCCACAGCTTTTTTTAGTAAACGGTACTAAAAAACGGAATCGTTGCTAGCTGTTTTCTAGCAATGTTGCTAAGTGTTTTCTAGTAATTCTTACAGATTTTCTTGTAACTGAGTAAGAATACAAAAACATTTTTAGTAATTTCAAAAATCAATGAGAAAAACTAAAATTTTTTTATTAGATCGACCCTTTTTTTTTTTTTTTTTACAGTGTAGAATTGAATTTAATGTACGTTTTACTCCCAACAACTAATTGCTGATATTTATATTTCACTCAAATAAATTCAAGTACGACTCCGGTTTTCAAGAAAAACAAATCGCACCAATGTGAGAACCCTTAGGTCAAATTGCTATGCACAGTTTTTGCTCCTATAAAATTTATGTAACCAAACTATCTTAACCAATTACAAAATTGAAAAACGCTTTCAAAAATTCTTCGATTTAAAATCTGTCAGCTTCAACGCCTTTATCATAAATTTGTCTATAAATCTATGTCTATTTTCAATGTAGCAATGCAACATGCAATAGTTTATGCATAAAAAGTCGAGAAATTGAAAAAGTCACGACAAAACCAATTACTTCAAAAGCAGCATTAATTGTTTTTTTGTTTTTGTTTTTTTTGTTTTTTTTTTTAGAATAGAGAATATAAACATAGAATATAAACATATTTTAATACTTTCATATTTCAAATCTTTTTTATCTTTTTAAATAATTTACTATTGGCGGTTTCACTACAGAATCAGTGGATCCATACAAAAACTTACTTGTTAGGTATTTTTTTAATATGCTTTTTGGATGCAGGCGGATCTTGAAATGTATCTTCGCTTTTTTTTTCTATTCAATAACGTATTTTTGTCGGAGCAAAGCTCCGGCTTCCCATGAAAAATTACACTTTTGTGTACACGATAGCGGCCAAAATATTTGCCGCATTGATACCAAAATTGGACTGGAAGTCGGTAGTGGCAAAATCTCGCCGGGGATTGAAAAACAGAAATATTCATCAACTCTAACGCCCGGAATCATCTGCTCTAGAATTTTCCATTTCCCCATAGAGATAACATTGCGATTGTTTGAATTAAATAAAAAGAAAATTGAAATAATTTATAGTGTTGCCATTTTTTATCATGAAAAACTTTTGAATTAAATAAAAAGAAAATTGAAATATTTTATATTGTTGCCATTTTTTATCATGAGAAACTTTTTTAAATAACAATATACTCGGAAACAACCTTTTAGTAAAAGCTCTTAATCTCGGTCCCATATAGTTTACTTTTATATATTTTACATATATTTTACTTTTCTGAAATAAGGACTCCATACATTTTTATCTTAAAACACGTGCAATGAAATTTAAATCGTATTAAGTACATGAATTTAGTTTTTTTTTAATCGAACTCAGCAATTGGTGTAATTAAATTTTTTGTTTCCATTTCAAAATATTTTTTTTTCTTTTCATTCAAGCTTATTGTATAAAAGAAGTATGAGAGTAAATCTGTTTATTTTGATATAGTCCAGCCAATCCAGGATAAAAAAAATATATATTAAGAAACATTTTATATATGAACGGATTATATGTTTTTATTATATAGAATTTGCAAGGATGCCAATTAAGAGAAAGCAATCAGCTGAAATAAGAAGAATTGCGAATCGTAATTCAAAGCGGAGAAGTCGCACAAGTCAGTTACCTTCAGATTTTTTTGCCGAGTACCGGTATACTGACAACTCAAATGAATGAAGCAATCAGGTTTGATAGAGAGGTATCGCAAATCACCTATGTGTCCTGTAATACGTGTCACAGAGCTTTTCCTGATATCATATTAAATACTGCTGGGCTCTGCCAGACATGCAAGTGTAGAGACGGTGCTTTCAAGTTTTCTGCCACTAATTCGATGGACCCAGGTCCAGTTCCTATTTGTCTCAAAGATCTGAGCTACATTGAACAAATGATGATCGCTCAAATACATCCAGTGGTTTCTCTTTACCGTATACGAGGATCACAGTATGGATACAGCGGAAATGTAATCAGCTTTAAACAAAATATTGAGAGTTTTATTTCGCGCCTGCCTGTCAATCCTTCAGATATGACTTCAACTGTGTTAGTGACAAAAGATACTTTATCAGGATGTGCAGAGTTTTCTGTTCGCTCACAACGCCTTCTAGAAGCACTCAGATGGCTTAAAGCTCACAATCCTTATTATTCAAATATCACAATTGATGAAGATTTGATCGCTACATTACCTGAGAATGGTGACGTATCTCAAATGTTACCAACAGCAACCGATATTACTGAGGATATTGATACTTTGAACGAGGAAATAAGGCGCGAGTCATTTAGACCACTACTTGAACCGGTAGATCAAAACAACTTAATAAATGACGCAATTCGTGTGCCTCACCCTTCATTAAATTCACAGCCTATCAACGAATTTCAAGAAGAGGGTTACATAGCACGTGCTTTTCCTCATCTTTTTCCACATGGTACAGCTGACTTACGACAACCTCGTCAAAAAGCAGTCTCTCCTGATGAGTATTTTAAGTTCCTAATGAAGTATGAAGATGGGCGATTTGCTAAAGACCCCCGATTTCGCTACTTTGCCATGAATTCAATTCTTCGGTGGCAGTCTTTGGCTAAAGGGCGATTTTTCGTTAAGCGAAATAGGTTCAGCAATAAGACGGTAGAGCAGATGCGTGATATTCTGAATAGGCAACCAGAAATGGCAAAACACATTATGATTTATGCTAGCAAATTAAGATCCACAAAAGGATACTGGCGTGCACGTTGTGGGGAACTCCTTCCCATGGTAGGACAAATTGGAGCACCAACAATTTTTTTTACACTGTCTGCAGCTGATTATCACTGGCCTGATCTTTTCAGACTTTTAGAGCCTAACAGAGATCCAAATGAGCTGACTGATACAGAACGCAAACAATTAATGCACGACAACCCTCTGTTGACTGGTTGGCTCTTTCAAAAACGTTGTGATATATTTTTGAGAAAAATCTTGACGCCGTTGTTTTTAATAAACGACTACTGATTTCGTTTCGAATGGCAGTGGCGTGGAAGTCCTCACATGCATGGATTGTTGTGGTTAAGAGGGGCGCCAAACATGGAAACACTAGACATGACTAACGCTGAAAATGTAGCAGCCGTAACAGCATATTTTGAAAAACTATGCAGTGCTGTTAATCCTGAAAAGGACGTCCTCGTAAATGATATACACCGCTGTCGAGTTCGCTTTTCAGACATTTCCAGTGAAGATCGTGAAAAAGATCTCGCTCAGCTCTTAAATCAAGTCCAACGTCACACAAGACATGGAGATTATTGCCTAAGGAAAAAAAGAGGTACAAATAGTTATAGCTGCAGATTTGGTTTTCCAAAAGCAGAGTGCGACTCTCCAAAGCTTCAAGTAGAAAATGGCATAATTAGCTTTTTGCCAAAAAGAAACGATTCTGAAATGAATACCTACAATTGCTTCGTGTCACAAGTTTGGAGAGCTAACACGGATTTCAGTCCTATTACATCAAAGGATGCGGTTTTGCATTACATTGCCAAATATGCCTCAAAATCAGAAACAGCTTCTGTTCCTTACAAGGAATTGTTATCTGAGATTTTAAATAAGATGAACGAAACAAATCCAGCAGTTCAAGCAGTCCAAAAACTTATTTTGTCTTCTGTTTCTGAAAGGGATTACTCATCCCAAGAGGTAGTACACATATTAATGGGATGGCCAATGTATCACAGTAGTCGGGAAGTAGTTACAATACGGCTTCATGATAAGAACTGGGAAGAAGTCAACTTTTCAAGCGACGAAAGACCATCAAAAAGCATGCTTCAGAAATATTGCGCGCGGCCGGATAAACTTATTTCCTGCACGCTTCTTAAGTTTGCAAAATCTTTCTCAGTCAGAGGAGTCGATTATCACCAAAGAAGAAAAGATGCAGTTGTCAGAGTTTTTCCTCTTACATCACTCAACCACGACCCAACTCTAGCCGAAGAATACTATAGGCAACAAGTATTACTCAATTATCCTTGGAGAGGTAATTCTGACTCTTTATTGCAAGAAGGCCTGCCGTCTGCGTATCACTCATGGGAGGAAGCATTCAATTATCTAAATATTGATGCACACGCAGAAATAAATTTTCCTGCTGTTAGCAGTACACATGAGACAGAAATCCTGCAAGAAGAATACCGCGAGATTGATTCATATATGGCAGCAGCTGCCATTAGTTCCTGTGCAGACAAACGAGGATACTTTGGGGCAACGCGTGATTGATCATGCATGTGAGTGGAAAAGTGAGAGTTACAAGTACCCTGATCGCAATTTTACTTCATTTTTAAATTACTGTAAAGAACAACAACTTACAGTGCATCAAAATTACGATACGTCTGAGATCAGATTTACAGATGAGCAGCAAAAAATACTTCACTTATGCACGCAACAGCTTTCGTCTTTGCAATCAAGATTTATAAATTGCCCTAAACGTACTTTTATTATTGGGAAAGCCGGAGCTGGAAAAAATACGGTAATAAAAGAAATTCGTAAAAGAGTTACTGAGCAGTTAGGACCGGAAGCTATTATGGTTTTGGCTCCAACAGGTGCTGCTGCAATTAATGTCGAGGGCAAAACAATTCACTCTGCACTAAAAGTACCAACATGTTTTAAATCGTTTGCTGATTTAGGAAGTGAAGCAGCAAGAAATCTACAGCTCAGCATGAATCCAGTTTCATTTCTAATTATTGACGAATTTTCAATGATCGGATGCCGTCTGATGGCTGCACTTGAGCAAAGATGTCGCGAAGGTAAACCAGACAGCATTGAACCTTTTGGAGGCTTATTTGTTTACCTGATTGGAGATATTAGGCAGCTACAGCCTGTAAAAGACACACCTCTATATAGGAGACATTCTATAAAAGACATTTTGGCTTTACGTGGACAAACAGTTCTTAAGATGTTTGAAAAATGTTTCACCTTAACAAAGTCAATGAGACAAAGCGACGATCAGCAAATACAGTTTAGAGAGACTCTTGATTCGCTTTCCGTAGGCGAAGTTACAGGCGACCAATACGCATCCCTTATGCAACGACGTAAAGCTATACAGCCTCCGGCTGAACTTGAAAGATTTCAAGATGCCATACGCCTTTTTCCCACAAACAAGCAAGCTGAAGAACATAATCAAGAAGTACTTCGTAAATCAAAATGGCCAGTGGCAAGAATATTAGCAGACCACAATAATCAAATAGCAAGATGGAGTGAAGATGAGCACGCGTCTGGACTTCAGGCTGAACTTTTTTTAGCAATTGGATGCAGAATTATGTTGCGTACCAATCTGTGGACAGATGGAGGATTGGTCAACGGTGCACTTGGTACGGTAAAAGATATTGTCTACGGACCAGGATTACGGCCTCCAGGCTTGCCACAGGCAGTAATGGTTCATTTTGATGATTATCGGGGACCATTTCTCACTGAAAGATTTTTCCTGTCACACCTATTACAAAGTCTTGGAAAGAAAACAATGTCTCATGCTCCCGTACTCAGTTACCTTTAACAGTTTCATACGCTGTCACCATACACAAATCCCAAGGTTTAACTTTGTCAAAAATAGCTGTGGACATTGGTGAAAAGGAGTTGTCACTTGGAGCAACTTATGTCGCGTTTAGCAGGGTTCGATGTTTAGAGGATGTTCTCATTGAAGTGCCTTTCGCAAAGGATAGGCTAGACCAAATTAGAAGAATGGGGGCACTTGCTGATAGATTAGCATTTGAGCAGTACCTGAGGCAACTGTTGACCGAATAAACACTTGAAGATTCAACAGCTGTTATTGTAATTTTTCTTTTATACTATTAAACAGTAAATATAAAAATACAAAATATACATTTTACATTGTTAATGTTATATTTTATGTTTATCCCACTCAATGCTCCGACATTTCGGCCTGACGGATTCTAGTTCCCATTATTAATTAATAAGGAAGTAGTCATCATTGGACGAGTGACTTAGTATAACTTCTACCTTTCTAAGGATTGCAGTAAAATCGGGTTGCAATTAATTTGCTTTTGATTGATAGAATTTTTGGTTCCCAAGGCCGCACCTACCGCTGTCGCGACAGCTGTGACTGTTTTCGTGATTCATTAAGTAAAATCAATTACACATTTGAAAATCAGCTTGTACAAAATAGTTAAATAAAACATGTCCGTATTTCCAGAAATTTTATAACGTATAATTGAAAAGTTTTCTTTTAGACACTATAAGAAAATCGTTTTATATATGGGGTTGGAAATATATCGTTTGAAATATAACGTTTGAAATGCATTGTTTGAATTTACCACTTTAAGTATGACGTAATTTTCCCAATTAAATGCTTTTCGCATTAATAATTTAATTAATTTAAAGGAGTTTTTTTTTATCCACACATGTAAATATATTTTCCAATTGAAAAGTGTTTGGAAATATTATTATTTAAGCATTTTAAAATCTTGCAACAATAGTTTAAAAACAGTTATTTCAAAACATGAATTAAATCTCTATTCAGATAATGAAAATTTTTAATACAGAAATTGAAAAAGAAAAATACTCAAAAAATTAGACAACTTTTGGACAATGGACACAATTTAGTTACGCGTGTGCCTGTCAAAGACGATTAAATTGCTGTGCATAGTTTTTGATCATATAAAACGTATATAACCGAACTATCTTAAACGATTTTTAATTTAAATAAAACTAAAAAATTCTGAGATTTAAAATCTGTCTATTTCAAAGATTTTATCATACATTTGTCTGTAAAAATACCATTTTCCATTGTTTTATGTGCAATAGTTTATGCATAATAAGCCGAGAAAGTGCAAAAATCACAATACATTTAATTACGTCATTTGTTTTTATTTTACAACACAGAGTTACATAAACATATGTCAATGCCTTCCTATTTTAAATGTTTAAAAAAGAGTGTTTTAAACATAGTCGCTGCTTTAAATACACATTAAACTAGGATGTTGTTTGATAAATTACTTACAAATGGTAAATAAAAATACTTTTTTAAAAGTTCAAGAACAATCTCTATGTCGTGTAAATATTAAACTTAGTTACACATTCCTAAATGCACGTTAAACTGCCATAAACATTTTTTTACTTTTAAATAATTATAATATTTAATTCAAAGTACTACAGTAGTATAGGGAGAATCTTCATTTTCTTGTAATTAAAATTTTTAAAAGGCACAGATATGATAAAGTATCTTTAATTTCAAGGAGGGTTCCCGTTTCTAAAGTTTGTTTTTACATTTTAAAGTAAAAATACATAATGTATTATTCGAATATAACACATATTGTTCTTCATAATTTAAACATAATACAAGTTTTCTTGTTAAAACTATTTACTAGTGAGATGAAAGGTAGTACATTCAGTGAATAATAAATTAGGATTTTCAAAGCGCCTAATAATAACAAAAATAAATAATAAAAAAAACCCCACACAATCTGTATGTAATATTTTGTTTCTAAAAATGTGAAAACTCAACAACTGTTATTTGAAAATAATATATATTTCTATAATTTAAGTTAAATATTAGATTTTCTTTCTTAGTTTTATTAAATCAAATCTAGTTCTAATTTACAAAATTATTCATTTGTTTATTCAATCAAGATTAACTCCCCACTGCTCTGTAAAATAAATATATGCAATTAAAAGAAAAGTTAAATACAGTAACTCTCGTTAACTCAACTCCTGATAACTCGACGATCACTTTTCTTCTTTTGACATATTGTTTTTCGGTGACGATTATACTCGTCTTTTCATAGCTGCAAACTTTTATGTTTTTATTTATTCATTCTTTTTCTTTTCCTTCATCTTTTTTTTTCTTTTGATACCAAAAATTTTTAAAAATATTCTTCGCCTATCTGCAATTAAACAAGATTAAGGTCATTTTTAAAGTTCCGTACTTAAAAAGTGAAAACGGAACAATTATAAGATCATTCGTGTGTCTGTCTGTCCGTCTGTCTGTTAGAGCCATTTTTCTCGAAAACTATGCAACGGAGAAAGTTCGAACCTAGCAGAGTTATAAATTCTACTGACCCACATATTTATAGATTATTAGCCATTGACAAATATTTTTAGGAAAAATTTAAAGGCGCTAACTAAATTACTTGAAATTTTTTTTTGTATGTTGTGTTGGGTGTAGTTCGAAAAAACTCATAACAATGAATTATAAATACATATATATATATTAGGTATTACATTTTTAACACTTTCCAACCTAGTTGAAAAGTGTTTATGACTTATGTTTGTCTGCTGTCTGCCGTCTGTCCGTGCTCTAACTCCCGTAAATATGCTCGGATTGCCCTGAAATTTTGGTATGTGATTGTCATTTACTATAGCATGTTCCCTATTTCAACTGAAGTATGTAGTACTTATAGTTATTTTACAGCGACAGTCAAAAGTATTCTGTTACATTACGATCAATGGGAAATAATCGTTTCAAGTGCATTTTGATGACGCTACATCATTTAAAACATAATGGAATTATTATATAATTATGAAGCCCATTAAAACATGCTAAACTATACTCAGTAGACTAATAGAAGCTTGTGAAATATAAATATATTCATATACAGGGCTACGCAAAGAAAAAGATGCATTGTCATTTACGGTTGGTAATTGCTGCGAGTGAGTTTTAAATTGCCTTTTAGCTTAACATGTGGCGTGTACAAAATTCTTCAAATAATCTACAGGGCTGTACAAAAGATTTCGAGTGCATTTCTATCGATTGGCGAAAATTGCTAAATGTGAATATTCAGAACTAAATTTTATCATACTATATATACAAATCTATTGATCATATACAGGGCTGCACAAAATAATTCGACTACTTTTTTGACACTGGAAGGTAATTTAGAAAACTGTATTTTTCAATGTTTTATATATTTTTTTCTAAACTGTTTACTTACATATCTTCTTTCGCCTTATTTAACGGTGAAGTTTCGTTACAGTTTTCTGGCTGTGTTGGAAAGTGTTTCATAATCTATGCTTGACGCATGAATTTTCGTTCTTTTTAGAGATGTCCTCGAAAATGCACAGCAAAAATATGTTCTCCTACCTTATTGTAGAATCCAGTGAAACTGAAATGATGGTAGTAAGATATTACTTATACTTTGCAGGAAAACTATAGCGATTGTCCTAGGTCACATAGTTTTTCAGAAAATCACATTTTTTCCGTTACATACAAACTTTCCTTTGCGGGCGGTCAGCGAGATAGTTTAGGGGTGCTAGAGGTATCTATTAACTTGGAAGCATTCAAGGACTGTTTATAATGATTTTCGAAAAAAAAACAGTCAGTAATTAGCTGAGATATTAATCTTTAATAACACAGACGATTTGCATACAAATAAAGACACTGGTGGTGCACTCTATGCATTGGCTTTTTAAAACTAAATATAAACTTTTAATGATATATTTGTGTAATGATATGCCCGGTCATAGTATAAAACCAAAAAACCTCAAACTGTTAAAAAAAAAGCTAATTTAATTAAAATTAATCACATAATTACTTTAGGATTAGCAACTGGCTTTCAATGAGTGTCGATCTCAATACGCCACCCTTGTCTTTAAATGTTAATTAAAAAGCAATCGAGAAAAACTCGGCTCGTACGTGCGCTGGCACAATGCCAATTTTAAATTTTGTACAAAGTCTTTGTTTTAGGTAATCATAGGGATAAATAGTCAATGCTTTTCATTCCAATTGAATTGAATTAGAGAAAGCAATCTTTCAAATATAATTCAGAGAATAATTCCAAGACATTAAAAGTGAATAGTTTTGAAACAACAATCGCTTTTAACTCAATATATAATTCATTAATATTGAAAACCTTTTTGATTACAAATCACTTCAATAATCAGGACTGCAAGTATCCTCCTTTTATGTTTAAAAATGAGTCAGAAAGCTTCGCATTGTCAGTGTATTTTGTTTAATCGCCTTAAAATAGTCTACTGTTGCGTCAAATAGGATTGACTTGTGACTTCTCGTGAGCAACTCTGCGTCCTCATTCCTAAGCGTGACACTCTGCCAAGTTTAAACTTTGTACAGTGTCTTTTTTTTTTAGAGTGAAAAATATTCATCATTTTTCCTCCCAATATAATTCAAATATGACATGCGGTATCGTTTTATCTATACGAGTCTTTACCTATACTGTATTTGAATAGTTCTGATATTTTGTTTAACTACAATTTTTTATTAACATATTTTATTTTTCAAATCTGTCGTGTTCTACCATATTCCTATCTCTTAGACATTACTAAGGTATGTCTAGTATTCTTTTATCAATGTTTTTTGCAATATTGCAGTTAGTAAATAAACGTATTATATGGAAACTTTTGTGTGCGAGTGAATCTCGCACTTGACCGATTATTTTAAATATAGTGATGACATTAAATTATTATAAAGAAGTAATTTCATATCAAATTACCGGTCAACATTTTATTAATTTCTAAATAATTTCTATCGGTTACACAGAACACTATCTACTAAAGTATGTGGTGGGATATTTGAAATAATGATATCTGAATAGATTATTGAAGTTAAATATTTTTTTTCTTTTGTGAAGGGTTTTCATATGGTAAATAATTTCGTTTAGGTCCACCACTAAAGTTCGTAGATATCGTGATCGATATTCACTGTAAAATTATCCAAATTAGTACGATGTTTTACTATGTTTTTAGGTAGAATATGTAATTTAATATTTTGAAAACTATACATCATCATATCGTGTAAAGTGTTTTTTTTTTTTTTTTTACACTGGAATTGAATATATCAAAGGATATATCATAGGATATATCAGAGATTATTATAGAGGTTGTATAACCTTTTTTAGCAATTGAAAAAATATTTTAATGTTACTTCTTTTTTTTTTTAGTTTTTTTTTCCCTCAGCTTCTTTGTGAAGTAATATTTTTATTTTTAACAATTATTTTATTGTGCATTGTAGTTTTCTGTGTCTTGTATTGTACTAGAACTCTTATTAGAGTTATGTGTAGTAAAATATAAGGAGTTGTGAAAAACCCATCTCTTATTCTGTAAAACTTACTATTTTCGGTAACTCATCGCCCTGTCTATCCATATTACGTCGATTCTGCTATTTAATTAAACTTGCATTTTTGTTAAAGAGTCTAAGCTAAATAACGTTAACACTAACAGTAATGCATCTAAATTATATTGAGTTATGCCTAAAAAACAACGCGCATTCCAATTTATTTTCCATCGAGGAATTGCACTTTTTTAACACTATTTAAAATATATATTTTTCAGGGTTTTAAATACATAAACTCATGTAGCCAATATAGTTCACAAAATTCAAAAAGTAAACATTTCTCAAAGGCATTTTGGGTATAATTAATTAAATTAAAATATTAATTAATCAAAAATATTTAGAACTTTCGAATTATTCTAAAACAGTTAGTTTTCCCCCTTACTTCAGAATCCGACAGTTACAAATTTATCAAGTAATATTAACTTTTCAAATATTTCAGAAATATGACCATAAGGTCATAATTCCTTTTTGCACTAAATAACCAAATAATAAAATGTCTGAAATGATATGGCTTTTTCGATTGTTATTACACGACATTAATGTAGCATTTTTATTTCTGACATATGGAAGTTTCAAATATCTTAGAATATAATTTCATAAGCTTTTGTTTTTTTAATCATGTAAATTAACTACAAATTATGCGTAGGTAAAAACAATATCTACCAGTAAAATTACAAAATAATATTAAATAAAAATAGTGTTTTGAAGTACTGCATTTAGATATCTTCCAGAAATTTGAAAAAGTTCAAGTGAATGTTGTCTTACATAAAGACAATAAAAAAAACAATAATAATATCCTTATTTATCGTTTCAAAACAGTTTGGAATGCTAGTAGCATTGCTCGAAACCTACTTGGTGGAATGGGCTGTAATTTTGGATAGATACGCATATTTAAAGGGTTAAGAAATTGATTTCTGGTTTTAAAAAATTCATAGATTACAATTCATATTTTTGCTAAACGTTAACTTCAAAAATATATATTATTTAAAATTATTTTTTAAAACAGAAATCCATTTCTAGAAGCTTCAAATATGCAAATCCAAAATTACAGTTCATCCCGCCAATTTGTTTCAGAGTTATGCCTAAAAAACTACGCGCATTGCAATACATTTTTAAACGATTCAAAATTAATTTTACAACTACGAGCTCTAAGCTTTAAACCTTCGTAATTCCTAAACTAAATTCCTTAACTGAATAACTTCCATTTTAGTATCCAAAAGCCTGAAGAATCCAAATATGATGTCGAAATTGGTAAATTGGAAATTTAAAGATTTGTTACAATTTTCGTATGTAGACAATATCATAAGCGTAATTTAAGTATAGCATGAATTAATAGCCATTATTACTAATCGATGGGATGAATTCATATTTTTTATACGTTGTTGATTTTGGGAAGAATTATTAGGGGTTAAACTGAACTATTTTCCAGATATTTGGAAAATAGGAGAGTTGGTGTATTTTTTGAAATCGGGCAAACCCCCTACAGAGATTGGCCCCACCAGTGGCTGAGAGGTTCTGCTCTCGAAACTGGTAGACGGGGGTGCTGGGTTCGATCCCAATCGCGCCCATCGGCCTAATCGTTCGGAGTTTTCGTGGTTTTCTTCGAGCCGTGGATTTATCCATGCGTAAATACGGGTTAGGTTCCCTTAGAAAGACCCCCACGAAGGGCACTCCCTCCGGGCCTATATCCCAAGTGTAGATAATTGGCCGTCAATAATCAACCCAACTCAGCCCAACCCTACAGAGATTAATTCCTACAGGCCAATAACTTTGCTCCCAGTTTTCGGAAAGATATATGAAAAACTCTTACTGCAAAGGATAAACTTCTCTTTACACCGAAATAGAATACTCTGTGAAAATCAACATGGATACACGGAAGAGAGATCAACAGAAACAGCAATTCAAACACTATTCTCAAACATAGAAATAATTAAACAAAACAACTCGTATATATTCCTGTTGTCAATAGATTTTAAAAATGCACTTGATAATCTTCCGTGGGAGCAGACATTAATCTTACTTCAACAACTAAATATTGAAGAGCCCTATATTAACACGACAAGGTCCTTCCTAACTAAAAGAGAAGCATATCCCAACTGGCTAATGGATGAAATACATTGGTTCTCCAAAGGCTGCTCACAAGGCTCGTGCTATGGTCCTTTCCTGTGGAAAGTGTTTATGCAGCAATTAATCGATATTCTCAGCAATAAAAATATAAGAGTCATAGCATATGCGGATGATTTAATGTTAATCATTGAGGCAAGAACTAGAGCCGAACTAGAAAGGAGAGGAAATGAAGCTCTTCAAGTAATTAGCGATTGGGCTCAAACTTCAGATCTGAAAATATCTTATCACAAGTGCCAATGTCTGAATCTCAGACGTCCAAAGTATTTAAAACGGTGTCCAATCTTCAAACTTGATTCACATAATCTTAAAACTGACGTTACTATGCCATATCTAGGAATACATTTAGACTCAACCCTATCATTTTTGCCACATCTTAAAATTAAATGGGATGAAATGTCAGCAACAATACAAAACTTGTTAAAATTCACATCAACCACAAGTGGCATTTCCAAACAAATCATAAAAACTTGGTACACTTCCATTCTAGAAAAGAAAGTTTCATATGCAGCAGCTACATTGTTTCCAAGATTGCAAAAGTCACAGGGCTTTCGCCTGCTCTTATCTATTCAGCGTCGTTGTCTGCTACTAATTTCTGGAGCATATAAAAAATCTCCTACATCGGCTCTAAATGTCCTGACAGGAATTCCTCCACTACCTTTAAAACTGAAACAGATTGCAGACCAAGGAATGATACTGAGACTGGGAGTGCCATCACAAACACATCACTCTGATACATTTCAAAACAAAGCTTATAAAAAATATATAGATACCTCAAAAGAATATCTTAATATACTGGATCCACAAAATAAAATAGAGACAGATGTGAAAATATACACGGATGGCTCCAAAACTGAAATCGGTACGGGTTATGCCTACTGTGTATTTAAAGAAGAAGAAATACTATATACATATCAGCAAAGAATACAGAACGAAAACTCAGCGTATCAAGCGGAACAGCTGGCGATCTTGGACTCAATACAATGGTCAAAACAATCAAAATATCGCACAATAGTTATAAAATCAGATAGCCAATCTACAATATCAGCACTAAAAGATATATCTACAAAAAATATAAGAAACAGCCAAATAATCCAATCTCTGCAAGGAGCAACACAAAAAATTTATCTACAATGGGTCAAAGGACATTCACGCATAACAGGTAATGAATTAGTGGATCGGTTAGCAAAGGAAGCAACTGACCCAAATTCATTAATACCAGAAAAATTTATACCATATCCATCCTCATATCTTAAGAGAATATTAAAGCAAACTTTACATAACTCATGGCAACGTGATTGGGATTTATGTCCCACTGGGCGATATACCTATGCATTGAAGCCAAAAGTTTCAGAAGACTATCCTCTAAGTCATCGATACCTATATATATTCACTATCAATCATGGCCCTTTCTCGGCTTATTTAATTAAATTTAATAAAGTTTTGTCTTCAAGATGCACTTGTGGCGCAAGAGGGGATTCACTACATTACGTTCTCACATGCCCATTGACAGCTACTCTACATTTGAGGAAAACAGACATCATCTCTCTGTCGAATTGGTTCAAATCAATCTCGGCGAATTCCTTATAGCTTCAAAAGATAATTAGCTGCATGTCCTTAACAGAAAAAAACCAACTGTTATTCCAAATGCCACCAGTACACATCATTGGTGGTGATGATGATGATGTTGCTTATCCTGATGATGACGAAATTTATTGAAAAAATCCACTGTCTCTACTTTTAAAATATTTTATGCTAAAAATCTGACAATTTCAAATAATTTTTAAACTCTTATTAATGGTGACTTTTCTGCTGAGTATGACATTTGAGTATGACTTTTTGAGTATGACTTTTCTGCAAATTAAGCTAGGCTGTTTTGTCAAATATGTAATTTTTTTTAATAAACTTGCCAAGCAGGGCTTGCAGGGGCGCGTTTTAATGAGCGCGTTGGCAACACATATTGTGATCTTGAATATTTGACCTTTCCCTAGTAGTCATTCGTTATTTTTACGGTGAGTCTGTTTCGTGCAGCATGTGTTTATAATGACTGCGTCAATTGAGAATCCCGTCAAATGTGAAATACGTTCTGTCAACAACTACCAGCGTCAAAACTCGCAATGTGACAAATTACCGAAAGTGACAAACAAAACAGCGAAAAATTCGCAATATGACCAATTTTAAGAAAGTGAGAAACAATACCAGTACAAGATAGTGAAAATGACAAAAATAGCCCGAGCCGCCAATAAAAGTGGCAAAAACCCTAACATAAAGTAAATATATGCGAAAAAGAGACCAGCCCACAAAAGCGGCGACAACCAAGACAACGACAAACCACCATGTTAGAGACAAGCCAATATAAACGACGAAAATCAAACATTGCAATCAAGATACAGGCAATGTCGCACGAAAGGAGATGAAAACATCAGCGATATCCTAGGTATGGTATAGAACAACTGAAGGTATTGTAAGGGATCGACTACTCTCGTCACGTGAGTAGGCGATGTTTGAATGAGATCGTAATTTTTTGTCCAATAACCGGCCATGTGCTTAAAAGATTTAGCAATGCTCTCTTTCTCTAACTTTCGAGGGATGTCTGAATCTCGGAAATTGTGAGTCGCCGTTTTCTTTCAGTTATGCAAATTTTCTGGAGCTGGTCGATCGATACTGTGAAGTATATAAGCAGCGAATTTTCATTTCAGAACAGAGCTCAGGGTAGCTAGAGCAGACTCAGCTTGGGATATTTAATATTGAGATTTAGATTGAGACTTAGATAGATTTAGCCTTGAGACCTCGCATCGAGTCTCAAGAGTAATAATTGGCCTTAGCATTTCTATAGTGAAGTTCTATGCTGTCGTAAAGCTGATTTGAGCCTGCATCAGTGCTTATTTAATTTGAAATATAAAATTATTGGATCGTAAATTTGCTTCTGAATAGTTTAATTATCATATGGTTTTAATTTCTATACAGCTACGAGTCGTTAGCAAAAGCCTTTCGTTTTATTAATTTTTTAGGAAAATCAAGTGGAGCTCGCTCAACTTCCCTACCGTTTTGTTTTAATAAACCGTTTTTGGTTTTAAGAATAGACTTGTTATTTGTCTCTGCTCTACCGCACGGCCTGACATCAGAGATGGCCGTCACGAATGGCGCCCAACTTATTGGATTAGGTAACCTTGTCAGTCCTACTGACGGTCCCTTCAATGAATGCCCACATCCGAGGGAGATCGTTCCCCTAGTTTACTTCTCCGGAAACACTGATGTCACCGAATTTCTTAAATTATTGGATTACATTTCTTTCAACCATATCCCGGATAAAAACAAGTATTTAGTACTAAAATGTTCTCTAAAGGGGGAAGCGTTGCTTTGGCTAGAGAACATAAGACGTTTTCTGGTGACTAATGACGCTAAAAGATTTGAGCAAACCTGCTCGGAGTTAACTAAAGCATTTCCTAATGAGCGTAATGCAACTGAACTCAGGCGTGAATTTTATTGCAAACAACAATCTATTTATGAAAAAGCATCCGGATTCTTCCTACGAAAGCTAGAAATAAAAAACAAGTTAGTTCTGGATCTTACTCATACGGAGCTGGTTGACATTATTCTTCCACTCTTTTTGGTTTCTATCCAAGATTATATGGAACTCCGTGCCCCAGCAAATACGGCTGAACTTTATCAACTTTTAATAAAGTATGAGGCGCGACATGAGGCGGATCACCATAGACGGAGGTTACACGAGATTTCAACGAGGGGGATAGATTTGTGAATAGGTCTTATGGTAATGAGTATAATGGTTGTAACGAGAGGTTTGAAAATGGTCGTGGACAAGCTAATTATGGGGATAGCCAAAATTTTCAAAGAGTTAATGGTGAATTAAGGAATTATGGTCAAAATTATAATAATGGTGCAAGAAGAAATGAGGGGTGACCAGTCTCAATAGAAATGGTTTGGATAGAAGGAACGAGGTTAACCCTAGGCAGACTAGCCTTCAGACAGTTAGTGGTTGGTGAAAAAGTCGTTCAGCGTAAGGAGGAAAGATCTGGTAAAGCTAAGAATCGTCAGCAGGGGTTAAACTGGTAGGTGGCTGTTGTGCGGAAGGTCAGCAGTCACGGGTTAATTCTTCAAAGCCTTCTGTGATTGATTTAAACGCAATAGTAGTTAACCCAGTGGTATTACCTGAGTTGCTAATAGTTTTGAGTGGTATAGTGGTAAAAAGTGTTCTGGATACGTGTGCGGACAAGAGTTTTATATCGTTTGAGGTGTATAAGAAATATTTTTCGTATAAAAGGTTGCGACATCTTAATTTCGTGGTTCAGTCGACTCAAGGGATACAATGCAGTATAAAAGGTCTGGTGGATTTGGATGTAGAAATACGGTCAGTTAAAGCGAGGTGGCAATTTCTAGTATTAAGTGGATTAAAAGCACATTGTACTGTTGGAGTTGATTTCATGAAAGATAGAGGGATGAGCCTCGATTTCTTTACACGGACATTAGAAGTAAATAATGATGAGAAAACTTGTACAAACGAGTCCTCATCACTTTCAATTGATTTAAGTGAACCTGGTTTAACAAAGGGGGATATAAGCAAATTTAATAAATTTTTAGATGATTTCAGGGAAGTATTTTCAGACAAACCGTGGCTAACACACGTCTCCTGGCATGAGATTAATACCGGTTCACATGCACCAGTAGCAAGCAAACCATACCGTTATTATAAAGTTAAACAGAAAATTATTAATTATCACATTCAAAAAATGCTCCGCGATGACATTATTATGCCCATTGAATCTCCATACGCATCACCAGTAGTATTATGTAGAAAAAACAATGGAAAAAGCATCGAGGATCCTGAGGCTTGGAGATTCGCTATAGATTATCGAAAACTAAATTCAGTAACCCAATATCCACAATATCCAATTCCTGTAATAGATGACATACTAGCCAATATTCAAAGTACTAAATTTGTGTCTACACTAGATTTAACTTCTGGTTATCTTCAAATAGGCATGAAACCGGAAGACATACCAAAGACAGCATTTATAACGAATAATGGGTGTTTTGCGTTTAAACGCATGAGTTTCGGATTAGCGGGGGCTCCAGCAACGTTCCAGAAGGCTATGTATACCATTCTGAAATCCTTTCTTGGTTTCGGAGTTCTGGTATACCTGGACGATATCATCATTATGTCGGAAACATTCGAAGAACACATAAATTTGTTACGTAAAGTATTCACATTACTCAGAAACGCGGATCTCACTGTCAAATTAGAAAAATGTAAATTTATTCGTAAAGAGTTAAAATATCTTGGCGTTCTGATCACACAAGCGGGCATTCAAACTGACAAACAAAAAACAGAGGCAATCGCGGCAATGGCGCCTCCAAAGAATTCGAAACAAGTAGCGACATTTTTGCGTATGGTGGCTTGGTTTCAAAAATTTATACCACATTTTTCAGAAATATGCGAACCATTATATGCGTTAAAGCGAAAGAGGGTTAAATTTGTTTGGTCGAAAGCGGCTCAAAATGCTTTCGAACATTTAAAAAATTCTTTAATTTCTTCACCGGTTTTGGCTCATCCCGATTACTCTTCACAATTTGAGTTATACTGTGACGCTAGTGCAGTTGGAATTGGTGCGATGTTAGCTCAGAAAGGTCGCCCCATAGCGTTTGCGTCCAGAATTTTAAATGCAGCGGAGCGTAATTATTCAATTACGGAATGCGAATGTCTTGCGGTAATTTGGGCGTTAAACAAATTTAGATGTTTCTTCTGTTCAATCCCGGTCAAAGTGGTTACGGATCACTCTGCTTTAACAAAGTTAACGCATGGAAAAGGTTTATCTTCTAGAATGGTTCGATGGTGTTTAAAGTTAGCAGAGTTTAACATTGTAATTGAGCATAGGGCAGGAAAGGACAATGCAGTAGCAGATGCTTTATCGAGAAATCCTCAGGAAGGTGTTGAAATGGTTGAGGAGGTTAAGGTTTGTGTTTTATCGTCATTGGTTTTGAAATCGAGAGATCAACTCATAGATGAACAGAAAAAGGATGAGAAATTTGGTCAGCTGTATAGATATTTAACAATATTCTGAACAATTATGCTGAAATGGTACTAAGAGCGGACGCGCACATGTTCCAAAACTGGTCCCAGAATTTCAAAATTATTGATGGCTTTTTATTTTATTCAAAAACTGTCAATTCTCGTGGTGAGATAAGAGTTTACATTCCAGCTTCTCTTCGTAAGGCGATCTTACATGAATTTCACGATAATCCATTAGCAGGTCACCTAGATGTAAGGAAAACGTACGCTAGATTATGTGACTCCTGCTACTTCCCTAAAATGCGGGAAGCTGTGCGCGCTTATGTCTCCAGCTGCGACACATGCCAAAAATATAATTATAAAAATATAAGACCAGCTGGCAAATTAGTTTCAATTAAAAAGTCCTTTCCCCTAGAATGTATCGGAGTTGATTTAATTGGTCCTTATCCCTTAACTGGCAATAGATTTAGATTTGTACTTGTAATTGTAGATTATTTTAGTAAATGGGTTGAGTTCATCCCCCTCAGAAAAGCTTCAGGCAAAATTGTAGCGAATGCTTTATTTAACGGCTTTATTTCGAAGTATGGTGCACCATCCCAAGTAATTAGTGATCACGGTCCCTGTTTTATATCCGAAATTTTTCAGGAATTGTGCGCACAGCTGGAGATATCTCATTATTTTACAGTTCCATACCGGCCACAGTCCAATATGGCTGAGAGGGTCAATAGAACTCTCATTCAAATGATTTCTTCTTTTATTGGCACTCATCATTCAAACTGGGATCAGTTCTTGCAGCATTTTGCCTATGCTTTGCGTACGGCAGTACACGAGTCCACTGGGAAAACCCCTGCAGAATTGTTTTTGGGTCGTAAGATTATAACTCCTTTTCAACAGTTAATTAGAATCTCGGGTAATGAAAACGAATATATGATTCAGGATATTGATAAGTTTGTTAAGGAAGCACAAATAAAAATGGGAATGTCTCAGAAAAAACAAGCGTTGTATTATAATATGCGTCGGAGAGAGTTGGAGATTAGAGTTGGAGATTTTGTGTTGTTGGAAAAGCATTGGTTAAGTTCTAGTCGGCAGAAACGAGTTGCTAAGTTTGGACCTAAGTTTGAGGGACCGTATAAAGTGTTGGAAGTTAAAGGTAACAATTTAATTATTGATGTTGACGGTTGTCATACCACGGTAAACTTAGATCAGGTCAGAGTTTATAAGTTTAGGGACACTAGCTCAAATGGTTCTCAAACGTTAGACGGTGAATCCTCTATGCCTCAGTCAAAGACCTCTCATTCTCCTGACGTCAGTCAATCTTCTCATGCAAATAATTCTTCTAATAATAATAGTGATAACATACGCACGGAGGTGAAGCGTAAATTTTCTCAAGTTAACCGAGACAGGGTTAACCAGCCAGATGAACAGACATTACCTAAAGTGATTAAAAAATACGGGAAATGACAGCACACTCATTCGATCTCGACAAGTAGTTCCAAGCCTCCAGACAAGAAGTTCATGCAGAACCCTTCTATATCACATCGACCACAACACAAGAGTCTGTTGTCAAAGTCATCGACAGACAGTCCTGCCAAGATAGGACGGAACCAGGGCTACACTACATACCGGGCTTGCTCATTCATTATGATGACGTCACAAAAGGTGGCTGACTAGGAGGAAAGACATACAGCGATTGGCACAAAACGATGGGCGCGTTGCTTTGGACCAATCGCTGGTCGCGGTCAGCCACCATTTGTGACGTTTTGAGAGTGAATGAGCAAGCCCGGTATCTAGTGTTGCCTTGACGGAACGGCAATCCATCAACAGATCTCAACGAATCTACCGATAGTCAACCATCTCAGAAGTCATCACATCGACAGTTCCGAAGTAACGCACAAAAACGCAGCACGGACGATCTTCCCCCCACATCTAAACGACACCAGAGAATTGGCAGAAAGAGAACTTTGCATTCCACTTCACTATCAGGAGCCTCCCGGAAAAGACAGCCTTTTGATCCGACAGTCTTCGATCCTAGCCATCATCGAGACCCGCCTAGCAATCATCAAATGGACAAATCAGTAAGCCCACCTAGCAGTCGTCGAGTGGAATCTACTAGCAGTCGTCGAGTGGAATCTACTAGCAGTCGTCGAGTGGAATCTACTAGCAGTCGTCGAGTGGAATCTACTAGCAGTCGTCGAGTGGAATCTACTAGCAGTCGTCGAGTGGAATCTACTAGCAATCGTCGAGTGGAATCTGCTAGCAGTCGTCGAGTGGAATCTACTAGCAATCGTCGAATGAACCCTACTAGCAATCGTCGAGTGGACACTACACGAGCTCCTCCCAAAGGACGTCGCCATGGTAACAACACCCGGCTGCGACAAGCGACTGTGGCCTCTCCTTACCAGTCTGAATCAGAACGGAGTTTCGTCTAAGGATTTTGGGGACGCCGCCAGAGTTATTCGATGAGCCTGCAAACTTCCAGTTCTTCATTATGAAATCAGGTGACGACGTTCTATTTTTTATTCTTATTAAAAGTACCTATATAAATGTCAACAAGTTCTATGGACTGGACAAAGCAGCTGAACTGTTAGTTACCTTTCGACCATTGTTTGATTTTGTATCTCGGCTTCACAAGTTGTGCATTTAACTTCTGTTCAAAATTTTTTGCCAAAATTTAAGTTATGATGTCAGAGAACATCTTTTGAGTTTCACTGCTTTCATGTTCAAGAGATTGTTAAACTATTGTTTGTAGATGTCAACATTGTATACTTTTTGTTCTATAATTATTTTATGTATATATTATGTGTATATTATTGTGTTGTTCTACGTGTTCCAATTTAGGTATGCATTCATAGTTTATGGGGTTTTTTTTACACGCGCCGCGGCTAGGCGTGCACGTGTTTGGCGGTCAAGCGTTTCCCTTGACACACGTGTTCTATCTGATACTTTACTAACATTGTTAATAAGTTTAACTTTCTTCCTTCGGTCGTTGTTCATGTTCGTTTTCGATTTCGTTTTTCGTGTTGGGCTTTCGTAAGTTATGAAGTTTTGACGGTGTTACTTGTATTTCACAGTTATGATGTAAAGTTTATGTACTGTAAAATATATGTAGCTAATAAAGTTTGTTCCAGGAGGTAAAACCATCTGAATTCAGAATCTATTTACAGAAGTTTTTTTATTTTAGTTACCAAAAAGAAGAGTTATGTCTTGAAGATTTTGTAATGCATATTTCCAATTTTGGCTTAGATGCTTTACACTCACGCTAAAAAAAAAAAAAATTATCGGTTAAAAAAAAGAAAAAAGTCGCCAAATTTAGGGGATTTTTTTCTTTAATGGCAACCTAGCCATTGTATTAAGTTATTCGTTTGGCGCAGTCTTGGAAATCGCGCCAAACAAACAGTCGCCAATCTTTTGTTTACATTTTAGCGTGATAGTAACATATCTGTTCCCCAATTTTATATTTTATAGAAATTGTTTTACTTTCACAGCTGTTTATAGCTGTTAGTATGTGTTCCCTGTAACCGAGCGAGTATCAACACTGAATTTTGGGGATGTTAGTTTTTGGCATGATTGAGAATTGTAAGTTTAAGAAAGGTACTTTAGTTGATAGGCAATTTGAGTTTGCACCTTTTTCGGCACTTTGTGGAATTGTTAGAGGTAAAACTGCGTATTGATTTTGGCAATCTTTGAATTTTTTGAGGAAAATTTTGTGAGATCATTTTGAGGATACTTCGTATTTAAAGGAGGTTATGCTGAAAGTTTTATCGATTTGACCAGTTTTTTGTATGATGGGTTAAAAGTACAAAATTTTACATTTCGACATCAAAATTTAATTTACCTGTCGCATGCTGTGCTTATTTTTTTACTCTAAATTTTTAAAGAAAAAGACGCTGGTCTGCATTCAACCACCGCTTTTTTTTCTCAATTTCCGGGAGGGGTTGTAAGGGATCGACTACTCTCGTCACGTGAGTAGGCGATGTTTGAATGAGATAGTAATTTTTTGTCCAATAACCGGCCATGTGCGTAAAAGATTTAGCAATGCTCTCTTTCTCTAACTTTCGAGGGATGTCTGAATCTCGGAAATTGTGAGTCGCCGTTTTCTTTCAGTTATGCAAATTTTCTGGAGCTGGTCGATCGATACTGTGAAGTATATAAGCAGCGAATTTTCATTTCAGAACAGAGCTCAGGGGAGCTAGAGAAGACTTAGCTTGGGAGATTTAATATTGAGATTTAGATTGAGACTTAGATAGATTTAGCCTTGAGATCTCGCATCGAGTCTCAAGATTACTAATTGGCCTTAGCATTTCTATAGTGAAGTTCTATGCTGTCGTAAAGCTGATTTGAGCCTACATCAGTGCTTATTTAATTTGAAATATAAAATTATTGGATCGTAAATTTGCTTCTGAATAGTTTAAGTTTAATTATCATATAGTTTTAATTTCTATACAGCTACGAGTCGTTAGCAAAAGCCTTTCGTTTTATTAATTTTTTAGGAAAATCAAGTGGAGCTCGCTCAACTTCCCTACAGTTTTGTTTTAATAAACCGTTTTTGGTTTTAAGAATAGACTTGTTATTTGTCTCTGCTCTACCGCACGGCTTGACATCAGAGATGGCCGTCACAGTATAAATAAATATTAAGGTAGTTAATAGTAATTTTTTAGAATTAGAAATAAATTAAAGTTTGTAGTTAAGGAATAAAATCCAAGTTCATCCCCCTTGTAAACTGTTAGGTAACTTTAGTACACCATCTAATTTTAGTACATATTAGTTAAGCAGTTTTTAGTAGCAATTTTTAACTTAAATTAAGTTTCTCAGCACCTCCAAAGCTAAGTTAGTGTTAGTTATAAACATTATACCATTAATTATATTTAGTTAGTATTTAACCATTTATCCTTACTTTCCCATATTTATATAAGTTATAAATATTAAATTATATATAGATAATATATAGCCGATGGTCCAAACCCTCTCTTAATTTAGTAAATTATGCATATAATGTCCCCCCTGTAGGAATAAGCAACTCTAGAATATTTAGTTTCAGTTAAAATTATCGTAGGGTAGAACTACATGTAAATTAAGACAAACAACCAAGTAAGTAATAGTACTTAAAGTCTAAAAGTAGCAATTAGTATGTAATATCAAAAGTGTTATAAAATATCTAACCCCATTCCTTTTCAGATGCGGTGATCATGTACGCTAATGGCTCCGGTGCATGTAAAATCCGTCGTGGGTGTAAAGTCCTAAAAGTTACCTGTGAATTATACCTCTGGGGGGCCTAGTCTGGTGAAGGTTTCGTCACCAGATCAAGGTTCTAAATTACGACACCAACTCGAGTAGCGATGGCATAACGTATGGATGAGCGATGCAGCGAGGAAATAGTAAATATCCCAGCATCTCACATCCGTCCGGCATGACTTCGCTACACTGCTCAGTGCTGAACCGCCTCATCAAAAATCAATTAGCAACCGGCCAACTAAGAAAAAGCAATTAAAGCAACAAGGCGCACTGAAGCCACGTCGGCCTATAGATTTAACAAACACATCTTCTCCAATCGGAGAGAAGGCGAATCTTCGCCCCGTTGCCAGGTATCAACTCGTTAAGCTAGGCAAAAGCCTGGCAGGTAGGGGCCTGGTCAGCGGTATAAAAAAAAGTACGTTCCGTCATGCATTTTCTTCATGCAAAAGGTGAGCATCCAGCAGATAATTCACAAAAAAATTGTTTCTGTCTATGGGAACATTATGAATCGACAAAACGTAATGAAATGGTGGTGTGATTTCTCTGTTCAACGACAGGCGGTAAACTTCTGTGACTGTCGGATAGAAAAGCTTGTACCCAGGATCAACAAATGGTTGGACAATGACGGTAACGACATCGAATATCAAGGCATATATCAGTAAGTAATTTGTAATGTACATTTTATCAATTAAAAGTTTTTGAATGAGTATGCGGCATTGTATCTTTACTTTTCGAAAACTCCCCGCTTATTGAAAAAATTTTAAAAAGGATCAGTTAATGGATTTGCTGAAACAAACGGAATAGTCACTGATTTTTGAGAAAGTTTATAAAATTTCTTCTTACGCTTAGGAAAATTTACTACGTGAAATTACATTTTTAATTTCTTTGGATAGAAATAAAATTCAGGAATAAATTGAATCAGACATAGCTAAAATTAACAAATTTTAAACCGGGCATGAGGAAGCTAACCTTTGATAAGGCACAATAACTCTTCGCATCAGTGCTACAATACAAGAAATTGTAAGGGAAACAAATATGAAACAGAACAGTCAATAGTCATGATATTTTCTGATGTCAGCATTTCTTTTCCTATGTATATACAAAACACACAACAATGAATGAAGTGTCACACGGAAAGTTTTTCACAGGTTATTGACAAAATTCACTTACACTTCGTTAAAATATGTCGTTTGATTAAGACTTGCAGTTATTTGAAAATTAATGAAAAAAACTTATCAGCTAATCTCAAATATTGCCGTGCACAAAGCTTCGCACGGGTTCACTGGTATAAGCATGTGTCAATAAGTCAAAATTTACTGCAGCCCTCCTTATAACTGTTTTATGTTATTTCGCATTTTAATCCTATATGTTATATATAATTATGATGCTACTCGATATATTAATTTCAATAAGATAAGTATCATTTTAATTATATAAGCATGTAGTTGTAAATATGTTATATGCATTACCTAGGTATTAATTTTAGAGCTGTAGATATGAAAGTATTTCTGTGACTTCTAAAACACTTTACATACATATTAATTCCTTTACAGGACATGTTTTAGGGTGAATGAACAGGGTGGATCCAGGACCCCTTGAAAAGTGTGGATCCAGGGTACAGCGCCAATGTCTTGTTGTATATAATTTTATGTTAGCATTATATACATTACACGGTTGTACGGCAAAATTGTAATTTTCGCTTTATGGATACGATGCACAGTGTTGCGTTTTGACGATATAGGTGGACAAAATTATTGCGTTGGAGTTTAGTTAGGTTTTGCTTATTTTTCGAATGTATCACTAATAAAATGTTCAAACAGTGATAATTATTTATATTATTATTATTATTATTATTTATATTATTATTATTTATATTATTATTATTATTATTATTTATTAAAGGTGGTTTAAAAGTGGTTTAAAATTGACTAGGAAGATTTGAACAAAACATATATATACTTACACTCTAAGTTAATATAACTTAATGATTAAATACTAATTAAAATAATAATAATAAGGTTTAACTGGTCTACCAGGGTGGCTTTTATTTAAGATTTTTTCGTTTTCTATTGTTTGAATAACGCAATCCGGTAGGTGAAAAATTCCTTGAAACCAGGCGGAATTGTATTGATAAAAACGTTGTCTATTTCTTTCCAATTTAGACCATTTTTGTTGAATTTGAAAACAAAATGTCCGGACATGTGATTTCAGGCTCTTAAAAAAGTCTTCAGTTAACTGAGGATTCCCCAGTTTTTCCAACAAAAATGAAAGAACAGCTTCGAATTTGCTTTTCTTTGGGGTGGAAACCCATAAGTCAACAAGAGATTGCCAAGAAATTTGTGTAGTCACGCTGAAAAAATAAAAGTTTTAAAATAAAAACATATTTTTTAAAAATAAGCTTTTATGTTTTGTGTGACTCTGAAAAAAATATATTTGCTACACATATTGTTTTCAGTTGAACAAATGCTGTTCTATAAATCAATAACCTATATAAATTTTATTGAATTTGAAATAAAATTTTTGTTTATAGACGATGATGCATTCGAATTATTATTTGTGTGGCCCTTAAGAGACATATAGCTTCTGCTCACTTTATTTTCACTTTATAAGATGGTATTGTGCATCTCGATAATCTAAATTAATTTTGTTGAAATTGAATTGAAATTTGTGTTTATAACTAACAATCCTTCCACAATCTTTTGTGTGTCCCTGTAAAAAATGCATAATTGCTACGTTCCTTAAATTATAATATAATTAAATTATCATGTAAAATACGCATGTAAGCCAATCTTCAGCTCAATCCGATAATTATAAGTGGATTAAAATTGATTTTCAAGATTTAAACTAAACTTTTGTGTAGCCCTGTAGATACAGTATAACTTCTACTTTCCTCAAAATACAATAATATTGTATTGTCATTGAAACTACATATGAATTGGAAGTTTTCGATTAATCGAATAATCGGAAGTGGTTTAAAATTAACTTGCAAGATTTAAACTAAACTTTTGTGCAACCCTGTAGAAATAGTATAACTTCTACGCTCATCAAATTATAATAATATTGTATTATCATTAAAACTACACATGAATTCAAAGTTTCAGATCAATCGGATAATTAAAAGTGGTTTAAAATTGACTTGCAAGATTTTCACTAAATATAATACATACACTGAAAGTTAATATAAATCTGGTTTATTGATAAAAACTTTACGATACGCAATCTTTCGCAGGCGTTTTCTTAAATTCCCAATACTTTAGGAATAACACTTTTATTTAAAAAAAATCTTATTGCTTAATAATGCTTAATAATGTATTAAAAGTCAAAATAAAGTTTATCAACAACAACATGAATCATCCAAAAACACAATTTCTGAAGAAAAAATAACCACTTAAACTGGCTTAATGTCGCTTTTTAAATTCCTACTATTAGCTCACACTCTCTCTATATATATCTTGTTCTAAGTTTCAATCGTTAATAAAATATTTTCTATTTATCCACTCAAGTTCAAATTAATTTTTTTAAACTTGTAGTGGATGACACTTTATGTTAATACAGTTTTTTCAAATATTAATTTATTAATTAAATTTCATTAAATAATTTTAGTTTTAAATGGGAGAAAAAAATTCCTCCCATTGTTTTCATAAATGAAATGAATGATTTATCTCAAATGAGTGATGCCACAGAAATAAAATACCGCAACGATTATTATAAAATAATGTTCAATAAAGATAACGTGGAACATTAATGCTGCACGGGTTTGTTTATTTTATATATTTATGATTAAAAAGTAGGAATTGACTTAAAAAAAAATTATATTACTTGTTTCAAACAACAGTTGGTTAAAGCTTACCTTGACAAATATGTAATATGTTCAGTAAACTCGTGCTTTCCCATTAAACAGAATAGTTAAGACGTGCTTTCGCATTTGGGGAAATAAATGTAACCGTTGAAACACCCTCAAACCAATTGCGCAAATGTCTTCTTTACGGTCGAAATTAATCGACACCACGAATTTTTTCGACGAAAATCGTACGGATCTCGACAAAAGAGACATTCAGCTACCAGATCATGCGGTCTTGTTAAATTCCGAGAATATCGGAAAAATGAATTTTGTCCACCTAGATCATCAAAACGCCGCACTGTGCGCTGGTCTAAATGTTTCTGAATCCCTGTTTTAGACAAAATAAAATCGAAGTACGGATCGCCATTTAAAGGCACTTGGGATCCCTACGCCTGCCCATTACATTAGGCGGTGGGTTGGCTTTACACATATACCTATATTTACCTGCTATTTTTTTTAAAGGATTCAACTATGCTACAATATATCATGCAGTTTAAAAATATAATTTGTTTATTTCATTTTCAAAATAGGTTTTATTCGTATATAGCAGAATTTTTATTATATGCAAAAATGTTTATTTATCGCGTAATGCAAAACTTATTATGAGAAAGAAGTGTTTACTAATTAACATAATAAGGAATAACTCTATATTGGGGAATAACTCTGTACAGTTTTTAACACTTTCCAACCTAGTTGAAAAGTGTTTATGACTTATGTTTGTCCGTCCATCTGTCCGTGCTATAACCCTCGTAAATATTCTCGGATTGCCTTGAAATTTTTATATGTTATTGTCGTTTAATATAACCTGATCCCTATTGAAAATGAAGTGTGTAGCATTTATTGTTTATTTACAAGAACAGTCAAAAGTATTCCGTTACATTACAGTCAATGGGAAAAAATCGTTTCAAGTGCATTTTGATGATGTTATGCCTTTTGAAATATGATGAAATTTGTCTACAATTATGAAGTGCACCAAAATATGTTTTTTGTAAAATACTAGGTGCAAATTTGGGTTATTGATTTACAGGGTCACACAAAAGAATTGTGTTACACAAAGTTCTACGGGGAAAATTCGTTTGGAGTGTACTTTACTGATGTTTCACTATTTCAAACATCATTAAATTTATATGCATTACTGAGGTGCACTATAAATTGCTCAGTGAAAAGTATGGTATACATTGCGTTTATCGTTCATTTACGGAGACACACAAAAGAATTCGGTTACAGTCTTAGTGCGATAATGCGCTATACTATATTACTACTAATGTGTTATATGTGATAAGTGCGTTTTCAAGTTTGGTTTAAGTTTTAAAATTTAAATAAATGTTCATATAATACGTGGTGTGTATAAATTCTGTTGATCATATACAAGGCTACACAAAGGAATTCGTAACTATTTCTGACTATGGGAGTGAATTATTTAAGGGTATTTTTAATTGTGTTACGAATTTTCCTGCTGAAATACATTTAATAGACTAATAGAAGTTTGTGGAATATAAATATATTCATATCAAGTCTATATAAAGAACAGGATACATTGTCGTTTATTGTTGGTAATTGCTGCAAGTAAATTTGAAGTTGCCTTATGCATTTTTTGCCTGAATTAATTTTTAACTTAAAATATGGTGCGTACAAAAGTATAAAAAATATACAGGCCTCTACAAAAGATTTCGAGTGCATTTCCATCGAATGACGAAAACTGCTAAATATACATTTTCTAACTAAACTAAATTTTATCATGCTATGTCATCATCATCATCATCAACCGTTTTCAATCCACTGCTGGATGTAGGTCTCCCCCAGATTTTTCCATTGTTGCCTGTCTAGTGCTTTAGTCATCCAATTAACACCGGCCACTTTTCTGATTTCGTCACTCCATCTTACTTGAGGTCGTCTTCTTGGCCGTTTTACATCTCTGGGATACCACTGTAGGGTGTTTGTGCTCCATCTATTGTCTTGTCTTCTTGCAATGTGCCCAGCCCATTTCCATTTTAGCCGTTTAATTCTCTCGATGATGTCAAAAACTTTCGTCTGACTTCTTATCCACGTTATTCTCTTTCGGTCTCTTCTGGTTATGCCTAGCATACATCTTTCCATACTTCGCTGTGTTGTTTGTAATCTTTGTACCATCCGTTTTGTTAGTGTCCAAGTTTCTGCTCCATAAGTTAGTGCAGGCAAAACACATTGGTTAAACACCTTTCTTTTCAAACAAAGAGGCATGTTACTCTTCAGAATAATATTGTTCTTCCCAAAAGCACTCCATCCATTTCTTATTCTTCTATTGATTTCATTCATGATACTGTTGTCTGATGATATTTCTTGTCCAAGGTACACATAACTTTCAACATTTTTAATCTCAGTGTTGTTGTAGACGATTTTCTTTTTTGATGCAAATGAATTGAACATCACCTTAGTCTTTTCCAAATTTATTTTTAATCCCACATTAATGCTAGCTTCTGCCAAATCTTTTAGCATATTTTGCAATTCTTCAGGGCTATTACTGAAAATTAAAATGTCATCAGCAAACCGGAGATGGCTTAAATATTCCCCATTTATTCTAATCCCTTTGTTTTCCCAATCCAGCTTCTTGAAAATACTTTCTAAGACAGCAGTAAAAAGCTTAGGCGAAATGGTGTCTCCCTGTCTTACTCCTCTTCCAAGCTTGATCTTCGCTTTTCCTTTGTCCAAACGGATGGTGGCTGTTGCTTTCTTGTAGATCTTTTTTATGATATTGATATAAGGTTTGTCTATACCAATGTCCTCCAGAGAAGTAATTACTGCAGATGTGTAGACCGAATCAAATGCATTTTCATAATCAATAAAGGCAAGGCAGAGACGTAAATTATATTCTTTATGTTTTTCTATAACTTCCCTTACTGTTTGAATATGATCCATTGTGCTAAATCCACTTCGAAATCCTGCTTGTTCTCTAGGTTGAGCTGAGTCCAGAGCTGATTCAAGTCTTGTCGTTAAAACTTTGGTGAAAATTTTATAAATCACTGACAGTAAGCTGATTGGACGGTAGTTTTTAATGTTTTCCTTTTCTCATTTCTTATAAAGTAACACCATCACAGCATTATTCCAATCTTCTGGTACATCTGATTTCTCGAGACATTTGGAAAACAGTATGGCTAGCATTTTTGCAAATTCTTCTCCTGCTTCTTTGATAAGGTCAATTGTAATTCCATCTTCGCCAGGGCATTTACCTTTTTCCATGCCTCTAATGGCTTGTACAACTTCATCTGTCATCACTGGGATTATCTCTTCAGTTTCTGTTATGTTTACTAGTGGATCACGTAGGTTGATTTCCCTTTGATCTTCATATTTATATAGATCGTTATAGAATTTTTCGACAATGTGTACTATTTCATTATTGATTTTGGTGATTGTTCCATCTGCTCTCTTCAGTGCAAAAATACCTTTTCTTCCAACACACAGTTTGCGCTTAGCTGATTTTAAACTTTTGTTATCTTCTAGAACTTTTTTGACAAGATCACAGTTAAATTTTCTGATATCTTCTGTAACACATTTTCTTACCGTTTTACATAATTCTGCATATTCAACTCTTGATTTAGGATAGTTTTTCTTCATTTTAAATTCTCTGCGTTTCTTCATCAATCTTCTTGTTTCTGCTGTTATTTTCTTTGTTTGCTTTACTTGTACTTCACCAGCTATCGTCCTTGCAATTTCTTGTAGAGTATTTGTTATTTTCTTGTTCACTACTGTAACATCTTGTTCTTCTTCTAAGATTGATTGAAGTACTTGAAAACGATTTTTAAGTTCTAAATTAAATTCTTCTTTATGTTTCTGGAGATTTATAATATCGACTGTTTAATAGCCTCTGCTTGTTAACTAGGAGAAGACCCTTTAAATGCCTCAGAGGAGGACTTAAAGGAATCGACTGGGAGCAGAGACTTAATGTCCAATCCGCACCTTCCATCGGTGCAGCCTGTTAGTACTCTTGCCTAGTGCATGGGGAACGAACGCGGATGGGCTTCCTCCAACCCTCTTGGCCAGCGTGGAGGAATTTGGCCACCTCCCCCCCCTTATTTTACCATGCTATGTAGTATATGCAAATATATAGATCGTATACACGGCAGCGCAAAATAATTCGACTAATTTTTTAACTGCGGAAGGTAATTGCTAAAAGTGGATTTTTATATGTGTTATACGTTCCTAAAATGTTTACTACGTATCTTCTTTCACCTTATTTAATGGTGAAGTTTCGTTACAGTTTTATGAATGTGATGAAAAGTGTTTCATAATCTATGCTTGACGTATAATTTTTCGTTCTTATTTTTTTTTAAGTTTCAGTTATTAATGATTTTTGTAACTGCATTTTTTTTTGTTCTTTTAAATTTAGATAAATTTTTTATTTGGTAAACCCCCTTTCGTTGAACTCTGCCAGCCCAAATGCTACGCCAGTCTTGGATCTCAAATGCATAAAACATATATGTCAGTCAAGTGCATTTTTTTTAACTTTCTAAAATTTTGTTATAGGCGTCATTATTATTATATTTTTAATGTAATCACCATTATAAAAAAAATTGTGTTATTAGATTGCAAAAAAAAAGAAAAAAACTCAATTTATTGTTTGATTTGGACATTCACTTTCTTCACAAACTTCTAAATTTTACATAATTTTGGAATATTAACGCTATCAAGTAATATAAATGAAATCTGCTTAACTCATGGTATGGCGCGGTAACTGTTTGGGCTACCACTTTTTTGAAACAAAAATCTCAATTTTAGATTTCTTTTGAAAATACAGTCAAAACTTACTGCGTGGTTGACTTTTCTTGCAATACCACCGAGATTATTGTTTTAAAATAGTGATACCCAAAATTTTGACAGTGCCGACCTCTGTTTCATACCTGTGTCTTTCCTTCGATTATTTTTTTTCGTTTTTCAAACTTAGTTTTTCGATAAATATTTTATATCAAGTGTGTATTTTGTTATTTTTAAAAAGAGCTCATATTTGTAAAACTGTTCGTATAAAACCTGTTATTTGTTCAATTTTGGCATTAATTTTAACACAGATATTGAAAATAAGAAAGGAAGTTCAGCAACTAAAACTTCTGAAAGCTCTACTTTTTAAATTCTTGACGTCTCGTTATTTTAACCTCTACCGCTGGCTCTCATCATGAAGATTGTTGTTTTAAAATGGTGGTAACCAAAACTTTGTCCGTGTGGACCCCTGTCTTAGCTTAGTCCATTCGATAAATTATTTTCGTTTTTCAAACTTAATTTTTGAATAAATATTTCATCTCATGTATGTATGTTGTTACTTTTAAAAAAAGTTCAGATTTGTAAAACTTTTCATAAAAAACTTGTTATTTATTCATTTTCGACGATAAATTTTTAACCCAGATATTAAAAGTAAGAAAAGAAGTTCTACCACTGAAACTTCTAAAAGCTCTACTTTTCAAATTCTTGATATGTCTCGTTTTTTTAACCTCTACCGCTGGGCTTTAACAACGAAGATTATTGTTTTAAAATAGTCGTACCCAAATTCTGTCCGTGTCGAACTCTGTCTTAGATTAATGCATTCGATGAATTATATTCAATTTGCAAACGGAGTTTTTCGATAAATATTTCATCTCAAGTATGGATGTTGTTATTTTAAATGAAAAGAAATCCTGACGGCTCGGCCTACAGGCACAGGTAGATTTCGAAGACGCAGACCGTGGGGCACCTGTTTATTGGGAATTGCAGAAGGAGGACCTTTTGCTATGATGCGGAAGTTGGAATTGCCCACTTCAAAATCTACCTGTACCTATAGACGAATCTAGCAAGGATTTGTTTGTTTTTAATACTTTTTAATTTAATTTTTAATTTATTTATTTTGCTGTAGTTGGTTCTATAAAAAACAATAAAAGTTGGTCACAGGTGTTACAATAAAAGTAAAAGGTGTCACAATAAAAGTTGTAGATAATACTAAGAAGATTTATAATAAATTTAAGCGGATTTGATATCTTGTGAATTGAAGAAGTTATGAATTTTTTTCTTCTTACACTTATTTCTCCCCCCCCCCCATTGAGGCCATTTTTAATTATATCAAAAATCTGTCATACAAAAATTTGTGGCCCTTTTCCTAGAATTAATAATAACTTTAAACAGATTCAATATGTATCATAATTAAGAAGTTATGGGTTATTTTTCTGTTTTCACAACCCCTCTCCCCCCCCACACACACACTGGTCCGATTTTGCCCATTAACGAAGTTGACCGAGATTTTATGCCCCTTAATTGTATGTATCAGTTTGGAAGAGATTTATGTACAATTATGCAAGTTACCATGTGAACCATAAAAAATTGATATAGACAGAAAGAAAGATAGATTGATTGATTGATAAGATTTTGAACCTGGGGCGTGGTTTTGGGTTCTAGGAGTTATGATCGGCGTAGATCTGCAAAAAATATTCAAACATTCCAACATACAAGACAATGTCATAGGTAATATTTCTTAAGAAATCTACCTAAAAGGAGTTCAGATTTGTAAAACTTTTCTTAAAAAACCTGTTATTCATTCATTTTCGACAATTAATTTTTAACCCAGATATTGAAACCAAGAAAAGGAGTTTCACCATTAAAATCTCTGAAAGCTCTACTTTTCAAATTCTTGACATATCTCGTTATTTTAACCTCTACCGCTAAATAAGTCTAAAAGGAAATTGAATTGGAATAAAAGAAAAACAAAATTTCTGGTTACTAAAGCAGATTGACTGTAATTCATTATTAAGGTTTTTTATTATTATTATTGTTAATTGACGAAATTAAAGAGGTTGTGATTTATGTATTTAATGAATATATTTTAGTAAAATAAACATTTCTATTTTCTTAAATGTGAGACATTTATGTAGCCAAAATTATCACTTTGTTCGAATTCTAGTTACTTTCTAGACATGAAAGTAAATTTAACATTATTTTAGGGTATAAACACTGTCAAATCCCTTAATCACAATATCCTTATACTAGTTCATTTCTAAATATTTTCGATAAATATTTCATTTCAAATATACCGTTATTTATTAAGAAAATCTTTATTTGTTATGCTCTTCGGAGAAAACTGTTACTCATTTTTGATGATTAATTTTAATCCTTGTATTGAAAATAAGAAAAAAAAAATCTTTCAAAGTTGAAACTCTTCTCAAATTCTCAATACGTCTAAGAAACATTTTAACCGCTTTCGTTAAATAACTCTGAAATTAAATTCAGTCTGCGTAAAAGAAAAAATAAACTTTCTGATTAGTAAAGCAGGGCAAATATAAACTAAAATTAGCATTCAACTAATGCAGTTTTAAGCTCAACAAACTTCTCCTAATTTCGAAAAATTTACTCTTTCTTTTAAAACTTACCGCAACAGTAAATGCATATTCATGAAATAAGTAAGATTAAAACATTTTGCTTGCTAAGTATTGAGATAAGCATATTTAAAATTCGAAAATGTTCCTGAGATGTCAAATTTTATTCATTCTCTAGCTTATATATTACTAAAAGTGCGCATTCTTTCTAAAAGTGCATTATATCAATCAACTAAGAGTTTCGATGTGCTTAAAACTTTGAGGTTATATCAAGCGGGATTAGATATATTTTTTAATAAAAATATCGAATTATTTTAATACCATAAGATCCGTGCGACATTTTCGCACAGCAGTCTTTTGGATTACTTGCTGATACTGCAATTTTTATTAAAAGAACGTATTTTAAAGAATGTGAGTGTACCGTATAAAAGTCTATTCCAAAATCTTTTGTACATTACACCTCATTCAACGTTGTGCATTTTCAATGTGCATAGGTTATGACATTATAAATAACTATAAGAAGTCCAACACGGGCTTCTCGGGTTACAGAATGTAGGTGAAATCCTTTTATTATTACTATTATTATTATTATTATTATTGAAAACTTTTATAGATTTTTTCACATTTAATATTTTTTTAATTGCCTGCTAACAACACCAAAAATAATTTTTATATGAAAAATAGCGATTATGTATTGAAATAAAGTTTTGAAATTTATTAAAAGAGATACTTTTCTGGTATGTAAGCCGGAAACAATTGCTGTACAATTTATATTAGTTTGAGTACAAAAGGAAAAACGGGTTTACTTTCCGTAATCGTCTGCATGCGATAGCGATAGCTTAAAAAAATCATGCTTGAAAATTATTTTAAAATTATTTAAAATTAAAAAAATGAGTAAATTACGATACAGTTTCTGAACAAATTGAAAGTATATCCCCCCCCCTCCCCCCGTATTCGATGATGTAAAAATTTAAATTGAGCAGTGTTTCTAAGTTTAAAATATTTCAGTAAAAACGGAATTCAATCGTCTGGTGTTGCTAAAATCGATATTACGTCAGCGTAAAGCGCGGTCACGTTTGTCCTTCATAATATAGATGTATATCAATAGCGGCTCCTCTATTAGAGCACATGAATACACCGAAAGAAAAACGAAGAAATAAATTAACAAATAAAATAAAATATTATTAATCACATTTATCCATTTATCAATTTCCAGGATGATTTAAGTACGCTCTCCCCCCACCCAGTCATATCTTTTAAATACGTACATAGGAAGATGTTACATTTACTGTAATCAAAAACGGAAGTTTCGTAAATATTACTGCACCCATGACATAAAGTTTCGGAAATGGAACAGAGTAGAAAAAAGTACATAAGAAAAGTATTCATGAAGCTATTTTATCATAAAAGCTTTATTAAAAATATTTTTAATACACATCGTGTACTTAAAAAAAATTATTGGAATGGCCTTGGCATGTAAATCATTTATCAAAAGACATTTCAGTAGTTTACTCAATCTTGTAGAATTAATCACTAATATTCGTTTTTTTTTTCTTTTCGGCAGTGCTGATATTGAACAACAAACTTTACATTTCTGTAAATAATACAACCGCCTTACCGTTACTGTTTTTACTACTGACGAACCGTTTTACAAAGTCAAAATCCCAGAGCAGCTCCGAAGTTAGAGTGAGATCTTTCAAATCATACTCATCTGACGCGTCGTCAGTGTTTCCGGTTACAAAATGCATAAATGAGACAAAATTTTGGCCGGGGACGCAAAAACGTAACGTATAACTGAGGGAAATGTACAACTCAAAACGTATAACTCAGTTAATTTTTAATGGAAAGTGGCCAGAACCACTGAGTTGAAACGTTAACTGAGGGAAACGTACAACTCAGGTAACGTATATCTGGAGTTCCACTGTAATTACCTTCGAAACCAGCTTAACGAAAGCGGCGTGAGGCAAACACGCCGCTCATATCTTTCCATTCGCACAATCTTCAGTGTACGAAAGCTCGAATATTTCTCCACTTCTTTCTTGATTGTTGTTTATCCGAAATCCCTTGGTTCCCTTGGTATCCCTTGGTTTCTTATATTCAGTTAGTTAGTTTTTAGGTGCGTTCGTAATTATATAAATATGTAGCACCTATAGTCCTCGTTTAGTCCATCCGTTCGTCCGCAAATAACAGATCAAAAACTATCCAACCGAATGGTTTGAAATTTAATGTATATAATCGTTGCAGAATTTTGTCGAGTCATTTCAAATTTTACGAAAATCGAATCAAAACATAAAAAGATATTAATAAAAATTTTCTTCACTCTATTAAATTCTATCATACGTAATCTGTATAATAAAAGCGCTAGTCATGTGACTGAGGAAAACAAATATTGGCTAACCACTTCTTTTATCATATGCCAGGCAGCCATTTTTATTCAAAATTATTTTTTTTTTCTAATAAAATTGCATAAAAGTTACATTTTTTTTTAAAGATCGTTAGAAAAAATTGTTTGCTTGAAGGATGAGTTACATTAAAAAATGTATAGATTCTGAGATAGCTTCAGTGGAAATTAGGTTAATAGCTGAATATCTCAATCCATTAAAGTAAATAAACACAAGAAATTCCTTCATCGTAAGTCACAGAAATATTAAACTATGGATGCAATCATTCGCAAAGCAAGATCTCCATGGTGAATTTTGCAGCGGTGTCTGGTGGCGAAAAAAAAAATTCGCCTGTGTAAACGTAATCAAAAAAAAAAAAGTATATATTGGAATGACCGGACGAAAGTTTAAAGACAGGTTAAAATCGCACACAGGTGATATCAAGTTTAATAGACCAGCCAGAGCGTTATCGATACTGAACCAGAAGAAGAATTTAAATATCTGTTTTAATAAAACAAGAATCGTTATCCCTACGTCCCTATCGTATCTGATTAATAAAAGAATCAATAGAGATTTTAATTAAAGGAAAGCAAATAGTTAATGATAATCTGTAACATAACACACCGAATATATGTAATAAATTTTTGAACAATACAAATAAAGTGTAATCTTGAAAGAGAAGTTTTAGGAAAGTAAGCAGCCCACAATAGGATAAATAGACTTGCATTAATATCCACCCAAAAGCGAAGAAAAGCAAAGGCGTTTAGTAGCCCTGATGATGATCACATTTGTGATCGAAAGTACTCGGCGAGGGATATTAAAGTTTTAAGTTTTTAAAACTGATTTTATGTGTAGCAATAATTTTTTACATAATGTGACATTTTTTTAAGTAAATAAATGAACCTTTTAAACAAGATGATTGTTTTTTAATTTGCTTAATCCGAGGTGAATGTGACATTCCATATATACATATATATATATATATATATATATATATCTTATGATATATAAATATGATATATATTTTACGATATATAAATATATATATATCTTATGATATATAAATATGATATATATTTTATGATATATAAATATATATATATATCTTATGATATATAAATATGATATATATTTTATGATATATAAATATATATATATATGTAAATATGAAGAGTTATTCAATAAAGGTGATTACTTTCAATAAAAGAAGACACTTTAAATTAATTAAGATGTTATATTAAACTATTTACACTACTATGTACAAAAATATAATAACAAGCTCTAATCGTCGTTCCAATACATCTTCTCTATTACACTTCTGTTATACTTCGTTTAGCTACAGTCACTACGTATTGTTCCTTCCGAATCAACTCGTCTTCTCATTCTGGCGGGGAGTTTTTCCGCTGAAGCCTTGGTGGCGCTGTCGTCTGTTCTTATTAAAAGAAGGCGGCGCTGTTGTCCACCGCGCTAGAACTCTGCTTGGATGTACTGTTGCCATTCTGACACTCGGCCATTCTGCATGCCATGACCTCATGGCGACGTTGCCAGGAACTGAAAATTGAAAAGGAAAAAAAGCAACAGCAAGGGAAAAAAAACAGTTTTTTTTTTCAAACAAATATATATAGCAACTGATGAATATTGGTGATGATTTTTCTTTGTTCGTCTTCATCGTCATCAGACCGTCTTAGATAGTCTTAAAAATTCGTCGTCATCTTATAGTCCTAACATTCATCTTAAAATCACCTTATCATCTTAATATTACCACATATTCGTCGTACGAATTTAACTGAATATATCATTTCGTCTTGCTGTATACATGTTAAAATTTTTCATAAACTGATCTTCGTAAACCAAATTGAAATGAAATAAATATTAATACATATACACTTGAAAATAAAATAATAATAGAATCTTTCTTGACAAAAATGGAAAACACAAAAATATACTTGAATAATAAAATGATAGACGTCGTGTAATAATATAAGACAAAAATATAGAAAATATGTACAGTATAAGAATTAAAAAAAAGCGTTGAATTTCATCTTCTACGTGGTTGACCACGGTTTCATCATATCAATTGACAGCACTAAACACCACATTAACATCGTTACAAGATGTTTCTTCTGAATGATCTTTTTTTTTTTCTTTTACGTCTTATCTAATTATTCGTCTTACGTCTCTCTTTTTTGTTCTTAGGCTTCTTTCTTCTTTCATCACAATTCATATTCACAACTAGATAAAGTTTCGTCATTTCTTCGGAATGAAACATCATCTTCAGAATCAAGGGGTTTGTCTGGATCGATACCATACTTGTCAAAATCGGTAAAATTGTCATCTACGGAAATTTCGGTGTCATCTTCAGAATTTACATCAAATTTACTTCTACTTTTTTTCAGGAGAGAGTTTCTATCACCAGGCTTCTCTTTATTAAATTTTAGTTTCCATTTGTTAACTACAAAATCTTCAAAAGAATTTTTGTCTGATTCATCTTCAAAGTCATCTGATGGTTTATAGACAGCTTTAATTTTAGAAATATTAGTAATCAATTTCTTATTACTTGACATTTTCTTAATTTTTCTCAAATGCTCTTCATTTTTTACTTCTAAATTCGTTTTGTTTTCATTTTTGGAGAAACATGCCATTTTTTCTTTATTTTCAAAATCTGCGTAATCTGAATCATTCTTGAGATTTTTAGAATTGTTACTTCGCTTAATTTGTTTCTTAAGTGTAATAAATTCTTGCATCAAATTTTCGAATTCTTCCTGGGAATTATCTAACTCTCTTTGAATTCTTCTTTTGGAATCTTTTATTTTGGAACAGTCGTCTTCAGATTCTTCTAACTGCTTTTCTAATTGTTTAGAACGATGTTTGGCTTTCTCTAAACGTACTTTATATCCTTCAGAACATTTTCTTTCTTCATCTAATTGGGATTTTATATCGTGAAGGCGCCTCTCTAATTTTCTGTGTGATCTGGCGATCTCTTGCCTTTCTGCTACTTCTTGTTCTAATTTAATTTCCATCTCACACAACTGAGATTCTAAGGATGTTATCGTAATTGTTGTTTTTGCTTTTTCCGACAAAAATGCTTCTTTTAATTCAAGTACTTCTGTTTCTAACATTTTATAGTTTATTTCGACTTCTTTAACCTGGGCAATCAAATTTTGATTTTCTGAGCGTAATTCTTGAATTTCTGTGATAGGATAGTTAAATGGCAAATTTTTGTTCTTGTTTTGAATTCGCGAGGAACTATTTTGGAGTGTGGCAGAATTAGGGTTAAATTTAGAAGTTACCATTACATCACTTGAATTAATAACATGAACCAAAGAATTGTTAGAATCATTTTCATATTTATTTATTTTTACAACATTGCCAGAAATAATTAGAATACCTTGATTAATTACGTCAGTACCAATAATCATATCAAAATCAATGGAATTATCATCAATCACAAAAACAGAGGTTTGAAATTTAGAATCATCGATTTCGATTTCTGCTTGAAAAGAACCAAATGAGATGTATGAATTTTTACCAAATCCAGTTAAACGCATATCTGTTGCTTCTAATTTTACAAAATCTTTAATTTTATTATAATTACTTCTTTTCAAAATTGTGCGTTGGCTACCAGTATCAATTAACGAAAGTAAATTTAATGAATACAGCTTAACATCTTTAAGAATTAAATTTTGAGAACTCGTTACAACATTCACTTGAGAACAATCATTCGAATTTTTTACATCTTTTGTTTTATCACACTGAAATGATTTGTGACCATACACATTGCAAGAAAAACAGAGGGGACCTTTATCTTTATTTCTACAGTCTATACTCACGTGATTTTTTTGGCCACAATTGTAACAGAACTTAACAGTATGATTTTTGGAATTCTGGGAATTAAATGATGACTCAGCATTATCAGGTTTAACTTTAAATTTAGGAACAAATTGTTCATTGTGTTTCGGTTTTTCATCTTGAAAATGACGCTTATTCTTGAGAAAATCATGCCGAATTTTGTCGTAAATTTTTTACTTTTGTTTAAATTCTATGATAGTTTTACATTCATAAAGGATAGATTTCTGAAAAACAGAACCAGGGATACCTTTAATTATGTATTGCATAAGAGCAGAATCTTCTATATTACCGCGTGAACCCAATTGCTTCATGATTAGAAAATATTCATCCAATGACTCATTTTCATTTAATTTTCGCGCATTTAAAATTTCATGTAACCCAGCAGAATTATATAATTCACCAAATTCGGAAAGAAGCAACTCTTTCAACTTATTCCATGAATTTATGTGACTCTCTGTTTGAACTAATAATAGCGCTTTACCTCTTAAGAGCCTACAATAGTCACGCGAAGAAACGCTCACGCTAATGTTAAGTCTATGGGAAGGTTATCGCGCGTTTTCTCGCTCGCATTTTAATATTTTTAAATAATTTTTTTTTTCATAGGATAGCTGAGACCAATCTACAACGTTGTTAGTTTTTACTTTTTCGATTTCTGTTTTAGTTTATTTCTGAGGACCAACTCAATAGTTAGATCTGGTAAAAATCGAGTTGTTGTGTCTTTTAAACTCTTATAAAATCGATACCAGCAAAATTAAAAAAAAATTTAAGAACTAAGAACGATAGCTCAGGGTTTAAGCTTTCCAAAAATATGCTTTTTATAATTCTACTGCAATTACAGCGAGTATAATCACGGGATAACTTTGAGAAAAATTGAGAAAAAATCTGAATTAATTATATGCGGACTGCCTCCAATCGGGTACGCCCACTGGGATTCTGTGATTGGACAAAGCATTCTCTGAACTCTGTAGATACGCCCCTCGGAAAAACCTCACCGCGATAATGGCTATATGTTTTTCTGATATATATATTTTTTTCTGTATGTATATCCACGCAAAACTTTAGAAGGGATACTCAAAATTTAATTTTTTTTTTTTCTTTTGATGGAAAAGTATATCTTTCCAGTTGACTGTAAGCAATAAGTTTATTTTTCTGAATATTTACATTGCTTTTTTCTTTACTTTATAATTTTTAACGTTCGTAACAATTGACTAATAGCCCCAGAGCGGACTTGGGGAGACTCCAGGGGAGGGGGGGAAGTGTTCATTGGTTAAGTATAAAAGGGGGAGGGTTAGCCCCCCCCCCCTTGAATTTGATAAATGAGTTTTTCATGCAGAATTATCCAATTTTCTTCAAATTTTGTACATAGGTTCATCGTGATAAGGTACTTTTCTGATTAGATTTAGGAGTTCATTGGTTAAGTATAAAGGGGGAGAACGGGGGCTAACACCCCTTACTTTAGATAAGTGGGTTTTTCATACAGAATTATCCAATTTTCTTCAAATTTTGTATATAGGTTCATTCTGATAAAGCGCTTTTCTGATTAGTTTTGGGGGTTCACTGGTTAACTATAAGGGGGGAGGGGTATGATTCTCCCCTTAATATATTGTCGATTTCTTTATTTTTCGAGGGGCTTATTTCAAATTCTTTGAAATAAGAGTATAATATACAATTAGTGTGAATAGCCTGTGAGTTCAATGCCCTCAGTTTAACTGGGCAGTTTTCCTTTTGTATTTCTTTCATTTACAGTGCCACACAAAAGTATTCTTTTACATGATGATCTACGGGGGAAAACTATTTGCAGCATATTTTAATTATGTTACGCCATTTCAAATATAATGAAATGGATATAAATTATTGAGGTTTACAAGAAGACACTTGTTATGCGAAAAGCATTTATCATTCTTTTACAGGGACACACAAAATATTTCGGGTATAATAGTGTGTCCGAAATATTGCTTAAAAGCCATAATTTGAAGTAGGACTTTAGTTAGGTATGCGTTTAACTAAATTTTTGAATGCTATGAGTTATGTATAAATGCTACAGATCATATACAGGGCTAAACAAAAAAATTTGTAAGCATTACGGTGCAGCAGCGTAAATTGATTAAAATGGGTTTTTAATCGAGTTACGAATTTTGAACGTGAAATATATTTAGTATACCAAGGAAGGCTTGTGGAATATAAATAAAATCATATACAGGACCACGCAAAGAACTGAATACATGGCTGACTATGTATGATAATTCCTGGAAGTGTGATTTCAGCGTATATATATTTTTTTCTGTATGTATATCCACGCAAAACTTTAGAAGGGATACTCCAATTTTAATACTTTTTTTTTTCTTTTGATGGAGAAGTATATCTTTCCAGTAGACTGTAAGCAATAAGTTTATCTTTCTGAATATTTACGTGCTTTTTTTTTACTTTATAAATTTTAACGTTCGTAATAATTGACTAATAGCCCCAGAGCGGACTTGGAGAGACTCCAGGGGAAGGGGGGGGAGGGTTCATTGGTTAAGTATAAAAGGGGGAGGGTTAGCCCCCCCCCCTTGAATTTGATAAATGAGTTTTTCATGCAGAATTATCCAATTTTCTTCAAATTTTGTACATAAATTAATCGTGATAAGGTGCTTTTCTGATTAGTTTTGGGGGTTCACTGGTTAACTATAAGGGGGGAGGGGTATGATTCTCCCCTTAATATATTGTAGATTTCTGTATTTTTCGAGGGGCTTATTTCAAATTCTTTGAAATAAGAATATAATATACAATTAGTGTGAATAAGCTGTGAGCTCAATGCCCTCAGTTTAACTGGGCAGTTTTCCTTTTGTATTTCTTTCATTTACAGTGCCACACAAAAGTATTCTTTTAGATGATGATCTACGGGGGAAAAACTATTTGCAGCATATTTTAATTATGTTACGCCATTTCAAATATAATGAAATGGATATACATTATTGAGGTTTACTACAAGACATTTGTTATGCGAAAAGGATTTATCATTCTTTTACAGGGACATATAAATATTTCAGATATAGTACTGTGTCCGAAGTATTGCTTATAAGCCATAATTGGAAGTAGGATTTTAGTTAGGTATGGGTTTGACTAAATTTTTGAATGCTATGTGTTATGTATAAATGCTACAGATCATATACAGGGCTATACAAAAAAAAATTGTAAGCATTACGGTGCAGCAGCGTAAATTGATTAAAATGGGTTTTTAATCGAGTTATGAATTTTGAACGTGAAATATATTTAGTATACCAACGAAGGTTTGTGGAATATAAATAAAATCATATACAGGACCACGTAAAGAACTGAATACATGGCTGACTATGTATGCGATAATTCCTGGAAGTGTGATTTCAGCGTGTATTTGCCTGAATGAAACTATAGCTTAATATGTCGCGTGTACAAAAAGCTTATGTTATATACAGGGCTGTACAAAATAATTCAAGTATGTTTCCATCTATTGGTAGAAACTGTTGAAGATGAATTTCCAACTTTTTTTTTTGTTTTATTTCTAAACTAAACTGCAGCATACTATAGGGTATATACAAATATATAAATTATATACAGGGCTGCAGAAAAGAATTGGAGTACTTTTCCGGCTGTGGATGGTAATTGTTGAAACCTGGTTTTCAAATTTGTTTTGTGTTTTTCTGAAATGTTTACTTAGATAGCTTATTTACCTTATTAAACAGCGATGGTTTGTTAAAGTATTCTGTTAGTGTTGGAAAGTGTTTCACAATCTATGCTTGGTACAGGATTTTACTAATTTTACTAATGAACAAAATTTTAGATAAATAATTAAGATATAGATTGGAAATTGTGGATGAGAAGGGATGTCATCTGCCGACACGACTAGCGTAGTGTCTTCGTTATATTCTGATTATAAAAAAAAATAATTTTTTTAATGATCACGTTAATGTATGCTAGGGTGGTTTTCTTGAACATATTATATTGCGGGTATGGGGAGGGAGGGGGTTAACGCCTTGCTCTGATTTTCACAAAACAAATTCCAAGAAATTTAATATTTTTAGCTTCTAACGTAGCGTTTTTTAAATGTTATGTGTAGAGAATACGGGAAATTTTAAATAACGATTTTCATAAATGTTTAATTTATGTTCCTAATAAAAGTACACAACCCGTATATGCCTGATGGTTACCAACAATCAAAGTAAATGAATTGTTGTTGAGCACTTAACCGAGTGCCCTACAAGCAATCCTACGAGTTTTTTTTATCTAACTGTGCATTCTTATCTCGTGTTCTACGGATTCCCAATCACAACGGCCTTTAGATGATTCGACTTAGTTTTCGTTCGTGATACAGATTTTAGTTCCACCTTCCACCGCCAAGGGCGGCATTATTTTTTAGAGTTCTGTGGTCCTGATTTCGACGGGCATTGGTTCATTCAACTCCTTTAAGCAACGCGTACCCGTGTTGGATGTTCGTATGGGACAAATTGCGCCCCCTGGCGTTGGAATGCGGTACTAAAGGATTATGAGCGCGTGTGCAGCACGCTTGCTATTCGATGCTGGAGGCAGCGGGAACACAATTTGGAGTTTTATTCGGAAGGTGGTTTCTTTAGAACAGGGTGCGTTCCCTAGCGGCGGGAGGTGGAACTAAAAAAGTTTCGCGCTGCAAACTTACTATACGGTCCGGCAGGCAGTGGGAACACGTGTCGGTGGTTCGTTTTAACAGAATGCGCCCGTACTTGCGGAAAGTGGATATACAGGATTTTCAGTCGACGTGCAAAGCACTTTTAAATAAATAATTTAATACAAAATCAGGTTAAAAATATAAAATCATACAAACTTTAGTTTTGTTTAATTTTATTATCATGGGTCCGAGCAACGCCGGGCGGGTCAGCTAGTATATATATATATATATATATATATATATATATATATATATATATATATATATATATATATATATAATTATAATATCTATGAATTTCAAAATACATATCAAGTTCTTATATCATTCTACTTTAATCTACAAAGAGATAAATAATGATATTGTGTAAACAGAATACCACATATCTAATAATTAACATGTGCAATCATAATTTTACCATAGCATGTGCTTCAATGGTAATTGGCCAAATTTACTCATACCTGAATAATATTTTAAAAAGAAAGAGAGAGAAAGGGAAAAAAATTATAGATTGGAGTTGCTATTAAGTAAACACAAATGGATTAATAAATCAAATATGAACATTATACAATGGAAAACTGGACCACAAGAGAACAAACAAGAATTGGATATGAAAAAACACATGTAGATGTACTCGTCAGCTTGGTTGCACCCACATGTGTTTAAAAAAATAATTCAGTATTTCATAATTCTACTGGCATGATGCTAAGAACAGTAGAATCAAAACCAAGTATACTGAATTATTACCAGATAACAATTGGAAAAAATAAGATTGGAAATATTTAAATTGGAAATAAAAAACCATTAAGAATATATAATATAATTCACTTACATTGATTATCCTAAAAACATTATAAATCACCTCACTAAATTATCACTAGATATCATTTTTGAAATAATATTGGAAATTAGAACCTTTAAATTGTAAATAAAATAATATAGAAACTTCTGCATAATATCCACGTCCACATGGCATATATATATATATATATATACCGGGTTCGTCATAAATTCGTGCAAACTTTAAATATTCATAATAAAAGAAGTAATGCTCAGAAAAATTTTCGGTTTGCGCGAGTATGATCAGAAGGTTTTTGGATTTTTTTCCATGTATAATAAAAAATTATTGCAAAAGTAACCGATAGAGGGCACTCACACGTCATACTGAGGCGTTTTATGCAAATCAGGCAAACACAAATAGACAATAAAACAAATCACAATAATATGACACTGTGCATTTATTTTAAAGTAAAAGATGATCACCATGACCTCTATCACCAGGTATTAGGGAAGTGAGGCGCGTCAATACACCTGTTACAGCTGAATGTAGCATGTCGGCATCGATGCCACCGACGGTCCGTCGAATGGCATCTTTCAGTTCCACCAAAGTTTCTGGGGAACCCCGGTGTACACGACACTTTAAGTATCCCCACACCCAAATACCTGCCGGGGTCATGTCTGGAGATCGTGCGGGCCACTCAAACTTACATCCTCAACTTATTACTCGGTCTTCAGTGAAAGTGTTCAACAGGAACGTCTTGACTTCACGTGCAACCTGGGGCGGGGTACCATCCTGCATGCAGGCAAAACGTGGTCACGCAAAAGCGTAAAATACCGTTCTGCAGTGACGGTACAGGTTTTCCAGCCGAATTTAGGACAAGACTCTTCAAAAAAGAAAGGACCCAGAACCAGGGACCGACTTAGACTATCTGGGGCCCGGGGCAAGCATCATTCTGGAAGGCCCCCTTCTATATATCCATGAAAATTGATCGGGAATTATGTTGAAGTCACTAGTATTAAACTCTCTCTCTCTCTCTCTCTCTCTCTCTCTCCATACCTATTTTATGTATACATAAATTTCGAACCAAGTGCTATTTACATCTTATACATATACAGTGTATTACAAGAAAGGGTCACAACTTTAACAAATGACAGAACACTGTTTTTTGGTATAGGAATTTAATGACGTATGTGAACGTTTGAAGTGTAAATGCAGATCTTTCAATCACTCTTGGTTATTTGTTATAATGTAAAATTTTCTATTATATTATAAAATTTAATATTTGTTGTGCATCAGCATGTATTTGGCCGATTCTATAATATGGAAAGATAAGTGCAGGCATTCCCTTATACTAATAGCAACAAATTTTAACACTTGATACGTTGTTACTTCATTCCCCATGCTCTAAAATACCTTTATATAAATTTTTATAACATTAGTTTTCTGATGTTGTAGATTGTTCTTTTTAGGGGAGGAGGGGACTTGGGGCACAGGAAGCAGAGGGTGGAAGTGGAGGGCTACACTCCTTTTCTAAATCTTTGAAAATGTAATAATTTTTGTCATTTTTGGCCAATTTAAACCATTTTGCATCCGTTTAACAAAAATCCTAATTAAGAGCAGAGGGGAGGGAGGGGGGCTCTCAGATTGGGGGCCTGGGGCAGCTGCCCCACAGGCCCCTGCATAAGTTGGGAACTGCCCGGAACAAAAGACGCGGTGAAACCACACCAAACAGTCAAATGAGGAGCATGCAGTGGCTTGGTCAGGTAATCATGAGGGTTTGACGTTGTTCAAAATACGACTGCGTATTGACGATTTCATTGATTTTATTGATTTTGTGTATTGACGTCATCATGCAATGAAAAATGTGCTTCATCCGTCCAGTTGACGGTCAACAACCATTGTGGGTCCCGCTCCGATTTTGCCAGCGTCCATGTAGCAAACTTTAGTCTTTTATCTGTATCTGCCAGTAATAACTGGTGAAGTGCCTGTATCTTGTACGGATACAGGTCCAAGATTCCGTTCAGAATATGTCGAATCTACGATTACGGAATCCCCGTTATTCTCCCAGCTTCACGAGCACTGCTACTCCCCATTGATGTCTCGGCTTCCAATTCTTCCATGACACTTTTTACAACATTGACGCGATCCGTGCTCGAGGATGGTCTGCCACTACGTGGATGATCCTCCAAACTCCCCGTTTTCTCAAAATGTCGTACTAAATTGAGTATCCCTTTCAATGAAATAGGTTTTTTTTGCGCCTGAAGTTCTTTCTCGTGCGAAACTTTCGCAATGCAATAGTTCTCGATTCACCATTCTTGTAAAAAAGTTTAACCACCAGCGCTCGATCTGGTAACGATAGCATGCTGTCGAGATCAAATGGCGAATCCATTTCCAGGCAGGTGTTTTATTGCGAGCCTGATTTGCATAAAACGCCTCAGTTTTACCTATGAGAGCCCTCTATTGGTTACTTTTGGAATCATTTTTTTCTTATACTACATGGAAAAAAATCCAAAATCCTTCTGATCATACTCGCTTAAAACGAAAAATTTTCCGAGCATTACTTCTTTTATTATGATTTTTTTAAGTTTGCACGAATTTATGACGCAACCGGTCTATATATATATATATATATATATGTGTGTGTGTGTGTGTGTAATATAAAATTATATATAACACGTTATCAGTATGATCAGGCCTGAATCCTATTTTAACTGCAGCATTGGTTAAGAGATCAATGAAAGTTTTTTCAAGACAAGCGCTGACTGTGTCACAAAACGTTAACTAAATGGCTGATATAATTCACACTCTTAGTGTAAGCAGCAGTTGAAATATTTAGAGTATTTGCAGTCGTACAATCGAGCTGAGTAGTGGCAACAGTTCCGAAAGTTGTTTCTCCAAAGCATTTAGGAGACTGGGTTTGAGACAAACAGTTTATTCCATACTAAATTATACTAATGCACAACTCCACATAAACACAACTTCAATAGAAGCTTCAGACCCAATTAGATCTATTAAAATTTATTGATGAAAATCTATCGACGCGTAGAGGAAGGACTTCTCAAGTGACGAGGTTATTTGGACCCTTCGGCATGCGTAAAAATTTGCCTTCCAAGTCAGTGTATGCGGTATAAGTATAAAAAAAAACTAAAATCTAAGTTACATTCTGCTCTCTAAGAAACCAACGAAATCTGTGTTAGGAGAAAAAATGGGTAGTAAGAGGTGGAGAGCTTGCTAATGATTGAAAAAGTGGGCCAAAAGGGGGTGCCATTGACATCGTGTCGTAACTCTTTCTTTTAGAGCAGAATTTTAAAAAGGTGAATAGTTTATGCGGGAGTTGAAAGGAATCATGGGATATGGAATGATAATTTAAAAAAAAATGGTGTTACAAAATGTTCCAAAGAAATAAAAATTCAATGTCTTAAAGTATCAAGAAATAAAACAAGTGTGTTTTACAAGAAGTGTTGCATTTAATAGAATAATGTTTTTAGATTAAGAATTAAAAGAAGATGTTGATTTAAAGTTACGGAATTAAAATATAAATGGTACTTAAGATATTGTTAAACAAAAGGAAAAAAAGTAGAATTGTAAGAATTTGGATTAAATTAATTAAACTAAAATAGCGACAATTTATTGTTATTACATATATATATATATATATATATATATATATATTAGTTAAATTAGGTAAAAAAATCGATTTTACTCAAAAAAGAAACTAAAATAATGCTTTAGAATTTAAAAGAAATATATGTAACAAATAACTTTCCCATTCCTTTAAAATTATGCACAATTTATTTTTTAAAGTTATAAAAAACACTCGCGCAGAAAATATATTCTAAACGAACACATTTAAAAATAATTAATAGTTGAAAAAAATCGATTTTTTGAAGAAAGGAAACATTTTTTACCGAATTTTATTCTAAATATAATATTCATATTTTACATCTAACAATCCAATTAAGAATATATATAATTCATGTTTTATCCTCTAGTAATACTAAATTTTGAAACCTTCACCACTTTCTCATTACGCAATCTCCCCGCATTTAACTTAAAAATAACCAGGTTTCTAAGTCCTAAGCCGCGATTTGAAGAAATCCAGTATCATCATTCAAAATCCTATTCTAGAAAGGGCCCAATGGTCTTACATGTAAAACACTAAGGCTGAAGGCACTGAGGTCCCTAGTTCGAGTCAAAGGTCAGCCATAAAATATTCTTGAGGTATATCAAATAATAAATATCTACAGATGGCTGCACAAAGAAAGATGTAATTTTTTTTATAACCGAGGTTATTCATAACGGAAAATTTTCCTTCCTGACAGTAATGCTAGGAATATTTCTGTGATTCGAAGAATTTCTGAAGAGAGTAACGGAAAGTAACCGCTTCTTCAAACGGAGTTTTTCCTTTTTTTATCTCTTAAAACGAAAAATCTATTATCGGAATGGAAAAAGTTCGGCAACTTTGCTGCCAGTAATTTTACCGTGAATTAATGGATTTATTTTAACAGTGCAGGGTAAGTTATAACCATGTCAGGACTCTCGTCCGTTCTAGAACGACACAATACTCCCCACATTAAAGAAGGTGACAAAAGGGCAGCCGTTCCAGAATGTGATCGGAACGCACTTGGATGCGATGTTAAATGTTGTCGCCCAGCATACAGAGGTACCAGTGGGTAGAGAGAGACAGTGTGAGCTCACATCTCAGTAACATCGCTTATGACTCAATGGAGGAATTGCACATTGTAATAAAATTCCCAAAGGAACAACGAACCCTTTGGAAATAGAGCTATAGGATAGAACGTTACAACACTAGTAATAGTAAAATGGTTGTTCGGATTTTTTTTAGAATTATCTTATACTACAGTAGGACGATATATATACAAAGCATTCATAGAAAATATTTTTTAGAGGAAATGTCTATATCAGGACACATTAGGAGATACCTTCTCGAAGTCGTATAAAGGCGCAATCTTTTGAAGGGCAATAATACTCTTCAGTTTACTACAAGTGACAATTTGAAGCTTTAATTACTCTCCAGTATTCAGAATTAAGTCAAAAATATTAACTAGATATAAGACTGTTTGTTTCTTTATAGCTAAGAATTTCGACGGGCTCCTCCGGAGATTTCGACTCGAACCCTTCAGTGAGAAAGACGACCGGGAGCCCAACACAGCGAGATGTTTGACACGACGGGGGCAGGACACGGTTGCACCGCCACCTCCATGTGGTGCGCCGGTGATAGAGGTGAAGCAGGACACTGAGTTTGGGTCTACCCTTCATAAGCTTAGGTTTTCTGCAGCGTGAAGACTCGGTCAATGTTGGAAGTCTCCTCCCTAGGTGGTAGAAGGATGCCTCGTAGGCATATCTCAGTTGCTCTAGCCGGACCCTCGCCCTGCGTCGAGGAAGGTGACGCTGAGCAACGACTAGCTAACAGCGGTCATATCGTTTCAAAATCTTTATCTAGAGCCGTTACGGAGGCAAGATCGAACTCTGAATAGCACGGTGCATGGTGGCTGTGCAGTGACGCTTGGTTACTGGGTGAGGCGGCTTGAAGCAACACTCTGTACTAGCACCTCCTCCACTAGGATTCGATGATCAGAAAATGCTGTACAATAAGCGTCGTTGGGGTAGTCCGGCATAAGGCCTATTAACCGGTTCGCTCTTTTGGGTTCCAGCTACGAAGCTGTCGGAGGACTTCAGTGTCCCCCCAAGTGTTTTGTGGTGGTGTCCTCGATGTGTGGGCTACACTGCATATCGACTTTTGTCGTCAATCTCTTGGGTTAAAAGGAGTGGTCAGCAGGTGGTGGCGCTGCTACCGGCACGCAGCACTTACAGGAGGACCCTCCTGGTCTAGTGCGTTAAAGTCCCCCAAGACATGGGCGCGGCGGTTGACGTGCGTCATTTTATAACTAAGATTATTTGTAATTCCGTAAACAATTTTTTAAACATATTAAAGGAACATACATTCAGTACCTATGATACGTTGGCTGAAATAAGCATAAAACCCCATAAAACTAGCTTAGATATGTTGTTTAGCTGTCTACATGGGTCGAAATTTCCAGGCCCGGAATTTCAACGCCCTGCACAAAAAAATTTAATGGCTCAACTGATATAAAAGCTAAAAGTTCGGCCCAGATCGACCCGGCCCGTACAAATATATATATATATATTGGTCTGGTACGATATAAAAGCTAAAAGGTTTACCCGAGGTCGGCTCAGCCCGTACAAAAGCTTAATTGAGACGGGCTGGCACGACTTAATTTCTAAAAACATGCCAGAGGGAGACATTAAAAACTCTACCTGAAAGAGTCGCCTTAATCAGGTATTCAGGGTCAACCCAATAAAAAAAGAAGACTGGCCCAAACAAACCTGCAAATGTAGGACAGACAAAGTAAGGCCCGGGCTTGGCTCAACCCTGAAAGAGCGAAGACCATGTCCGGTCCCAGTAAAGTGAATGGAAACCGGACCAGGTTCGAAACAAACACGTTCCCAGACCCAAACATCTTTCTTCCCTAATACCCTAATTTCTTCCCTAATAAATAATAATTCTAGTTTTTTTTTAAAACGAATGATAACAAAAAGGAACTGATTTTCCAGAAAACAAAACTATCCGAATATAGCTAATTATAATACTTATAATATATACTTATTGAAATTACTTCAGTAGTTCTAGAGAAAAAAGAAGGGTCGAAAATTTTCACAAATCCAATACTTTCTTTCTTGTGTAGATAGAAGAAAACTTGTCGGATGTGCCACTCCAAAAACTTTATTTTATCTCATACATGTTTCACATACACCAAAAACACAAAAGTCACATACACAAAAGTCGAACTGAATCTAAAGTTTTATTAAATTCCATGCTTTAGTTCATGAGATATGACTGTCGCAAAAATCGTGTAAATCCTGAAAAATACAGCCTAGCAGCGCAACGTGTTGAGAAATTTACATCAAAACCTAATAAGCAACAATTTATGTCAACATCTAATTGAATTTGAAGTTTGATGAAATTCTGTGCATTAGTTTTTCAGATATAGCTATCGTGAAAATAGAGAAAAATGTAGCATAGTTTACAACTTAGCCTACTATATTTTAACGACTACAGTATAGCCACCTGTTGAAAGATTTGCACAAAAAACTAATCAACACTAATATATATGCAGGTCTAACATAATATAAAGTTTTAATAAATTCCGTGCATTAATTATTGAGATATAGCTATCTTGAAAATCATGAATGACCAGCATACAGTGCCATCTGTTGGGCGGTATACACCTAAACATAATCATCAACAACTTATGTCCACGTCCAACTGAATTTGAAGTTTGATCAAAATTTTTGCATTTGCTCAGGAGAAAGTTTTTTGCGAAAATCCTGAAAAATGCAGCGCCACCTCTTGCGCGATTTTCACCAAAATCTAACAAGTAAAACATTTGTCAACGTCTAACTAAATCTGAAATTTAATGAAAATCCCTGCAATAGTCCTTGAGATATTGCTATATTCAAAATCGTGAAGCATAGCACCACCACCCAGTGGGCGGTATGCACCAAAACTTAATCAGCAACAATCTATGCCAATGTCTAACTGAATCTGAAATTTGTTGGTAATCCCTGCATTAGTTTTTGAGAAAGAGCTATTGAGGAATTCGAGAAAAATACAGCAGAGCAACGCGATTTACACCAAAATTGTGCGATTTACACCAAAAACGGATCAGCACCAATTTATATCAAAGTCTAACTGGATAGTTTTATTAAATTCCATCCATTAATAAGACAATCGCTAAAATCGTGTGAATCCTGAAAATATGCTGCATAAGCTGCGTCACCTGTTGGGAAATTTAAGCGAAACCGTAATAAGCAACAATTTATGCCAACGTCTAACTGAATCTGTAATGTAATGAAAATCCGTGCATTAGTCCTTCAGATAGACTTATCTTGAAAATCGTGAATAACGCAGCATACCAGCGCTACCGGTTGGGCGCTATACACCAATACTTAATCAGCAACAACTTATGACCACGTCTAAATGAATCTGAAGTTTGACGAAATTCTGTGCATTAGTGTTTTAGATTTAGCTTTCGTGAAAATCATAAAAAAGTAGCATAGCAATGTCATCTTTTGGGCTATTTACACCAAAGCATGTAATCATCGTCTATGTATATCACGATCAAACAGAATCTGAAATTTTATGAAATTCTGTGCATTAGTTCTTGAAATATAGCAATCGTGAAAATCGTGAAAAATGTAGCATAGCAGCGCCACCAGGTGAGCGATTTAAACCAAAAACTAATCAGCCTAATCAGCACCAACTTATATGAAGGTCATTACTGAATACAAATATTTATTAAATTTCGTGCATTATTTCTTGAGACGGAGCTATCTTGAAAATCGTGAATAATGCATTATACAGCGCCACCTGTTGCGAGATATACAACAAAGCATAACAAGCAACAACTTATATCCACGTTTACCAGAATCTGAAGTTTGATGAAAATCTGTGCATTAGTTCTTGAGATAGAGCTATCTTGAAAATCATGAATAATGCAGCATAGCAGTGTCACCTGTTGGGCGGTATACACCAAAATTTAATCAAAGACTTATGTCCACTTCCAACTAAATCTGATGTTTGATGAAAATCTGTGTATTAGTTCTTGAGATAGAGATAGTGTGCAAATCCTGTAAAATGCAGTATAGCTGCGCCACCTGTTTGGCGATTTACATCAAAAAATAATCAGTACACATTTATCAAAGTCTAACTGAATCTAAAATTTTATTAAATTCCGTGCATTAGTTCTTGAGATATGACTATCACTAAAATCGTGTAAAATCCTGAAACATGCATTATGGAAGCGCCACTTGTTGGACGATTTACACCAAAACCAATTAAGCAACAACTTATTTCAATGTCTATCTAAACCTGTACTGTAATGAAAATCCGTGCATTAGTCCTTGAGATAGAGTTATCTTGAAATTCATGAATACTGCAGTTTAGCAGCGCTACATATTGGGCGGTATACACCAAAACCTAATCAACAACTTACGTCCACTTCTAACGAAATCTGATGTTTGAAGAAAATCTGTATATTAGTTCTTGAGATAGAGCTAGTGCGCAAATCCTGAAAAATGCAGCATAACTGCGCCACCTGTTTGGCGATTTACATCAAAAAATAATCAGTACACATTTATCAAATTCTAACTGAATCTAAAATTTTATTAAATTCCGGGCATTAGTTCTTGAGATATGACTATCGCTAAAATCGTGTAAATCCTGAAAAATGTAACTTATAGCAACACCACCTCTTCGTCGGTATACACGAAAACTTAATAAGCAAAAACTTATGTCCACATGTAACGGAATTTGAAGTTTGATGAAAATCTGTGCATTAGTTCTTGAGATAGAGCTATGGAGCAAATCCTGAAAAAGTGCAGCATAGCAGCGCCACTTGTTGGGCGATTTACACCAAAACCTAAAAAGCAACAACTTATGTCAACGTCTAACGGAATCTGTAATTTAATGAAAATCCGTGCATTATTTCTTCAGATATAGCTATATAATATCATGAATAATGCAGCGTACATTTTGGGCGGTATACATTAAAACTTAATCAGCAACAACCTAAGTCAATGTCTAACTGAATCTGAAATTTGTTGAAACTCCCTGCGTTACTTCTTGAAATGGAGCTATTACGGAAATCGAGAAAAATACAGTATACGTCTAACTGAATCTGAAGGTAGATGAAAATCTGTGCATTAGTTTTGATATACAGCTGTTGCAGAAATCCTGAAAAATGCAGCATACCAACGCCACCTGTTGGGCGATTTATACCAAACCCTAATAAGTGACATCTTATGTCAACGTCTAACTGTATCTTAAATCAGTACAAAAACCCTTAACGGGTTAAAAGTTGTGACGCAGCACTTTCTTTTGGCTCTAAGAATTTCAAATATGGGTCTTAAAAGTAATGATATCAAATTTGAGTGACGCTATGTTAATTTTTTTTAAATCATCATTTTCTTTTTAGTTTTATTTATATTCACAGGTGCAATTATTATCTTAACATGAAAATAATATAAAATTTATTCGCTAAAGCTTTTTCATTCAGATCTCTCAGGAATTCAAAATATGGGTTTTAAAAGAAATTATATCAAAATTTGAGTGACACCTTGACGTGAATTTAATAGGATTGTTTTAAATTTAAATTTAAATTATTTTTCGTTTGTCTTCTAAAGTATATTTACACATACAAACAATACTTTTAATTTTTCAATACACTGTTAAATATATTACTTTCACTGAGCCTATATTATGTATTGAAATGTATTTATTTCAATAGACTGATTCATGTTTTGTGCCACGGTATCCAAAATCATAAGTAAAATTTATGTAAATGATTAATTTGCGTCATAGTATCCACTTGCATACATTCCTTTGTTTGGATACTATGACGCAAATTAATCATTTACATAAATTTTACTTATGATTTTGGATACCGTGGCACAAAACATGAATCAGTCTATTGAAATAAATACATTTCAATACATAATATAGGCTCAGTGAAAGTAATATATTTAACAGTGTATTAAAAAATTAAAAGTATTGTTTGTATGTGTAAATATACTTTAGAAGACAAACGAAAAATAATTTAAATTTAAATTTAAAACAATCCTATTAAATTCACGTCAAGGTGTCACTCAAATTTTGATATAATTTCTTTTAAAACCCATATTTTGAATTCCTGAGAGATCTGAATGAAAAAGCTTTAGCGAATAAATTTTATATTATTTTCATGTTAAGATAATAATTGCACCTGTGAATATAAATAAAACTAAAAAGAAAATGATGATTTAAAAAAAAATTAACATAGCGTCACTCAAATTTGATATCATTACTTTTAAGACCCATATTTGAAATTCTTAGAGCCAAAAGAAAGTGCTGCGTCACAACTTTTAACCCGTTAAGGGTTTTTGTACTGATATCATTACTTTTAAGCGGTTATTGATGAAAATTTCTTTCAGTCGCAATTAAGCATTAGGGTATAAATTTATAAGAATAAAACTTAGTGGCTTCGCCCGCTAGTGGGCCTTCAATTTACATCAGGGCCTCGAATCTAACTGAATTCTCCATTTGTATGACAATCCCTTAATTTCCACATGGAATAGTATAAACCTATAACCGAACGAACCACCAACCCAGTTCCCTGCTGCCTCCGGCACCGTATACCGGTCGTGCTATGCATGCACCGGATAATACCTTAATTTGCACATCGAATAGTATAAAGCTCTAACCGCACGAACCTCCGGCTCGGGTTCCCGCTGCCTGCGGCACCGTATAGCTGCCGTGCTGAATAATAAGATTAAGTGGTCACAGACCTTTTAAACAATATATCACATGAGAAGTGTGTGCAAAATTTTAAAAAGTACCCCCCTTGTGGGAGGGGCAAAGTGGGGGGGATGGATACTGGAGATGCATAATATGACTAAGTGGTCACAGACCTTTCCAACAATATATCACGAGGAGTGTCAGCAAAATTTAAAAAGTGCCCCCCTGGAGGGGGCAAAGTGGGGGGATGGACACCGGAGGTGCATAATCTAACTAAGTGGACACAGACCTTTCCAACGATATATCACATGAGGGGTTGTGCAAAATTTCAAAAAGTACCCCGTTGGGGAGGGGGGCAAAGTGGGGGTACGGACACAGGAGATGCATAATATGATTAAACAGTCACAGACCTTTCCAACAATATATCACATGAAGGGAGTGTGCAAAATTTTAAAAATTACCCGCCTTGGGGGGCAAAGTGGGGGGATGGACACCAGAGATGCATAATATGACTAAGCAGTCACAGACCTTTCCAACGATATATCACATGAGGGGTTGTGCAAAATTTGAGAAAGTACCCCCTTGGGGGGGCAAAGTGGGGGTGTGGACACAGAAGATGCATAATATGATTAAACAATCTCGGACATTTCCAACAATATATCACATGAAGGGTGTGTGCAAAATTTTAAAAAGTACCCGCCTTGGGGGAGGCAAAGTGGGGGGATGGACACCAGAGATGCATAATATGACTAAGCGGTCACAGACCTTTCCAACGATATATCACATGAAGGGTTGTGCAAAATTTCAAAAAGTACCCTCTTGGGGGGCAAAGTGGGGTTGTGAACACAGGACATGCAGAATATGATTAAACAGTCTCAGACCTTTCCAACAATATATCACATGAAGGGTGTGTGCAAAATTTTAAAAAGTACCCGCCTTGGGGGGGGGGGCAAAGTGGGGGGATGGACACCAGAGATGCATAATATGACTAAGCGGTCACAGACCTTTCCAACGATATATCACATGAGGGGTTGTGCAAAATATCAGAAAGTACCCCCTTGGGGGGACAAAGTGGGGGTGTGGACACAGGAGATGCATAATATGATTAAACAGTCTCGGACATTTCCAACAGTATATCACATGAAGGGTTGTGCAAAATTTTAAAAAGTACCCCCCTTGAGAGGGGGGGGCAAAGTGGGGGGATGGACACCAGAGATGCATAATATGACTAAGCGGTCACAGACCTTTCCAACGATATATCACATGAGGGGTTGTGCAAAATTTCAAAAAGGACCCTCTTGGGGGGGGGTGCAAAGTGGGGGTGTGAACACAGGAGATGCAGAATATGATTAAACAGTCTCAGACCTTTCCAACAATATATCACATGAAGGGTGTGTGCAAAATTTTAAAAAGTACCCGCCTTGGGGGGGGCAAAGTGGGGGGATGGACACCAGAGATGCATAATATGACTAAGCGGTCACAGACCTTTCCAACGATATATCACATGAGGGGTTGTGCAAAATATCAGAAAGTACCCCCTTGGGGGGACAAAGTGGGGGTGTGGACACAGGAGATGCATAATATGATTAAACAGTCTCGGACATTTCCAACAGTATATCACATGAAGGGTTGTGCAAAATTTTAAAAAGTACCCCCCTTGAGAGGGGGGGGCAAAGTGGGGGGATGGACACCAGAGATGCATAATATGACTAAGCGGTCACAGACCTTTCCAACAATATATCACATGAGGGGTTGTGCAAAATTTCAAAAAGTACCCTCTTGGGGGGGCAAAGTGGGGGTGTGAACACAGGAGATGCAGAATATGATTAAACAGTCTCAGACCTTTCCAACAATATATCACATGAAGGGTGTGTGCAAAATTTTAAAAAGTACCCGCCTTGGGGGGGCAAAGTGGGGGGATGGACACCAGAGATGCATAATATGACTAAGCGGTCACAGACCTTTCCAACGATATATCACATGAGGGGTTGTGCAAAATATCAGAAAGTACCCCCTTGGGTGGGCAAAGTGGGGGTGTGGACACAGGAGATGCAGAATATGATTAAACAGTCTCAGACCTTTCCAACAATATATCACATGAAGGGTGTGTGCAAAATTTTAAAAAGTACCAGCCTTGGGGAGGCAAAGTGGGGGGATGGACACCAGAGATGCATAATATGACTAAGCGGTCACAGACCTTTCCAACGATATATCACATGAGGGGTTGTGCAAAATATCAGAAAGTACCCCCTTGGGGGGGCAAAGTGGGGGTGTGGACACAGGAGATGCATAATATGATTAAACAGTCTCGGACATTTCCAACAATATATCACATGAAGGGTGTGCAAAATTTTAAAAAGTACCCGCCTTGGGGGGTCAAATTGGGGCATGGAAATTATCATTAATTTCGTCAATCGGGCATGAAAAAATCATGAATTTTGTTGATAGTGTATTTAAAAATCATGATTTCGTTGATCGGGTATGTAAAAATCTGTGAATTTCATCAATCGAGCACAGAAAAAACATGACTTTTGTCGATCGGGGGAGGGGGGATCATATATTTTGTCAATTGGGCACATAAAAATCTTGAATTTTGTTTATCGATCGCATAAAAATCACGTATTTCGCAAATAGATACATAAAAACGAAGAAATTCCTTGATCGGCACATGAAAATCATTAATTTCATCAAACGGATGCATAAAAATCAAGAAATTTATGAATCAGGCACATAAAAATCATCAATCGGTGCGTAAAAATTATGAATTTCATCGATTAGGCACGAAAAAATCATGAATTTTGTAGAATGGACGAATAAAAATTACCAATTCGTAGAGTAGTCGCATAGAAATCACGAATTCATCAAGTGGGTGGTTAAAAATCACAAGTTCATCAAGTAGGTGCATAAAATTCACAAATTTCATCAAACGTTTGCATAAAAATCAATAGTTTCATCGATCAGGTTCAGAAAAATGAAATTTCATCGATCGAGCATGAAAAAAATCATGAATTTCGGCGATCAAGTGCATAAAAATCTTGAACTTCGTTGATCGGTGTGTAAAAATGATGAGTTTCAATAATCAGGCACAGCAAAAACATGAATTTTGTTGATCAGGGAGGGGGAGATCATAAATTTTGTCGAACACAGATGTAAAAATCATGAATTTTGTTTATCGGTGCATGAAAATCATGAATTTTGTCAAACAGGCACATAAAGATCAAGAAATTCATTGATCGGCATGTAAAAATCATTAATTTCATCCATCGGGCATATAAAAATGATGAATTTAGTCGATCAGGCATGTAAAAATCACAAATTTTGTCAACGGGGCACATAAAGATAAAAAAATTTGTTGAACGGCATGTAAAAATCAGAAATTTTGCTGAACGGGCACATAAAAATCACGAATTTCTTTAATCGGTGCATAAAAATCATAAATTTCTAAATCTAGTGCAGTAAAATCATTAATTTCATCGATCTGGTGCAGAAAAATCACTATTTTCGTCGATCTGGCGAGGAAAATCATGAATTTTGTCAAACGAACATGGGAAAAAAAGAAAATCAGAAAATCCTGCATTTGGTCGGTTTTCTCCATATTTTTCAAGTCAGTTTTTCAAGTTTTATTGCCGAGTGGTGATTGGCGAGTGCCTATTTTCACCTTTACCCAAAAACGAATAACATCGAATCAAAAGGAGAAAGTTATTAACTATTTACAGGAAAAAAACTTTAACGGCCATGTACTTAGCTGTACAAGGTCTTAACTCGAGCGTAAAAATGAGGAAACGTGTTTCCTTACGGATGCTCAACTACTGTATAAAGCGTCGACAAAAAGGGGTGACAATCCCATGCAAATGAACTACGAAAACTTCCAAAAATGAGTGTTGGAAAAACTTCTTCCAAATTTGCAATCGAATAGTGCCCTATATATGGCCAATGCTCAACATCACATGCCTGTTGAAAACCGCACTCCTGCAAAGAATTCTATAGACTGGCTGAAAAACAACAAAATATACTGTGGCGAACAAATACAAAAAGTAGAACTTTTCTCTCATAGAGAGTAATCGTCCAAAGAAAATCATCTATAAAATTGATAATAAAATTCTAGTTTAGAAGGTATTATTTTTTTTAATATTTTAAATGATAAAATTTTATCCGTCCTTCCAAATTATTTGAAAATACAAGCTGCAATTTATAATAGATAAAATACTCCCCCCCCTCTCCCCCAGGTATTTTGTTTATTTATTTATTGTTTTTTATTTATTTTGAATTGATGGTTCTCCATTTCAAAATTTTCATTTTATTTGATACTTTGATGGTCTATAGCTGTTTGTGAAGCTTCATGCATGTTTTGCTGTTACTGTATATTAATTTTTCAAATTAATTTTTAATAAACTTATGCAAGTAAATAGTTTTAGAGCCCTATGTTGTTTTCAACATATTCAGACAATTTCAAACTTTGCACTCACCAACACTTAATTTATAAGATCTGACTATTAAAAATCATTGCGAAAAAATTAACAGCGGTTTTCTCTAAAAAAAATTTTTTTTTTCTTCTATATGTTTTCAAAATACATCTCTGTACAAGAAACCCTATGTAAAATATGGATATTTATGTAAGTTGTAATAAAAAAATTAAATGTATTAGCAGCAGTTGAAATTTAATGATTTTTCAGAATTTACTTTGAAGAACAAACACTTATTACAGTCAACAGTAAACAGTATTTTATACAAAAATTGGGAAATGCTTAAGATGATTAAATTTGTGAAGAGTTAATTTTTGGTAGGAAAAAGTTTTGTGAAGTGTCCTGTTTTAATATGAAAAGAAATGTGAAATAACCTGTTTTAAAATGAAAAAAAAAATGTGAAGGATACTGTTTTAAGATTTAAAAAAAATTGTGAAGGATCCTTTAAAGGTGTTCTTAATTCTTCTTAAACAGAGCCCTGCAATATACTTACTAAAGTTGTATTTTTTCTGTGATTTAAGCACATATAAGGTATTTCATACCTCTAAATTAGTAATTTTAAATGATTTTTAAAGTCACAGGTAAATGATAGAAAAATTGAAAGATAAAATAGCTATTTGTTTACTTTTTAAACTCTGAATTTAAAGTAAATAAGAACTTATTTATTCATTGTATAGTAATATTTTAGAGCTAAAAAAATCTATGTGGGTTAAAATGATTATATTCTTAAGTTTCGCGAGCAAATAGCAATTTTTTTACTGTATTTTTTAACAATTTTTAATGTAACATTTGACATTGAAACAATATAGTGCTTGAAAACTATTTAACAAGCTTATTAAAAAATGAATGTGAAAAATTAATATAAAGTAAATGCAAAACATTCATGAAGATAGAAGTTTGTCACACAACTGTTTGTAAATGTAATGAGAAAAAAAAAATGATAACAATGTAATAATACTGGCAATATGAATGCAATAAGGTAATGCCAGGGGTCGATTCAGGAAAAATTTGGGGCCTATTTAGGGTCACTTCACAAAAATCTATTTAATAAAATGGTCCCCTTCACAAAAATCAATTTGATAAAATGGGCCACTTCACAAAATTTTATTCCATAAAAACTTACTATTTATTATTTTGTGATGTTTTAAAATGTGTAATTTGTAAACAAACAAGTTTGCCAGAGAGGAAAACTTCCGCAAAAGGATTTAAAACAGGTTTTGTTTATAAATGCTTGGTTCGAATTTGATTAAATCGATTTCAACTTTCGTTACAAAATGTTATTTTTCACAAAAATATAATAAATTTCACAAAAACAACCTTTACTTTTCACAAAATGGGCCCCAAGAAAAAAAACCTGCATCGACCCCTGAATGCAATAAGAAAAAGAAAAAAAAACTATTTGTTTACTTTTCAAACTCTGGATTTAAAGTAATTAAGAACTTATTTATCCATTGTATAACATAAAACACTTAATTCAGAACTAACTTTCTGCATTTTCTTTTACAAAATAACATAAAAGTAATATTTTAAAGCCATAAAAACATGTAATTGGCAGTTGCTCTGACAAAGACAAACTAAGCACCTTACCAAAACGAAATTTTTAAAAAGAACCATCAAGTCATATAAAATAAAAAACAATGAATAAATAAACAAAATACCTAATAGTAAGTATAATATCTTTGATTTTCTGTGCCTATCTTTTCCCCAAATGCCTCTCGCTAATTTGTGCTTCGCGCATTGATACGATAATAGTTGGTTGGTTGTCTTCGTTGCGAAAGAAACAAAGAAATGAAAAATATTTTATCATTAGAAAATGAAAGATTTATTATATTTAGCAGTAAAATTGAATACATGTAATTAAAAAATATTTCCTCATTTTGAAAAAGGAATCTAAATATTTTTTCGAATATATGCATGTTTAAAATCTGAAATTATTTCTTTGTAACAAAAAGAGAAAACATATAAACCCCAATTGAATTTAATACATATGTTTTACATGTTTAGAGTATATAATTCATTGTTTTTGCATTTAAAAAAATATAAATAATTAGCCCGGTCACAAGCTTTATTGATAACGGCAACCGTACATCAAATTTTAACTGTAATTCCCGGCGGAAGAAGGTAGTGAATACTCTATTGCATTTGTACAGCTTGGCTTAAGAAAATAGTCCCATTTTTTTAAATCGGATTATATAAAAAACTAGAGTTTTCCTATTTAAGCGGATAGGTGGATTCACTTCATATAAAACCGATTAGTATCATATATTAATTTTAAAAAAATCCTTCGGGCGGTTTTCGAGATACGCTGTCTTACACCATGACACCATTACATGCAGAGCGAAAAACTTCCCATTTTACTTAAAAATGGATTTCCAGATCTTAAAATCTACTGCATGTAGAAATCTATAAATTTCAGGATAGAGTTAGACCGGAGATATAAGACAGCTGTCAAAAAATCAAAACGATGTACCTCATATTTGCTGAGATATTAAATGTCGGCTTTTCGCTTTTCCTTTGAACTCAAACTAGCTGTATATATGGAGTGACGGAAATCTTCGGTATTAAGCATTCGGTTTTAGTTTTTTTGCTGCGTCACTCGAGAAACTACCGTCTCTCATGATTTAATGAAAATCTGTGCTTTAGTTCTTGAGATATAGCTATCTTGAAAATCGTGAATAATGCAGCAGAGCAACACCACCTTTTGGGCGGTATGCACCGAAACCTTATCAGCAACAACTTTTGTGAATGTCAAACTCAAACTGAAATTTATTGTAAATCCATGCATTAGTTTTTGTGATAAAGCTATTGTGGAGATCCTGAAAAATGCAGCGTATAAGCGCAACCTGTTGGGCGGTATACACCAAAACCTAATCAGCAACATCTTATGTCGACGTTTATCTGAATCTCAAGGTATATGAAAATCTGTGCATTAGTTCTTGAGGTACAGCTATTGTGGGAATCCTGAAAATTGCAGCACAGCAGCGCCATGTTTTGGGCAATTTACACCAAAACATACTAAGCAGCAACTTATGTCAGCGTCTTACTGAATGTAAAATTTGAAAAAAATTCGTGCATTTGTCCTTGAGATATAGCTTTCTTAAAAATCCTGAATAATGCAGCTTCGCAGCTCCACCTGTTGGGCGGTATACAGCTAAACCTAATCAGAAACTTCTTATGTCCACATCTATCCGAATCTGAAGGTAGATGTAAATTTGTGCATTAGTCCTTGAAATACAGCTAATGCGGAAATCGTGAAAAATGCAGCATAGCAGCGCCACCTTTTGGCGATATTCACCAAAAACTAATCATCACCATTTTATATCAAGGCATAACTGAATCTAAACTTTTATTAAATTCCATGCATTAGTTCTTGAGATGTGACTATCATTAAAATCGTATAAATCCTGATAAATGCAGCATAGCACAGCCACCTGTTGGGCAATTTACACGAAAACCTAATAAACAACATCTTATGTCAACATCTTACTGAATCTAAAATTTGATGAAAATTCGAGCATTATTCCTTGAGATATAATTTTCTTGAAAATCCTGAATAATGCAGCTTCGCAGCGCCACCTCTTGGGTGGTATAGAGCTAAACCTAATCAGAAATTTCTTATGTCCACTCTAATTGAATCTGAAGGTAGATGAAAATCTGTGCATTAGTCCTTGAAATACAGCTAATGTGGAAATCGTGAAAAATGCAGCATAGCAGCGCCACTTTTTGGGCGATATTCACCGAAACTAATCAGCACAAATTTACATCAATACCTAACTGAATCTAAAGTTTTATTAAATTCCATGCATTAGTTTCTCGAAATATGACTATCACTAAAATAGTGTAAATCCTGAAAAATGGAGCATAGCAGCGCCACCTGTTGGGTAGTTAACACCAAAACCAAATAAGCAAAAACTTATATCAACGTAATAACTGAATCTGAAATTTAATGAAAATTCATTCATTAGTTCTTGAGATATGAAAATCGTGAATAATACAGCATGGCAGTTTGGGCGGTTTACACCAAAACCTAATCAGCAACAACTTATATCCACGCCTAGCTGAATCGGAAGGTAGGTGAACATCTGTGTATTAGTACTTGAGAGAGAGAGCTATTGCGGAAATCGTGAAAAAAGCAGCATAAATGGTTCGCACCAAAAACTAATCAGCACCAATTTATATCAAGGTCTAAATGAATCTAAAATTTTATTAAATTCTGTGTTTTAGTTCTTGAGATAGACCGCCCCAAAATTTTTTTGTCATATACATACAGACAGACATTTTCTAAAAACAGTCATAGCGTATTCAGGTCTTCTAAAACGTATAAATCCGTTTAAAATCGGAAGTCGAAAATTTTTACGAATCCAATATTTTCTTCTTGTAAAGATAGAAACTCCGGAGCCCAATGCAATAACGCTTCCGAAAAACGAATCCTAAATTACCCTTTCCTTTTCCTCCCATCTCCAATCTTTTGCCTTCTTTTGTATCAAAACACTAATAAATGACGTAAAGTGTCGCTCACGTAAGAAATGGAGATGAAACGGGCTCGGTTTTTATATCAGTCTTGAGGTTTCGGCAGACTCCAGCTCAATCTGTTTTTAAATTTCAAATTTTAATTTTTTTCCATTTCAAATCATTTTAACGCTATTTTGATCAGAATAAAAAGTAAAGTCTTTTTCTATTCTTCATAGCTGCGAACTATTCATTTTTTGTGTTAACACAATTTCCGAATCATAATTCTGAGCTTATTTAATCGCAGAATTATGCGATTAACTAACACTAAGATTCGGCAAAGATTTATATTTGGAAGTAATAATGACTAAAAAGTAGAATAGTTGATAGCCAAGTGTGCGCAGAGAGATGCATTTAAATTTTTTATTATGTGAAAAAATAATAATAATATAAAAATACTTCAAATTTTGAAAATAATATATGAAATATAAATATGCAGACTGGAGTGACGGCGGAGGGGAACGGTACGCTACGGTTGTTAATACTACGGAATATTAGGGCTCCGGTAATTTTTTTTTTTTTTTTTTTTTAGAAATTAAGCCCTGGGTGGGGGCAAATTTCTAAAAAAATCTAATTTTCTAAACTCTAAATTTTCCAAAAAATGGGGATCGGCCCATCGCTCTCTCTTTTCACTTAGATTTAATTTCCCCTTTCCCCTAGTACAAAATACACAATGTTTTAAATCTGTATATAACATTTTTCTTTTCTAATTCCATGCAAAGATAAGATGCAAAATCCTTTCTTTTTGTAGACTTAAAATCTTGGTAACTACCCAAGAGTGACAGAAATGTCAGTTATCTTTTGTTGAATTCATTCTTTTTCTCAATTGGAGGAGTTGTCTTGTCAATCATTTGAAGTTAGACCATCCTCTTATTTGTTTCTCAACGCCAGCCGCCATCTTGAACCGAAAATTTCTGTGACTAGCGTAGCCTCTTAAAGATCTTTTGGCGAATAAAAATTTATGCAGTTCAGACAAATTAAAAATATTAGCTACATCTTCAAAATCGGTTAACCATTTATGAATACTTTGAAAAGAACTGCCGTCGAACGGCGCAAGAACAGTTTCGATATCATGAAAATTTACAGTAGTACTTGGTAACACATTTTGAACTGGAAAATGCTTGTTAGCAGAATGAGAAAATTCTTCGTGAGTGCTTAAAACACTCGAAACCGGTACATTACTTTGATTATTTTCAACATTATCAGAATTTAACTCAGTATCAGATTCTACGTCACTTTCATTTTGTAAGATATTAGCTTGTAGCAATGTTAAGTCTGAAAGATACGTAATTAAACGTGTAGCAATCTCAACTAAATGTCCCACGCTGTCAACACAAAGTAGATTGCATAAGGTAATTAATTCATTCAAAGAAAATTCGGCTTTAATTTTATCGACTTTCTTTTTAAACTCATCTGAATCCGTGACAAGATTAAAACCGGTAAATTCCCGTATTCTTTTTCTATTGGAACGGTCGCCTTCCGTATCATATAAAAATCGATGTAAAAGTTTAATCTTATTTGTCTTTTCATTCTTTAAAACAGTTTCCAGTTCAGCTATCTCCACTAGTTTCATGATTAATTTTGAAATATACAAAAGAAAGAGAAGAAAAAAAAAATGAACTCACCGCAAAAATATATCCTTTAGATAGAATGAAGAAAATATAATTCTCCGTCGACACTTCATATAAGAACAAAGGCTGCTTCAGTCTCTCTTTATTTTTTCTTTTCCTTTATCGTAGAACTTCTGCGTCGTCACTTTAGCACTGTAAATTATCTGGCTTTCGTCATCTTGAATGCTGGTTTAGGAAAACATTCTTCTAGAATTCCAAGTGGCGTCGCATTTGTCTAGGGGTTTTTATTCCGTTTACTCAGAATTCAACCGGCGAGCTCCCCATGTAAATATGAAGAGTTATTCAATAAATAAAGGTGATTACTTTCAATAAAAGAAGACACTTTGAATTAATAAGATGTTATATTAAACTATTTACACTACTATGTACAAAAATATAATAATAAGCTCTAATCGTCGTTCCAATACATCTTCTCTATTACACTTCTGTTATACTTCGTTTAGCTACAGTCACTACGTATTGTTCCTTCCGAATCAACTCGTGTTCTCATTCTGGCGGGGAGTTTTTCCGCTGAAGCCTTGGTGGTGCTGTCGTCTGTTCTTATCAAAAGAAGGCGGCGCTGTTGTCCACCGCGCTAGAACTCTGCTTGGATGTACTGTTGCCATTCTGACATATATATATATCTCTTATGATATATAAATAAATATATATGTAGTAACTGGCAACGGACTCTGTGGACTCTGTACCGCAAAGCCAGCAAATTCTCTAATGAGGCTCTTGATGAAGACAAACTGCCGAACGATTGGTTTTGATGAGTGCAGTAATTTTTACAGCGTGAGAACAGAAGGAGTCGAGAGACGGAGGCAGACGGACTCTCGGAGAGATGCTCTAAGATCTCCTCGGCCAGCCTTTGCGAGCTGAGCTGAGTAACGGCTTATTGGAAAACGGCCTTCACGAGCTGCAATGTTGTTAATATTATCTGTAAACCTCTAAATATTTGTAATTATTTTACATATAACCAATAACATTAAAATGAGTAAGATTTCCTTAAGAATCTCCCGTGGACTTATTTATACCCATTTAGACAACCGAGCATATTTGACATAAGATATCTCTATAAAATTTGGAGGCTACCGGCCTGAATTAACGTGATCAACGGAATCTACGTGAAATTCTAATAAAGAAGAAAAATGATTTATGCGTGTGTCTTCAGTGCGCATCAGATCTACATGAATTTGTGCGTATAAGAAGAAAAAAGATCTGTGCATCGTATATAAGTGGTTCAAGAGAAAGTGTTTTGTGCTGCCGATTTTTTTTCATCTGCGTATTGCTACACATCCAAGTGTGTGTGAATGGTTATTATGTGAGTGATGTAAGTGATGATCAGCTATGATCTGCTGTGCAATTATGTGTCAGTGATGTGCTGTGATGAATCACTGAAAAAACGATAAAATTCTTTTCGGTAAAGAGTGAATAAAATATTTCGGGTGTCGGTGGAGAAAGGCTGACCCATTCATATCTCCGTGTGCTTCGATTTAAGTGTCGTGTGTTCGCGGTGGGGGAAAGTGATTTTTTTCTGTTTTTCGAGTACGCAAGGGGAAACATGTCGTTTATCAGCAAATAAGCGAGCCAGAGTCAGAGTGCTCGAATGAATGAAAATAAAGAACGTATGTTGTGTTATTTTTTTTCTCGCAAAGTGAAAGAAAAAAAGGTGAAGTGCTTCGTTTTTTTGTGTTTTATCTTTTTCTGCGTTTCGTATGCTTATAAATTGAGGGAGGTGTTGTGTTACTTTTATTGATTCCTCGTGAAACTAAATGTTTCTTTTTTCTAGAATAGAGTTAAGAGTAGGACGATAAATATTTTTTTATGTTGTTATTTTTTATGGGAAAAGAAACAAATATATATTCAATTTAGAATATATGAAAGTAAGTGTTTATAAAATTGTTGAATATTATTATATGTGTTATATTTGATTCATCAGGTGAATATATGAAAGTAAGTGTGTTATTATAATGGTTACATATTATTATATGTATAGATATATTTGATTTATCGGTTGAATATACGTATATTATTGATTTATTTAATGATATATTTTATTTTTATGTGTTAATTAGTTTATGATAAAAATGGCACATTTAATAAGGTAAAAAAAGATCGATCTGGTTATTGTGGCAGTCGAATTAGGTTTAAATCCACCAGAATCGGCCAATAAAACTCAATTAACTGATTTAATTGTAAAATCCAAAGGGTATGATGAAGATTTAGTGAAAAAATTGTTAGAGGGAATTGTGAGTGAGCACGAAGAAGCTGAACGATTATTACAGCAAAAAGAAGCTGAGAATCGCGAGTTTGAATTAAAACGATTACAATTGGAAAATACACAAAAAGCCCAATTACATAACTCTGAACCTACAATCGCCGGAAAGGGTTCCGATGTTTTAAAATTGTTAAATAGGTATAATAACGAGGAGGAAATCAGTATATACTTAACCCTTTTCGAACGCCAAGCAAAGCGGTTAGAGATAGACAAAGATGAATGGGTAACCTATCTTCTCGCATTATTACCTCTCGATATAGTTAATTTAATAAATCGCGAAAGTGAGGAACAGTCCAGCGACTACGACTACGTAAAAAAAATACTTTTAAGACGCTTTAGACTTACACCGGAGCAATTTCGGCAAAAATTCTTCTTGCATAGAAAGCAAAATTCGGATTCGTGGAAAGATTTCTCGTTTGAACTCTCAAATTTCTTGGATAATTGGTTATCTGGCTTGCAAATATCAACGTACGAACAATTAAAAAATATTTTAATTATTGACCAAATCAAGAGAAAATTGTCTTTAGAAATGAAAGAACACTTTTGTGATGAACTACCCAAAATTACGAATATAGATGATTTGACTAATAAGTTGGATGATTTTGAAACTGCTCGAATTAACTTACGGAAGGCTGAAATTAAGTCCCCAAATACGGAATTTCGAAAACGTCAAGGTTTTGAAAATAATAGAGCGTTCCACCGAAATGATATTAGCTGCGTACCATCTGAAAAAAATTATGCAAAAGCCCCCCCAAAAGAATTTAAATACAAAAATCAGTTGTTTTAATTGCAATGAATTTTCACACCGCTGGAGGGATTGTCCCCGAAAAAAAGAAGGCCCGGTGTGCTGGAAGTGTAAAATTCCTGGCCACAGGTCTGACCAGTGTACAAACAATTCTCCTAAAAATGCAAATGCTGCCGTAAGCAACAACTTTAATCCAGCAGATAAAATAATAAAGAGGGTGAGGATTTTAGGAAAAAATATAGATGCCTTGATAGACACAGGGAGCGACGTAAATATGGGGAATAACGATATTTATATTGCCCTGGGATGCCCTAAACTACATGAAAATGACTTGGTTTTGTCAGGTATTGGTGGAAACCAAATAACACCCATAGGATTTACGACCGTAAACATTGAAATAGATGGTTATACAGTAAATTCAGATCTATACATCGTAAAAAATTTGAATCATTCTATAATTTTAGAGAATACCTTTTTGAGACAGTTAAATTTCAATATTTCAGAAAAAGGATTGCAAATTATGGGAAAACGGAAGTTAAAAGAAGTTAGGATAAATTACGTCACTGCTTTCCCATAAGAAACAGCCATGACGAAAATCAGACGCGTCAGCTATGTCACACCCAGATTTCATGCGATGTTGCGGTCAGAAAAGCAAAACAATCCCACGATAGGAAAAATGATTTCGACAGCTGAATTAGTGAGACAGGAACAAACTAATCAAAATGAAACAGCTTTTAACTTTAGTGAAAAAGTAAACATGCAATTAAGTACTGAGAAAAGTTGTTTATTAGAAAGCGAACAGTGTTCTATTCCACAATTAGACTTAATGAAAACCACAAACATTTATTTAGCTGAAACAGCAAATTTTATTAATTTTCAGGAAGTTGAGCTAAATCATATTACAAACAACACTATTAAGAAAGAGTTAACGGAATTGATTACTAATTATAAGCCAAACAAGGTTAAGGACACAGAGTTAAAAGTAAATATAATATTAACTGATGATATTCCGACTGCGCAACGACCGCGTAGATTAGCGTATCCGGAGCAGGAGTTTGTGGACAAACAAATGTAGGAATGGTTGGAAACGGGAATTATAACGGAGAGCAACTCTAATTATGCATCTCCTATAGTGTTAGCGAAAAAGAAAAATAATTCTTGGAGACTTTGCGTAGACTATAGATTGCTAAATAAAAAAATAATTAGAGATAATTTTCCCTTGCCAAGAATAGAAGATGTTTTAGATAACATTAAGAATGCAAAGGTTTTCACAACATTGGATTTAAAAAATGTTTTTTTTCATATAGACGTAGCAGAGGAGAGTAGGAAATATACAGCATTTGCCACGCATAACTCACAGTACGAGTACTTAAAGCTCCCATTCGGATTATCGGTTGGACCTCAACAGTTTCAAAGATATATTCAAGCTGTTTTTAAACAGTTAATTAAAGAAAAAGTAATATTAATTTACTTAGACGATGTCATAATATTTGCGGAAACTGAGGAAGAAGCCTTGGTAAAACTGAAACGCGTCCTAGAAGTTGCATCGGATTACGGACTTGAATTTAATTTTGCAAAATGTCAATTTCTTAAACGGAAAATTGAATTTTTAGGCTATATTATCGAAAACGGAACTACTAGACCCTCGGAAGCCAAAACTTTGGCAGTAAAGAAATTTCCTGAACCCCGTACCCTTAAACAATTACACAGGTTTCTGGGTCTAACTTCTTATTTCAGAAAATACATCCCACATTATGCAACTATAGCCAGACCTTTAAGTGATTTATTAAAAGCGGGAAATAAATTTAAATTTGGAATACCCGAAAAGCAAGCTTTTGAAACTCTTAAAGAAAAATTAGTTAACCCCCCAGTATTGCATGTATTCCGACGAGGCGCCAGACTAGAATTGCACACCGATGCAAGCGCCATAGGTTTTGGTAGTGTCCTACTACAAGAAGATGAGAACAAAAACTTACATCCTATTCATTACATGAGCCGTAAAACTACACCTACTCAAGCAAAATTTTCGAGTTACGAATTAGAGACCCTTGCGGTACTAGAATCGGTCAAAAAATTTCGAAACTACTTATTAGGAACGAAATTTAAAATTGTGACACATTGTTCCGCGTTTCAAAAGACTATGGACAAAAAAGACATTACGCCAAAAATAGCAAGATGGGCGCTATTCTTACAGGAATTTGATTATGAAATAGTACATCGAGCGGTAAATCAAATGAAGCATGTCGACGCGCTAAGCAGAAATACGGTATTGGTAGTAACACGTTCTTATGACGAATTAACAGCAAAAATTAAATTAGCGCAACAAGAAGATGAACATATTCAAACCATAAAAAAAGTTAATAGAAAAAAATGAAAGCTCGGAATATTTTAATCGAAACGACATACTGTATAAATATGAAAACGACAGAGAATTGTTGATGATTCCCGTAAATATGCAAAAAGAGATAATACCCAATGTTCATAATAAAGGTCATTATGCGGTAGCAAAAACCGAAACAATTGCAAAAGAGAACATTTTACAAATACAGGAAGAAAATCGTAAAACCTATAATAAAAAAAGAAAAACGGCTAACACCTATAAACTCGGTGATTTGGTGGAGATTCAAAAAACGCAGTTTGGGACAGGTACCAAACTAAAGCCTAAGTTTTTTGGACCTTACGAGATTACCGCAGTAAAAAGAGGCGATCGGTACAATGTAAACAAAGTTGGATACCATGAGGGTCCAAATACGACCTCAAGTGCTGCAGATCACATGAAACCATGGGCTTCTACTGTCTCCCAGGTAAAAAAGTCAGCAAAAAACCTTTAAAAAAAACCTTAAGGAAAACTGAAGTTATTTCGGACAAAAAAACCTACATCTTTCCTTTAGGCAAAAGACCTGTACTTTCCCTTCACTTTTTTGTCCGAAATACCTTCAGTTTTCCTTAAGGCAAAAAACCTGTACTTTCCCTTCACTTTTTTGTCCGAAATACCTTCAGTTTTCCTTAAGGCAAAAAAACCTATACTTTCCCTTCACTTTTTTGTCCGAAATACATTCAGTTTTCCGTAAGGCAAAAAAACCTATACTTTCCCTTCACTTTTTTGTCCGAAATACCTTCAGTTTTCCTTAAGGCAAAAAAACCTGTACTTTTCCTTCACTTTTTTGTCCGAAATACCTTCAGTTTTCCTTAAGGAAAAAAACCTGTGCTTTCCCTTCACTTTTTTGTCCGAAATACCTTCAGTTTTCCTTTAGTCAAAAAACCTGTACTTTTCTTTCACTTTTTTGTCTGTAAGGCCTTTACTTTTCCTTTAGACAAAAAAAATCTGTACTTTTTATATGCAGAATTTTTTTTTTTTTTAAATAAGGCAAAAATACTCTTGCAATCATTTGCATGGTCAAGGTTAAAATAAATAGCACATTAGCATACAGTATTATGTTGTTGGTATAGTTGGAAAGAACCTAATTTGTGATCATTTCCAAGTATTTTAAACATTTTAGAAATTTCCTTATATAAAAAATCTTCAAAGGGAGAAGTAGTAATTTTCAAACATTTCTTTTTAAAAGTTTTAAAATTTAAATTTAACATTTAACCTTAATTTTTAGGGTTTTTTTTTTTTTCCCATTTTGCTAAAGTATTTAAAAAAATGAAAAATGTGTCAGTATGAAAATGTGTCAGCAAAATTTTTGCTAAAATGCAAAAATAGAAAAACAAATTATAAAAGTTAAAACGTTCTAATTCTTATGCAAATGTTTGCAGGGTAATAATTATGTAGTGTTGAATTCAGTGGGTGACCTGGGGGGCGGGAATCCCCCCTGGAGCATTGAAATGTCCCCGTCGAAATATTTGAGATTTTATACTTTCAATGGTTAAAAAGTGCAATCGCCCCCCCCCCCCCCTTGAAGCCCAGAAATCCTTCCCGGGGAAAGATGTCTGAATTCAACACTGATTAGGTAACATCTATTGTAATTTAGATTTCAACTTTTCTCAAAGTACTCCCCCCCCCCCCCCACACACACACACTAAAAAAAAACTTCTTTTTAGCAGAGCAGCAGAGTTGGCGGAAAAAATGATTGACTCCGGGATGGTGAAAGTACTAATATTGCCTGTTGGTTCCTACTATTATTCAGATTGCTTCATTGCTGACATTTGTTTTGAAATAGTAATAGTCGCTTTATGAAATTTGCTATTAAATAAAGGAAATTTTACTATTTTTAAAAAGTGGCAGCAATCAATTAATTGGAATTTAAAAAACCGTAACTAGCAACACTGGAACTACTGGTACATTCCTGTTTGACCTTGAAGCATATGATATACTCATCAACAAATTTTTTTTTCTTTCTTTTTTCCCCCGTTTCATTTATTTGGATATGGGTGTAAGCTATGATGATAGGTAGTCAAGACCAGGACACAGTTACTGCAGTGGCAAACTTCCAGCAATATTTTAGTATAAGTGTCACTTTTTTAAACGCAGGATTTTTTTAATTTTAAATAAGGCAAAAATACTCTTATAAAATGCCTGCGGAACTTTGTCCCTGCATTAATCGGCACTGATCAAGCATGAAAATATTTTGAACATCCTCTCCCTCTTATCAGATAATCCATGCACACTCACACAAAAACACAACATGCATTAATTTTTTTTAATTTAATTACGTCAAAACTGTGCAACAACTGTACGTAAAATATTTTTGTATGTGTAAATTACAATCAAAAAGTTAAATTTGAAAGTATTAGATAGAAACAACAGTTGAAATCTCATAAATCTCCAAAATTTACTTTGAACAACACACACAAAAATCTATCAGTTGATTCCAAACATATTATGTTGATATGTCGTCCAAAATATTTTATGCCAAATATGGGGGGCAATATCAAATATATATTATACCAAAATATGGGCGAAAGGATGTTTAATTTTGGCTCCATATCTATTCCTACAGACCCCAAAAATAGAAGGCAGAAATTTTACAGTTTAAGTATCATTTGGGGTCTCCAGACTGAAAAATTATGAGGGAACACAAGAAAAATAAAAGTGAAAATTCTACTATTTTGGCATTAATTCTGTTCTTACAGCTTTATAAAAAAAGGCAAAAATTTTATATTTTCAACATCATTAATTGTACAATTTTGGGTTCTGCCAGGTGCATAAAGTAAAGAAAGGATGTTGGCACTGCACCGTACCCATATGCTAGAGTCAATATTATTCTAGAGAAAGTGATACTTTTTGACAGGCGAGAATGTAAACAATACAAAAATTGACATGAAAATAAAATTTATCTACACTTCTACACATAACAAAACATATGAATCTGCTTAAAGCACAGAAGATTCTCACCCATATACAGAGCAATTCTTTTTAATAATAGCTTTGTATACATCAATTACATTTAAAAAAATAAAATAAGTTACTTACCAATGAAATGGTATCCCAAGACTAATTATTTGTGCAACCATATGCAGCATAACAGCCCTACATTTAAATAATGAAATTACACACTCAAGGGGTTGATCCAGGAAAAATTTCGGGCCTGTTTAGCACGCTTTCACATAATTCTTCTTAATAAAACAGGACCCCTTCACAAACTTTATTATAATAAAAATAGCAACTTCACAAAATTTCCCATAAAAACATACTCTTCATTTTTAAAATATGTAATTAGCAAACAAAACAAGTTCACCTAAAAGGAAAACTTTAGCAAAAGGACCACTTCAGTTGCTAGGGTGATGCTGTTATGTTTCCATGCACACGTGTGGACCCAAAGATGTGATGCATAAAAGACTTTCTGCTAAAGGTGAAAATAAGCACTTGCCCCAGTGGCAAAACTATCTTCAAGTGCCTGCAACGCTAATAATGTTTTCAAAAATAGTCTGCAATACGCAATTTATCATATAAATCTATTCTTGCTGCTGTTGTAGTTGTAGTGCTAATTAATTAAGGCATCAGCATTTATCAGCCTTTCCGAGTAAAAAATTTTTCTGAAATTCACAGCAAATATTCTAAAAGGTTACAGCAGAGGGGTTAGGGGAGAAAATCCCCTCTCGGCAATAATTATTCCTGTTGCAGGTCGGATTAACTCTGCTTTTCATTAGAGTCGATTTCAGGCTGAGTGTAGATCCTTGGAAATTGGGTTCGGATTAACCCAGTTTTTCAAAAGTTAGTTCAGGATATTGTTTCAGATTAAAAACTATGCCTATATTAATAAGCATAGAACTTTGTACGTCTGCTGTTTTCTAAAGAAATGCTGCATCCTTTCCGGGACTATTTCACAAAATTCACGTTTTTTTTCGTGAACCTTTGACGAAAATAGCGTTTCTTTTTTCTCCTGTGATCCTTTGACGAAATTCATGTTTTTTTTTGTTTGTTTGTTTTGTTTTTTGTGGCTCTTTGACGAAATTTGCATTTTTTCTGTGATTCTTTGACGAAATTAGCAGTTTTTCCCACGATTCTTTGATGAAATTTTGATGAAATTGGCATTTTTTTCTGCGACTATTTGACAAAATTTGCATTTCTCTGTGGCCCTTTGATGAAATTCGCTTTTTTTTCCACGATCCTTCAACGAAACTTTTTTTTTTTATATTCTTTTGATGAAAATCAAGTTTTTCCGCAGCCCTTTGACAAAATTTGCGTTTTTATCGCAATCTGTCAACGAAATTAGCCATTTTCCCAGATCCTTTGATAAATTTCATCTTTTTTCTTTTGGCTTTTGGACAAAATTCGCATTTTTTCTGCGATCCTTCGACGAAAATTGGCGGTTTTTTTTTTTTGAGGTACTTTACTGAAATTTGCCGTTTTTTTCGAAATAATTCGACGAAATTTACCTTTTTTTTCGAGATCCTTGGATGAAATTTTCCATTTTTTCAAGATCCTTTGACAAAATTTTCCGTTTTTTCGAGATCATTCGACAAAATTTTCTGTTTTTCCGAGATCCTTCGACAAAATTTGCCATTTTTTCGTAATCCTTCGACGAAATTAACAGTTTTTTCCACGATCCTTTGACGAAGTTGGCGTTTTCTCCGTAGCCCTTCGGCAAAATTCACATTTTTCTGCGATCCTTCAACGAAACGCATGTATTTTTGACGAAATTCACGTTTTTCCACAGCCTTTTGATTAAATTTGCATTTTTTTCGCGACCTGTCAGCGAAATTAGCCATTTTTCGCGATCTTTAAATAAATTTCGCGTTTTCTCGCAATTCTTCGACGAAGTTTGCCGTTTTTAGTCTGCAGGTGTTCTAAAGAGTCTGCGGCGCCCGCCGCAGCGTCGCGTACATTCTGCCACGAGGGCACCTGCCAGTCGCCACTCGTCAATTAAACTTGAAAAACCGGTGATTAAAAATATGAAAAGAACCGGCCAAATGCAGGATTTTCTGATATCCTTACTGTACTCTAAAATTCGTGAATTTTTCACCCCCGTTTGACAAAATTCATAATTTTTTCGTGCCCGATCGCAGAAATTTATGATTTTTTTCGCTCCCGTTCTTTGAAATTCCTGATTTTTCCGTGTCTGATAGAAGAAATTTATGGTTTCTCTACGTCCGATCAACGAAATTCAGGATTTTTTCACGTCCGATCGAAGAAATTTATGATTTCTCCGCGTCCGATCAACGAAATTCATGATTTCTCCGCGTCCGATCAACGAAATTCATGATTTTTTTCGCGTCCGATCAACGAAATTCAGTATTTTTCTTCATCCGATCGTCGAAATTCGTGATTTTGTTGCAGCCGATCGCCGAAATTCCTGATTTTTATGCTCCCGACTGACGGAAATTCATCATTTTTACGCTTCTGACCGACGGAAATTCAGGATTTTTACGCTCCCGATTGACGAAGTTTGCAATTTTTTCCGGACTAATTGACGAAATACACAATTTCTGAAGATGTTGGCCACTTTTGGTTCACAGGCCACTCAAAAAAATGACTAGCTTGTCGAGTTCCACAATCATACTTGTTAAACAAAATTCTCAATTTTTACGTACCTTATTGGTGAAATTCGCGATTTTTATATGCCCGATCGGCGAAATTCACTATTTTTGCATGCCCGATTGGTGAAATTAACGATTTTTGCACGCCCGCTCGACAAAATTCACGATTTTTACGCATCTGGTAGGCTAAATTCACGATTTTTACTCGTTCTATCGGCTAAATTTACGATTTTTACACATCCCATCGACGAAATTTGTTATTTTTACCTGTTGATCGGCTAAATTCACAATTTTTACATGCCTGATCAGCTAAATTCATGATTTTTTACGCACCTTATCGGTTAAATTCGTGATTTTTCTGCGTCTTATCAGCTAGATTCGCATCTATTATTTTCCGTAATTTGTTTTAACTTTGACAATATAATAATTAACACCTTAATTTATTTTTTAAATGTTTATACATTGCCAAAAGATGACTGAAAATATGTACTGACAGACACTTCTTCAAAACTGGTCTCTCTTTTAAAAAATTAGATAGATTCAACGTATTTATAAAAAATACCGAGTCCTCAGTAAAAATAATATTTCAGAGGATATTTGTATTTACAAAGTTTCGTTCATATTATCTTATTTTAGACTTTTTTTTTGTACTTTAATAGCGATGCAGTTAATTTAAAGTTTGTTATTGAGAATTCAAATAACTCATATTTATTATTTGCATTTTCAATTACTCTTAATCATAAATAATATACCAGGAAGAAAATAATTTTATAAAAATTATGATTTAAAGTAATACTATTTTAAATATTGTCCACTTGAATGATGGTATGTTACATGAAATGTTATTAAAAGCTTTTTCTTCCTCCAGTAGCACATTATATTGGTGTGAGTAGTGCCCTTTCTTTTTTTTTTCTAGATTGAACACTGGGTAAGATAGGGTAAAATAGGCAGGTTTCAAAACTAAATTTATAAAAAACACAAAATGTAATTATTTGCAAAAAGTAAAAAAAAAAAAAAAACTTGGGTAAAATAGTTACAAACCTTTCATTGTTTAAAACCCGCAATATCATTTGAAAAGTTATATATATATATATATATATATATATATATATATATATATATATATATATATATATATATATTATATTTCTTTTAATACTATAATTTAATCAATAAAAAGTTTAAATTGATTCTTCAACCCTTTACATTTGACATAAATAACATCTCATGTAACATATACCATCGTTCAAGTGAGCAATATTTAAAATAGTATTACTTTAAATCATATTTTTTATAAAATTATTTTTATCTTGGTATATTATTCATAAACTTAGATTAAAAGCAAGTGAAAATGCATGTAAAAACCTTGAGAAATCATTAATTGGGTTGACAATTAATATTAACACACATGCGAAGTAGAATAAAGATCAACCAAAACGATACTTTAAATTCCACTGTAACGATACAAGGCTCAAATATTAAATTTAATTTTGTAATAAATATGAGTTATATGAATGTATAAAGTTATGAACTTTAAATTAACGCCATCGCTATTAAAGTATAAAAAAAAAAGTCTATAATAACATAATATGAACGATACTTTGAACTTACATATCTCCTCCGAAATAATTTTATTTTAGTAAGGCCTCGTGGTATTTTTTATAAATATTTTGAATCTGTCTATTTTTTTAAAAGAGAGTCTAGTTTTATAGAAGTATCTGTCGGTACATATCTTTATCCATCTTATGCCTATGTATAAACATTAAAAAAATTAATTAAGGTGTTAATTATTATATTAACAAAGCTAGCGAATTACAGAAAATAACAACAGACAAACGTTACCGCTTAACGCCGGGAGTCAAAACATAAACACGCTCAGCTCAGAGTTGAGTTGAGTTGTAGTGTTTCTTCTACCATTGGAAAATCACTGTGGAGTCGGAACTGCCGTGTCAGTTGCGAAAAAAAAAATCGAATGTTCTAAAGGATATTTTAAATAAATTAATAAGAATAATACATTTTTCATTTGTTTTTTGAAGTAATTTTCATAAAAACTGGAAGTCACGTCTGTAATTAATAACCCCAAACTTAAAATAAAATAACTAAGAATTTTTCGCATGGTTGGGGGGATTAATTACTATTTCCTGAATTCGGGAAGTGGGGAATTTCCCCCTAAATCCCCATAAAAGTTATTTATTTATTATTTTTTATATTTATGTGTTAAAAACTTATCTCAAAGAGGTGGTTCAAAGCAGTGTTGAATTAGGGTAGGGCTGGCCCGCGGGATTCTTGCTCTCCCCCCGGAGGATTTGGAAATTTGCTAAACAAAATTTTCTTTTTTCTTTGAAAGAAATTGTAAAATTTATTGGTTTTTTTTTGAGTAACTTAAAATAATTAAACACTAAGAGAAAGAGGAACTAAAATTTTTTTGTTAAGGAAGGGCTCACCCCCCCCCCCCCCGTGTAAATCCCCCATGGAAGTAAATTTTTAACTCTATTTTCGTTTATATGTTTGTATTTAAAAGTTATCTTAAGCGGAGGTTCGGGGGAGTGTTGAATTCAGTGCCAGATGGGAAGGGGAGCACCCCCCCCCCCGGATTTTAAAATTTAATTAATGTAATTTTCTTTTTCGCTGATTTTGAAAGAGATAGTGAAATTTATTCTTTTCGAGTATGTGTTTAAAAAGTACCTTAAGATTCAGGGAAGTGATAAAGTCAAAAAGAAGCCCCCCCTCCCCCACAGATTTTATAATTTTATTGACATAATTTTCTTTTTCTCCAATTTTTAAAGACAGTAAAATTAGCTTTTTTGAGGAACTTAAAATAAATAATTAAGTATTAGGAGAAAGATAAATTATGAATATTCATTTTGTAGTGTGCGTGGGTTGGAAGGGGGTGCTCCCCTTAATCAGTCATGGCAGTTAATTTTTTGTCCTGTTTTTCTTTTTACTTTTATGTTCTAAAAAACCCCTTAAAATAGTGTATTTCAGGGCAGTGTTGATTTCAGCCCCCCCCCCCTTGAATTTTGAACAATTAATTAAACTTTTAACTAATTTTCTTTTTTAAATTTATTATCTTTTTGAATAACATAAAATAATTAAACACTGAGAGAAAAAGGATATAACCAACATATTTTTTTTTCTTCTGCTCCCGCCCCCCCCACCCCCCACCCCTGTATGTGGTCCTGGCCTTTTCCAGTAAAAAGCTATTTGAATATGAGTTAGATACTTAACCATTTAAGCTCTAATAAAACATTTAGAAAAATATTTAAAATTTTCTGCATGAAAATCAGTTTTTTTATCCTTCAAAATGCCTGTAGTGATTTTAGGGCAGATTTGTTAAGTCACTGAAGGTAATTTGTAGGCCATAAGCTTGCTGAAATAAACCTGTATAAAACCTTTAAAAAAACCTTCATATTTCCTGCATGAAAAGCTGTTCGCGTTTTTCTTCAAAATACCTATAATGATTTTAAGAAGATCTGCTAAGTCAGTGAAGGTAAATTGAAGGTTATAAGCGTGCTGAAATAATCCTGAATAAAACCTTTAAAAAACCTGTAATATTTCCTGAAGGAAAGCTGCAGTTTTCATTTTCCTTCAAAATACCTGTAGAAACCTTCAAAATACCTTCAAAATCATTAAATTTTTAAAGGTTTCTTGCTGATTGTTTTACCTGGGCTGAAACAAAGCAAATGTGCTTTTAGGTGATTTTGTGTTTATTATTTTTATTATTATTATATATATATATATTTTTTTAACTGTGTTTTATTGATTTTTTTTTACTAATAAATAAACTGTGAAAAGAACTGCGTCCAAGTGACAAACACAAAAAAGAACTTTCCAAACTCCAAAAATATTATTTAAGGACTAAAAACATTTTATTCAGTAGTATTTAGTGACTGATCTTGATATTACTTTATTTTTATGTTTGTGTGTTTTTTTTTTGTTTTGTATCTTTGTGTACGTTCTTTTGTATACGTTCTGAAAAAGTCGTCCGGTACTCATCTGGTATAAAAGGTATATGATGACTGGGAGGACCCAGCCCGGTCAGGTAGGCCGAACTGTAGTAACTGGCGACGGACTCTGTGGACTCTGTACCGCAAAGCCAGCAAATTCTCTAATGAGGCTCTTGATGAAGACATAAACTGCCGAACGATTGGTTTTGATGAGTGCAGTAATTTTTACAGCGTGAGAACAGAAGGAGTCGAGAGACGGAGTCAGACGGACTCTCGGAGAGATGCTCTAAGATCTCCTCGGCCAGCCTTTGCGAGCTGAGCTGAGTAACGGCTTATTGGAAAACTGCCTTCACGAGCTGCAATGTTGTTAATATTATCTGTAAACCTGTAAATATTTGTAATTATTTTACATATAACCAAGAACATTAAAATGAGTAAGATTTCCTTCAGACTCTCCCGTGGACTTATTTATACCCATTTAAACAACCGAGCATATTTAACATAAGATATCTTTTCATATATCTTACGATATTCAAATTTTGTTAAGATATTGTATTAATTCGATGTATAATCAGTTAATTTTAGAGAATCCATAAAAATTAGAATATTAATAAACTATCTTTATGTCGTAAAAATAAAATTGGCATCAGAATGTCCACTAAAAAATTTCAAAAAGTCATAAAAATTGAAAAAATTGTTTTTGTTATGTATTGTACATCAAACATAAGTTTCAATTATTTATTTATCCTATTAAGGAAAATCTAGAAAAAAAATCTAGTTTTGGGGGGATTTTTTAATTGTTTAAACTCATACAAAAGTTATAGTTATCACACTATTTCTATTTTTGACTTTACTTTACATTCTGTTTATTATTTAACTAGTGAAATTATATTAGATCTAAACATATAGATAGTTCTGCTGTAATTGTGTATGCAAAATTGGCATCAAAAAGTCATTTTCACTACATAAGAAAAAAGTTATGATAAACGTCAATGACTGATCAATGAATGAACAATCTCATTAGTCATTTCATCTGCAACTCTTTTTGCGCAAGAGATTTCCTAACTGTCTTTTTTCATGTACCATACAATTTGTTATTGAAAAACATTTAAAATGTCCCAGATGTTATAGAATATTCCATAATTTAACTATCATGACACGATCAATTACACGCAACAAATTACTTTTCTTCTTATACAAAAATCAGGTCGTAATTCAATCAAATAATTATTTTATATATATAAGCTGCTCGTAAAATGCTAATTATAAATTCACATTCCAGTATTATATTTTTTAAATATTGAACAATATATTTTTTTTTTAGAAAAAATATTTAAATCACAATCACTGAATACTGACACATCTTTGAACATATTGGATTGTAGACAAATGCTTCTGTTTCGAGTTACCAAGGCAATTTCAGACTGTATAATTAAAATCAAATGAGAAAACTTTTCGTCTACAACAAGGTTGATGAGTGTTTAAACATTTGAAGCTTACATAAATTCCGGAAGTTTATCGTTGTCGCCCAGGTTTCCTAAAATGTTGTTATTACAATCTATTTGTTTAGATATTGTTTAGAAATTGTAAACAACATGCAGTTGCAGTGTACGTTTGAAATGTAATCAGATATTTATAAAATATTGTGTAATAAATTATGTGTAGAAATATTTTTTTTTTGCTTTTTTTTTGCACGATAACGAACATTCAATATACAGTCACAAAAAAAGATTTATATGTTTATTTTTATAAATATTCATGTAAAGTGTTAATTATGAATATACATTCCAGTCAGAGGCTGTTTTCCACCGCGCTGGCGCAAACTGTACCATTAAATTTGAATAGCAGTTTTTCCCTTAACGCTTATTCGTGCAAATTTTCTGTCAGAAATAATGCAAAATTTTACATTCGTGTTTACTAGTGGACGTTTGCCCCAACGGAAATCAGACTGTAATTCCAGTATTGCATTTTTAAATGTGTTGGGTAATATATTATTTCAAAATCGCACTTAAATCATTCATTGCTGCCAAATTTTACACTTTTTTTTTGTTGTTACCACTAAAACTCAAAAGATTTTTTTGACTTATTTAATTACAGAGTTCGCTGATTAAATAAAGTAATATTTCGTATTAAATAAATTTTGCACGAAAAAGCATAAAAAAGTTGGCAACTTAAATATAAATTTTCTTTTTCTGCTTTCACAGAAAACTGACTCCGCTTTGAATATTGCAGACAAGTGATTCTATCACGAATTGCATATTGCATGAATTACGATGGATAATATATTACTTCGAAGTAGTATTTAAATCTCAATTTTGTTTGTATTCTATCACTGAAACCTGATTTCTCTTTGAACATATTAGATTGAAAACAAATGATTCAATCTATATATTTAAGTCCAAGGAACAAACATTTCCGTCTACAACAAGACTGATTAGTGTTTAAACATTTGACGATTGTAGAAATTTCTGAAATTTACCTGTGTCGCACAAGTTACCTAAAATTTTGTTATTACATTCGCATTGTTTAAATATTGTTTAGAAATAGTGCACATAATGCAGTCTTTTCTTGAAATGTAATCAGTTATTTATTAGAAAATTATAATATGAAAATTTCGGTGTAGAAATATTTTCTTTTACAAGATAACTGGTGTTTACCAAAGAACATATTTAAAGATTTTCCATACGTATAGAAATACTGTATTAGCAAGTCAATATCAATTGCCAACAAAAGTGAAGAAGGTGTTATATCACATTTTTCACCAAAAATGTTTTATTTTGTAGATGAAAGTGGTATGAGGTAATCATCCGTAAGATAAAACGTTATACTAAGACTCTAACATCAGAATCATTACTTTTGAATGTGTAACATTCTTGTATTTAAACAATAATTTTAATATTTAATAATTAACTGCTAATAAGTGTTTCTCGGAGAGTTTAGCAGCATCTGTTAACATTTTACACATCCTACTAGAAGAAAATAAATCAAAACAATTCCAACGAACTTACACTTTAATTTTCTAGAATTTTAACCTTTCGCGACGCGTATCATATATACGCGGAGTATAAAGTGATCTGAATCCTTGATTAATCATACCAGTAATTTTTAAATGGAATTTTGTGCCTTTTTACATCAAAGTGTCGAACAATGGTAGATAGATTTAACAGAATTCCGAATTTTTATCAACTTTACGCCCAACCAAAAACTGAGATTACTCGCCAATAGATGAAACCATTGAAACATTTAAATTAAAGTATAGCTGTAGTTATAGTAACTACTGTAAAAGGATTTAAGTATACGTTAAAAAGTAAGAGTAATAAAAAATTAAAAATATTTAATCAAAGTATTTCTGCACTTTAATTAGTTTAAGATTTCTAGTTTAAAAAATCGAAGATTAAAAATTCTGTAAATGTCGCTCGTCGCGATGGGGTTACTTTCTATGAAATAGCACATACTTCCACTCGTTTCTTCAGTTACAATTTACATCACTCCATAAACGATAAAGAAAGAACAAAAATTGTACAACTGTCGCCAGTTGTGATTATTCATCTTGATGTGATCATTGTGATCACATGTGATCTTTTATCTTACATCTCTTGTGATCATTTATCTTGATTATTCACAGAAATTCCTCAAAATTGTTAAAGTTAAAATTTGTGTGATTAAGGAAAATGCACCAACTATCTATCTATATTATAAAGGCCAAACGTGTCCGTGCGTAACGCATACGTCATTTTGCGAATGACAACAGCTGACGATGAAATTTCGGTTTTGTGATTTTTGCTATTGCAATTTTTTAAATTTCTAAATATAGCACATTTTAAATTTTTACACCGTTACAGAGGAAAAAAAATTACTTTCAAATGCAATTTGTTTGAAAACTATATCTTAATTGCTTGATATATTATGGCTTATAAAATAATTTTTAAGCATGAATTTTGAAACGCCCAATAAACAAATGGAAGAATGCTGCCATTATAAATTTTTAAATAGTTACAGGTAGTAAAATTAATGAATTTTGAAATAAAAACGTCACAAGAATAGAGTGCCTTTATATGAGAGTAGCGTTATACCGGATACAAAATTTTATTAGTTCAGACGATTTTGTAGAAAAGGAAGCTTTGTAATAATTTAAAAATTTAAAAGAAAATTATTTGTGTACACCATAAACAAACATCGGATACTTTAACAAATAATATAAACAGAAGATATTGTTTTAGATATTGCATTTTTATGAATAAAATATAAAAAAATTATTTCACAAATTTAATAAAAATGCATATAAAAAGTTAATATGAGCAGTAAGAAACAACGTTTTAATTCATATTTCATCAGTATTACAAATAATGTTAACGGTCATTGCGAAGTTGGAAAAAACGAATATACATGAAATTCGTTAATATCGCGATCACTATATCGCATGCATAAGATGATGAATAATAAATTAACAAAGAAGCATCACTGGGTGCAGCGAACTCCCTGTATTAATAATACCAAAAGAATAAAAAATAAACAAAACCCTTGAAATTCGTTAATGCGGCGATCACTATATCGCATGTATGAACGCTTAGTACAAAAACTGGATGGATACCGCTTGTATGAGCACTTTACGCACAAGAAAAGCAAAGAAACTAGTAAAAAAAATCACTAAATGCTGCAACTTTGGCAAATAAAAATATGAAAAATCTATTAGATTTAGGGAAAAAAATGGTTTTCGCCTGCGTTCTGTAACCCGGGAAGCCCGGGTTCGATTCCCTAGTAATTTTAAATGCTTCGTGCGCGGCGCAAAAGTTCGACGATACATTTCTTTCTTATAGCATTCCTTCATAGTAAGACAAACACATTTTGACAACCTCTGATCAGAGAGATACGATCAGAGTGATACTTTAATACGATTTAACACTTTCACAGGAAGTTAATTTTTATTTAATACGATGCTCTATTTTTTAAAATCGCTCCAGTCGTAAAATGACAGCATCTGACAGCGTACCTATTCCACAGGAAATTAGTTTATTTATATTTAATACGATTTAGCACTTCCACAGGAGGTTGATTTATGTTTATGCGATGGATGATTTTTGAAATAACTCTAATCGTAAAATGGTGACATCCAACAGCGCATCTATTTCACAGGAAGTTAATGTATTTACATTTAATACGATTTAATATTTCTATAGTAAGTTAATTTATATTTAATACGATTTAAAACTTCCACGGGAATTTAATTTATATTTAATAGGATGCGCAATTTGTTAACTTGCTCCAATCATAAAATGGTGACATCCAACAGATGCATCTATTCCACAGGATGTTAAAATAAAAAGAAGATTGAAGCTTTACTGAGGTTTTGAATTAGCCTTTCTGCTACGGCAAGTTGAACACATTAAAAATCTACTTATCTGCAAATCGTCAAGCACCAAAGAAAAATGAAGTGTTTCTAAAACTATAAATAAAAACAGTTTTCAATATCCGGTCCACTATGGCAGTGAGTAAAATAAATTAATAAAGGAATCCTTTAGATTTTGTTACATTATTATTATTATTATTATTATTATTATTATTATTGAGTTTTTGTTTTCAAACATGCATACGATTTAAAATCTTATACAAAAACAAAATATCTGTTATAACATATATGATAATCCTTTTTTAGATATTTTTTATTCTACCTTCCTATACCGATTTTTAAAAAAATATATAGGTATATTTTTTTAATATTATATTTTTATTAAATTTATTCTAAAATTTTCAGTCTTGTCAGAATTATTTTAAAAACATCTGTAGAAAATATTGTTGCAATTTTTTTTTTTTAGCATTTAAAAAAAAAATATATTTTTTGTATGATTTATTTTACTATGAATTGCGGGTAAATCTAAATTCTACAAGAAAATACCAAGAATTAATAGTCTGACAAAGTTTCAACTCAAAGGGTATCCAATCCAAAATCTCTTATGCACGTTTGAGAATATTCTTTTTCATAGCGACATCTTTGTCGATAAAGCTCGCCGAGTGAATATATTGCTACTCACTGACCGAAATTTAAAACAAGGTCACTGATGCGGAATTAAATCGGAATATATCGTTTCATTCTAAAGCGGGAAAAAATATCCATAGTTTTTGTTGTTGTTGTTAACAACGAAATAAAATCTGTTAGAAATCGGAGTGTTTACGTTTTTAAATATTCAGTTAATATTTTAAATTACATTTTAATTGTGAAAAAATATTTTATTAATAGCTACATTGCTAACTTAAAAACAGAAGTTAGCGGAAAATGGTATTGTTTTATGCATAATTTAAACTCGATTATGAAGTTTTATCATTACTATTTAATACATTTTGGGGAAATATTATTTTAATGTTATGCATCTTTATATAGAAAAGAAAAATCACACAGCAGAGAACCCTTCACCTTCGAGGTAAAGTTTATATTAATCAATTTTAATCGTTAAGCTGTATAGATATAAGGGAACTTCGGTACCCTTTGAACTTTTTTTTAATAAAGCGTTTTTCACTTACAACTTATGTATATTATTAAGTTATTACTATAAAAACTCATTTAACTTGCAAAAATATAATTTTGTTGCTACATTTTTTTTTTTTTTTTTTTTTTTTTTTTTTACTTCAACGATTTTAAAATCCTTTCTTCTCTTGAAATATACAATAATAAGCACTGCTTTTTTTATGATAATAACAATCTACTCTACAAGTTCAAGGATCGATTTTACAATTAATTAATTAGTTATATATATACATACTACTAAATTTGACCATAACAGAAATATTTTTTCTGAATTAAATCATTCAGTCATAAAGAGGTATACAAAAAAATAATACCCAATACATTTCAAAAAACATATTAGCAAAGAATTAGCAAATCTGGTTGTAAATTTGAAAACATCGTATAATTTATATCATACCAGAAAACATATTTTTTCTATAAAAAAGAAACACCTTTATCTTTATTACAAAGGTTTCATTTCTATTAAATTTTCTTCCTATTTCAGTGATGTTTTCTTTAATTTACTTCATTATAGATCTCCGCTTCTTAATGGAAAAAAAACATGCAATGAAGCAAGCAATTCTCAATTAATTAGTAATTTTTCGAATCCAGTACTTAATAAAATTAATCTTCAGAATATTATTAACAATGACACTAACTTTCCTATTAAACATTTGGCTAGACATAAAACTTACAAGTACAATGTTACATTAGGGCGTCGTACTTTTAATTATAATCACTTTGCAAAATTTTTAACTTCTAATAAAAATCAACAATGTTTTTGTCATAATCTAATGTATAGTAAGTTTGTTGACACTTATCATGGTCATATCATTACTGGTGATTTAACTATTGTTGCAAATGATAATTTGCGTAAGCTTGTAACATTTGGTACAAAGTTCCGTACTCCTTCCAAATATACTATTAATTCAATATTAAAACAATTTAATCTTGATATATATTTTTTTAAATACAAAATTTCAATTGATTAAAACAGTCCTCTTGAATATTTTAATGAATGGAAATTTAATGTATTAAACAAATTAAACGAAGAACTTTACAAGCATTTTCAGTATAATCATAATTTAAATATAAAACAGTTAAATTGTAATATTAAGAATTTGCAAAATAAATTTATTATAACATATGTTGGTAAAACACCGAATAATTATGCCTTTATTTGCAAATACTTTTACAAACAACGGATTTCTAATGCAATTAACTCAAGTGCTATACTTAAAAAAATCTGTTACTACAGTCATCAATAATACACATCCACAGTTTTTATAAACTCTTAAAAATAAAATCCTACAATTATCATTATCCTTATATTGTTGTCTTACTTAAATTTCACAAAAAATCCAATAAAATTTGGTACTTTTACAATTGGATACTTACAACAATAAAGCTAGCAATTTATTATTAACTGTGCTTACTAAATTGCATGATATCACTATACAAAATGACTTTAAAAATACTTTTAAACTTGTGAATAACATTAAAAATCTAAATAATATAAATTATGTTAAAACTTTTGACTTTAATAATTTCTTTAATAATATTGACATAAAAGATTTGTTTAAAAATATTTATTTGTTATTCAAAGAAAATAATAATAATTTAAAATGAAACGTTCATATTTTTATTTTTCATTTCAAAACACTAACTAGCTTCATTTTTCATCATAATTACATAAACTTTAATGGTACACTACATCAACAATGTACAGGTTTGCCACAAGGCGATAAAGCATCAAGCATACTTGCAGATCTTTATATTATTACGAACGATATATTCCCCTTAATCATTGTTATTTCTCTTCAGGTATGTTGAAGATATAATAGTTTTTTATACGAAATGTCAATCCCATTATCTGTTACCCATAAAATATTACAATAATTTAAAATTAAGCGAAAATGATATTACAAATAATTAACTTCCTTGATCTCTGGTTGATACTTACTGATAATAAAAATCTTTACATTGATATTTGCGATAAACGCAATGACTTTCCGTTCAAAGTAATTTCATTCACTAATTATAAATCCTGTTTACATAAATATGTTTATTGCCGAAACGTCAGTGAAAGCTCTCTGTGGAGACGTGAAAAGTTTTTTTCATTTCAGTCTGTTTATCTGTCTGTCTGTCTGTTTGTTTGTCTGTTCCGCGATAACTGCCGTAAAAAGCACCCGATTATCTTGATTTTTATTGGGTATGATGATGAGGTACCAGGAATTAGCTGTATATTTTTAGTTACATTTGGTTTAAAATTATAGAACATTTCTTTTTTAGGTCATAAGGCTTTCCAATGGGAATGCAGACGATTTTCAAATATCATTTTTAACTGAAATGAAAATCGCATATTTCAATAATGAATTTAAACGTAAAATTATTGATGCTAAATTTTCGATATGGAGGTCTTAAATATATTCAATAGCTTTGGAAATTTGACGATTCATTTTTCAGAATATAAAAATTAATTGTTTAAAATATTGGAACATTTTTTGCATGTGTTCGGGAAATATCAAACAATTTATTTTCATATTTTTTTACAAATTTTAAAATGAATTTCTTTTTACATTGTTCTTTAATTTATTAGTTGCTTAGCAACCCTATTTCAAAGAATATCAAAATAATAAAATTCAAGTAACTCTCACTATTTTACTGCAATATTTTATTACCAAAATAAATTATTTTCGGGAGATTTTAGTATTCTATTGACATAAATGAGAATTTATTTTGATACAAGTTACTGTTTAACTTCTATAGAATGATTACCAAAATATTTTCTTTTCCAAACGAAAATTACAAAAACATTGCTCGTGTAATTTGGATTCAAGTCTCGTAGTATGAGTTTCATTTGTATATGTATATTTTTTACAGAGATATTAGTCATTTTCTGGAACAGATGTGGATGTTTCGTCGTTGAAAAGTTAATGTAATTTTAAAAAATAGGATAAAATCACTCATTCAATAAGTTGGTTAATCTAAAAAAATTAGAGTGGTAAAACGATCTTGAAATATTACAATTACTAGAAATTGTGAACATAAAAAGCTATTACAAAAAATACTTTATAGGCCAAATCACGTTTGCTATTTGGTGAATTGGCAGTGGGTACGATTATGAAAGATTACCGAATAGGTTTAAAAGTTTCAAAATATACCTATTGTGGGGAGATTTTAGTACGCTATTGTCATCAAGTTAGATCAGGATGTATACTTATAAAAACTAAATATTATGGAATGACCATGAAAAATGTTTTTCTCAAACAAAAGTTGTAATAACACTAGATTTCTAAAATAGATATAAAGTGAAATATAGTAGATTTAGTTTACATTTCCATAATTTAATTTTCGGATTATCACATGTTAAATATCATGAAAAGTTAAATTAATAAAATGACTTTCAGAGCTGACGTTGAGACTCCTGATCTGCAGATTTACTAGTGTTAATATCTTACTAAACTTTGCTCAAAAAATAAATCATCTTTGTTTAAATAAATTTAAAGTTTAAAATTTAAAATCAGTATATCAACAAGGTTATTGTTATTACGGGTATCAATATATCAGTATCATTACGGGTATCCTTCACATCTCATAAAATGACTATTACACATATAGTTTTTTCATAATTTTTTTCCACACACAAATACAATATACACACGCAAAAAAAGTTATATTGCGCTAAAATGGAGAATTACTTAGTGTTTGAAAGATACATTCTGTTGAATGATTACGGAGGTGGGGTGGTGTTGTTTGGTAAACCGATGGTAAGTGTAGTTAAGTACGGCTGCATTCGTTTGAATGATTATAGGGGTGGGGTGGTTGATTTTATATTCATTCAAATATGGTTATTTTTTATGCTAGACATTTATTTGTCCAATAAATGATATAATGTTTAATTTATTTTTATGTTTATGTAAACGAAATTTTGACACCAGCATATGCACGTTAATGAAAAATCACACTCAATCCCATTATGAATTTTAATGATAAATTTTCTGTACATATTATATATATTTTGTTAAAAATATATTCAAATAATTTGTTTTGTTCTGTGAAATAAGTCATTCAACAAAAAACAAAGAAAAAAGTACGCTTTATCAAACTTATAATCTATATATGCGAATTAAATTTTCCAGCAGAGCTTAAAATACGCTGGAAATTACTTACATAACACAAAGGATATCAATTATCACTTACTACTCATCGTATAAGCAACGGAGTGGAAAAATGTCCATACCGGAGTTTGAACCTGCAATCTGTTGATTTTACGCAACAATGCTCTACCATTTGGAGCTATCGGACGGCATTCAGTCTTACATTTTCTCCCTCTTATGTATTGGCACGGCTAAGACCTTTCAGCACAAGATGGAAAGTCAGTCATGAGCACACATCTTCAGTGGCTTGCATGAGACGAATTAAACCCAGCATCGGTATATATATATATATATATATGCTGTAATGTCGCAGCCGTGCCAAATGTATAAGAGTGAGAAAATGCTACACTGGATATTCTCCGGGTAGCTCCAAATGGTAGAGCATTAGTGCGTAATACCAAAGGTTCATGGTTCGATCCCCGGTCTGGACATTTCTTTCACTCTGTTGGTTATACGCTAAGTAGTAAGTGATAATTCATATCTTTTGTGTTAAATTATATTTATACAATTATAAACAATGATTATTATTCCTAATAAATTAGAAAGAGTTTACTTCTGTACATACAAATAGGAAACAAAATTATTTTAATCTCCGAAAATTATAACTGTTCCTATCTGTGCAGTGTTGTGATGAATATTAGGAAGAATGATTAGCTCAGGCATAACAAACATAGATTGAAATACTATATACAAAAGGTCTCATAATGATTTGCGAATGGGATTCCTGTAAATAATATATATTTAAAATTATGTTGTAAGTTGTAGTGTATGCACAGATTTGAAATATATTAAATACTCGCTAACCCACCCGGCGTTGCGCGAGCCCGAGATAATTACAATATCAGAGAAAGGCGTTAACCCCCTCCATCCCCATACCCGCAAATATAATGAATAATTTGTTCAAGAGAACCACCGTCACCTACATTAACGCGATCATTAAAAAAATAATTAACATTTTTCTGATAATTAGAACATAACGAAGACGCTACGCTAAAACAGCCGGCAGATGATACCCCTTCCCGACCTCAATTTCAAATCTATATCTTAATTCATTACCTAAATTTTTGCTCATTAGTAAAATTTGGCAATTATTTCCTTTCATTTTCGCAAACTAAATGAGAGGGATCGGCCAGAGAAACAGATCTATTTGTAGTTCAGTTTTTAATGGAAGCAGATCCCTGTCTGAAACTTTCTCGGATCGTTTTCAATGGCACCGGCAGATTTTTGGCAGTTTTTTGCGTAAATTTAAAAAAAAATACCAACCGAATTTTTTAAAAATCACATAGTCAGATACAGAATATTTTTTTACATATGCTCAGAAATTTTCAAATTGATATCTCAATTAGTTTTCTTAAAATTCGCTAATTAGTAAAATAATTTCGAATTCGTTCATTTCCGGTTGCAAATCCAATGCGCCAGTCCGTTTCTTTCGCCATTTTGATTTAAAAGATGACATTTTAGAACCGATGGTTAATGAGAATCTAATTAATATCTAGGCTAATTATCAAAATATTAAAATTCTGAGACTCAGGTGCACATGGCCAGACCTTGGACTATCTACACCTAAATTTCCAGACTTCTAGGTGGGCTAGATTTTGCTAGCCATCGCCAATAGACACACAGACACACACACACACGGACATACACACAGAGCGAAACTTTCTTTTATTAATATAGATGTGCGAAAACACGAAATTGAACTTATGCCGGATAAACTGTTCGGCTCAGAAAATCAAAGTTTTAGTGCGTTTATAGTAGTTGCAGTTGTGTTTTCGAAGCGGAAACATGTCTAAGGTTCACGTAATATTTCTTTTGGCCGATTATTAGAGATGACGGTGCAGTGTTTGATGAAACATAATCCTAGCTGATCACGGTTTTAATTTTAAACTAATTTTCTAATTGAATTTACTGGGTGATTTAAAATAGAATGAATGTTTTTTAAATTTAATAACAAGTAAACTTTGGCAGCTAATGAAGTTGTTCATTAAGAAGTGTATTGGTGAAGTCAAGATTTTATCTACTATGATTTCTTGTTTTATTGTTTTGGTTCCAATACCATCGAAAGATGGCGCTGTACTTCCTTGAACTGTAATACTGCTCATATAAACTTTGCAATTTCAAAACGCAAATTACCCTTTTTTTGAGTTTCAACAGCTAAACACAATTGGAGGTCAAAAGCTGAATGAACTTTCATTCATTTATGTACGTTAGTTTGAGCTTTCTAACATTTTGAGACAACGCATTGCTCTCTATTGGTGATATTTGAAACTAAAACAAGAAAAAAAAAAAAAATCTGATTTCCTACATTACTGTTCTTAGAGTAAAACTTCAATAGCTGCCACTTTTTTTTAATTGAATTTTTAAAATGTTCATTTCATTTTAGAAGACTCTGCACAGTAAATTCATATTCGTGTATATTTGGTTAGAAAAAAATCACTTTTCCAAATTGGTCTTTACAAGTGGAATTAATTTCTACGAGGAAGTTTTAACAAAAATTTCGTGCTTTATTTATCATTATGATACACCAAGTTTTGTTGAATGAACGAAAATTTGGTTGATCCAACAAAACTTTTTGTTTAAATATAGGTCAATGAAAATTTTGTTTGAATCAACATTTTTTATTTTTTTTTTTTTTTTTTTTTTTTGCAATTCCAAAAAAAAAAATTTGTATCGTCAGCAAAAATTGTTTTGTTAATTCAAGTAAAATGGTTCAATTTTACTTGAATTTTGCTAAAACAACCAAAATGTACTCAACAAAACATGTTTGGTAGTTTTAATCAATTCATTTTTCTGGGTGCAGTTATCATTACACTGTTAAAATTCTGCAGCAAACTGATCAGTCATTCAAACATTTTTAAAGATAACGGTTACTTGATCATATTATGAAGCTTTCTCATTGGTTAAAATTGAGATAAATCACAATTATGTAACCCTTAGAAAAAAAAATCGGTTGAATGACTCGACAATTTGCTTCAGGTTTTTAACAATGTACAGTTCACTTATCAGAGTATAAAGAAATTATTTCTAGTTACTATAACTTATAGGAACGGGGAACATTTAAATTGAAATTTGTAACTTTTAAAAAAAATTCTATTTTGAGGTAATTAGTTTTTTACATGGTGAAAACAACATTTTAAACATATAATCTGTCTTAAAAATGGTACCTAACTGATTATTTTCAAATTATTCATTAAATTACTTTTTTCAAATAAGTCCTTGCAAGCGAACTTTAGTTCTATGTGTAGCTTTTACCAGCACTTTTGTGCTTTACTTTTTCGAGATGAATGATAATTGAATCAATCAAGTTTTTAAAAAAATCTGACATCACGCATTTTTTTTTACTTTATTTTACGCTCCCTTTTTATGCGCATCTATACTGCAAGAAATAAAACTAGTTCTAAAGATAAAATATATGGCTTTACCTGCAAAAGTAAAAGTCATCTCCCTACAAAAAATGCATCGATTAACGATAGAATACCACCCGGATATAAGCGAAAAATATTTTTCTGAATTTTCTTGTAATTTTTTTTTAAGCACAAAAAGAAATTGCGTGTTCTTGTGTATTTCCTTTTATTTTATTTATCATAAAATGTATCATAACATTAAATGTATAATATTATATGATTTAAAATGCATTTATTAATACTCTTGATAAATACAAATTTTAATACCAGAAAAAATTATACAGAATATTTAAATTAAATTATAAATTCCTTCAATATATATTCAGATATAATATGCTCACTAGTTTTCATGGTATAATCCTGTCTTCTACGACGGATTCTATTATTTCAAAATTATTATAGAAGTGAAAGTGTGTGTAAATGTTTGGCTGAAATCAGTGTCAAATCGGATCATTTAATGTCTTTATAATTTTGAATATAGGTGGATTATAACCCAGAATAGAACATAGGCTATTTTTTTATTAAAACGTTTTTATTAATTATTCAAAATTTCATTGTTTTCATAGAGAACCAACAGACGTTTTTCCTGTAAAATTTAATCGTTTTTATTTATAATTTCCAAAAATTCAAATCAGGAATATTAACATTTGTTAAATGCTCGATACTTATTTGCCCATTAAATGATGTGCTTAATACTGTACAGTAAATTCCAGTTCATAAATATTGATGTTCGAAAAAATTCACTTTCCAAACGAAACACCCAAAATCGGGGTTTCACTGTTTAACTTGTGTCAGGGAATGCATAAAAGATTAAATGTGTAACTTTTTAAAAAATATCCCCCCTTTTGTCATAAATGAATTTTATCATGATTAAGAACAACATTTGAAACATTTTTGCGACTAGAGCTATACTTCTAAAACAATGTCTTAGTAATGATCTATTAGCATAACTATTGTATAATATATATTGTGTTAAATGTCAATTTAAACAATGTGGTATTCTACAAAATGTATCCCTAAAAAAAGAATAAAAAAATAAAATCGAGTCTTCCCGAAAGATTATTTAATCTCTCTTGAAAACTGATTATTTTCAATTATTCATTATATTAATTTTTTTATGATTGTCTTTGCAAACGTACTTTATTTCTATGTGAAGCTTTTATCAATACTTTTGGGCTTTACTTTATTGTAATGAATGATGAGTGAATCAATCAAGTTCAAAATAAATTTGACATCACGCATTTTTTGTAACTTTATTTTACCCTCACTTTGTCATACGGATCTATATTGCTAATATACAAAATTGGTTCTCAAGAAAAAAATACGGCTTTGCTTGCAAAAGTAAAATCCATCACTATACAGAAAATGCATCGATTTACAATAGAATACTCTCCGGATATTAGAAAAAAATATTTTTCTGTATTTTCTTGTAAATATTTAAAAAAATCTGAAAAACAAATCAGTGTTCTAGTGGGCTTTTTTTTTTCCTTTTATTTGTAAAATAATATACTACATATGTGTATTTCGTGTTTTTTATAATAAACCTTAATAACTATTTCATAATAATCTATTAAATTGATACTTAATCTATTATTTGATAGCACATATTCATACTTAATTAGCACAGATTATATCTTATAACAAACCTTGAAAGAGTTTCGAAACTAAATAAATACTTTGTAAGTTTTAACTCAATCATACCAATTGGTAACGATATCATACGATTTGACGTTTTTTCAAGTGATGAAAAAGTGCCCAGGCTGGGAGTCGAACCCAAGATCTTTGGCTTAAATTGACAACGTTCAGCCTAATGAGCTACCTGCACCCACAACCGGCTGACATAATTAACTCAGATAACCTTATTGACTCTAAAATGTAGTCTGAAATATAAACCGCTCAACAGAATATATAGCAGGTTTTGGCACTCCATTACCTGCATACAACCTGCATAGCCTCCATACATACGTATAATTAGGAGTACCATTACCTGCGGTATATTCTATTGAGCTATCTGCATGGAAAACAAGATGCTAATGCCAATAATATTATCCGAGTGAATTGTTTCAGTCGGTTGTTTGTATAGGTAGATATATTGACAGAGTTTCAATCAGAACTCAGAGTTTCAGAGAATTTAAGCCAAAGGTTTTGGATCCAACTCCTGGCCTTTCTGCCTGTTGAAAAAAATTTATTTCGTACAAAATAAATAGTTTTGATTAGAGATTATTATTGATAATATATTAAAAATACTAGAAATTCCTATTTTTCTAAGAAATTCTTTTGCATCTTGTTTTCCACATTTCACTTTCAAAATCAGAAAACAATAATATATATTTACATATTTGTTCAAATGCATGCTTTTCAAATTTCCACATTCATTTTCGTGTTCTGCGCTTCCTAATGATCAGGTTAATTTAATTTTATAGAATTTGTCTTATCTAAACTATGTTGGAAAATAATTGTAATTTTGTAACCCACAAACCTACAAAAAGCATTTTAATTTAACGGGTGTTACGTCAGAATCCCCCTTAAGTGCTGCATTTTGAATGCTAAATATTTCTTTAAAATAAATATATCAACAAATTATTATAATGTCGAACTTATCACAAGATTAAATATATAATAATATATAATTCAAAATTCATTTTTACTACTTTTGGGAAAGAAATTAATACCATTAAAATATATGGAAAATTTAAATTTAATGAAAACTTTCCTCATTTGTTTTAATATTAATAGAGATTGCCTGTATTCATGGTATAATCCTGACTCCCACGACGGATTCAAATACATAAAAATAAACTAGTAAGTTTCCAGAGCAGGAGCCTCAAAGTCCCGCTGCAAGTCATTGCAAGTCATTGGCAGTGGCGCCAACTTTTGAAAAATACTGGGCGTGCTCAGAAATATTTTGGTAAAATGGCATGGCAAGTTTTTTTTTCCTTTGAATAGCCGACAGCTAGGGAAAGATGATAACTCTAATCAAGTTATCATGTTTTAATAAAATTATAATTTTATTAAATTATATTATCACGAGTTCTTGCTTAAAAAGACCCTAATATTTATTATAATATCACCATACCATGAATATGACTACAGATAGAAAGGGTAAAAAACTTAACATCGAGAAAAACCTTTAACAGTGTTTGTACACTTTTACCACAATTTTTTAATAGAATTTTTCGCCTTATTTAAATGCTGAAATGTCTTGCAAATCCTGAAATTAAACGAGGCATCTATAATTTCTGCTATTTAAATATTAAATAGAAATTTTATATTAAAAAATTGTGGTAAAAGCGTACGAACCCTGTTTTAGCGATTTATGTGTGTCCGTCGGGCATTAAAACAGATGCTCACTGACTTATTTTCACTAGTACGTGGTAAAATAAATTTTATTCCAGGGGAAAAAATAAATAAAATAATAATGAAAAATAAACAAATAAATGGAAATTGGACTCGCTGGGTTTGAAAATTATTGGATGGGTTCGGAACCACGGGCCCATATAAGTTAGCACCACTGGCCAGTGTCAGCCCTGAAATACAACTTACCGGAATGAGATTAAAATGTTAGATTCCCATGTTTGAAGCTTTAAGAAATCGATTTCTGTTACATTTTTATAGGTTACAATATATTATTTTTACGAATATTAATTTCATAGTATAGCAAAGAATTAGAAATAAATATTTAAAGCACGCTAAATATGAGCGATACTGGCAGAAATATCGCTAATCAGAGTTTTTAAGGAAATGAAATGTAGTTAATAAATCAGGTATTTAATAGGATAAAAACTATCCTTTGCTTAACAACTTAAATTATTCTAATTATATAGATTTTTGAAAGATTAACTTATTAGTGGGTTTTTTTCCGACAGCTTTATATGGTGAGATTGTGTTTGAAATTATCAATAAAATGAATACTTTACTCCTCCAAAGTTTTATAAATATCAAAATCAGCCATCAGTCAAGTTGTCGAATTTTGATAAGCAACGTGACAGAAGACTTTAGGATAAAAGCGACCATAAAATAAAAACAAATCTGCTTTGTCTCTTTCCCTACCGTTTATAAATATTGCTTACATTCTCTTACACATAGTCAATGCAGTCACAATCAACACAAAATTTATTATAAAAAAAATTACTTTTACAGTTTTCTCACCTTTATAAAATACTTGAGAAAATTACTGTATTGAAATAAAGCGTTTTTTTTTTAATAAATGAGTTAATAATTGAATTAAAAAATACGCTTCTTCTATTCACATTAAGTTAAATTCGTTAATTTTTTTTTTTTTTTTTTTTTTTTTTTGCACAGCACACGAGATATTTTATTATTATGAAATTTAGTTAATAAATCAGATATTTAATAGGATAAAAGCTATCCTTGCTTAACAACTAAAATTATTATAATTCTATATTATTACTAGTTTTCTTAATGAGGATTTAAAGCTGTTGAAATAATTTTAAAAGGTAAAAATCTAAAAATAACAAGAGTTTTGAAGGATTGAGTTTTTTTTTTTATTTATTTTTTATTTATTTATTTTGATAGCTTTATATGGAGAGATTATGTTTGAAATTATCAATAAAATTAATACTTTACACCTCCAAAGTTTTATAAATATATGAAAATCAGTCAAGTTGTCGAATTTTGATAAGCAACGTCACAAGAGACTTTAAGTTAAAAAAATACCTTAAAATAAAATCAAGCCTGCTTTGTCTCATTCCCGACCATTTAGAAATATTCCTTACATTCTCTAACATATAGTAAATACAGTCACAGTCGATACAAAATGTATTATAAAAAAAATACTTTTACAAGTTTCTCACTTACTTGAAGAATACTTGAGAAAATTACTGTAATACTTGACTTTAATACTTGAGAAAAAACTTTAATACTTGAGAAAATCTCTGTATTGAAATAATACGATTTTATTAAATAGATCAGTTAATTATTTAATTAAAAAATACTTTTCTTCTATTCACATTAAGTTAAATTCGTTAAAATAGTTATTTTTTGCACTGCACGCGAGATTTTTTATTTTTAGCAGTTGAAATTACAGAATGAATCCTTATATATTTCTTTAAATAACACCATTAAAAAAAAATTAACGGCTGAACTCTAGAATTATTTAATCTGTAACTCTTTATATGATCCCAATGCTTAATGCGCATCTATAAGTCTAAATAAAAAATAATTCCTTCTAACGACATTTAAATTGATTTTGCAATATCATTAGCAAACTAAAGGCATTTAATCATAACATTATTTCCATTATCCGCTTTGCTTCATATATTTTATTTAAAAAAATGTGAGCAGCTGTTCACTTAATTCCGAGGCAAGATGACACGCAAGTTAGCTTGTGCTTTTGACATTAATAAATCGTAATGGTTATCTTTATATTAAAAGATATGACTGCATTACGAAAAAAATGTGTCTGAATTATTTAACTTCAGTCGTTTGATAATGATTTTATTTCAGATAATTGTCATTTAATTATGTGAACTTTATTCTTTTTTTACATTAATGCTGTAAACTGGTGTACCCTTTCATATTTTTACATAATCTTACATATGTTTTTCAATTTCAGAAATTAAAAATATAACGGAACATTATAAGATCTTAAATAACTATAAGATTGGACCAGTAGATCGTTCCCTAATTATTTGTTTTTAACACTTTCCAACCTAGTTGAAAAGTGTTTATGACTTCGGTTTGTCTGGCGTCTGTCCGTGCTCTAACTCCCGTACATATGCTCGGATTGCTCTGCAATTTTTATATGTTATTGTCGTTATCTATAGCATGTTCCCTATTTCAACGGAAGTGTGTAGCACTTATAGTTTTTTTACAGGGACACTCAAAAGAATTCCGTTACATGGAAAAAATCGTATGAGAAAAATCGTCTGCGGTTTATTTAAATAATGTTTCACTATTTTAAACGCATTGAAATTTATATATATCACTAAGGTGCGTTACAAGAGGCTTACTACAGAATATTGTGTGTATAGCAGTCATCGTTCATTTACAGGGACACACAAAAGAATTCTCTACTGACTGTTAACAATAAATCCTGCAAGTGCATTTTAAGTTACTGAACGAGATTTTAAATTTAACGCACTTTTTGTTTATTACGTGGTGTGTATAAATTCTGTAGATCATATACAGGGAAGCACAAAAGTTTTCGAACACATTTCCGTTTATTGACAGAAACTCCAGAAGGAAAATTTTAAGCTGTGCTAAGCGTTTTCTAACTGAACTAAAATTTAGCATCCTATGTAGTATGTACACAAATCTATAGATCATATACAGGACTGAATAAAAGTATTCGGATATTTTTCCGAATATTGTATATGTTGAAAATTTCTGATTTTTTTTTTTTTTTTAAATATGGTATGCGTTTTCCAAATTCTTTACTTAGATGTTATCTTTCAGCTTGGTATGATTTGGAAGCGTTGGAAAGTGTTACATAATTTATCTTGACGCATGATTTTTCGTTCTTGTTTACTTTCTGTCTGAAATTACAACCCACTTTCTGTTACCCATGATTTGGGCCACGTAACATTTAATGAAGGAACTATGCAAAAATTTCACTCATAATAATTAGAAGCCTATACAATTAACAAGCTATTTATCACATATTCTAGTCGAAAATACTTCTGATGATCAAATATTTCATACATTTTCTCTTAGATTAAGTAGTGCCTTGAGTACATTTATTTCCTTGCTGTTCTGATTTATCGTTTCTATTTTTCCTATTTTACTTTTATTTCGTCTATGGATAGATTTAATGTTCTTTTGGCAAATAATACTGTTTAAAGCAAATATGTTAGTATAAAATTTTGAGGAAATTTGTTAATTAACAGGTTACTTCAGACATGACTTTGCGGTGATTAGAAAAATCAACATACAACATTATGTTTCTACTTTAAAACCATTCCACGATTTCAACAAAAAGAATGATACATGCCACAGAAAAAGGAAATTAAAACATGGTGAAGCATACAAGTTCTAAAATAAGTAAGAAAGAAACAAAAAAATCATTTATGCCTCATATATTTATTGTATTTTTATTTCACAGTAACATATTCAGCAGTAAAACTGCCAACACTGCCAAAATGTTTATCACGCCCAAAAGACTCTCGAAGCCTAAATGCTTATTTGTTAAGCAATAGAGTTGCTTATTGTTTTCAATCGCGAAAAAATCTGTTATTTATGAAAAAGCACCCCAATTATGGGTAAAAACTGTCATGTCGATTTTTGTGTTGCAACTTAGAATTATAGAAATTGCGAAATTTGGCGCAATATACTCTAACGGGAGACAAAGATTACCTCTCAGAGGTATTTTCAAATATAAATTTAGATATTTTAAAATTTTAAAGAATTATATGTTACACCATCCTGGGTTAATCCTGGGTTAAAATCCATAAATATCAGAACAGGATAAAAGATTAATACCAGGATTTTTTCATTAACAAATAGGGATAGGGTAGTGGATGAAGAATTTGTTGCTGAATTAGTCACGTCGTCTTTTCATAGAATTTTAAATGAACGATTTGACAGGCAAAGCCTAGTCTCCAATTAAAGCTATGCGCTCAAAACCTTTACATCAACATAATATATTTATTATGTTTTGGGGAAATCGGGATTATGGAGGATTGTTTGGTAGAAGGACGTTAAACGTATGTACTTATGGACGCGAAAGTCTGTGTAAATTGTACCAATTTGTGTAATTACAAGAATATACTAATTGTTTTCTGAATGAAAATATATGCCTGATTTAAAATATGAAAACACGATCAGCAGTACGGATAGTTTTTTGTAGAGACTATACTTGTCTACATAGAAAAATTTATTTCACTTCATGAATTACGCGAAAATATGCATTTCTATTTATTACAAACATAAAATCGTATAAAAATTTAGCTTTTATGGCATAATTAGCATGCTTCCTATAACTATATAATATATATGTTTAGTCTTAGGAAACATTTTTTATATGCTCCCATAAAACCTAAATTTCTATATGCTTTCATGTTTGAAATTGTCTTGAATATTTTTTTTTTTATGAAAGATAATTAAAAACCCATGTTTTATAAATGAAAATGCACCCACGACATCACTTTATCATGTAAAACTATACAACAAAAAGTTGAAATTTAATAAATTGTTATGGAAATTTCAATTTGATCTAAAATTGTAACAATAAGAAAGAAATTAAAGCGAATTCATATCGAAGATATCAAATAATAATGTTAAAACTAAATTTAAGTAATTCAAATAATTGTAAAAGTTTAATTAAATTATCAAAGCATGATTAAAATCAACATTATCTGCTTATCAGAATGTGTATTTGAAAGTAAAAACTTTTCTGTCCGTATTATTATTCAAGCTCCGTATTATTATTCAAGCTCTTTGTATTATTAAAAAAATATTTGAAAAATATCATTTTATTTCAAATATGATACGTCATTTTTTCTCTAGCGAAATCTTCTTTTCAGAGTATAATTCTTGTTTATTTTCATTTTATTTAGTTTTCATGGCGTCATTTTTTACATAAAACTTTCTTCTGTATGTATTTGATATTCATGCTCAATAATCTGTATCGGTAAAAAATCATTTGCCTTCTAAAATATGACGTCGTATTCACTTGCGTTAGATACTTACTGATATTCATGCTCCTTGTATCATTAACAAATATTTAGAAATGTCCGTTTTATTTTACTTTTTTCAAGCGAAATAATTTTGTCACAATATAATTAAAAATATAACAGTGGTTCATTTTCTTTTCTTGCTAATTATGACGTCATTTTTGACAGAAAACGTCTTCTCAAGGTGACTGATACTCATCCTTCATGTAGAGCCAAAAATATTTTGAATGTTTCGTTTCAAATATGACGTCATATTCATCTGCTTTTTAATTCTTGGAAATTTTCATTTCATTTTCAATAATCTGTATCGGTAAAAAATCATTTCAATTTGCCTTCTAAAATATGACGTCGTATTCACTTGCGTTAGATACTTACTGATATTCATGCTCCTTGTATCATTAACAAATATTTAGAAATGTCCGTTTTATTTTACTTTTTTTCTAGCGAAATAATTTTGTCACAATATAATTAAAAATATAACAGTGGTTCGTTTTCTTTTCTTGCTAATTATGACGTCATTTTTGACAGAAAACTTCTTCTAAAGGTGACTGATACTCATCCTTCATGTAGAGCCAAAAATATTTTGAATGTTTCGTTTCAAATATGACGTCATATTCATCTGCTTTTTAATTCTTGGAAATTTTCATTTCATTTTCAATAATCTGTATCGGTAAAAAATCATTTCAATTTGCCTTCTAAAATATGACGTCGTATTCACTTGCGTTAGATACTTACTGATATTCATGCTCCTTGTATCATTAACAAATATTTAGAAATGTCCGTTTTATTTTACTTTTTTTCAAGCGAAATAATTTTGTCACAATATAATTAAAAATATAACAGTGGTTCGTTTTCTTTTCTTGCTAATTATGACGTCATTTTTGACAGAAAACTTCTTCTAAAGGTGACTGATATTCATCCTTCATGTAGAGCCAAAAATATTTTGAATGTTTCGTTTCAAATATGACGTCATATTCATCTGATTTTTAATTCTTGGAAATTTTCATTTCATTTTTAATTTTCACATAAAAATATTTCAATTGAAAATTAATTGCCGTGTAAAACTTATTATTCAGGGTTTCGATTTTTTGCTATCTATAAAAAAAGGCTAAAATTTATAGGGAAAATATCCATTGATTCTCTATGAAAATAATGAAATTTTTAACTATTTAAAACGAAATTTGAATAAATTCAGGCCAAGATAGCTAAAAATCTTTTTTTTAGTTATAATATACAAATATACAAAGAAATTAAACCATCCGTTTTGTGGCTGACTTCAGCCAAATATTCACATTTATAATATTAATTAGGATACTGTCTAGACTTATTGTGGAAGAAGTCACATCTTCACAGTTAATCAAAATTATCTAGTTATTTTTGCCATAATAAGCAAACTGTTGTTTTATGTGAGAGATTAACAATCTATACCAACATATCTTAAATAACAAATTTCTAAAAAAGAAAAAACAAGAACGAAAAATCATGCGTCAAGCATAAATTATGTAACACTTTCCAACGCTTCCAAAATAATTTTACGAATCATACTCTTTAATAAGCTAAAAGATAACATCTAAGTAATCCGAATACTTTTATTCAGCCCTGTATAGGATCTATAGATTTGTATATATACTACATAGGATGCTAAATTTTAGTTCAGTTAGGAAACACGTAGCACAGTTTAAAATTCTCCGTCTGGAGTTAAATAATACGGAAATGTGTTCCCGAACTTTTGTGCTTCCGTGTATAGGATCTACAGAATTTATACACACCACGTAATATACAAAAAGAGATTTAAAATTAAAATCGCGTTCAGTAACTTAAAACGCACTTCCAGGAATTATTGTTAACAGACAGTAGAGAATCTTTTGTGTGTCCCTGTAAATGAACGATGACTGCTATACACACACTATTCTGTAGTAAGTCTCTTGTAATGAACCTTATATAAATTTCAATGCGTTTAAAATATGGAAACATTATTTAAATAAACCGCAGACGATTTTTCTCCATATACGTAATGTAACGGAATTCTTTTGACTGTCCCTGTAAAGTAAGTATAAGTGCTATGCACACCCTATTCCATATTAAGCTTCTTCTAATGCACCTTAGTGATATATATAAATTTCAATGCGTTTAAAATAGTGTAACATTATTTAAATAAACCGCAAATGATTTTTCCCCATAGACCGCAATGTAACGGAATTCTTTTGAGTGTCCCTGTAAAAAAACTATAAGTGCTACACGCTTCCGTTGAAATAGGGAACATGCTATAGATAACGATTATAATATATAAAAATTGCAGGGCAATCCGAGCATATTTACGGGAGTTAGAGCACGGACAGACGGCCAGACGGCAGACGGCAAGACAAACCTAAGTCATAAACACTTTTCAACTAGGTTGGAAAGTGTTAAAAAAACATTATAATCCATTCCCTACCACAATAATTTTTTATTAAAATTTTTGTTTCCTATTAACTAATATTTCATGATAAATATGTCGTACTATTGAAAACACTGCGAAAAAAATCCACAATAATTTTTTATTAAAATTTTTGTTTCCTATTAACTAATATTTCATGATAAATATGTCGTACTATTGAAAACACTGCGAAAAAAATCCACAATAATTTTTTATTAAAATTTTTGTTTCCTATTAACTAATATTTCATGATAAATATGTCGTACTATTGAAAACACTGCGAAAAAAATCCACAATAATTTTTTATTAAAATTTTTGTTTCCTATTAACTAATATTTCATGATAAATATGTCGTACTATTGAGAACACTGCGAAAAAAATCGTTTTAATAGTTTAATAATTATAAAATGGTAATGAAAACACACCATCAGCAGGAAATGATATTGAAAAAATTAAATGTAATCAGATTTTATTAAAACAGGAAAACAAAAGTATGATTTACATGAGTTATTTTTAATTTAAAAAAATCCTTCCGGCCTGTACCGGTTAGGAAAGGCTTTCATACTCCATAGTCCATGTTTTTAAAAATCCAACTCATTTTACTCAAACACCCAAAACTAAATTGCTTGGAAACCGATTATAGAAGATTCAATTTCTGTTTTCATTAATGCTGAATTTGAATGCGAATTTCTGCATGAGAGTTACTGCATGACAAAAATCAGATTGTTTCAAAATGTCAGCCAACCTAGTATATCAAACTGCCATATCTCTGTCATTTTTTAAGATATAACAAAAACAAAAAAATGTTCCAGAATCCTTGTATCACGTTCTAACACTTAGCAGAAACAATTTTTTCCATTTATAAATTTTTTGCACATGTTTTTGAATTTTTCAAAAATTAAAAAAAATTCCTTGTCCGCCATTTTGAAACAAGATGGCGGATGAAGCTGGCCAATGAACTCGGTCGAGACCTTAGTATGTCCTTTACACATGCTCAGTTACATCCAAATTGGTTCATAAATAAGAGAGTTACAGAATGACATATGTCAAATATATATATATATATATATATATATATATATATGGAACTATATATATATGGATCTTTTATATAGGGATATATATAAATCAACATTTGAACGGACGGTGGTTTGAGGGTCTGGGGGTCATGATCGGTGAAAATATACCAAAATTATTTGGAATTGCTGTCCTCCGAACGGCTGTATTGAAATCTACCTAATAACTGATGGAAAGTCAAATTTTAATTTTTTACAAATTATTTCAATGCACTAAGCATGTACAGTCGCGTTGCAATTTTTACAAAAAGCCAAAAACAATTTCATATTGTTTTAAATATAGAAAATTGTGATAATATAAAAACCCCAACTAGTTAAAATTAACATTCTAGTTTTCATGAAATACACTGCGGTTTATCCAAACAATTATTTTCACCGGAAAAAAAAAATCTTAAGAGAATGGTGCATTTTCACACCATCAGCAGAGTTATAGAAAAAAAACTAGGATTAAAAGAAACTAAAGAAAAAAAAAAGCCTTATTTGACTTGAAAGTTGTGAGAAACAGAATGTCTCATGCAAGAATTTAATAAATGTTAGTTAACTAATGGTATAATTTTAACAGAAAATCCGCATGAGCAGAATAGATGAAAAAAAATCAAGAAAAATAAATTACAAAAAATACCGAAACACTGAACGTACTTTCAGCAGATTTATTATTGTTGTTAATTTCTTGTCCGTTCGCCACTGAATAAGACATACTCTCATCTCTTTTCGATTTTTTAAGCAAGTTTCCCTTTTCTGAAAGAGTAATCTATTGTAGATGCTCAACACAACGAAAGGCTGAATTTTCATGAATATTTGAATAAAAATAATTAAGAAGAAAAATTGGCTTAGTGGCCGAAGGGATAAATTGGGATGTGTTTAAGGTATATCCTTTTTTCTGATTCAAATGTAATTCAAATCGTAATTGTTAGTAGTACAATTCAAATCGTAATTGTCAGTTTAGATGTTTTTTTTTTTAATTCTTTGCAATATCCTTATACAAAAGGTAGAGATAAACAAGGAAAATAAATTTTTTATCAAAAAAAATGAGAGAGAGAAAGAAAATCAATTTCTAAATTTTCAGAATTTTTCGCCAAATTTAATACTGAATTGAAATAAAAAATTAAGGCACTAACTGACATGTTACAACAATTTATATAAGTATATATGTATTTGTTTGTTAGCTTTTCAAAAATGAAAATTAAAAAAAGGTATGCATGGCTTGTTTTGAAAGAACAAAATAAAACACTTAAATATTTTTCAGGTACAAGACACTGAAGTATGTCTATTTTTCTCCTGCCTCCATGCTCTAAAATTCAGAGAAATATTCCAACTAGATTTTAAAATATTGAGATAAAATGTATATTGAAAAATAAATGAATAAATATATATTATTCCTTCTTTTTCTTTCGTCAAGCAACAAGATATTTCATGCTCAACATTAATAATAATAACTTTAAACATAAAATCTATATGAGATCAACAGGGTAAAAGTTAACCCTTTTTCACTTCAAGCAAAATAAACTAGGGGAAAAAAAAATAAAAGCAGAAACACTTTTAGCAGATTTATGATCAGGGTTCATTTTCTGTCTGTCGTCCGCTGAATACAACATACTACCGCCTCTTTTCGATTTTTTAAGCAAATTTTCCTTTTCTGAAAGAGTAATCTATTGTAGATGCTCAATACATTGAAAGGGTGAATTTCCTTGAATATTTGAATTTAAATGGATAGGAAGAAAAATTCGATTAGTGTCCGAACGGATGAATTGGGATGTTTTTAATAGAAAGTTTTCTTTTTTTTCTGTTTCAAATGTAATTGTAATCTGTGTGTTACTTTAGTTTTTTTTTTTTCCTTTTCAATATTCTTATGCAAAAGATTGAGACGAAGGAGGAAAACAAATTTGTTATTTTACATAATAAAAAGAGAACTTCAACATCAGAATATTTTCGATAAGTTTAATACGGAATTTAAATCAATATTTAAGGGTGTTCCGGACATGTTAAAACAATTTATATATGTAAATATCTGTTCTTTTTGTTGTTGTTGTTGTTGTTGTTTTCCAAAAATGGAAATTTAAAAACGAATGCATAGCTTGCTTAAAAAAAAAAATAAATAAAACACTTAATTATTATTTTAATACAAGACTGTGAAGTATGTCTATTTTTCTCCTGCCCCGATTGTCTAAAATTCATAGAAATATTCCAAATAGATTTTAAAATATTGAAATAAAATATCTTTAAAAATAAATAAACAAATAAACATTATTCATTCTTTCTTTTATTTTAGCAAATATTGTTTAACAAATTTGAGCAACAAGATATTTCATACACAACATTAATATCAATTACTTTGAAAGAATAGATAAATGAAATTAACAGAATATAATAAAAAATACCTTTCAATTCAAGCAAAATAAACTAGAAAAAAAAAAAAAGGTCAAACAGAAACACTTTCTGTAAATTTATGATCGGGGGATATTAATTTCCTGTATGGTCCTCCACTGAATAAGACTTATTCCCGTATCTTCCAGATATTTTTAAACAAATTTCCCTTTTCGGAATGAGTAATCTATTGTAGATGCTAAACACAATGAAAGACTGAATTTCCTTGAATATTTGAATTTAAATGGACAGGAAGAAGAATTGGTTTAGTGACGGAAGGGATGAATTGGGGTGTTTTTGAGAGATAATTCTTCTTTTCTCCCCTATTTTCAAATGTAATTGTAATCCCTCTGTTACTTTATCTGGATTTTTTTTTCTTTGCAATATTATGCAAAAGATAGGGGCAAATGAGGAAAATAAATTTGTTATTTTACATAATAAAAATAAAACTTAAACTTGTCGTTGGGGGCCACCGTAATACTTAACTTACCCATCATGGATATGCATAAAGTAAAATATTAAAATAAAAAATGCGTAAACTACTTATAAAATGCATTGCAATTCGAATAAAATCGTGGCTTGATGACATCATAAACTTTAAAGGCTCGATTACTGAATTGCTTAAAAGAAACATCCTTATAACTCCAAAAACAATAATCCTATTAACTAGCGGTTTATTGCATCTGATTAAGCGTCTCATTTCCATTTAAAATATATTGTTGAATTGAAATTTGGATGAAATACAGGGTCATGAAAAATCGAAGAGTGTGGATAATAGGATTAGAAATATCTCGGCAACTAATTACCCGATCGACTTCATGCTTTATGCAAAATTTATGTTTTTTTATTGTCTTTTATATTCACTCCTTAAAATAAACAATTTCGAAAATTTTTATGTACCTTTTATCAGAACGAATATTTCGAGAGTCCGAAAAAAATAGTTCCGGATAATCGAGGTTACTGAAATTCAATAAGCTTCTTCACATTATTACATACTAAGTACATACCAAAATTCAAGTCTCTATCTCAATGTTTTCGGGAGATAGAGCGTTTACAGACACACAGACGGACGGCAATTTTTTTTTCTAAAAATATGTTTTTCGGAATATCCAGTGTCTGAAACGTGTAAATCCGTCAAATAAAAATTTTCGATTTTCAAAACGATTACAAGATTTACCCAATACTACGTATGATGGGTAAGTAATAAAAAGGATAATCATTCCGACAGATTTGATACTGAATTTAAATAAATATTTAAAGCACTAACAGACATGTTACAACTATTTATATATACAAATATGTATTTTCTGTTTGTTTGTAGGTATGTTCTTCAAAAATGTAAATTTAATAACGCATGCATGGCTTGTCTTCCAGCAACAGAATAAAAACACTTAAATGTTAGTTAAATACAAAACTGTGAAGTGTGTATATTTTTCTCCTGCCTTGATACTCTAAATTTCATAGAAATGGTCCAAACATATTGTTGTGAGCTCGGGGTTCGAAAGGACTGATGCCAATATATAAGAACAATCAAAAGGCTTTATTCACTATAAACAGTGCAATACGATCACAAATATCTTCTGAAAATTACAAGATATTCAGTAATCTTCAAATCCAATAAAAGCGCAGCAAAATTTCACACAGAAACAATGTGTTCAATACGACGTATCAACGACAAAATCGATCCGAGAAACACAGTTCTCAATGCAAAGCCTCTCGTATGAATTCAATCGCAGTTGACAGACAACTAACTAACTGAACTGGTGGAGGTCCCTTATATAGACTTCAGAGATCTTTCCAGATTATTCCAGGGCTTTCTAATGCTAGAAATTACCAGAAGGTCCTTCAACTCTCGATAGAGTACTCCAAACGTGAAAGGATCCCAATGTAAATGTATAAGGAGGGGTTGCACAAAAAGTCGCCAAATCCGTCGCCAACTTGGCGACATTTGGCGATATATCGCCAAATTTGGCGACAAAAATAAGTCGCCAAAACCATCGCCAACTTGGCGATAAACCCATTCCTTGGCGATTTTTTCATAGACTTCCATTATAAAGATGAGGGTGTAAGGTTGTTTTCCTTGCAAACCATCTGAGGCCTTTAGCATTGAGTTACATGATGCTCAATAGGAAATACATTAATAATACTGCAATTTTCACAATAATAAAATAAAATAAATTTAAATAAATGAAATATTTACAGATATATACAAAATTCATAACATTGCCCCCCTCTCAAGGACTGCACGTCCCGGGCAGTTCAACCCTTGATCGGAAAGCAAACCCGTTGCCAACAAATGCTATACTATTCAAAACACTTAATGCAAACATGCAAAATAACAATTAAACACATTCATAATGCTGAATTATACAAAATATACACTTATTTAAAAAAATTAAATTAAAGCATAGACATCATTACATACAAGTATTTAAATAATAATAACAATAATAATGATAATGCTAAGCAAAATAAATAATTACATTAATTTATATACAAGACCATGGTCATACTAATTTACATTATTTAGATTACACTATTTACAATAAATGAACTAAGTACTATGGCCATAGTATGGAGCCAGCCTGTCGTAATGACCGACTCTAGGCTTCGAACTTGGTGACTTTCGGATCCGAATTACGACATCGTTCAGTCTGTTTAGGACTGTATAAGGACCGTCCCAGTGCGATTGCAGTTTGGGAGAAAGTCCTTTACGTCGAGTCGGATTATAAAACCAAACCTTGTCACCTTCTTTGAATTGATGTCCCGTGGCTTTCGTGTCGTACCTGGTCTTCATCTTCTCCGTCTGTATATTGATCCGCTCTCGAGCCAAGTTGTGGACGTCTTCAAATCGTGCCTGGAGATTCTGCACGTATCCCTCTGGCGATGAAGGCGCATCTGGAGGGCGACCAAAAATCAGATCACAAGGTAGACGAAGATCACGACCGAAAAGCATCTGAGACGGGGAATAGCCGGTTGTTTCATGGACGGCGCTGCGATAGGCGAGAAGAAACAAGGGAAGTTTTTGGTCCCAGTCTTGTTGGTTTCTTGAGACTAGCAGTGAGAGATTGTTGAGGATGGTACGATTAAATCTCTCAACCATGCCATCCGATTGTGGATGTAAAGGCGTCGTCCTAGTTTTGTCCAATCCGAGAAGTTAATAGAGACCCTCAATCACAGCAGAGATGAAATTTCTCCCCTGGTCAGAATGCATTTGAAGGGGGACTCCATACCTTGATATCCACTGGTGTACCAAGGCATCTGCAACCGTAGAAGCTTCTTGATCAGGGATGGCATAAACTTCAGGCCATTTCGTGAAGTAGTCCATGACAACAAGGAGGTATTTGTTGCCATCAGCACTTCTTGGCAGAGGGCCTAGGATGTCAAGGGCGACGCGTTCGAAAGGTGCTCCTACATTGTAGAGATGTAGTCTTCCTCGGCTACGTTTTTTTGGTCCTTTTCGAGCTGCACATGCATCGCAAGATTTGCACCATCGTTCGACGTCAGCTCTCGCTTTTCCCCAGAAGAAGCGCTCTCGGACTCTATGTAATGTTTTCATGACTCCAAAATGGCCACCAGTGGGACTGCCATGTAATTCCTTGAGGACCTCTGGTATTCAGGATCGAGGAAGTACCAACTGCCACCGAGATGTCTTCCCATCTTCCGATTCGAATTTTCGGAACAGGACACCATTCCTGACGTGGAGAGAGTTCCAAAGAGCCCAATATTGCTTCGTCGTACGACTGTAAGTCGAGATGTCTTTCCAACTGGGCTTCGTGCTAGAAGATTCTAATAACTCCAAGATTGGTTTGATCTCAGAGTCTGCCATTTGATCTTCTCGAATCTTCTCATCACTCCAGGGATCTGGTGGCGTCAATAGTGAAGTCTTCGTCTGGCGTATGACATATTCGGGATTATACTTGCTCTCCGCTCTGGAACAATAGAGACAGCTCTCGGGACACGGTCTTCTTGATAGGGCATCGGCGTTTCCATGCGATGAGCCTTTGCGATGTCTGATGTAAAAGTCGTATTCCTGTAGCCGTTGTATCCATCTGGCTACTTGGCCCTCTGGGTTCTTAAAATTCATCAGCCATGTTAGGGATGCATGATCAGTACGAAGGAGAAATTTCCTGCCATAGAGATAGTGATGGAAGTGTTCTATGGCTTTCACTATAGCTAATAACTCCTTACGAGTGACGCAATAATTCCGCCCTGGTTTCGATAAACATTTGCTCCAGTATGCTACGACTCGTTCTTGGCCATCTATTTCATGGGAAAGTACAGCGCCGACACTTTCATGACAGGCATCCGTGTCCACAATGAACTGTTTCTCGGGGTGCGGATAGGTAAGGACTGGAGAGGATGTGAGAGCTTCTTTCAGCCGCTGGAAGGAATTCTCGTATTCTTGTGTCCATAGAAACTTCTGCTTGCTTTCAGTGAGCCTATGCAATGGTCTTGCGATGTTGGAGAACCCCTGAACAAACTTTCTGTAATAAGTGCATAGTCCCAGAAAGCTTCGCAACTGATGGACGTTTTCCGGACGCTTCCAGTTCTTTACTGCAGACACTTTTTCAGGATCTGTTCGAACACCTTCAGCTGAGATGATGTGTCCTAAATAATTTACTTCGCGTTGGAAGAACTTGCATTTCAGAGGGTTCAGCTTTAAATTCGCTGCTCTTAGCTTCGTTAACACTTTTCGAATATTCTCTAGATGTTCTTCAAACGTGCGGCCACCAATGATGACATCATCTAGGTAGATGAGACAAGCTTCAAAAGTCAGGCCTTTTAACACTGTCTCCATGAGGCGCTCGAACGTTGCTGAGGCATTGCAGAGCCCGAACGGCATAACTTTAAATTGCCAAAGTCCTTGTCCAGTAGTAAATGCGGTCTTCTCTTTGTCATCAGGATGGATCTCTACCTGCCAATATCCACTCTTCAAATCCAGTGTGGAAAACCATTTATGTCCTGAAAGAGTATCTAGCGTGTCGTCTATTCTTGGTAGAGGATAGCTGTCCTTCTTCGTGATATCGTTAAGTTTACGATAATCCACACAAAATCTTGTGGAGCCATCTTTCTTTCGAACCAACACAATGGGAGAAGCCCACGGACTTGATGACGGTTCGATGATTTCACTATCCTGCATCTCTCGTAAGAGCTTAGAAACCTCTTCTTGTTTTGCGAACGGCAAGCGTCTTGGATGCTGTTTAATCGGTGGATGGTCGGCAGTATCAATTCTATGACGTGTCAGAGAAGTGCGACCTATATCATTCTCGTTTTGTGAAAACACATCCTTAAATTCCTGGAACAGTCTTTCTGCAGCATGTCTCTGCTCAGGAGATAAATTCTCATTTCGTCCAATTACAGGTGTTAAACTTGTAGGCGGCTCCGATAACGTCAAGCTCGGGTCTTTGCAAACACAGGTGACTGGAGCACAGGTTGCAAGCACTTCACCTTTCTGGATAATTCTAGACTTTTCACTTACGTTCGCAAAACTCACAGGTATTACATCTCTCGACAGATCTAGCAGCGCTGATGCTATTAGCACTCCTTTTGGGCTCTTCTCAGGATATCCAACCAAACCACTCTGAAAACTTCTTTCGTTCTCAGTTAATCCAGGTATCATCATTTCGGTCCGAGGAGGGATGATAACATCTGATATGGCTGTGATCTGTTGAATAGATTCAGACTCATTTCCTAGTTTGAAAATAGTGACATCTTCTTGAGCAGAGCGTAACTCATTATTCTTAAAGTCCAGTGTAAATCCATGCTCTTTTAAAAAGTCCAGTCCGAGTATGAAAGGGTCTGAAATATCGGCCACATAGACTGTATGATGGTAAGCGGCGTTCCCAAACTTTATTTTCAGTTTCATTCTTCCATGTATGTCAATCTTATCCCCGGTCACGGTTTGAAGGATAACACGGGGCGGGGTCCATAGGAGTTTTTCTTTTAGCCGCAGAGCTAGATCTTTCCGAACGATGGTAACATTGGCTCCTGTATCGATGATCATATTACAGGGCAAATCATTCACACTTCCGACTAGAAAAACTCCGTTCTCGCCGCAACTTCTTGCAGAAATTTCACATACTTGAAAATGGGGCTTCTCAAAATCTGGCAACCTCCGCCCCGCAAGATGGCCATTAATCAGTTTTCCTGCTCCTCCTTTAGCGGGAGAGATATTACCTTCGGTGCTGGGTCGTCTTGGGCAGTCGATTTGGACATGGCCTTCTCCACCGCATTTCTAGCACTTGATCTTCCTGTAAGGTTTGTTGGACATTAAGGAGTTCATCTTTCTCATCATGTCCTTAATCTGCTGCTGTAAACTCTCCACAGCTCTATCCGACGTCTCAGGCATGTTGGCTACTCGCACAAAGTGCCGATCTTTCCTTGTAGCTTGCTGGGCTGCCTCGAATTTCAGGGCATAAACTAAAGCCCCTTTTAAGTCACTGAGATCTGCAATCCGGAGTGCTTTCTGGATCTCAGAGTCACGCACACCATCAATAAAATGTTGCAGAGCTAAACTTTCTCTAATTTCAGTCGGACAGTCAGGATAAGCAAGATGGGAAAGTCTCTCGACATCCGTAGCAAGTTCTTGCAGGGATTCAGTGGATTTCTGCTGTCGAGATTTGAGCTGGAGTCTGCTATATTCCTTCATGCATTTCTCGCCAAACCGCAATTCTAATGCACTGACGAGCGTTTCAAAATCCAGCGGTTCATTTGCAGGCAAAGTCTGTAGGACGTCGGCAGCATCAGCTCGTAGAGAAGCAGCTAACTGGCAAGCCTTTGTCTGGGAATCCCATCCATTGGAGTCCGCTACGATCCCAAATTGTGTCTTAAAAACTGGCCATGAGGATTTTCCGTCATAGGTCGAGAGTTTAATAGAGGCCCGAGGAAGCATAGCTTGATACTTGACATCTTCGGGATAGTTTTCGGCAGTTATCTTTTGTTTCTTCACATTTTCCAACTCCTTTTCTACACTCTCAATCCTTTCTTCGACGGTCTTGGCGATCTTTTGAACTTTTTCTTCTACTCTTTCTTCAACGGTCTCGGCGATCTTTTGAACTTTTTCTTCTACTCTTTCTTCTACGGTATTGGCTGTCCTTTGAATTTCTTCTACTTTTCCTTCTATTTGTTGAAATCTTCCTTCAACTTTGTTTTCCACGCCGTCAATTCTGTCATTTAAAGATGTTATTTTATCCTCTATTAAGTCTTTCAACTCTCCAAGGTTGGTTGACATATCCTTCTTCATTTCATTTTTTAAATCGCCAAGGTTGGCAGTCATTTTCTCGTCTATCGCTGACATTTCCTTCTTCATTTCTTCCGACATTTCCTTCATTTCAGCCTGATTCTCAGTCATTTCCTTCTTCATTTCTTCTTTCAACTCGCCAAGGTTGGCAGTCATTTTTTCATCCATCGCTGACATATCCTTCTTCATTTCCGCCTGATTCGCAGTCATTTTCTCATCCATCTCTCCTAATTTCTCCAATAATTTAGTCAGTTGCGCCTCCATTGCTCTGGTAATCGGCATTCAACCCCACTTCTGACACCAAATGTTGTGAGCTCGGGGTTCGAAAGGACTGATGCCAATATATAAGAACAATCAAAAGACTTTATTCACTATAAACAGTGCAATACGATCACAAATATCTTCTGAAAATTACAAGATATTCAGTAATCTTCAAATCCAATAAAAGCGCAGCAAAATTTCACACAGAAACAATGTGTTCAATACGACGCACAGTGGGTCAATCCTTAAGAAAATGCGAACATAGGGCCAAAAAATAATCTTTAAATAATTAAATTTTTTCAATGAAATATTTTAAAAGAATGTCTACAAAATACGAATATATGTTTATCTTTTAAATTATACAAAATTATATCTTATTTGTACAGCTCGGAATATACATCTTTCAGCAGAGGAATTTTTCTGCGAATTTTAGTGATTTTTAAATGTGCTCAGAAATGAAACCTAGGTAACCACTAATAATAACTCGTTTAAAATATCGTTATTAATTTCCTAAAACACATTTTACACCACTACTGATTGCATTTTGATTGAATTTTATGTATCATTTTATATTATGAACAGCCCATATAAAATTAACGGTATCATAAACTTAAAAATTGTGTAACTTAAATTGCATGAAGTTGCGTGAATTTTCAAACACATCTTTGTGTTCCTAAAAGCCTGTATTTTAATGTGGTATAGGGCAATATTTGCGCAAACCTGCGCATTTTTGAAATAAATGGATTTGAAACACTCTAAGTGGCTATCGCATAATTTTCTATTAACGGAAAGCATAGTAAATTGTCTGTAGACAAAAATATTTTTTAATAAATATTATACTGTAAGAATTTTCTAAGATGAAATAATGTAAAAAAATAATTTAAAATTAAACTATAAAACTAAATTCAATATCTTGTGTTAGATAAATATTTACATGAAAATGCTGAAAAAAGTAAAGACTCTCAGAGGGTTAAATCTACTCTAATAAATGGATGCATAATGTGTGAGTGCTAAAATGTTATTTAAAGTAAAAGTTCTAATGCTTCTGGAAATTTTTTGTTCCTTTCAACGTTTCTAACTTTGCGTCTAATACTGGAAATCAACGGTTCAGATGTTATAAGTAAATTGGTGCAACAAGTCTTCGTTACATGCTCTTCGACTTATTTTTCTCGTATGGGAATCACAGTACCTCCGAAACTCTTTATTTCGAGCTTCGCCAGCTTCTTCCGATAATTGGCCAGTTGAAACACCAAAATTTGTAATTATATTTTTTCCATGAATTAATAACTTATGAATAGAAGCTGGTATATAATACCACCCGTACTTCGAAACACATTCTTTAACTATTTCCAGTGCAAATTCACCAATTTTTTCGGCATTAATTACTTTGTCACAGGAGATAACTCGCATTATAATTGCAAAACGTTTAATTAGTTCTTTATCCAATCCAGTGATCTCAGCTGTCTTTTCAAACTCAGCAAAAAATGTCCTTGCAGTGTTTAAATCGTGTGTCAAACCACTCCCCTGTTTAACAACATCAATTAGCAAACATATTTTTTTCTGAATTCGCATTGAATTTTTCTCTTTGATTCTTCTTTTTGCTTCTTTTGGTCCTCAGTTCTAGCACTTAAAGCTTTAAATGCTAAATTGTTAGAAATATGAAGCAAATATTCCATAGACCGTATCTTTACATGTAGACTAGATACATCAAAGCTGTATGAGGAAGCGTTTACACTTCTTTGAACAATTTTATCAATGTTATTCATTCCCGAAGGCTTTGCACCACAAATATAACATGTTGAACAGGAGGATGTATTTGAAATTGCCGTAATAATTTTTCTATCAATCATTGTTAAATTCATTTCGTGATCAATGGTTATATTTTTATGTGCTATATCAAAAGATCCTTTAAAACTCTCAGATGCTAATTTTTGTTTTGCTGCATGCAAAAGAGCTTCTCCAGAAGTATCCTCTCTTAAACGTTGAGTTAGTTTTCTTTTATGAGTTTCGGTTACATCTGAAAAAGATTTCCGAGACGTTGATTTCTGCGCATTTTTAACTTCAGATGGTTTAAATTCATTACCAACTTTAAAGGAACACTGAAGCCAAGAATCGTTTTTAGTATTGAAACGATCTAATTTTCGTTGAGATTTCTGCCATCGATCTTTTAAAGCTACACAAAACTTACGTAAACGTTTCTTTAAATTTTCTTCATCAATTTCTGAAGCACTTAGCCCACAGTAGAACAGCACTTACAAAACTAAGAATTGATTTTTCATAATTAAAACCAGTATTTAAATTATTTAGATACAGAAACAAATCTCTGTTTGTTATCATCTTTCAAAAGAAGAAAAAAAAATGAAATAATCTTGCTTTAAATAAAAAAGAAATATACAAAAAATAATATCACTTCAAAATTATTTTATAAAATTATTATTATTATATTATTATGATTATTATTATAATTCGAGGATAAAAAATATGCACTGAAATAGGCTCTAAAATGTTGCAGAAGAATGTTCCGGTTTTGTAGAACGATTTTGAAAAGTTATCTAAACATTACATATGTTGCCAATTAAAAATTAAACAAATATTTTGAATATTTTGCCAATGTCATTAGGATATAAGTAAAAACATGATAGGTAATAAAATTATTGTCTGCTAAGCTTTTTCTTTTACTTTGATTTTCAAGTTTAATTTAGTTATCCAGTATGCCTCTAAAAGTCCTGTTTTAAACAAAAAAAAAGATTAAATTGCTCATAAAAACCATGCAAATCGATTGAATATAATATATTTTACTTATTTAAACCTAAATATAACAAAAAAAATCTTATATATAGGCTTATACTGTTGTGATAATCCTATGTTCGACATCTGCTATACTTTGACCCACTGTGCGACGTATCAACGACAAAATCGATCCGAGAAACACAGTTCTCAATGCAAAGCCTCTCGTATGAATTCAATCGCAGTTGACAGACAACTAACTAACTGAACTGGTGGAGGTCCCTTATATAGACTTCAGAGATCTTTCCAGATTATTCCAGGGCTTTCTAATGCTAGAAATTACCAGAAGGTCCTTCAACTCTCGATAGAGTACTCCAAACGTGAAAGGATCCCAATGTAAATGTATAAGGAGGGGTTGCACAAAAAGTCGCCAAATCCGTCGCCAACTTGGCGACATTTGGCGATATATCGCCAAATTTGGCGACAAAAATAAGTCGCCAAAACCATCGCCAACTTGGCGATAAACCCATTCCTTGGCGATTTTTTCATAGACTTCCATTATAAAGATGAGGGTGTAAGGTTGTTTTCCTTGCAAACCATCTGAGGCCTTTAGCATTGAGTTACATGATGCTCAATAGGAAATACATTAATAATACTGCAATTTTCACAATAATAAAATAAAATAAATTTAAACAAATGGAATATTTACAGATATATACAAAATTCATAACAATATTTTAAAATATGGAAAATGTATCTTAAATAAATAAATAAATCGAAGCACTTTTCAATTCAAGCAAAAACTAGTCGGATGTGTCAATCCCAAAACTTTCTTCTATCTCACATAGGAGCTACGCATACACTAAAAAGAATCAGCACCCATTTATATCAAGGTCTAACTGAAACTCAAGTTTTATTAAATTCCGTGCAATATTTCTTGAGATATGACAACGCTAAAATCGTGTAAACCCTGCAAAATTCTGCATAGCAGCGCCACCTGCTGGACAATTTTTACCAAAAACTAATCAGCACCAATTTATATAAGACTAACTGAATATAAAGTTTTATTAAATTCCGAGCATTAGTTCTTGAGATAGAGCTATTGCGGAAATCGCGAAAAATGCTGCATAGCAGCGCCACCTGCCGGGCGATTTTTACCAAAAACTAATCAGCACCAATTTATATCAGGGACTAACTGAATCTAAAGTTTTATTAAATTCCGAGCATTAGTTCTTGAGATAGAGCAGCCACAAAATTTTTGTCACATACAGACAGACAGACAGACAGAGTCACAGACAGACATTTTCTAAAAATAGTCAAATCGTGTTCAGGACCTTCTAAAACGTATAAATCCGTTGAAAACCGGAAGTCGAAAATTTTCATGAATCCAATACTTTCTTCTTGTAAAGATAGAAGAAAGTAAAAAAAAAAAAAAAAAAAAAGAAAGAAAAATAACAAACAGTGAAACTTTCAGCACATTTATGATCGGGGGTTAATTTCCTGTCTGTCGTCACCGAATAAGATTTACTCCAGTTTTCTCTCGACTTTTAAGCAAATTTCCTTTTTTTTTTTTTTTTAAGAGAATCAACTACTGTAAATGCTGAACACATGAAAATACTGAATTTCCTTGAATATTTGAATTTAAATGTATAGGAAGAAAAATTGGTTTAGTTATCGAAGAGAAGGAATGGAATGTTTTCAAAAGATATTTCTTCTTCTCTTTTGGAGGTAATTCCAATTTGTATGTTACTTTAGGATGTTTTTTTTTCTTTTTCTCAACATTCTAATGCAAAAGATAGAGACGATACAGATAAAATTTGTAATTTTACATAAAAAAGGAATTTTCAGAACTTTTTAACAAAATTCAATATTTTTTGTACTATTGTAATAAATTTCAAGTCACAACTCGATGTGTTGCAATATTATATATACGTATTCGGTCGTTATTGTTATACAAACTTGTGTTATTTTTTGAACCAAAAGGTATATTATATTATATATATATATATATATATATATATATATATATATATATATATATATATATATATATATACTTGTTTGTTTCTTTGTGTTTGCGGTTTTTCTTTCTGAATGGAAATTTGAAAGCTTATGCGTGGCTTGTGAACAGAAAATAAAATAAAACGCTTCATCTGTAAATATTATTATTTAAAATAATAATTCTATGTATCGATATTTTCCCTTTGTTTCTTTCTCGATGCTTTAAATTTCATAGAAATATTTCAACTATATTTGAAAATATCCATAAAGAGTTTCTACAAAAATAAATAAGTACTAGGGGGCTCAGCCCCCTACTCGCTACCGCTCGCCAACCCCCCGTGAATTGCAAAGCAATTCACATTGAGACCGCTACGTGGTCCCAGCTCGCTTCGCTCGCTCGCCCCTTTTTATTTTTCTAGTAATTCTAGCCGGAATAAGTACTACAATAAATCATTTGAACATATGAAATTGACAATTTTTTTAATGTAAAAAAGTAATTGAAAACTTCGTTGAAAACACAACTAAAAATGCATTTAGTTGATGCTACTAATGGGCATATAAATCATTTAAATACTATGGAAAAAGGATCTTGGAAACATAATTAGTTTAAAACTTACTGCACCTATAATATTGTACAGCACGGCTTAAATTCATTAAAAAACACTACGTGGTAGGAAGATCATCAATGATCAATCAATGATTGATTCATCATCAATGATTGTTTAAATTTCGTTCGACATTTTACTATTCTAATTGATTATAGATTTCTGCAAAACAAATTATTTTTACTTCAATAAAACAGCAACAGATGGCAGCAGGTGCATTCTAGAAAGTTTATATTTTATTATCTCCGATTTTTTGTGTGAGTGAAATTCGTAAATAAATTCTAAATAAGAGTTGAGAATTCCTTTGAAATTAACAATATTACTCATAATTAAAATGAGGAATCATCTCAGACGCTTTGGATTACTTTCATATTATTTTATTTTTAATAATTTCTAGCTTGAGTTTCACTACTCTGACACTGACCGCCATATTGGAGGCAAAGCTAACACAATCTTGTCAGTTCATTGGTCTGAGCTCAGGAAACTACGGTTGTTGCCAACGATAAGGTAGAAATTCAGCCCTATTTCCGCGCCACGTAAGACAAATATCTATATATATATATATTTGTGTTACGTGGCGCGGAAATAGGGCTGAATTTCTACCTTATCGTTGGCAACAATCGTAGTTTCCAGAGCTCAGACCAATGAACAGACAAGATTGTGTTAGCCCCGCCTCCAATATGGCGGAAAGTGTCAGAGCAGTGAAACTGAAGCTAGCAATTATTAAAAATAAAATAATATGAACGTATCCAAAGCGTCTGAGATGATTCCTCATTTTAATTATGAGAAATAGTGTTAATTTCAAATGAATTCATTTTTTTCAAATGAATTCATTTAGAATTTATTTACGAATTTCACTCGCACAAAAAATCGGAGATAATAAAATATAAACTTTCTAGAATGCCCTGCTGTCATCTGTTGCCGTTGTATTGAAGTAAAAATAATTTATTTTGCAGAAATCTATAATCAATTAGAATAATAAAATTTTGAACGAAGTTTAAACAATCATTGATGATAAACTATCTTCCTACCGCGTAGTGCTTTTTTTTTTTTTTTTTTAAATGAATTTAAGCTATGCTGTACAATATTATAGGTGCTAATTATGTTTCCAAGATCCTCTTTTCATAGTATTTAAATTATTTATATATCCATTAGTAGCAACAACTAAATGCATTTTTAGTTGTGTTTTCAACGGAGTTTTCAATTACTTTTTTACATTAAAAAAATTGTCAATTTCATAAGTTCAAATTATTTATTGTAGTACTTATTCCGGCTAGAATTACTAGAAAAATAAAATGAGGCGAGCGAGCAAAGCGAACTGTGACCGCGTAGCGGTCTCAATGTGAATTGTCTTGCAATTCACCGGGGGTTGGCGAGCGTTAGCAAGTAGGGGGCTGAGCCCCCTAGTATATATAGATAACCCCTTCTTTTCTCTTTTTTTTGAAAATATTATTTTGTTACGATGAGCAACAAGATTTTTCATGGTAAAGATTTATGATAATAATTACTTTAATACAATATACTTATGCAAGGAACAGAGAAAAAATAAACACAAGTTTTAATTCAAGCATAATAAACTGTAAAGAATTCGAAACACGATTTCAGCAGATTTACGATCGGGGTTAATTTCCTGCCTGTTCTCCACTGAATAAGACTTATTCCCGTATCTTCCAGGTTTTTTAAGCAAATTTCCCTTTTCTGAATGGGTAATCAATTGTACATGTTCAACACAATAAAAGGCTGAATTCCCTTTAAAATTTGAATTTAAATGGATAGCAAGAAAAATTGGATTAGTGACCGAAGGAATGAATTGGGATCTTTTTAGGAGATAGTTCTCCCTTTTCTCTGTTTCAAATGTAATTGTAATCCATATGTAACTTTAGGTGACTTATTTTTTTCCTTTGTGATATTTTTATGCGAAATACAGAGACGAAAGTGGAAAAAAAAAAAATTCTTAATAAACAGACATTTTCAGAACTATTTCTCCAAATTTAATATTGAATTGAAATCAATATTTATGGCACTGCCAGACAGATTACACAAATTATATATGTTAGTATGTATTTGTTTGTTTGTTTGTTTTTACTTTCAAAAATGAAAATTTAAAAACGTAGTTTAGCTTGTCTTCACAGAATAAAATAAAATACTTAAACGTTGCTTAAATACGAGACTGTTATGTATGTGTATTTTCTCCTGCCTCGACAAAGCCATTAAATAATAAGCCCAGTCAGATAAATGGGAAACTTTTCGCAAGTTGAAAGTAGCGCCATCTAGCGGTTGGGAGTGCTGCAACGATTCGCGGATGGTGGATTTGTCGTGAAGGAATGGCAACACAATGACGGTGTAAGATAAGTTCTATGTTTTGATTTTCGATTTTGCATATTCAAATTTTTTATTTTTATTTTACTGTTTCTTTATTTAACATTGGTTAAATAAATCATATATAAATCAATTTTTTCTCAAGTAAGATTAATTTAAATTAATTAAATGTTTTTATTTTCTGTTTGTAAATAGTTTGTATACAGAAGAAATGGCGATATGCAATTGGTTTTTCCCTTAGAATTCAAAACTTCTTTAAACAACTTTTATAATTACTAATTAATAAAACAAATATGAAATAACTTAAACTGGTTAAAAGTTATAAATATTTCATAAAATGATTTCAGAGTAAAACTGCGGAGCTGATATAATCTGTCTCTGATATGCAGATTTATAAATGTAATTAATATTTATAAATATATTATTCACACAGTTGTTATATCAGAGCTCGACCATTGAAGGCTGAAAATAAAGTAATAGTTTTCTAACGATTCGGTACTTAAAAATTACGCTGTTTCCAGTAAATAGTTAAAACCAACAGAGTTCGGTGATATATAAGGTATAGCCAATATTTATGTGTAAAATATCATGATGTTCGCTATTTTCATATACTTGATATTTATTTTCTAAATACTGTGTATGATATTTTCAGTCAAATAAGTGTAAATGAATTTTTCAACTGTTATTAATTGTGCCCTTTTTTAGAGCTAGAAATATATTTTCCTAGTTTGAAGTTGATAATTTAAATGTAAAACCAATAATTATGCGATATATTATTTATGTGAAATAGCCACTGAAAGATAAACTGTTAAATTTAGATATACATTATTCAAATTTTCATTTGAAATAATCTTTTCTGGTTTGATTTATTTTAGTTTAAACTGCAATATCTGAAAATATTTATAATCGTCAATACATTGTTTATTTTGAAAATATCAGATATTTTTGTGTTTATATATATATATATGGTAGATGTGCCAGTAATAGACCGCCTTCCAGTAATGGGCCACCTTCAAAATTTTTGGTTTGTAAAAAAATAACCAATAAAAATTCAGCCTTTTTTATTTCATTAATATGCTTTCTTTAAATTGTAGTTTTAAATACAATCATAATATCATTTTGTGGGGTGTCCATTACTGGAATTTAGGGTGTTTTGATTTATTTCTGTTATTTACAATTAAATTTCGATTCACATTGGGAAATGTGACTATGAGCATGGTTAAATATTGTTGGTAGATTAATATAATATTTAAAAATGTGGAATATAACAATTATAACTATTAATTAAAAAATAATGTTTAAAGAAATTTCGGTACTTTTCGGTTAGCCGGGCGCCAGTGATATATATACATGTATATATATACACACACAAACACATATATATACATATCTACATATACATATATATATACATACACATATATATATGTATGTATATATATATGTGTGTGTATATACATATGTATTTATATATGTACATATATCACTGGCGCCCGGCTAACCAAAAAGTACCGAAATTCCTTAAGGGTGTCCATTACTGGCACATCTACCCTATATATATATATTTGGTATAGATGCTGCAGTGGTCTGCAAAATATACGCGCGAAAAAATCTTTCCAAATTTGGCAATACTTGCTAAGATCCAAAATCTGGTCCTAGAGAAGTGAGATTAAGATACGATTTTGTATATTCAATTTTTTTTATTTTACTGTTTATTTTTTTAACCTTGCTGGCTAAGATGCTTTACACTCACGCAGAAAAAAAAATTAATCGGTTAAAAAAAGGAAAAAAGTCGCCAAATTTAGGGGATTTTTTCCTTTAATGGCAACGTAGCCATTGTATTAAAATTAAGTTATTCGTTTGGCGTGGTCTTGAAAATCGCACCAACCAAAAAGTTGCCAAACTTATGTTTATATGTTTGCGTGAGTGTAAAGCATCTGTTCCACGTTGGTTAAATAACCCATATTATGTAAATCAATTTGTTTTTGAAGTTCTGTGTCTATATATTGTGGACAGCTATTATATACTAATTATTAATATGCAAATATTTATTTTATCAATATTAACAGTTTATCATTAAGGCGATTTACATAAAAAAGACTTTTCTCTGCTCAACTGTGTTAAAATTCCTGGGCACAGATGTTATATACAAACCATGTTGGCGCAATTACAACAAAATGGCAATTTTTAGCCTGACATGGTAAACCGATTATTTTGTTTATTTATTTTTATTTTTATTCTATAAATTATTTTTACTATATTTATCAATAGAAAAGTATCAAAGTAACATATTTATTTACATCAAACTACCATTTATTTATTTTTATTATATTATTTTATTTTTATATTGAAATAAAAAATCACGTGCTATTATTGCATACTATTTGTAACTAATATTCCAAAACAAAGTTTTCGCCAAATTGGCGAGAAAAAAAAAATTCAACATGGTGCGTCTTTGCCAATTCCTGACATGCTCATACTTTTCTCTCGTTTTTTAAACATTAAAGTATCAAACAGATCCCTATTTCTGTATTATTTTTATGCTGATATGATTAAAATTTGGGTACTTTCATGTTATCACGGGTTCCAAAGATGAATCACCCAGCGACCAAGATTTATCGCCAAATTATAAAGCATGTATGGCATTATAATAATATATGATATATATATAACATTTCTTGACGTATATGCCCAAGTTATAGTCATATATAATGCATATATGATGTATATATATGACATGTGTATATGATGTATATATGACACAAAAGACGTTAATAATATGTGTGTAATGACGTATATGGCACATATAGGAGTGTTTGGAATATATATATATATTATATATATGCGTATCTAGGATGCATATATAAACTTTGCGATGATGTTGGCGAAATCATAACTGCAACCTTGGCAGGCATTTTTTTTAAGCTTTCGGAGCATTTTCTTAATGGTTATTGTAATTTGTTAAATTATTTATTTTTTTTTGACATGGTGTCAATGTTGAATTTTCTCCCCCCTCCCCAATCATCAGATAACCATTTTATAGCACTCAACTGCTGAGGCATCAGCATTTTTCGGACATGCCATTTAATTCGGCCTTTATAGCATTATTTTTTTTTTTTAGAGATTATATTACAAAAGGAAGTTTATGTTATCTTTCTGAATTTAATTATATATTATTCTAAATTTTTCTCAATTCATAAAATAAAAATTTGTGTTTTGTCAAATTACATATATATTTTTTTTTACCTGCGAAATGTTTTCTTCGTTACTAGATTTTATTAAATTTGTTAAGTACAGGTCGTATATGACATGTGTATACGATGTACATATGGCATATATAAGTAACAACACATGCATTATTAAGGGGCTTCTTCACTGAAACTCCCGATCATGAAATCTAATGTTAGTCTACGGGGGAAATTTAGAAGCGTGATTAATCATTACCTAATATAATTATTAAAACAAGATTTTCACCATCAGAAAGTAGGCATCAGATGCCAACAGTTTAGTTTTAAAAATTCTCTCTTTTAAATCGTTAGTATTCCTAAGATGATAAAATTTCATCAAGTAAATCTCCCCTATTCAACCTGCAAATATCCACAAATTGTATGCTCGTAATTTATATTAATTCAAATTTGAATTCTTATGTCTTCCTTAGATGTCAGTGATGGATAAAGCTTATTGGAATTCAGGAAAAGAGTAAGTCGGAAATCGGTTTGTATAATAATTACAGACTTTGTGGTGATCACTCTATATCATCATGGTAATGAACTTTAATGGCACCAGAAGCCCACACTCTGCAAACAGCTATCTTACTCTAATATCTCAAGATGTAAATATTTTGCATCTGTGAGCTGTATTCTATTATTTCAATTAAATATAAAATATCACAAAATAATATAATTTTGAAACATTCATTTTTATTTATTGTTTGTTTTTAAATGTTTAATAAATGTGTTTGTTTTTTTAAATGATCATCTTTATTATCTATCCACCACATAACATTGTTATCTTTTTGCAGTTAAGTTAATTACTTTGATTAAATGTTAAGTAATAGGAGAAGTCAGTAATAAGAAATAAGGGGAAATCCCTATCTTACTTCTAATTTTGAAGTAATGTTCTTTAATCGCAAATCTTTAAGTAAAAAATTCAATATCGTGAAAAGCAACTTCATTTGAGAATTCACTTCTGCTCTTGTAGTGATATTACTTTATTTTTTAATGTATGATATTTTTACCGATGGTATAAATGTACCTTACTAAATAACTATACTTTATTATTTAAAAGTTTTTTTTAATATATTGTCTTGAAAAAAATATATATCGTAATATCTAAAGATCTGATCAGAATTCTTTGAAATAGTCAAGCAATGTGGTGATTTTTTTCTTATGTATTATATTTATTCTAGAACCATTTTAATTTATGTAATGTTGTGTATACCTAAACTATGGTAAGCTGATTAAAAATAAGATCTATCATTGATGTAAATCAATGTTGAAATTTTATTCTTGAAAAATTTAAACGACCTTCACGTTATTTAGATTAAATAAGCCAAAATTTTTGCTCTACTATGCTTGATAAATTAATACTACTGTTGTTTATTCCATAATATCTTTCAACTTTTATCTATGTTTGTTTCACAGCGTTTGAAAGCACAAAATACAGATAATAAAGGCTGGAAGTCTACATATGTTTATAAATGATCAATCAAAAAAAAATATATATGTTTTCTCTTGAACAGAAACTTGAAAATTCTTTTAATAATATAAATAGATAAGATTTTTTCTTCTTTTTCTGCTGATTGTAAATTTATTAAAACATCTTATTAAAGTACCTGAAAATACCATGTTCACTATAATATTCTACACAAAGACACATATTAATGCTTCTACTTAATAGTAATAATTAAGTAAAGTACTAAATAAAAATTAAAGAATACAAATAACTGCTATTTTTATGTTAGCTGGGTGCCAATGATTACATCTCTATATAATTGACATCCGGCTAACATAAAAAATACCAAATATATTTAGAAAGATTCTTTCCTCCAAATGAATAATAATACTAATAAAAGAAAACTGCCCAGTTAAACTGACGGCATTGAGCTCTCAGGCTATTCGCACTAACTGTAAATTATATTCTTATTTCAAAGAATTTGAAATAAGCCCTCGAAAAATGAAGAAATCGACAATATATTAACAGGGGGTACCATCCCCCGTTTCTCCTTCTTATAATTAACCAATGAACCCATAAAACTAATCAGAGAAGTGCTTTACCACAATGAACCTATATACAAAATTTGAAAAAATAGGATAATTCTGCATGAAAAATCCATTTATCTAAATTAAGGGGGGGGTAGCCCCCATCCCCCCTTTATACTTAACCAAAGAACCCCCAAAACTAATCAGAGAAGCGCCTTATCACAATGAACATATATATAAAATTTGAAGAAAATCGGATAATTCTGCTTAAAAAACCCATTTATCTATATCAAGGGGGGTTAGTCCCCCCCGTTCCCCCCTTTATACTTTACCAGTGAACCCCCAAAACTAATCAGAGAAGTGCCTTACCACAATGAGCCTATATACAAAATTTGGAGTAAATTGGATAATTCTGCATGAAAAACCCATTTATCAAAATTAAGGGGGGGGGGGGTAGCCTCCGTTTCCCTCCTTTACACTTCACCAATGAACCCCCAAAACTAATCAGGGAAGCCCCTTACCACAATGAGCCCATATAGAAAGTTTGAAGAAAATCGGATAACTCTGCATGAAAAAAATCATTTATCTAAAATAAGAGGGGAGGATTAACCCCCCGTAACCCCCTTTATACTTAACCTATGAACCCCCAAAACTAATCAGGAAAGAACCTTATCACAATGAACCTATATACAAAATTTGAAGAAAATCGGATAACTCTGCATGAAAAAAATAATTTATCTAAAATAAGGGGGAGGATTAACCCCCCCGTTACCCCCTTTATACTTAACCTATGAACCCCCAAAACTAATCAGGAAAGAACCTTATCACAATGAACCTATATACAAAATTTGAAGAAAATTGGACAATTCTGCATGAAAAAACCATTTATCTTAATTAAGGGGGATTACCCCCCCCGTTCCCCCCTTTATATTTAAACAATCAATCCCCAAAACTAATCAGGGAAGCGCCTTATCACAAGGAACCTATAAACAAAATTGGAAGCAAAACGGTAATTTCTGTCAAGAGTTATCGCGTTACGTACGTACATACGTACATACATACAGAACGGGCGGGCACATAAGCTCTCAGGCTTTGATAGCCTGTGAGCTAAAAAGTACAAAATGATTGAAAATTTTTTCAGGTGTACAAAATACTTTACATCTAAATATGAGCTGACAAAAAAAAATAAATTTTATTTGTATTATTTGAGTTATAACAATAGAAAAGATACAAAACAATCTGAAATAAAAAGTACTTTTTAATGTATATTTGTAAAGTAAAATTGGGGAAATTGTTTTTGAAGTTAAAGATTATCTGATTTCTAAACAATTGTATACAGTATTTTTTTTTTCTAAATATTGTCTTAGTTTACTTTTAAATGATCTGTATGTTACTAAATTACTTCTGCCAACTCAAAAAATAACATTGTTCCAGAATTTGTCTTCATTAAGACAGCTTGATTTATTATAATAATATATTTATATATATATATTAGTACACATTATTTTAGCAAGATTTTCACAAGAATACCTGAAGTATGAAGACAGATTATTTTTAAAACCTCCTACAAATCTAAGTTGCATATCAATATCTTAACTTAGGAAGAAAAAAAATCCTTAATTAAAAAATCTGATTTTAATTTTTGAAAAGTATTTTTTTTCTCCCTTTTTTTCACACTTTGATCTAAAACAACCATTGAACATCCTTGAAAATTGCTTGAATTTTATTCGATATATTTGTATTTTGAGAAACAACTAACTTATATAACATAAAAAATATGTAGAATTTTACCTTTTTAAAAACACTCCATACAAAATGAAATACATTAAATTTCATATTATTATTATTCTTGGTTATGGGTACTGTGAAGGTCAGTGTTAAAACAAAAATTCTCCTCCAAAAGGGGAGGGGGGGTGAACATTGCACTTCTACAACAAATATGAACATAAAATCGTTCTCAAGTGTATGAACCATGAACTTTGTCGTTTTACCTGTGTTTTTAGAGACAACTTACTTATGATATAACTTTAAACATAAAAAATTATATTTATAAGCATAAAACCACAAATCCTCCACTGTGTGTATCCCAAGCCTTCTGCTGAATTCATCACTGCTAAAACGAGAGAATAGTTAATATTAAACAATGTTTTTGAACTATGTCTATTCAGTTCCATGTTGATAATTTTTCCAATTCATTTCAATTAAGAAAACCATTTAAAGATAAAGCTAAATTGTTTTCACCAGATTTGTTTTACATTTATATAACAATTTACATTTTTCACAAAAAAAAAAAAAAAAAAAAAAAGAAAAAAAAAAAATGTGCTTTTAAGGGTGCGGGAACATTTTAGCAGGCGAAATGGTTTGTTTTGGACAATTTTGCTTTTGTTTTTATCTTGACTGAATATATTAAGGATACGTATACACGCAGATTACAAATAAACAAGAAGTATGCTATGTATATTATGAACATAAAAAAGTGTAATTGTAACAAATAAATAAAATTTAAAGATGACAATACGTTAAATTGGACCATTGTAATACAAAACATACCAAAGTAATCTATTTTATGATCTTAACATACTTGAATTATTCTTATTACCCATTTATCTGTAATTCTGATTGTGTGAATAAGGCATGCAAAAAAGATTCTTAATAATATTTAAGTTAGATAAAAGGAAACAAAAATAGTGTCCAAGAGGTGAGTATTTTCATCTGTCATTGTTCGTACTCCTTATAAGGAAAAAGTCTTTATGATACGGGATTTTTTTCTGATTAAAAAAATATATATATATTTCCATAAAGAAAAGAAAGTTACTATTTTACAGAGGTATTTTTACCTTTTTCAAGATTCCCGAATGAATAATTCAGAAATGTTTCTTTTTTAAAAAGGAATGTTTTCTGTCTATTCTTTCAAAACTTTTTTGTGTGAATTGAAAGTTATACAGATTTATGGGAATTGATTCTATTATTAAAGATGAGTTTACTTATTGATTTGGGGAGCTTTTGTTTATACATAAGGAGAGATTTCATTAATCTACAGGAATTTATTCTGTATTTAAAGATAAGTTTCTGAATCAAAAAGGAAAGGTTTCTTGACAGAAAGAAACAACTTTCTATTTTTCCAGATTTTATTCCTTGTAGGTTCGGAAAAGTTTTCTTATCGATAAGGGTAACCATAATTCCATTTCCAACAGGAAACTTTTTCATTTTTTTTTAAGTGCACAATCTTTGTCATTGTACCTGTGTTTTGAAATACAGCTTACTTATAATGTCTTATAATAACAATTTTAACATAATATAAAAATAAAAGCATAAAATTGCAAATCATCTGGTGTATGTGTACCCTGCCCCAACCGCTGAATTCATCTCTGATATAGTATATAATTCACATACACTAGAGGCAATGATTCGATTAAATTTAACATATGCCACAGAGAAATCTATACAAATGTTGATAGTTAACTATCTGCTAATTAGTCATTAAATACATATATTGCGTTATTCAGAAAGTTCCTTCTGCTTAAGAATTTGTACCAGAAAATTCTGCCCGTCAATTATTAGACATTAGCTATCTGATTTAATGTCTAATAATAGAATTTTCCGGTACGAACCAACTTTCCGAGCAACCCAATAGTTACATTAAAAGTTTGAAGTCTTATTTTTTAAAGTAGCATTTTAGCTGCAGTTTACTAAATTATTAAAATCATAAGTTTTCTTTTTCTTTTCTAAAATATCTGTGGATATTTGAATCAAAAAGTGCAAGAATTTTTTTTTTTACAAAATTTCATGATGATCTGTTTTTACATAAAATATTTATTTAATGAAAATTCGTAGTTTTTTAAGAGAGAAGGGTCAATTACATTGATTTCTTTAAATAAGCTTTTTATTTACAAGGGAACCTCTTTTGGTGCAGCTCGCACCTAGCATTGAGACAGGGTGGCATTTTAAAGCCCTATATTACGAAGTTTGAGAATTGTTGAAAATTTTATGTTAAAATCATTTTTTTTATTTTACAGCAGCATAACTTTCAGAAAATGCAATTTTCGAGACCATTTATTGGACTATTAACAGAGAAGTTTTTAAAATACTTTAAAATACAAATTAGTTAATATTAAGAATAAAATATTGAAAGAAGTTTAAAAAACTCTTTAAAAACCTACGAATTTCATTTTGAAAAATTTCAACATTATAATTGCATTTTTGGTGGCATGACATTGACTGTAGACTTTTTTCAGACAACCCTGGACGAATGTCATACTTTTCTGCTGTGTCAGTAGTGGTTTGGTTTCATAGCATCCTATTTGGCAACTTGACTCGCTTTTGGCATGAAATTATCAATTAAAAATCCAATAATGAAAAAATAATATAGTATAAAAAAATTAAAAATATGACTTTAACAGAGAAATTTTGTCAGTTCTCTAACTTTTATGTATAGGGCTACGAAATGTACCATGTATGGATGCTAGGTGCGAGCTCCACCAAAAGTGGTTCCTTTGTAAATATAATTTTTAGCAACTAGAACTAGATCAATGTATTAAAAACAAGAACAAAAAATTATGTGTGATTATGAAACACTTTCCAACACAGCCAGAAAATTGTAATGAAACTTCACCGTTAAATAAGGTGAAGGGAGATATGTAAGTAAACATTATAGAAAACATATAACATATTGAAAAATACAGTTGTCAAAATTACATTCCAATGTCAAAAAAGTAGTCGAATTATTTTGTGCAGCCCTGTATATGATCAATAGATGGGGATATATAGCATGATAAAATTTAGTTCAGTTAGAATATTCACATTTAGCAATTTTCACTAACCAATGAAAATGCACTCAAAATCTTTTGCACAGCCCCGCATATTATCTGAAGCTTTTGTACACACCAATAATTAAGCTAAAAGGCAACTTAAAATTCACTCGCAGCAATTACCAACCCTAAACGACAATGTATATTTTTCTTTGTGTAGCTCTGTATATGAATTTATTTATATACTACAAACTTTTATTAGTCTACTAAACATAGTTCAGCAGGAAAATGGTTAACACAATTAAAAACTACCCTTAAGTAATTCACTCCCATAATCTGTAATACTTACGGATTCCCTTGTGTAGCCGTGTATATGAACAACCGAGTTTATAAACACACGTACTATGAAAAAATTTAGTTAAACTTAAAACGCAAACCAAAGTTGAAACCCACATATCACACATGGACTCTAAATAACACACCTGTACTGTAACTGATATCTTTGTGTCTCCCTGTAAATAAATGCAATGCACACCACTTTGATGAGAGAAATTAATAAGTGCACCTCAGTAATACATATAATTTTCATTATGTTTGAAATAGTGAAATATCACTATATTAACCTACAAACGATTTTCCTCCATAGAACAATGTGTAACAGAATTCTTTTGTTTGACCCTGTAAATGAATAATTAATGTTTTGCATACCATATTCTACAAAACGCCTGTTACGATGTGCTTCATAATTATATATCAATTTCATCATGTTTTAAATGACGTAGCATCATCAAAATGCACTTGAAATGATTATTTCCCATTGACTGTAATGTAACGTAATATTTTTGACTGTCCCTGTAAAAAAACTATAAGTTGAAATAGGGAACATGCTATAGTAAACGACAAAAATTTCAGGGCAATTCGAGTATATTTATGAGAGTTAGAGCATGGACAGACAAACCGAAGTCATAAACCCTTTTCAACTTGGTTGGACAGTGTTAAAAAATGATATGCTGAATACAAAATTGTGAGATGTTATGGACAATTTAACCTGCACTTCCTTAAAATGCTTGCTAATTACTGGGGCCTTTTACATTAAAGCTAAAACTATTATGAAAATAAAAATAAAATTGGAATTTTAAATATTTCTTTGTATATATTTTTAACAAAAAACTAATAATTTATCAAAAATATTTCATGATGTTAAATTTTATTTATTCTTTTCGTTTTATATTTCATTTATTTTATGAAAAAATTTCAGATAAGTTGTAAAATTTTTAATTGCATAGTTCTTAAAAATCCAATAAAATATAAAAATGTTCAGTTTTTTTTTCTATTCTAGTTATCCTGTATGCATAAAATCTTTAAATAATCTTCATTCTTATTGAGTAAATATTTCAATTACTAGATTTTAAATTATTATTAAATTGCTAAAAAATCTCAAAAACATTTAACATCATGAAATATTGTTATAAAATATTCTTGTTAAACTATCAGTTTTTTGTTAAAATGTGTACAAAAAAATATTTAAAATTCCAATTTTCTTTTTATTTTCATTATAATTTTAGCTTTAATGTAAAATATCCCAATAATTAGCAAGCTTTTAAAGGAAGTGCAAAAACAAAAAATCGATACAAACGATAAAAATCGTATAAAATATCGATAAAAATAAATCGTATCGTTTCTCTGCGACGCACTTCTGTTTTGTCCTCCTTCCGCAGCAGAGGAATGGCGCTAGTGTCCCCGCTAACAAATTTAACACTATCTGATTGGGCTTATTATTTAATGGCTTTGTGCCTCGAGGCTCTAAATTTCATAGAAATATTCTGATTATATTTTAATATATTGTAAAAAATATTAAAATAAATGAATAAATATTATTCTTTTTTCTTGTTTTGTAAATATTGTTTAATAATGTTGAACTACAAGATATTCCATGCACAGTATTAATAATAATTGCTTTAACATAATAGCTGCATGAGATCAATATGATATAAATGAAAAAAACTTTTGTAGCAAGCAAAAAAAAAAAAAAAAAAAAAAACATTTTTATAAAGATTTATGTTCGGGGTTAATTTTCTGTCTGTCGTCCACTGAATAAGACTTATCCCTATCTCTCCCCGATTTTTAAAGCTAATTTCTCTTTAGAAGAGTCTTCTATTGTAGATACTGAATACAATGAAAGGCTGAATTTCTTTGAATATTTTAATTTAAATGGATAAGGAGAAAAAATGGATTAGTGACCGAAGAGGTGAATTGGTTTGTTTTAAAGAGATAGTTCTCCTTTTTATATATTTATTTTTGTATTCCAAGTGAAATTGTAATCCATATGTTACTTTGGATGTTTTTTTTCTTTTGGAATATTCTTAAGCAAAATATAGAGACGAAATCGAAAAATTAATTTATTATACATAATAAAAGAGAACTTCAATTTCAGAACATTTTAGAGACGTATAAGGCTTGTCTTCAGTAAACAAAATAAAACACTTCAATATAATTTAAATATAAGACATTCAGGTATGTCTATTTTTCTCCTTCCCAAGGCACTAAATTTCATAAAAATATTCTGACTGTACATTAAAATATCATAAAAAATAAATAAATGAATAATATAAATAAATAATATTGCTTCTTTCTTTTCTTTTGGAAATATTGTTTAACAACGTTGGGCAACGAAATAAATGTTTTAACAGCATGGCTACATGAGATCAACAGGATATAATAAAAACAATTTTCAATTCAAGCAAAATAATGTAGAAAGAAATAGAAACAGAAACACTTTCAGCAGATTTATGATCGGGATTAATTTCCTGTCTGTCGTCTACTGAATAAAATTTACGCCCGTCTTCTCTCGACTTTTAAGCAAATTTCCCTTTTCCAAAAGAGAATCATCTATTGTAGAGGCTAAACACAATGAAAGGCAAAATTTCCTTGAATATTTGAATTTAAATGGATAGGAAGAAAAATTGATTTAGTTATCGAGGAGAAGAAATGGAACGTTTTCAAGAGATATTTCTTCATCTCTTTTGGAGGTAATTGTAATTTGTATGTTACTTTAAGAGGCTTTTTTTTCTCCTTTTCTCCACATTTTAATGCATAAGATAGGACGATGGAGACAAATAAGGTTTGCTATTTTACATAATAAAAAGGCATTTTCAGAACTTTTCGACCAAATTCGATATTTTTAGTACTATTGAAATAAATTTTAAGGCATAACTAAGCGTCTTACAATATTATATGAATATATTCGGTCATTATTTTTATAAGAACTTGTAAGTTATTTTTTAAACCAAATGTATATTACATATATGTATACTCGTTGGTTTGTTTGTGTTTGGGGGTTTTCTTTCGAAATGAAAATTTGAAAGCGTATGCGTGGCTTGTCAAGAAAAAAATGAATGATAAATAAATAAAATAAAGCACTTACCCTGTAAATATTATTTAAATATAATAATGCCAAGTATAGCAATTTTTCCATTGTTTCTTTCCTGATGCTTTAAATCTCATAGAAATATTCCAACTATATTTGAAAATATCCATATAAAGTGGGTTTTTTTTTCCTTTTGCAAATATTATTTTGTTATAAATGTTTTCTGAGCAACAAAATTTTTCATCCTAAAGATTAATAATAATAATTACTTTAACAGAAAACCCCATGCGAGGAACAAAAAAAATAAAATAAAAACACGTTTTAATTCAATCATATTAAAATCTAAAGAATTCGAGACAAGATTTCAGCAGATTTATGAACGGGGTTAATTTCCTTTGTGCCCTGCCTGTAATCCACTCAATAAAATTTACTCCCGTCTATTCTCGATTTTTTAAGCAAATTTCCCTTTTCTAAAACGGATTTTTTTATGGTGTTTGTTAATAACAGTAAAAGTAAGAAATTCCTTGAATATTTGAATTTAAGTAGGTATGAAGAAAAATTGGTTTAGTGGCCGAGTTAAAAAAAATAGGAAATTTTTAAGTGATTTTTTTTTTTTTTTGGTTAATTTCAAAGTATTTTGAATGTGTACGTTACTGGAGGTGAATCCCTTTTCGTGCCTTTGCGATGAAACGGATGAAGACGTAGAAAATAAGTAATACATTTTGTTATTTTACATAGAAAAATAGATTTTTTTTTTAACTTTCAGTAAAAATGCAATGTTTTTAATGCATTCAAATAAATATTGAATGCATGTACTTATAAAACGTGTTATAATTTTTTTATATGTGTATTTTTTTCTTTTTAGAGAAATGAAAACTTGAAAAATTATACCTGGCTCATATACACACACATGAACTGAAAATAGAGTGAAATATTGTCGTTTGAAAATTTTATTTGAATAAAAGATTGTCATGTTGCTTGTATTTATCTTTCTGGTATCATTTTTGATTATCTAAATTTTATAAAATATAGGTTTATGAGGATCGGATATGTTACTGACGTAAACAGGTAATATGTTCCTTTTACAGTAGAATCATAGTATTTTATTGACAATTTTACAGGCATAAACAAGATGGACATCAATTAGTTGCTCAACTTGAATAGTATATTAGGCGTAGTTGTACAGCTAAATTTGAGAACACGCAATATTATCAGTTAGTGAAATACACAGAGTTTATGTTATTTATTTATTTTTGACAACGTTCAATGTGGTTATCCTTTGTCACCTCACAAATATCCCATCGGTGAATCAGTTTTTGTCAGACGTATGTGAGTAGTATCATCTGATCAAACCAAGTGACGTGCTGAGTCAGGAGGTCAATTCAAGAATGCATTTCGAAGTGTGTAAACCATGAACATAGATCTGAAGAAGGACTTCTAACGAAATAGCCTTTCCAAGAAGAAAATCATTCCTGGAAAAATATCTCAAATAGGTGGCACATGTGTAGGACAGCTTCTCCATACGTCACCAGTTCGTCTGCTTCTTCAAACGGTCTGCCGTCTGGTCGGTATATGATATACAGTTTCTGTTTGATGTTGTAGGTGGCGCTGCCTTAGCAGGGACGCTCACCAACTGCGCAGAACCGTGCGCACAGCTGTGCAGCTACCATTTCGTTCCAAACTCGCGACACGATATTAACACTATTTCGTTGAACGTCCTTCATTAGATATATATCCATGGTGTAAACTGTAAATCTGATATTTACAAAACACTGAATACATATACACTTGAATTTGGGGATAAACAGTCTGGCGATAAAACACCTGGAATAAAACTCCTACACCTGTCTCATGCATGGATTTTTTAGTGGCATTTATCCCCAAGCTTAGGATACAGTACTACTAATCTACCATTGTACTGGTGCCTTAAAATTAATATTTCGCAAATTATTCAATTTTCAAATTGTCAAACTAATTTCAGTCCAACCTATATAAAATTTTTAAATCAGATAGTATTGTAGGAACTGTTTCTAAACTAATTGAACAAACATAACGGGATGATAATACGCGTCAAAATAAACATAAATGCAGTTTTTTGTGGAATTAGAGTATATATTCTGTCCGAGAGAGAAAAAAAATCTCAAAGATGGCAAATAAATAGTGGATTATATCATAAAATATGAAATGAAGATAGTGATGATGGTAGTATAGAAGAAGTACAGTAGAACCCCGATTATCCGAATCCCGGTTATTTGAAAATCGGCCTAACCAAAAGACCTTAAAACTCTTTATTATTATTATGAAAAATTTATTTCTAAACAAGCATGCTGTTTATGAAATAAATAAACAGCGTAAATTTACTTATTTGGACTATTGCTTAAATGCAAGCATTTTATTGCATAGTCACATACAACACTTCATTTCTTTACAAAATATGTTGTGATTTTTTTTGTTCTTCAACTTCGCATTGCTTCAATGCTGCCTTATCACGCCACTTTTCAAACAACAACAAATCTGACGCTGTTGTATCTTCCTACACTTCAATATATTGAGGTGCCAATATTAACTTTTTCAACTCGTTGAGCTCTTCATGCTTATAAAAAAAATACCTGACGGCTCGGCCTACAGGCACAGGTAGATTTCGAAGACGCAGACCGCGTGGCGCCTGTTTGTTGGGAATTGCGAATGAAATGACCTTTTTGCCATGATGCCGCAGTTGGGTTCCATAAGGGACCGCCCACTTCGAAATCTAACTTGTTCGCAGGCGGAGCCGGCAGGGATTTTTTTTTTTTTTAATTTTTTTTTACTATAAGGGTTGTTCCTATAAAAAACTTGTCAGTATAAAACTTTTAGATAATAGTAAGAGGATTTATAATAAATTTAAGTGGATTTGATATCTTGTAAATTGACGAAGTTATGAATTTTTTTCTTCTAAACTCCCCCTCCCCCCCCCCCCCCCCCGATGGAGCAATTTTTAATGATATCAAAAATCTGTTATACATAAATTTTCGGCCCTTTTCCTAGAAGTAATAATAACTTTAAACGGATTCGATACGCATCATAATTAAGACATTATGGATTTTTTTCTGTTTTCACAAAAAGCCACCCCCCCCCCTCCCCCATTTGTTCGATTTTGCCCATTAACAAACTTGACCGAGATTTTATGCCCCTTGATTTTATGTATCAGTTTGGAAGAGATTTGTGAAAAATTATTCGAGTTATCGTGTCCATAAAAAAGTGACATAGATAGATAGATAAAGTTTTGAACTGAGGGTGGTTTTGGGTTCTGGGAGTCATGATCGGCGTAGATCTGCAAAAATATTTCAAAAATTCCAACTTAGGGGAAAATGTAATAGGTAGTATTTCTTACGAAATCTACCTAAAACCCGTTTGTATTTTAAAATATTACTCATCGTAAATAAAGTTTGGAGGGAATTAAAACACGTGTAAGCAGGAAGGGGAAATCGAAAGGAATACAGACTCTTGCAGCACCTGCAAGCACTAACAATTTACCTGAATGTGGGGAAGTGAGAAGGGTGACTAGTGTCATCTGGTAGAATAAAATTAGGAAGCCTCCCTGTTATTCGAAAATTCCTATGGAACCCCGGTTCATCGAAAATCCTTTGGTCCCATGCTTTTCGGATAACCGGGGTTTTACTGTACTTAGTTTCCTGTATGACGGATATCGGAGTGATGAAACTTTAGATCATATTCACAGCAGCCACTCTGAAATAAATTGAATTTGATGATGAGATTACTAAATATGATAATGAAGAAAAATTTTATCTATGAAAATATAAAATCTTAAAATGTGAGATTAGTTGCTTGCAGTAATTTTTTTTAAAAGTCTATCAATAGAAATATCTAGACTAGGTATAGAATAAAACATGTTTTTGTTGTATTTTGTTCTGAACTGTCAGAAATCATAAATATGTAATATTTATGTGTAAACAGGAATTTTATTTCTTTTCTTTTCGTCTTTAGATGGAAATAATAACAACATCAATACTAATATTAGTAACTAGTTATGAAAAATGGTAAAAAATATGGAGATTTAGACAGTAATTAAAAGTAAAATATTTAATTTTTTTAGAATGACCTCAGTATTTGAAAAATCATAGCATACCCGCTGTTTCCAATTTATCTTTTTTTTTTCTTTTCAGAAATCTACAGAGATTTCTGAATAGTAATATTCACCTTATTTAATATTAGATTAAAAAAGGCAATTAATACTATACAGCAATAGTGGTAGATTTTTGAATAAAAATACCTGCTAAGTTGGTAATACTGCTCATATCTTATTTCCTATTAGCATTGACAATAACATTTTGTTTTCTTTTTTCTTTTTAAATCCTCTGGCCGATTACACCGTGATTTCCACGGGCAAGACATTTGTAGAAAAAATTATATAATACACAATTTTCGAAGCAATTTTGTTTTAAAAATTCCACAGTCAAAAGGTGAAAATGCAAATGATAAATTTACTACATATTTAAAATGCATGATGATTTGAAATATGTAATAATAGAGTAAATACTGGTCGATTGCATATTGGTCGAAAGGATTAAAATAATAATAATAATAATAATTTATCTGTCAGAGGGTTTTAAAGCCAAATAAACATATAATTGATCGGTCAGAGCATTTAAAGCCAAATAAATATAACTTGAATAATAATAATAATTGATCTGTCAGAGGGTTTTAAAGCCAAATAAACATAACTTGAATAATAATAATAATAATAATAATAATAATTGATCGGTCAGAGGGTTTTAAAGCCAAATAAATATAACTTGAACCAGAAATATATTTTATTCCAGTGGACCAATTCAAATATTATAGTAGTGCCTACGATGGCCTTCGTTTAGCTACCATCGAAGGTGATCAATCGAAATATCTTGATGCGTAGATGCTGAGCAGATGGAATTTGTATATCAATTCCGAAACATTGGAATTGGTAGGAGCCAAGAAAACTAGGGGTGAGGGAGGGTTGGTTGGTTCGTTGATTTATGACTGCCGATTATCTACTCGAGGGATATAGGCCCTAGGGGGCAGTGCCCTTCACGGGGGTCTTTCTAAGGGATCCTAACCCGTATTTATGGCAAGGTTCGAAGAAAACCACGGAAAACTCCGAACAGTTAGGTCGAGGAGCTTGGCAGGGGTTTGAACCCAGCACATCCCATCTACCAGCTTTGAGAGCGGAATCTCTCAGCCACTGGTGGGGCAGGCGTAAGGGGGGGGGGGGGGTGGCCCGTTAGCCATACATTTTTATTTCTTTATATAAATGAAATTTACTAAATTATAAATTTAAGATTATAAAAAATACTAAAAGGAAATAAATAAGAGCTATATTACATCCCCCCCCCTTTATATAAACTGAATTCACAAAAATATTAACTTAAAATTATAAGAAAAACTAAGATGAAAGAAATAAAAGATATATTACAAAATTTACAATCACTACCCCGTGCCCGACAGCCACCTTCAAGAACCAGTGAGATTGAAGAAAGACAGTGGATCAGAGAGCTGAAAAGATTTGTTTCTTCTTTCTATATATTTATATCATTTACTTTTTAAAACTTGAATTAAAAAAAAAAATCCCTGACGACACAGGTCGATTTCGAAGATGCTGACCGTCGGCATCTGTTTATTGGGAATTGCAGTAGAAATGACCTTTTTGCCAGGATGCGGCAGTTGGGACCGCCCACTTCAAAATCCAACTGCGTCTGTAGGCGGGGCTGGCAGGAATTTTTTTTTTTTTTTTTTTTTTTTTTTTTTTTTTTTTTTTTTGCTGTAAGGGTTGGTCCTATAAAAAACTTGTCAATACAAAAGTTGTAGATAATATTAAGAGGATTTATAATAAATTTAAGCGGATTTGATATCTTGTGAATTGACAAAGTTTTGAATTTTTTTCTTCTTAAACCCCTGTTCCCCTCCCTTCTCCCCTGGAGACCATTTTTAAAGATATCAAAAATCTGTTATAGGTAAATTTTCGGCTCTTTTCCTAGAAGTAATAATAACTTTAAACGGATTCCATACGTATCATAATTAAGAAGTTATGGGGATTTTTCGGTTTTCACAAAAAGCCCCTCCATTTCACCCTCCTTGGTCCGATTTTGCCCATTAACGAACTTGACCAAGATTTTATGGCACTTGATTTTATGTATCAGTTTGGAAGAGATTTGAGAAGAATTATTGAAGTTATCGTGTCCATTAAAAAGTGATATAGATAGATAGATAAAGTTTTGAACTGGGGGTGGTTTTGGGTTCTGGGAGTCATGATCGGCGTCGATCTAAAAAATTTTCCAGAAATTTCAACTTACAGGAGAATATAATAGGTAGTATTTCTTACGAAATCTACCTAACATAACCAGATGTTTGTCATGTACGTATTACGTAATCACTATCGAAAAATTTTTGGAGTCTATCGTCTCAATCAGTAGATGGAAGCACAAAATCATGACAATAAACAAGAACGAAAAATCATGCGTCAAGCATAGATTATGTAACACTTTCCAACGCTTCCAAAATAATTTTACGAATCATACTCTTTAATAAGCTAAAACATAACATCTAAGTAATCCGAATACTTTTATTCAGCCCTGTATAGGATCTATAGATTTGTATATATACTACATAGGATGCTAAATTTTAGTTCAGTTAGGAAACACGTAGCACAATTTAAAATTCTCCGTCTGGAGTTAAATAATACGGAAATGTGTTCCCGAACTTTTGTGCTTCCCTGTATAGGATCTACAGAATTTATACACACCACGTAATATACAAAAAGCGATTTAAAATTAAAATCGCATTCAGTAACTTAAAACGCACTTGCAGGAATTATTGTTAACATACAGTAGAGAATTCTTTTGTGTGTCCCTGTAAATGAACGATGACTGCTATACACACAATATTCTGTAGTAAGTCTCTTGTAATGAACCTTATATAAATTTTAATGCGTTTAAAATAGTGAAACATTATTTAAATAAACCGCAGACGATTTTTCTCCATAGACGTAATGTAACGGAATTCTTTTGACTGTCCCTGTAAAGTAAGTATAAGTGCTATGCACACCCTATTCCATATTAAGCTTCTTCTAATGCACCTTAGTGATATATATAAATTTCAATGCGTTTAAAATAGTGAAACATTATTTAAGTAAACCGCAAATGATTTTTCCCCATAGACCGCAATGTAACGGAATTCTTTTGAGTGTCCCTGTACAAAAACTATAAGTGATACACACTTCCGTTGAAATAGGGAACATGCTATAGATAACGATTATAACATATAAAAATTGCAGGGCAATCCGAGCATATTTACGAGAGTTAGAGCACGGCCAGACGGCCAGACAAACCGAAGTCATAAACACTTTTCAACTAGGTTGGAAAGTGTTAAAAAGACTGTCTCTCTAATATTTTTCACGTTACAGAAGTGCTATAGTTTTTTTTATTATTTTATTTAACTGCTTAGAATATGTTATTTTTTCTTAAAAAGGTAATTATCTTTTTTAACATATTACCTTTTTATTAATTTTCAGTTTTGAAAGGGTAATTAAGAAAATTGGGATAAAAAAACAATGATTCCCTATAACATATTGACTTTCAAATTCTAAACAAAATTTATCATAAAAATAGGCTTTAGTACAGTTTCGTAAAAACGAATTTTTTTCAGCATTTTTTACACTGGCTTAATTTTACTTATTATTATTATTATTACTGTTATTACTATAGTTATTTTAATTACACTATTTATTTTATAATTTCCAAATTCTATTCCAAGAGTTTTCCATGTTCTTCCAAACAAAAGAAGAGAAAGTTTGTGATAAATATCTTAATTCTTAATAATTAAAAAAATACAGTAGTACATGCTGATTTCGAATAATTTTCTTTTATTTCTTCTTTGGTTGATCATAAAAAAAAGAAACTCACAAGAGTTAATTTTAGCGACAGTTTACTATTTAACTCCTGATGTAGCAAGAAAGCTAATTTTTTATAAAGATTGTTCATAAAACCTTAGATTATATATATATATATATATATAAAATCAGTAGCAAGCAATTTTTCAAATTATTTTTATCATGAAAAATAAATTTGTCCTCCACCGGATTACGTTTTAAAAAGTTCTATATTTTTTGTTTTTCGTATGTTCTAAATCAGAAAATCATAATACTAAAAATGCTGGAAGGAATACTCCAACAGACATAGCATGCTGCAATATTTTAAAATTTTGACATGTTTTTCTCTTCATTAAATTCAATTTGTATCTCTTTAGTGCTGCCATCTATCAGTAGTAATGCTAACTATACAGGAATATTTTATTACTGTGAAGAATTAGCCGTAATCATTCTAAATTTTCGTATGGGTTGGGTTGATTATTGACGGCCAATTATCTACACTTGGGATATAGGCCCGGGGAGAGTGCCCTTAAGGAGGTCTTTCTAAGGGAACCTAACACGTATTTACGCATGGATAAATCCACGGCTCGAAGAAAACCACGAAAACTCCGAACGATTAGGCAGACGGGCGCGATTGGGATCGAACCCAGCACCTTCCGTCTACCAGCTTCGAGAGCAGAACCTCTCAGCCACTGGTGGGGCCAAATTTTCGTATGGAAAGAAGCAAAAATCTATAAATTTGCAGCATGCATGTTATTACAAATTCTCTAAAAAAATTCTATAAAAATTATTCTTTTCAAAGCTTTTTTTTTTTTGGCTGCTTTTTTATCTGTTAATTTGAAAATATAAAAATATAATCTGTAGTAAAATATTTTTCTGACTATTTTATACATCCAATTGCTTAATCACGAAGTCATACATATTCTTGGAAGATTTTTGTGTCAAGAAAAATGACAGACACTTTGTGAAAAAGACAATGTGTGACCAATGTGTGACGCAATGTATGTATATGTATGAGGAAAATGATAGTCTTGTAAAAATGCACTGTGGACTGACGACAGACAAATAATCTACAAAATTTTGTTCAGATTTCTATTAAAAAATAATAAAATAAGTGCGACAGTGCTTATCAGATCATTTAAAATTAATCCTTCATCAGCTAAAACGTGGTTAGAAGACCTTAGACGTTAGCCTTCTACCGTTGAAGGATCTACCTGATGAAGGATCAATTTGAAGTGATCCGAAATTATGCTTTCGGGATTATTGTATATTTTAGAAAAATATGAACATTGTTTCTATTTTAATGTATAGCAAACACGGAATAGCAAAAAGAGACGAATAATAATAATAATAATAATAATAACAACAAGTTTTTTGTCCTTCTACTTTTATTTTGTATTATAACAGGAAAGTTTTGGAAGGGAAAATTTTACATTTGCAAGCTTTATCTCAACATCAAGTTATTTAATAATAATGTCCAAGAATATATGGATAGTTGAAACGAAAAGAATTGTTACTATGCATTTATTCATATATTTTCTTTAAAGATTTTCTATAACTGCTTGCAAGCGCAGATCCAAGGTCATGGGGTGTCATGACCCTCCCTCTAAATGGAAAACATTTCTATAAAACATTTTTTTTAAATATAAATAATTATTTAAGTTTTTTTTTTCTATATTTACTGCTTAAAAATTCTAATCTTTCTGATACACACATGGAAATTTTTAAATAGAAATCTATGAAAATTGCAGGCATTGTTTAAGCCCTCAAGAATGGAACATCGTTTTTGATTTTCCTATAGCTGTAGAACATTTTAAATTGTATTTCATTGCTCCCTCAAGACGATATTTTCATTATTGTCGAGCCTCGAAAATAGACTTAAATGCGAACTTTGAAAAAACTCTTTGTAAGTTTCTTTGTATTTATAAGAAAATGGGAAACTTTGATTTCTTGGTATTTGAATAAAACATGCAAATTTTATACATTTACAAATATACTTGCAAATTTCATACACTTATGAAAGAAAATGGTCAATTTGGTCTAAGATATAAAAACTACTAATGAAAGCATATGACACCCCCCCCCCCCCCTCGGCCCATCACCAAAAAAAAAAAAAAGACATGACCCACCCCTCTAAATGGGGGGCTGGATCCGCCTCTGACTGCATGATTTAGACGAAAACGCATAATGTTACTGTCACAAAAAAATTACAAATTACTTCATACAAAATGTACGAAATTAAACATACGTATGCCTTCCAAATTCCTCTTCTATCCTATCTCTATTTTCAGTTATTTTTATTTATGAATTTGCATGCTTTACCAATTTATTTTTTGATAGAAATTACATGAATGTCCTACTAGGAAATATATTTGGAACTGTATTATATTATTCGTTAAACAAAACCAATGAGTTCATGTAAGTATGCTTACTGTTTACTGCACAAGAGAAATCACCGAAAATTTCTTGTAGTGCTGCCATCTATGTTCGAGATTTTAAAGGTTTTGCAAGAAATTTTCGGTGCTCGTACTAACGGGGCATTATTTTGTGCTCGTTTAAACCTTAGAATTCAAACTTAGTTTGTTAATTAGACTGCACTAAATAGTTTCAGGTTAAAATTTTACCATTTGTTCTAACTTCTATACTTCTTTTGACAAATTATAAACTAACAGTATGAAAGTCATTAATCAGTCTAATAAAATTCTATCTTAAAATCTCTGTAAGTTATTTCATAACATTTATTTTTAATGTAAAAAATATTTTTTATCTCTCAAAACAGATTTAATGATCGTTTTTCTTCCACTGTCGTTTTTAATTTTTATAGAATTACTCACTTGGATCCACATCCAAACCCTAAATTAATATTATTTTTGATTAATAACATTCATTTCAGTGCTGCCATCTACGAGTATTTATATCAACTGCTGAAAAATTATTCCTGCTTTTTACTTACCCATCATACGTAGTATAGGGGTCTTGTAATCGTTTTGAAAATAGAAAAAAAATTTTTGACGGATTTACACGTTTCAGACACTGGAGATTCCAAAAAACATATTTTTAGGAAAAACAAATTTGCCGTCCGTCTGTGTGTCTGTGTGTCTGTGTGTGTCTGTGTGTCTGTAAACGCTCTATCTCCCGAAAAAATTGAGATAGACACTTGCAATTTGGTATGTACTTAGTATGTAATAATGGGAAGAAGCCTATTTCATTTCAATAACCTCGATTAACCGGATCTATTTTTTTCGGACTCTCGAAATATTCGTTCTGATAAAAGGTATATAAAAATTTTCGAAATTGTTTATTTTAAGAAATGAATATAAAAGACAATAAAAAAACAAATTTTGCATAAAGCATGAAGTCGATCGGATAATTAGTTGCTGAGATATTTGTAATCCTATTTTCCACACTCTTCGATTTTTCATTACCCTGTATTTCATCCAAATTTCACTTCAAAGATATATTTTAATTGAAAATTTGACGCTTATTCAGATGCAATAAACCGCTAGTTAATAGGATTATTATTTTTGGAGTTATCAGGAAAAACCTCTTTCAAGCAATTCAGTAATCGAGCCTATAAAGTTATGACGTCATCAAGCCACGATTTTATTTGAATTGCTATGCATTTTATAAGTAGTTTACACATTTTTGTTATAATATTTTACATTATGCATATCCATAATGGGTAAGTATTACGGTAACCCCCAACGACTAGTTTCAAATTTGAGCTACTTCTGATTTAATCCTTTCAAGAGCGAAGTAATTGTGTATCTAAAATGTTAAAATGACTGATTTTCACTAGAATTTAGGAAAAAATTGATTTGGAAATAAGTAAACTTTATGTACTTTATACAAGCAAAATTTATTCAAAAATTCTTACAGAAATTTGGCAGTTGGAGATTAAATATTATAAATAATATACCACCGCCGATAAAATGGACATGTTTCGTCCAGGACATGTTTCGTCCAGTTGGAAAATTACAACTCCTATGATTTCTTTACCAATTTGAATAATTGTGTTAAAATTAATCTAGAATAATTTATAGTTTATATACCGCCAAAACCTTGTAAAAATCTATTGAAATAAGTTTCCTAGTAAAAAGCTAAATGAATATCGTATCCCTTGCATGTGATATTGTATAACTGTTTTCAGCCCCTTAAATTGTTTTTTAATGGAAATGTGTTGAATGAAGTGCGTTTTATTTTCGTTTTTTAAATTCAAAACCAAAAGCATTGCCGAAAATGTCTTAAAACAATATATTGAGAAAATCTTTTGTACGGTTTCATTTTTTTATTGTGTTATATGTTACTTTAATTTTCACATCGCACAAGTGAAGTCTTTTGAAATATAAATTTGTTTCCCCCCGTAATTCGCGTATCTGATTTTAAGACAATAATTTCTCGAAACTATTACTCTTTAATAATATTAAATTTGATTTTTTTTAAATAAACTTTTATTTAGAACTTAAGGGCATGCCATTTTAAAAGAAAATTCACCTTTAAATATATTTACTGAAATTTAAAAATGTGCAATTTTCTATACCTATTCTAATCAACTATGTATCACGATATCTTGCCCTTGAAACAATTGGTTAAGTTCAAGCCAAGTTCTTTTATTTTTATTTAACTTTTGTATATTTTATGTTAATTTCTTGATGAACGAGTAATTTATAGCCTATATACCGCAAAACCCTGTAAAAAATCCATTGAAATAAGTTCCCTAGTAAAAAGCTACATGAATATCGTGTGTACAGCCCCTTAAATTCTTTTTTAATTTAAATTTGTTGAATGAAGGGTGTTTGATTTCCGTTCTTTAAATTCCAAACCAAAATCATTGCCGAAAATGACTTAAAACAATACATTGAGAATTTCTTTTGTACGGTTTCATTTTTTGTATTGTGTTATATGTTACTTTAGTTTTCACATCACACAAGTCACATCACACAAGTCACTCTAACCTACAGTAAGTTTGTGGACGACTTGGTTTTTTTATGCCTTGTGTATTACGTCAGGTAGCTGATGACTCTCAGTGTCTCTATTATTTAGTTGTAAATTATAGAAATATGCGTTATATTTCTTCAGAGTGTCCTAAAATTGACCGACGTTTTTGAAACTCATTAACCAGTAAGCAGTAACTACTATTTTGTTTAATTTTCATATTTTGCAGGAGTGGGTGCGAATTCTAAATTACTTGACAATGGTATGTCTGTTTAACTTTCTCTTTTGTTTGTAGGTGACCAATAATTTTCATACAATAGTTTGCGTCAGATTTGGGTGGAGTAGTTCGGAGAGGTTCCAGGACTGTACATTCACTTCCCCTGTGTTACAAAAATAGATAAAGTCTAATACAAAAAAAAAATGTAAATATGTGAAAACAAAACAAAACAAGTTTGATCCCTAAAGAAAAAAATGCTTAAGAAGCAAGTGGGTAGGTGTTGATACACCCCCACCCCCTCACGAATGTACATTTATTCGGTATATGTGAGAAAAATATATAACTTCTGAAAAAATTATTTTGTCGGATTCAGACTGGTTGCGGGTCATCTTTTTAACACTTTCCAACCTAGTTGAAAAGTGTTTATGACTTCGGTTTGTCTGCCCGTCTGGCCGTGCCCCAACTCACGTAATTATGCTCGGATTGCCCTGCAATTTTTATATGTTATTGTCGTTATCTATAGAATTTTCTCTATTTCAACTGAAGTGTGTAACACTTATAGTTTTTTTACAGGGACACTCAAAAGAATTCCGTTAAATTACGGCCTATGGGGAAAAATCATTTGTGGTTTAATTTAATAATGTTACACACTTTCAAATACATTGTAATTGATATATATCACTAAGATGCATTACAAGAAGCTTAATATGGAATATGGTGTGCATAGCAATTATAGTTACTTTACAGGGACAGTCAAAAGAATTCCGTTACAATACGTCTATGGAGAAAAATCGTTTGCGGTTTAATTAAATAATGTTTCACTATTTTAAACGCATTGAAATTTATATATATCACTAAGGTGCACTATAAGAGGCTTACTACAGAATATTGTGCGTATAGGAGTCATCGTTCATTTACAGGGACACACGAAAGAATTCTCTACTGTCTGTTAACAATAATTCCTGGAAGTGCGTTTTAAGCTGCTGAACGCGATTTTAAATTTAACTCACTTTTTGTCTATTATTTGGTGCGTATAAATTCTGTATTTCATATGCAGAGCAGCACAAAAGTTCGTGAACACATTTCCGTTTATTGAAAGAAACTCCAGAAGGAGAATTTTAAACTGTGCTACGCGTTTCCTAACTAAACTAAAATTTAGCATAGCATCATGTGTAGCATATATACAAATCTATAGATTATATACAGGCATGAATAAAAGTAATCGGATATTTTTCCGAATATTGTAGATGTTGGAAATTCCTGAAATTACGTTTTTAAATATTTTTCGCGTTTTCCAAATTGTTTACTTAGATGTTATCTTTCAGCTTATTAAACGGTAATGATTTGTAAAATTATTTTGGAAGCGTTGGAAAGTGTTACATAATCTATGCTTGACGCATGATTTTCCGTTCTTGTTTCTTCTTTTTAGGGTTTCATTCATCTCACGAAACCCTATTACTCCCACTACTATTTTGTTTAATTTTCACATTTTGCAGCAGTTGGTGCGATTTTTAAATTACTTGAAAATAGTATGTCTGCTTACTTTCTCTTTTGTTAGTATGTGACCAATAATTTAAAAAAATAGTGTAAAAGGTAAAGGTTTGACTGCTATAGAAAAAAACAAATACAGTAAACCTAATTATTATACAACTTTTAACAGATATAATATACAATTTAAAAATTATAATAAAACTCTTTTATGAGATACTTTCATCTCCATCATTGAAAGTGACCACTTTCATAATCGAATACATTGTTTGGATGCTATGGTTACCAATAAAAACACACACGCGTGTAGATGCACCGTAAAACACAAAAATGGACTCTATGGATCTCAAAATGTAAAGAAACACAAAAATATACACACACGCAGGTATACACATAGGTACAGAATTGTTGAAAAGTAACAATAACATACGAGCATGCGCTGATAAGTTCTCGGCCTGACACAGAAATGGAACAAGTATGACCAAATGACAATGATATTTGTAAAGTATGATCCTTTAGATGACATGCTGCCGAGTTTTAGACGCGTGGTTTATTGGTTATTGCTTGGCGATAAAATAAAGTAACAAGTTTTGACATTTTCTAAAAATGGAAAAAACTGAAGTTCGAACTGTCATAAAATACTTTCTTAAAAAAGGTTTAACCACCACGGACATACAAAAAGAGTTACATTTCATCTTAAGGGATTCTTGTCCCTCATATTCGACGATAAAAAAGTGGGCTGCTGAATTTAAACAAGGTAGGAAATTCATTCAAGATGATAACGCTCAAGACGTCCAAAAACCGCTACGACCGACGAAATCATCTCAAAAATTCACAATGCTGTATTAAATGATCGTCGATTGAGATACGCGAACTTGCTGACATTGCAAACATCTTGATAGACCGTGTTCACTACATTTTACATGATGTTTCGGGTATGAAAAAGCTTTCTGCTCGATGCGTGTTGCGTTTGTTGAACGTCGACCAGAAACGCCAAAGAATGAACATTTCTCAAAAGTCTTATGAATTGTAAAATGTTGCAAGTTGAAAAAGAAAATGAAATATTTTTACAAATCTTGTATTTTCTTTGTCATGCCGAGAAATTTTCGAACCACCCTCGTACAGGTCCGTACTAAGGAATTTGTGCACAAGAGTGTGTCTTAAATGTATTACTTTGTAAAGGGACTAACATTGAAAAATAATATGAAATTTTGTCAAAAATATTGTGCTTTCACTGTCAGAGCGACAACTTATCAACCCAATTTCGTATTCAGGAGACCTAACTATAAAAAAAGTCCTTCCGGTTTGTACCGTGAGGAAAAGGTAGCTTTCAAAGTTCATGTTTTTAAAAATTCAATTCATTTTACTCAAACACCCGAAGCTAAATTTCTTGGAACCCGATTATACGAGATTCATTCCCGGTTTTCGTTAATACTGAATTTGAATGCAAATTTCAGCATGAGAGTTACAGCATAACAAAAATCAGATTGTTTCAAAATGTTAACCACACTAGAATTTCAAACTGCCATATCTCTGCCATTTTTTAAAGACAAAGCCAAAACAAAAATGCTTCGGAATCCTTGTATCACGATCTAACACTTAACGGAAACAACGTTTTCAATTTATAATTTTTTATACATTTTTGAATTTTTAAAAAATCTAAAAAAAAAAAAATAGCTTGCCGCCATTTTGAAACAAGATGGCGCATGAAGCTGACCAACGAACTCGGTCGAGACCTTGGTATGTCCTGTACACATGATCAGTCACATTCGTATCGATTCATAAATACGAGATTTACAGCATAACAAAATCAGATTGTTTCAAAATGTCATCCACCCTAGAATTTCAAACTGCCATATCTCAGCCATAACGGTACTTTCATTACGCGTATAAAATTAATAAGTGAGGTTATATCCACTGTTGCCTTAAGTTAAGCTACATTTATTCATTTCAAATATGTTTCACGATATCCCGAGAAAGAAACAATTGCTTAAATTCTTCTAAAAGAGAAATTCTATGTAAGAAGCTTATTTTATTTTCATTCTTTAGAATTCTAAACCAAATAATGCACTGCCGAAAACGTATAAAACGAATGCATTCAGGAATTCTTTTAGTTCGTTTTCCGATTCTTTATTGTGTTATGCGTTGCTGTTATATTCGCATTACGTAAGTAAGCATCTTTGAAAAATAAATTCGTTTCTCCCTTATCTCTGATACATACCAGAATGTTAAAGATGAATTTTCTTTGCTTTTTGATAACACTATAAACTATTGCTTTTTGATAACACTGAATACGAATTTTCTGAATTAAAGTTTTATTTAGAATTGAAACTGATGTTTTTTGAACGAAAAAAATTCAATCTGAAAACTATTTATCAGAAATTTAAGTTCTACAATGGAAATTAAACGAGATCACAGAATTCTTAAAAATGCACTTTTAAAGATGGGTACTTATATTTAATAAAAAGTTATTTTGTATTACAGAGTGGATTGATAGTGGTGAAAATGATAGGAACGACACAAAAACAATGAAATCAGTTCAAATTTCTGATGCAAATTCGCAAATATTTGTATTAAAATTAAAGACATAATATTCCAATTAACATTAAAGCAATAGTTTACAAAAATTGTACATATTTTTAAAAATCTATTTTAAATATATATTTTGCGAAATTTATCCTGAAGCAAAAAGAAAAGAACGCCGTTTCAAAATTTCAAGTATTTCAAAATATTTCAAAACCACGGATCGTATTTAGTGGATATTTTTGCAGCAGTTAGCATAATATTTAAGAGATTCTGATTAAATTTCAGTTCGCAAACTTTGTAAACGATTGGGAGATTTAAAAAAATTATTTCTCACTTCAAAATAGGCCAGATAACAAAATCGGAATATCACTTAAAAAAATGCTAATAAAATTAAAAGTTCAAAGTCAATGTCATTTTTAATTCTTTACAGAATCAAACTAATTTTTGAAAAAAAAAATTCCGATTAATATTTTTTTCGATAATTAATTTCAAGAAATATATTTTTTAGAAATAATTTTTTTTAATATATATATATATATATATTATATACAGACACACACACACACACACATATATATATATATATATATATATATACATTAAACAGTTTCTTTGATATCTCTACAAAAACTGGAATAATATGAGACTATTTTTATCTACATGGTTATTTTTAAGTCATTTGATCGGAACATGTTATGCGCTGGTTTATGAGACTGTTTTAGTGTAATAAAGAAATAGGTTCTAGTTTCATGTTTGAGTAGATTTTATAAATATGCAAAAATAAAGAAGATAAGCAATTTTATATCAGTTTGAACTCTCTTTACCTTACTTACAGTAAACAATGTTTATTCCATTCAAATATTTTTCGTTGCGCAAGAAACAATTGAGTAAAATCTTTAAAATTAGATGAAAGAAGCTTATTTTATTTTCGTTCTTTGGAATTTCAAACTGAAAAACTGCCGGAAACAGAAAGTGAATGCATTCAAAAACGAATTTTAGTTCGATTTACTATTCTTTAATTTGTTATGCACTTCTATTATTTTTACGTCACACATATAAATGTTTCTGAAAAATAAATTTGATTTCTTCCTTAGCTCTGACAAATGTCAGGGTTTAAAACATAAAAATACCTCGAAACTGTTGCTTTCTGATAATACTGAATGTTAATTATCTCAGTTAAATTTTTATTTAAATTAAAATTCATAATTTTCTCTGAAGGATATTTCAATCTGAAAAATAGTTATCAGAAATTCAAAATGCACAATGATCTTCCAACAGGATTACAGAATTATTTTAAATGAACTGTTAAAAACTTCTAACTGTTTAAAACGAACTGTTAACAACGTTTGTTTATAGTAAACGGAACAGATGTGTTACACTCACGCACCGATGTTTGGTGACTTTTTGATTGGCGTGATTTCCAGGCTCGCGCCAAACCAATAACTTAATACAATAGCTAAGTTACCATTAAAGGAAAAAATCCCCAACATTAGGCGACTTTTTTCTTTTTTATAACAGATTAAAAAAAAAAAAAAAATCTGTGCGTCAGTGTAAGACATCATAGCCTAGTAAACTAAACAACGTTTGAAAAGATTTCATAACAGTGTAAAAATAAATGAGGTTAGCAATTTTATATCCGCTGGAGCTCTCTTTATCTTACTTACAGTAAACAACGTTTATTCAATTCAAATATGTTTCGCTTCGTAGGAAAATATTCAGCAAATTCTTCTAGAATTGAATTTATATGAAAGAAGTTTCTTTTAATTTTCGTTCACTTGAATTCCAAACCGAAAAACTTCCGGAAACGTCGAAAATTAATGCATTATGAAATTTTCTTTAGCTCGATTTCCGATTCTTTATCGTGTTATGCATTTTTATTATTTTCACATAACATATAACTGAACTGTTTCATATAACTGAACTGTTAAAACGGATTTTTTTTTTTTTTTTTACATATTAGCTTCGAGTAATTAAGTATAAGTTTTGAAAAACACAAGAACTAATTTTTCAGTATATATTTTATAATTAAAGATTTGGTATTGCAAATTTATCAAGCAATAAAACCTCTAGAAATGGCTAAGAAAAAGGCTAAGCAATGAATAAACTTTTATGTATAAAAATTTGCAATAAATAAATAAATAAATAAAAAGCTAAATTTTCGTCAAAATGGATAAATTCGTGCCAAAACAATTGATTATAAAATTGGATATTAGATACCTATAAAAACAAATATTTGTTTTCATTCGTTATTATATATATTAAAAGATTATAAATGCTAACTGACACTATAATTGCATTACATTTCATTATATTAGTTGAACCAAATTGAAGAAATCCACTACTGTTACATTATATCATGATTTTCTATAAATTAATATCTAATAATTTAATATAATAATAAGCAAACAAATGATCAATGTAATAATATATGTGATATTATTATTTGATAATACCAATAATAGCTTTCATAAATCGAAAGACACTCTTGAAACATGACTATATATTTACATACATCATTTTTGAACCATTGCAATTCCGTATTTTTTACTGATTTTATAGAATCCTGCTAAAACTAACAGTTAAAAATGCTAAATCCGGTATATTCGTCATAAATTATAACTTAAAAACAACTATAATACCTGGTTAACACAATTTAAATTAATAAGCTCTCAAAGAAGAGCTTAAAAATAAAATTTCCAATGATGGGGATTTTATTATTTAATAAATTTTATAACTGTGTAAAAATAAATGAGATAACCATTATTCTGTCTGCTGGCACTCTCCTAATCTTATTTACAGTAAACCGTGTTTATTCACTTTAAATATGTTTGGTGATATGCAGCGCAAGAGACAATTGCTATTTTTTTTTTTTTTTGTTTTTTCAAATTGAAATTCTATGGAAGAAGCCTTTTTTTTTTCCACTTTTTACAGTTCAAAACCAAATGCATTGCCGAAAACGAATGCATTCAGAAAATTCCTTTAGTTCGATTTCCGATTCTTTATTGTGTTGTACATTGCTATTATTTTCACATCGCACAACTAACCATCTAGGAAAAATAAATTACTTCTTTTCCCTAGCTTTTGTATATCCCATTTCAAAGATAAAATTTCTTGGAACTATTGCCTTTTTATAATATTCAATGCGAATTATCTAAATTTAATTTTTATTTAGAATTTAAATCCTCGATTTATTTTGAAAGAAAATGTAATGTTTAAAATATTTATTCAAGAATGTTTTTTTTTTTAAATATTTATTAAAGAATGTTTAAGTACAATGCATTTGCATCGAGATCCCAGAATTTGTTCAATTAAAATTACTTACCGGTGTAATTTTTAACTGAAAAATTGTAAAATTTTAAATCTTATACATTTAAACTACAGCAGTATTTAATTACATAGTTTACGCTGCCTATCAACTTTGAAAATATTTGAAGGATCAAGCCGGAAAAACTATGATAGTCCTCTTTTTATAGGATTTCAGGCGATAGTGCATTGTGTCAGCTTGAAATGCATAATATCGTTTCATAACATTGTATCGAGATACAAATGTCGGTGGCCCTTCGGAAAAACGTAGTTGAAGATAGGTCAATGCATAGTTGAATGGGTATTTTCTATGAGCGCAATAGCGCAAAAAGGATGATCAACTAGTTTGTGACTACATCTTTTCCCCTTCGATACTCTTTTTTTTAACTTGTGATATCAAATGTTTAATTTATTTCTATGCACTTATGATAATAGTTAATAAAAAATAGGATGCGAAGATACTATCAAACATATATTGTATTGTTGTTCGAATGCCCGCACTGCTTACCTTTTATACTATTTGCAAATCTTTTACAAATTTAAAGGAAAATCGTGTTAAAATATATATATTTTTAAATTTTTAATGTTGCTTTGAATCGTAACTGATATTCAAACATACGCATAAATATATTTAATTATAAAACGTTACATAGATTCATATGTTATTAGTGTTATGAAAACATTTCTTTCGTTCATGAATTTTCTTTCGAGTGAGGTTCCACTTCGACATACCTTAACTTTAACATACAATGCAGACAGCTTGTTACGACTCAGGGTTGTATGTTATAAATGATCAGAAAATCGGGTTAAAACTCAACATAAATGTTTATTGAAAAATCAATAAAGATAAGTGTTTAAAATAAACTTCTAAAGTTTGTCTCACACAAGAATTGATTCTATGGCTTGACTAATTTAAGAGAATTTAAGAAATTGCTGCCAAAAAAATAACCAAAGTACCAAACTTATTCCAATACAGCCAACCAAAAGTAGTAAGTTTATTTCTTCTATTGAAATACAAATTATGCAATATTTCAAGTCTAATTTAAGACAATTTAGTAAGTTACGGCCAAAAATATCCAAAGTGCCAAACTTTTTCTAACGTAGCCCTCTATTCTAACTTATTCTAACGTAGGAAATTGACAAATTTATTCCTTTAACCGAAGTACTAAAAACATAATATACAATATTTTATTTATATAACAATTAGATTTCAAATCAACTTACTTCAAATCTGTAATTACTCTTACTTGAAAACTCAAATTATTTTCTGATAAATATTGCAGTAAAATTCTCGACAGTGGAAAGAGAGAGGTGTCCACTGAAAACCTAAACTCACTCGTTGAGCGTGTTCAGAGACCGAAACACGGTTTACTCTTATAATTAGGGAATGACGTCATATGAGGTTCTCTCGAGGCTAACGAAAAAGACAGGCTACCGCGGTGCTTTACGCGATCTTTTTTTACAGACCGCCAGAGTCACGTGATGCTCGAATGCACCAATGCAAGTGTACGAAAAGAGCATCACGTCACTCTAGCGGTCTGTAAAAAAAGATAAGTGAAATGCACCGCGGTAGCCTGTCTTTTTCGTTAGCTTCGAGGTTCTCTCGAGGCTAACGAAAAAGAAAGGCTACCACGGTGCTTTACGCGTATCTTTTTTTACAGACCGCCGAAGTCACGTGATGCTCAAATGCACCAATGAAAGTGTACGAAAAGAGTAACACGTCACTCTAGTGGTCTGCGAGGCTAACGAAAAAGACAGGCTACCGCGGTGCATTCCACTTATTTTTTTTTACAGACCGCTAGAGTGACGTGATGCTCTTTTCGTACACCTGCATTGGTGCATTCGAGCATCACGTGACTCCCGCGGTCTGTAAAAAAAGATACGCTTAAAGCACCGCGGCAGCCTTTCTTTTTCGTTAGCCTCGAGTGGTCTGTAAAAAAAGATAAGTGGAATGTACCGCGGTAGCCTGTTTGTTTCGTTAGCCTCGGGTTCTCTGAGTAAAAGTAGGATTTAAACGGCTGTGAACGATTTGGGGTATGTTTACAAACAAAAGTCTGGATAATTTCCGGCTCTGAACTGCTACGAGTAACCCGCAGAAAGTCACGTGACATTGGTCTCTGAACGCTTCGGGTTACCCTACGTAACTCAGGTTGCGGTATTCGAACGTGCCCAAAGATACCACTTTCTTAAATACCCAAATCAATAGCCTGTCATGAATCTACATTTGTACTAAATACCTTGTTCTCCAAACCACCTGTCTCACAAGGACTCAATCAATGATTTGAGAATTAGAATGCCTTCATAGGAGAATAACCCATTTACGCACATAGAGTTAGTTTACGAAGCAACACGCCCAAATTCAAGCAGAACGTTCGTATTCAGTGAACACCTTCCTTACATGCTATCAATTTCCTATTTTGAATTCTCTGTTTTTCTATTTGTCAAATATATTATAATTTAGACAGAATCTTACGCCTTGTTGAAAGAATGAAGGTAGGATCCTACTGATGAGTTGTAGGACTTCAACGTTATCGCTGAAGTCCTTCAACTCTTTTAAAAATGAAGACGTGAATTCTCAAACTCAAATTACCACATTGAGCTTGGGATGCCTTCAAAATTTGTCGCGTAATATCTGTGTAATTGAATTCCTTGATATGCAGCATAATTCACATTTCACTAAAGTAAAATATAATGCTGTGTAAAGAATAATAACCTGATATTTTCTTGTTCGAACGAGTTGTGACAGGAACATAATGTTATATCAAGAATTTATGAAAATGTTTAGAATAGAGGTTACGGTATTGGTTTACAGGCATATTATGCAAGTAATTTATTGAAATAGTGTATGCATTAAAAACAGAAGAATGCAATTCTATATCAGGCTTTTCAATTTTAGCATCGTAAATAAATGAAAAAAAATAGACAAACAAGAAAAACTGCTTCACAATGATATAATTTATAGAACTTTAAGGTTACAAATATTATATTTAAAATAGCAGTGATTTGAAAAAAAAAAACTGTACGTGATGAAAGAAACCCAGCGTCATTTTTCTTTTCAGTACGCAAGAATTATAAAAGTAATTAAACATTTTGAATTTTGATTTGCTGTGATGATATTTGAGACAGTTAAATTTGGATGAAGGTGATTACTTTTTTATGTAGGATATATTTTAAACATTTTGATTTTTTTAAAATATGTTTAAAAAAATAAAACACACTCTTTTCCAAAATTTTAAAATCAACATTAATAACTTCTATTGTAAGGAGAAATTATCAATTTATGTCTTTAATCATAAGAATGGGGAGGTCAATGCATATATATATATATTTGTATTTAACTGTGACATACCTGTGGCATAACTGTGAAACAAATGTTCTACAAACATGATCTGTATTCTACTTTATAAGGATAATTTTTCTATTTATAATTTGAATCATTAACAACAGAGATGTTATTGAATGCATAATTTATCATTATTTGTTCTTATATAAATATTTGAAAATTGAAAACCTTCAAATAATATTTATTTACCTTGATTATATACATAAATCTGTACTTACATGTGACGTAACTAAATAAAAAAAAATAAATGCAACCACAATTTCAATTGTTATTTTATAAGAAGAAATTCGTATTTGTTGTTTCAATCACTGCGGAAAGATAAGTTGCTCTATATGAAGTTTAAAAATATTTATTTGTATAAATATTTAAAGTATCTTTGTAAACCGAATAATGCATATTTACCTTGATTCTAGATATAAACCTGTACTTACCTGTGACGTACCTAGATGGTAAGCTAGTCGCTTTCTCCGCTGGTAGTCTGTGCCTGGAATTTCCAACACACACTCAAATCCTGATGTACGAGGACTGTTTAGCTCTTCAAGTTCGAAATGTTTATACAAAGATGTGTTATAAGAATATTCTGAATTTGATGTGCTTATGAGGACGTCTCTAATGATTGAAGGTGAACGCTGATGATAAACAATCTTGTACAGTTCGATTTTGGGACGTGGGAATGCACCAGTTGCTTCACAGGTGACGTTCATGTGCTGAGGCGAGGCCTCATATTTAACATCTAATGTACCGGGCGGAACTACAAAGAAAAGAAAACACATTGAGTAAAAGACAAAACAAATATGTTATGATAATAATCAAAGTCGCAGAGTCATTAGATTGAGATTTATTTGATGCACTCTTAATTCATTCTTTTCAATTTATTATAACGCTTACGTCTTAATATACTAAATATACTAATATACTAATATACTAATATAAAAACAAAATCGACGCACCAAGATTGTCTCATTGTAATGAAATTTCGTATGCAAAGATGTTTCGGACGAAAAAAAATATTATTGATTTTTGCTGTCCGACGGATGAATAGCGGGAGATCCAACACATCGGAACTGTGCATCCAGAACGTGTATATAAGGAGCGATTCTCGAACTGATTTCAAAATTTCAACTATAACAATGTCTTGTTGAAAGATTCATGCTCATTACGACCATATTTCACAGTTTGTAAGAGGCCGTGTCATCGGATTGAAAGAGGTTGGATGAGCAAATCGAAAATTCGTTTGAAGGTATGCGATGATTAGATTTAGACAAGAGTGAGTCAAAAATGGCAGAATTAAGAAACAAGACGCCAGCGATCTAGGACCACAAGAGAACGGGTAGACAGAACGACTGTCAACTCAGCTGTAAGTGGAACGGATTTGTCGTTATCAATCATCCGACGTGTGACCCGCACACAAGTGTCCAACATGACCATTTCCAGATGACTGAGAGACTAGAATCTACTCTGGCATCGACCGTTACGCCGCTTACCCTTCACGTCCGTACACCGTCAAGTCCATTTATAGTGGTGCTTGGCTGGATCAATTTGGAACTGCTCTGGCTGAGGCGAGTAGACTTTAGTAACAACGAACGAAGACTTGTTTTGAGACGTCCAGCACAGCGTGGGAATACTGCCTTTAATATCGCACCACACAGGCCGATAATAGGACGTTATGGTTCAGAATGGCCATTTCTCTAATAGCCGTACACCATTGGTAGTCATTAGTGGCACACTTACCGTATAGCGGTACGGAGACGACATTCTGCGACCCGTTTCTTGCCATTCCTCTTGCACCATCTCGAACTTGCTTTTCAACAAGATAATGGCTAACTGCATACGGCACATATTGCTATAAATTGCTTTCAGCTTGTTCGCCTAATCTCTACCCCATAGAGAACATTTGTGACCTGATGGGTATGCAATTGACACTATCCCTGTATGTTGCCGAAGTAGCTCGACAATTGGGGACAATTTGGCAAGAAATGCCTCAGGACACCATCCGAGAACTTTGAGAGTCTATGCCACGATGAGTGATAACTTCCATCCGTGCCAGAGGTGGACCAATGTCTTATTGAAAGTTTTCACTTTGTAACTTTTTAATAAATCATTCAATTGTGTGTGCATAGTTGAAAAATTATTTTGCATACCTGTAAATGAACTTGATTAATATGTGAGATGTCCTGAAAATTTCTAATAAAAATAATATATTATGAAAACTTTTAAATGCTGTGTTATGTAAAATAAATGGCAATAATATGCAAATTATAAATGAAATAAATTATCATTAAAGCAGAATAAATAGCACACAGTTTTGCAGGTCAATAATAATTTATGTTATTATAGTATTAAACGTTGCAATATGCCTTGAGATATTAAAGTAATTTATGTACTTGTTCCTAATGAAATACCAAAACCGATGCTCTCAGATTTGTTAGCTAACGAATTAAAGTTTCTGTTTTATTTTGAAGCAAGTTCTATAAATGGCGACAGTGCTTCCATTGAACTGATAGTTAAAAATTGCCGCTATCCTCAAAATTTAGAACTTTCTTCTGAAAATTTTTTAAAAACAGGATACAGTATCTTCTGATTATTTTGCAGTTGTTCGAAATTTTTGGAGTCATTAATTTCCAAACAGGTGGGCAGGTCTTCAATATTATGTACTCCCAGTTATATGAAATCCTCTTGATTTTGAAGTTTAATTATACAAAATGTTGAATCTTGAAGAAATAAAACTCGCACGAGTAATGAAGCTATTTTGTAACGTACTTGGCATGAAATTTATTATTCTCTTTACGTTCTTATTGAAATTGCCAAAAAAAGTCAGTATATCAGTTAACAAATCTGTTTTAAACTCCTATTTTATGCACTTATTTTTATACTAATTTTGTAAATGTATAAAGTTTTTTGAAACACATTGCATAATTTGTTTTCTAGAATAATTTGTTGAAAAAAATTACGTAAACTGTGTTGATTTACACAGTGCTTGCAACATTAAAAAAAAAAATCTTTTACTACCACTATATTGAAACAAAAAACTTTGTGGTATATTTCTTTTGCATATGGTTAAAGAAATCTACTACGAAAAGTTCGCATTTTTTAGTACAGTAGAACTCCAATTATCCGAATCAATTGGGACTGGACCCTATTCGGATAATCAAAAATTCGGATAATTGGATTTTTTCCAAAAAAAAGGGTATATATTTTAAGTAATTACTGTATGTATGTTGAAAATGGGAAAAAAAATTATTTTGAAAGAAAAAGAGCTTTTAATTAATTAAATGAAAAGGCAACACTATTACATGTTAAGCGTATTTACAAGTGCTGTACATTAGTACAGTATGTAGGTACCGTACTGTAAATGAAACTCATTATAGTGATCTCTCACTTATACGCGATACACGGAAATCATTTTTTCGCATCAGTTTTTTTAAAAGGTAATTTTTGGCTTCTTAAATCGCAGAATTTATAAATCGAATTTTACTTTTAAAATAGTGGTATGAAAAAGTAATTACTGAGCATCGCGTATAAGTGACACCAGTGCTTGGTGAACATCTCGATCAAAGTAAGCTGTTTGACAGTCTTCATCCGTTTTCGGGGAGCCAAGTCGCGCACCCGCTTTACAGTCAGAAGTTGCATGTTTTCATTTTCGGGCTGACGCTTCATCCACTTCAACGCAGTTTCAAGGCCGGCAAATTCTTCACTAGCTGATGGTCCCGTGTATGCTTCAACGTCGACATTAAGGTCATCTTCTTCCTCGACACTTTCTTCTCTTCGAATGAGTTCACACTTCGAATGAGTTCATCATCATTTAGAATTTGAAACCCAAGGTCTTCGCGGCGGTAAAGACAGTAGCGTACATAAGACAGAATCAATATTTTGGGAATCGCAGTACGTTTCCGTCTTCATTTGTTTTTTTCTGAAATTCTGAAAGCGATTCGGATAATCAGCGATTAGGATAGTTGGAGTTCGGATAATTGGAGTTCTACTGTACTTCATATATGTATATTATAATATTTATAGGATTATAAATTGTTTTCATTTTGTGCTTTATTACATAAAGAAGAAATCGGACGTAAATCGTAAACATTTTGTGTAATTAGTTTTTGGATAAAAATTCATTACAACAAAATTAATAAGAAAATACATTCTAGAAACTTCTTATCCCGGTTTCTTTGTGAACATACAGTGGCGGACCAAAGTTTCCGGCCAGCTTAAAAATTTTGGTTAGTTTGTAAGTATACCCATATGAAGAGGAATCTCAAAGTGATACTTATACGTTTTATTGACATGATAGTTAGGAACTTATTTATGGAATAACAAATAAATATCAATAAATTTAATTAACAAAATAAATTGCAAAGGAAAACGCATGTTCTCAAAAGTTTCTGGCCATCTTGGCAACTTGGCTAAAATTCACCATCGACCAAATTTCATCTTTAACACATTAATAGATCACCTCTATCCCAGGAGAGCACAAGACCAAATTTTAGTAAAAAATTGTTACCCTACGTTCATATTTTGAGAGTCACTATCCTGGAAATCATTCCTAATGCACAATATCCCACGTGACCGGTTCTATGCAAAGGAATTATGTCACGTGTTAAATACTACATCAGTGAGATAAAGAATGATATGAAAAGTACCCAGTTCGAACCATATTATTTGTCGAATCATGTCATTTTAACTAATTCAATTGAGCATTATCCGACGTTTCTCTAGTGGGAAAAATAGACAAAAAAGTGGAAAAGACGTTCAATACAGAGACACGTCGGTCGTTTACTTTAAGATGTCAGGTTCGGACCATTTTCTTTTGCGCAATAGTTCATTTCAGTTACACTGAAAGTCAAATTAAAGTATACACCCATTTTTCACATATTAAATAGTTTATTACAATTTATTGATTTATAATGTAAAGTAATAGTACAGATTATAATAATAATTAAGTAGCTTGTAGTAAGAGTTTAACTCATTACAAACATTAGCCCAAAAATGGGACAAGGAATAATTGAATTTAAACTAAAAGCATGTCGATTTTTACCCGTAAAAAAGTAAACAAATAATGTGGCTAACAAACATTAAATGCAAAAAATGAATTATTTTTATCCCTTAATGTTCGGTCTCAAGTTATCTCCATTTCAATACTTCTTTTAATATTCTGCTAATATATTCTATGAGATTTTTGTTATGTCAGGTCAGGGTGGGATTCGGAACATGCGAAAAATGTGCAAACGTCCACAAACAAAAACAAAAAGTTAGTTTCGACTTATTTAATCTCAGATAAATAATGCTAAGCATACTGTCCAGAAATTTACATTTTCGACACCTTCTGCTGCTTTATATGCCTCATGAAAATCATATCGTTGTAGTCTTAATTACACACTTGTCAATAAATTCTTAATTCCCCATACTTTTCTTGATCATCATATTTTTCTCAGCTTCTCTGTACCAAAAATTTCCAATTCATTTGTATCACTGAAAACAATGTTTTTTTTCCTAATAAGTTAAGTCGTTATTTTGAAATTTTCTGTCGAATTAAAGATGCATTTTTAAAATTTTATTTAAATATTTATAGTTTCTTACAATCCTTCTTCCTATATAATTCATGTTTGTCAAAAGTTCATCCTCATCAATAAATCTTATCAGTCAATCCTTATCCCATGTGTGACACTGTCTTTCCTGAAGTTTACTTGATATCTTGAGAAGGTTTGAGAGCACTTGAAACTGAATTCGTCTTAAACTATGACACCACAGCTTTTACTTTCTCAGTAATCAGCTGTTTTGGTCTTCCTGTCCATAGAAAATCTTTAATCTACTTAATACATTTTTTAATGATCTTATTTACTGTATTGTGGTTTTTTTAAAGCATTTTCAAGAATTTTGCGTTATGGATATATTTTTACGTTCAATTTTTCGCGTTTTTCATAGTAAAAGTAAACTGTTAAATTTTTTTCGAAAAAATCAAAACATCACACGAACAAAGTTGGAAAGAGATAATTGGATTTAATTCAACTTATTTAAATATTCTGTAAGAAGAAATATAATTAATTGATAGAAATTCAAGAGAAAAATTTAATGAAAGCTATTCCAGTGTTTATTTTCTTTTGACGTTTGAAAATCGATATATTTTTGAATTAAATGAATTCTTTCTTTTAGTAATTTGTTTTTGTTTGTTTATAAGAGATCAGATTCTTATTTAATAATTATTTAAATCTACATAATTACTTTATATTTTTAGTCAATAATATATTTAAAATGAAATATTTACTATATAAAAAATGGGCGATTACTTTTTATTGTCATCGTATTTTGTTCTCGCACGCTACATCTCTACTAATTATTACAAATAACAGTTTATACATGTCTAAACCTGAATGTAGTATCAACATTTAATCATTTAATCTAATATTTTTCGTTTAATAAATATATATACAAAAATTGTCTATCGAATATTCTAATCTAGTCTACATTTTCATACTCTTTAGGTATTATATTTTTTCATATTACCATGGAAAGTGAAATTTTAAATGCACCATTTTTTCTTCTTTTTATGATGTATTTAATCCTAGAACTACCGGAAATTTTACTCTATCTTGATAAAAAATATTTCACAACAGAATTTTGATTAGCTTTTTAACTTATTTATTTACTTTAGTTCTCTGTGGTTCATGTTTAGCATATTTCATGAAAGAAATTCTGGTTCGAATAATCATTTTGAATGTACATATAGGGTTCATTGGATCCATCTGGTAGGCGGAGAGTTAAGAAGATTTTTTTTTATCGTGGTATTCTGTCCTAAACCAGTATTTTTTTGCCTATTATTATTCAATGTTTAAAGGCACTTTCGGTCATTGATTAGTAAAAATTATTTGATAGTATTCCGGTGTCTTAGGTCCCACTTGTTTGTGTAGTAGCTAGAATGGTGGAAACTAATTTGGAAATGTGTTCGAATACCGAGCGATTCATAAAAAACGTGTTTTGACAGACACGGGCAGCCGTCGTTCAGGGTATAATCCGGCTCAGATGTTGATCAAATTCTACTTGACACTGTGGTCCCGGTCTTTTATCACCCGTGTGCAATATATCACCATCGTTCTCCAAATCAATGAACCAGTGTCTTAAGCACCTAGATAAAATAACCCAAATGCCTAATGGAATTAGAAAATAGTGTCTCAATAGGTTAAATCGACTAAAGCAGAAAATACATTGTCAGAAGAATTATTCTATGGAAAATTTGACATTTGTTAGCTAATTTAGAATAAGGGGAAACGTTGTTAAAAAAGCAAGAAACTCACCAAATACTGTCATCATCTGCGATCTGGAGTCCTGTCCAGCCAATGACGTCACTAAGCATGTGTATTTGCCGCTCAGCTCTGTTGATGGGCGCTCTATCCTTAATGCTCTATATTTGGAATATGCATCTACTGTATTTACAGCATATTTTAGGTCTAACTTTCCCCGAAGAATACCAGCAACGTGTCTCACACCTAGTTCTGGTATCCATTGGTAAACCGGTTCAGAGTCGTCTTCAAAAAACCACTTAACCACAAGACGTATATCATTCTGGGTGTAGACGTATTCACAGTCCAATACAACTGATTCATCAGTGCCATTTCTGACATAGCGAGGGATGGACAGCCGTCGAATTTCTACACAAAGGCATGCTAAAGGAAGAGAAAAATGTGATTAGGAATCAAACTTATTTAAAATATGTTTGATCAGTTATATATACTCAGTGTTCGCAGCGTTCTTAAATTTTGCTAACTTTGCTACTGTTATTTTAAAACAATTAAATCTTCGTGGTAGATTCGTTTAATATCAGCAATAGAAACAAATATACTACAAATTATACTGTTTTATAGTAGTGGTAGCAGAGGTTAAAAATTATAAAAACATTGCAATCTCCGAATACTGTTAGATATTTTAAAAAGTAATACAAAATAAAATATACGTACTATGATTTTAAATTAACTAAAAGTATGTTAATATTTAGGAGTTACATAAATTAATATGCTTTTGCTTTTGCAAAAGAACTGAAGATAAAATGCAATATTGTGCAAATTATTTGGGACATTTGGACAAGATGAATGAATCTTCGATTGCAAACTTATTTTCGATATTCTTAAAGAGTACAAGATCAATTGTTTTTTATCTTCGGTCATGTAAAGTACTTGCTAGAACTCACAATTTTCTGATAAAATTCAGTCTCGAGGCGTACATTTAGGAGATAAAAAAAGTATTTTAGTAGGTAACTGAAATTCATCTCAATATAATGCCGATATCTTTCTGAATTTTCATGATATTTAAAGGGACAGCATATAATTTGCCCTTTATTTGTAGCAACTAACTTAGGAAAAAAAATAAAAGAAAACATAGTTAAAAAAAAAACTTTGTTATAATCATTCAATGTTTATTTTATAAGTTTACGTCTAATTTCATGACTACAATTCATGTTATTGCACAAATATTCCATTACAGTTTGTTAATTTGGCGTGGGCCTCGATTATGTAAAATTCGCGGCTTTGATTTACGTTTAAAAGCAATAGCTATGTAGTTAGCTTATTATATATATGAATCTATATTCAGTGTGTTGGGGGAACACTATTGTTGTCAATTAATTATTACATTCTAATTCATAATTTCATAGTTTTTCTTGGTGTTTTGGTAATGTTTCATTAATGGTTATATATATATATATATATATATTTATATTTATTTATTTATTTATTTAGTTTTACTCTGTTTCTTTTTTTATGATATGGCAACAGAAAAAAAACTACCTAGTCAGGAAATTATTTTTTCGCAACATATAATCATAATTTAATTAATATTAAACTATTAAAACGTACTTTAAAAAATAATATATTACATTACTTATTTTTATTTAAATATCCACTTTTCAGTGTTTAAAATATCTCTGTCTTGCTGTTTCAGAACCCAGTTTGCGTATTTTAGAGCATAATTAACTCCATATATATACATTTTTGAACTCGTAAACAGTTATAACTGTAAAGATTATTTGGCGATTTATCATATGCTGCTTGCTAGTTGAAAAATGCCTTAAAATTAATTAATTAAATTTATAATTAAGTTTTACAAATTTTAAAATATTATATTGTCAAGGAAAACACGTCTGTATACCTAATACTTATAATTCTCGCATATTAAGAAGTGAGTGAAAAATCGATTGCAAATTTAGATCTTTAAATTCAAAAACCAAGTCAGGCTAAATAAAAGAGTGTAGAAAAGAGGTATTATTTGTGCATGCACACTTAAAGATGGTTTTCTATAAATGCTTGTCTCTCATCGAATATTCATTGTATCCATTGTGAGTTTCAGAAAAAAATATCTCCTGTACGTCGTCATTTTGTTCCAATATTTCTTTAGAGTTGGTTAAAAGTCTGCATGTTATAAACAAAAAGCGTTAATAAAAATTTAAAAATAATGTCTGTATCTTTGTGAATTTATTTATTTTATTCTTAGGAACATTCATATAAAAATTGCGGGTAAAAAGATAAAGCATTTCCGAAACTTTCAGATTTGTTTGATACAAGGTGATCACAAATATTGTCTTCATTGTTAAATTTGTTGTTACTTTCTTAAACACTCTCAAGACTGAATTTTCACTGGAAAGCTTAAGTTAAAAAATTCTCTTTGCATGACGAAACAGGAAATATAATTGGTCTAATTCTTTTCAAGAAATTAAAAAAAAGTCTGAAATCATTATTTATCTACCTTGTCCCAAAGCGTCAGTTATCTTTTAAAGTGTAAAAAATAATTTTTTAATAACTTTTATTAAAATGCGATCCTTTAAGAACAGTTTAGGAGAAACTCTATGCAAAAATTCGCTTTAGAAGGGAATTTATTCCCAAAACAGTTTAAGCTCTCTTTATATGATCAAGGGGTAATGTTATCTTTAAAGTAAATTTTCTCAAAAGAACTATTTTGGCCACTGCGCGCAGCATTTCTAAGAAATGGCTGGATAAAGTTTTATGAAATTTTAATTAGAGGTATAAACCTCATTGATGCACAAAATGACCTAGAAAATTTAGTAATTATGACTATTTTTATAAAAAAAAATTTTCAAAATGAATATTTTTTTTCTAAATCTTACTAATCATTGTATTTTTTACAATGTATGTCATTTTAAACACGTATTATATCTCTACTCAATATAAAAAAATGGCTCACTTTGACTATTTAATTCTGAGAAATCCTGTATACAAGCCTTATAAGGTGAATTCAATTATTAAAAATACATTAAATTACAAATTAAATTAAAACACTTTACATGCATCTAGACTCTTTTTTAGAACATTGACTGTTAAATATATTTCTTTTGATGTGTGTTTAAAAATTCCATATCCAAAAGTTAATTAGATGTGGAGTCATTGCAATCCATATTAGAATCACTTTACAAATAATATCTCAGTTAAAAAGGTACACTGTCTGTTACGCATTGTTGTACATGAAAATAAATGAGGCGAATAAACGTCGTATTTCCCTGATATGCAAAATGTCTTGCTTTGTATGTAACAACAATGCATTTTAAAACATCTTTTCAGAATGGTTCAAAACCGTCTTATAATTATTAAAATATACTGGCTATTTTATATGTTCCGATAGAATGCGTTTTTTCTATAAAATAATAAATGTTTTAGATAGTTTTTTTCTCTCTGAAAATTTAACTTTTTCACAGAGCTGTAACTGTCTGATGAAAGGGATAAGATGAAATTGTATGTGAGTTTAATACAAATGTGGATCGATTATCTTTCGTATGAATGCGAATATACACATTGACTGTCTGTCACGTAATTGATTAATAAATTTGAAAAATATAGAAACTTTTATACTGGGTACTTTGTTTTTCAAATATAAAACATTGCGTAACCATTTTTGTAAAATAAATTAACTTTGTTAGTGGTACTTTTCGCAGTCTGACTAAACTTTGTTGAAGCAGCCAGTGTAAGTTAAGTCTGGGATAGTTTCGTTACTTTAGCCCCCCCTTTATTTTTCTTTTCTATTAGCAATGAATTTTGTAGTGCACATGTAACTTAATTACTACAAATTTTATGTATAACATCATAAAAACATTAGTTTATTATAAATACTATATAATTTAGTGTTTTTATCTAAAAACTTAATAAATGATTTTGGTCATTTATCCCGGATCTCAGGGTTAGACACCCCACTTGATTGGAATAGATGCCTCATTCGTAAAAGAATAGGGTGTATAGGTAATTAACATTTATAATTCAAAATCTGGATTTGCATTTGACATAATATCCTATTAATATCGCTATGTCCGGGATAGTTGCACTACTTAAGACCCCCTTCGTTTGTGTTTTTTATAGCAATGATTTTTGTAGTGCACATGTAACTTATATACTGCAAATTTTATGTATAACATCATAAAAAAAATATTAGTTTAATGTAAATACCACATAAATTAGTGTTTTTATCAAAAAACTTAATCAAGGATTTTGGCCATTTATCCCGGACTTCAGGGTTAGACACCCCACTTTATCGGGATAGATGCCTCATTCGTAAAATAATAGGAAGTATAGGTAATTGACATTTGTAATTCAAAATCTAGATTTACATTTGACATAACATCCTATTTACATCCAATTTACGATTTTTTTGGAAAATAAAAAGTTTACAGGCTGTGTATACAAATGCTGCATCACACTCCTACATCAAAGGATATTTGCTATTTCCGATTCTTCAAATAAATGGGTATACAAAATTTGAAACCAATCGGATAATTCTAACGAAAGCTAAATTTGTTAAATCTAAACTAAGAGAGATTACCTACTCTCCCCCCTCTTCTTATATTCGATATACAAACTCTAAAAACTAATTCGGGAAGCAAATTTAACATTCTCAAATTAATTGCGTTAGATTTTTATGTTTCTTAATGAATGAGTTCAAAATATTTTATATACTCTACGGAAGATTCAACTTATGTAATTTAAATTCGATGGGGGGAGATGTGGAAATAATACTTGAAAAGAAATATCTTTATTTGATGGATGAATCAATTATTTCAAGAAAAATAATCGCTGTAACTTCGTCTACTACACTTTTTTTTATAACAGCTGACAGAAGAAGAACGTCACTAGCTCCGAAACACATCCAACAACTGAAATACAATGACTAGGACAACTAACCCGATTGAGTATCTAACCTGGATTTACCCTAAAAACGTTTTTTAAAGCACTAGCTAAATAGATGTATTATTTACACCTGCGCAGCTATAGGAAAAGTGTGGAAAGTAGCTCCCGTAGCGAATATTACATTTTTATTAATATAATTTTCAGATCTTAGTGTGTAATATTAAGCAATTACCAAAATTTCAACTCTCTGTCCTTAAGGGTAGGCAAACGGGGCCGCAGAGACAAAGACCCTTATTAGCATTACGTGGCTAGTTCTATATACATTTTTTCTATAAATTGTACATATATAAATACTGTATATTCCGGTGTATAATGATTTCCGATGTAAAACACACGTCTAAATTCACAGAGTACATTTTTCAATTTTTGCCTATTTTTCCCGTATAATAGCTTCTTTGATAACTTCTTTGCAAAAAAAATCGTCATCAGATTTGTCGCAAAAAATAATGAAGCACATTAAAAATATAATATATCCCATCATTTTCGGTTCCTGCCATATGGAAATGCATTTTAAAATGAACTTTAATTCCGTTGAACATAAGTTCCAGTTACATTTCTGATTCATAGAGGGCGCCACCAGGCGTATTTTGAATATGTTGTTATAATTTCCGTTATTTGAGCGTCTTGGCAGATTGAATATTGTGACTCAATCATGTAACACATTTTAATTTTTGCTGTTCATATTTATGAAGGTTTTTTCTCCTGATGATGGTTATAAAGATTAACCGAAACGTCGAGGTTTGTTTTATATATATTTAGTTTAAAAGTAACTCATATTTATTAAATAATTTTACGTTGGAAGCAAGTGTTTGATGAGTATTTATATATTAAAAATATATATGCAAAACGATATACAAAAAGAAAAAAAAATCAAATAACTTGATTAGCCCTCTAAATTTTTCCTAAACATATTTGTGAATGGCTAATAGTCTGAAAATATGTGGGTAAAAAGGCTTTAAAACTTTCTTAAGTTTGAACTTGCCACGTCCTATAATTTACGAGAAAAAGGGCTATGACAAACGGACAGACAGACAGACAAAGGAGTGATCTTATAATTGTTCCGTTTTTACTTTTTAAGTACGGAACAATAAAAAAGTAATGCAATCGGTTAATTAATTAACATTTAAAATTTTTTAATTTCTAAAAAGAAAATTTCAAAGTTTGAATTTTTCTCTTTATTCGAAAAGTAATTATTATAGAAAGACACATTTCAAAAATAGAATCCATTAAAAAATGTCCATTAATAAAGGAAATAAAATTTTGAAACCTGTACACTCAAAATCAGATTGCTAATGACTATTTTGACTATTATAATTTGTAATTATGATTAAAAATAAGATTATTTTAGAATCCTCAGATCCATTATTCTTTTCTCAGAAAACTAAACAACATTTCATTTTAAATTGATAGAAACTTTATCCCCGTATCAGTTTATTCGATTTGTTTCATTAAGCTGTTTTTTTGCTTTTTTCTTAGCTCAAAGCTTTTAAAATATTTAGCATGCTTCTTTGAGCCCCAAAGGTTTTCACTCCTTCCCCCTTAGGATATCTAGAGACAAGTTTTAAAGCAGTGGTTGATTTTTTTTCTTCCAAAGTGCAAGAAAAATCCTTTAAAATAATGTTTTAATGCTGAAATTGATTCACGGCACATTTCACAAGCATTTAAAATGATGAAATTGCTCGTGAATGTTTACAGTAAAAACACTTTTATTTTCTTTTATTTAGTGAAGTATATATATAAGTATATATAGTAAGATTATAAAAATATTTTTTCTGTTTTCTTTTTCAGAATGAAATTATTCCATAAATTTCAATGTAAATGGTTAAATGAAATAGATTTATGAGATTATACTTGAAATGCCCATACGTTTACATTTATGCAACACTTATTTCTCACTTAACACATTGACGGACAGTAGGAACAAGTGAAGTTCGAAAACTGACACTATATGTTTTTGTAATTTTTAGAATATTAGAAGTATCGTTTTACTCTTTCTGCTTAAATAAACTTAATTTTGATGAATTCAGCAACTTTAATTAGGTTGCACTGGTTGCACTACTCCCTTCACAACCACGTCAGGGTGGCTAGTGGTCAGGGAAAAATACAGTAAAAAAAAGTGATAAACACCAGTATATTCTTATAAAAAATTTATGTTGATTATTCGATCAAATAATCAATTTAAATTTTTCTATAAGAATATACTGGTAATTATAATTTTTTTACTGTATTTTTGCCTGACCACTAGCTACCCTGCACGTGCATACTGAAGCTGCAACTCGTATAACAGGTAGAAAGCGAACTTCAACCTAGAAAATTGTTTCCAAAACATGACACTGGGCTTCTACTTGTACGCCGATAAATGCACATTTGTGCTTCTATAGCCGTAGTGTCTAAAAATGACCGTTTCGTTTTGGGCGGCTATAGCCATCATGCCACATTGTGAACTTCACTTTGGCGGCTATAGCCACAAGTGTCCGTCAACGTGTTAAAAATAGTATTCCAATTTCAAAGTTTTTCTCTGAAAAGTGTACGTAATTTCATAATAGGATATGCATATACGTACGTTTAAATTTTTAGAGTTCCGTACTTAAAAAGTAAAAACGGAACCACTATACGATCATTCGTGTCAATGTCTGTCCGTTTGTCACAAGCCGTTTTTCTAGAAAAATATGGAACGTGTTAAGTCAAACTTGGTACAGTTATAATAGCTATTGACCATATATTTAAAATGTATTAGCCCTTCACAAAAATTTTTAGCAAAACAATAGTTTTAATTTTAGGTATTATATTCTCAGAGATGTCGCCCAAAATGTACTGCAAAAATATGACCTCTCCTCCTCCCTATTCCCGAATTTACCCAAACTAAAATTATGAAAAAATGAGAGTAGTATGAGTTTATTCAAACCTTGCCGGAAAATTACAGCGATTATCCTAGTTCACATAGTTTTTGAGAAAATCGCATTTTTCTTATACGAACAAACTTTACTTTGCGGGGGCTTAGCGGGGGAGCTGAGGAACGCTAAAGGTATCTAATCATTGCGAAACAATCCAATTATTGTTGATAATGATTTTCGAAAAACGTTGTTTGTAATTATCCCATATATTAATTATAAACCCATCTAGAAAAACGCGGCACGAACCAATGCGGCGTTACAACTTTGCCACCCCCTTTCGAAACACACTTGGCACAATGTCAAGTTTGGCACAATGCCTTTGTACAAAGTCTTTGTTTTATGTAAGGCGAATCATAGTGATAAATAGTCAAAGTTTTTCATTCCAACTGAATTCAATTGTTGAAGCAATTATTTAAAAAATATCTATAGAATAATTCCATGTTTTTACAAAGTATTTATTTAGCAACGATTTTTTGTAATATTGCAGTTAGTAATTAATACATTTATTGTAAGGAACTCTTTGCAGGAGAGTAAAATTCGCTCTTGACCAATTATTTTAATTTCCTGTGAATACGAGTTCAGCCACACAGGAGAGTTAGTAATCAGGTAATAATATTTCATTATGCCAAAACAGTTTCAGTGCTTCTGCATTTTCATGAAAATTTCGGTTTAAATAAAATGAAAAGTATTTGAAAATTTTTATCAGTAAATTAGTAGTAATTTTTAAGTATTGTAAAATATATGTAGACTAATATTAGCAACTAAATCCTAATGCTAATAATTATTATGATTATTATCTGACTCATTTTTAACTATAACAACTTCTAAGATAATAAATAATATTGGAGAAAATCTCCATATGGAGAGGTTATAAAATGTACAGCAACTGTTGATTTTAATTCAAAGCACTATAAAATGTTTCGAAACAATCCTCTTCTTTAGTTTTAATAATAAAATTATTTCAAGCCGCATTGCAAAGACATTTAAAAAATATATGTAAATGCTCGTGAATGTTTAGAATAGAAATACTTTTCTTTTGTTTTGTTTAGTGAAGCATGAGAGAGTTTATGAGATTAGAAAAAGATTTTTGCTATTATTCCACAGAATGAAATTATCACACAAATTTTAAAGTATCGGAAAAATAGAACATATTTCTAAGATTATATTGACATAAATATTTATGTTTATATAACACGTATTTGAGACTTTAAAATAAAAATAACATTATAATGCGTTTTGAGACAAATATATGCAATTGAATAACGCAATATACATATGCGTTTTATTTTTAGTTTATTTTATTATTATTATTTATTTCTATTTTTGTTTATCTATTTACTTTCTTTTATTAAATCTTTTCATTCTCAGCTACAGAAAATAATTATAATCATGTAATAATACTTATCGATGTCAAAACAATTGCAATGTAGCGACTTTTTTTTAATGAAATTCTGATTAAAAATAGTAAAATTATTTATTTTTATTTGTATGATGATTAATAATTATTACGCATTAAAATTATATGTTGAATAGTATTGATAATTAAATCTCTATGCTAATAAATATTGTGATTATTAATTTACTAATTCTTAACTATGATTAATAATAAGATCAGCATATTTAGGAAATCTTCAGATCTATTATCTATATTAGAAAAAAAGTCATTCAGATTTCTCAGAAAAAGCAAGTCAGTCTCAAACAAGTTTATTTGAAATTTATAGAACTATTAGCCTTGTACAAGTTTATTCGTTTGTTTCAGTATACTTTACTTTTGTTTGTTGTTATCACTACTTCTTAGCTCAAAGCTTTTAAAATAGCAGTACTTAAATTCTTTATTTCGTTCGAACCTTTTACGTAATACTTCGGGCTTAGATCCCCAGGATTTTATCCTGAAATTACTGATAATGTTTCGAATATCAAAAACAGGATATATAAACTATAAAAGATAGATAAACTAATTGCACTGTATTTATTTATTTTTAATTTTCAATTATTTTACTCGCAAAAAGTCTTTAAGTTTCTTCATAAATGACAACGCTAACATAGAACACGTGATCTTCTCATACCACCTGAAGACATACTGCGAATCTCTTAATGTCCGCAGGCCACAGTCAAAGAACTGTTACTATTACTGTTACTGTACTGTTTTTAACACTTTCTAACATAGTTCAAAAGTGTTTATGAATTCTGTCTGTCTGTCCGTACTCAAACTCGGGTAAATATATACTCGGATTGCCATGCAATTCATATATGTTGTTGAAGTTTACTCTGGTATGTTCGGTGTTGAAAATGAATTGTGTAGCATTTATAATTCGTTAACAATGGCAATCAAAATAATTCAGTTACACCACGGTCGATGAGGAAAAAACGTTTGCGGTGTATTTTAATGAGGTTGCATTGTGTTTCAAACATATTTGAATTGATAAAGATCACTCAGGTGCACTACAAAAGGCTTACTATAGAATAGGGTGTGCTTAGCATTCATCGTTCATTTACTGGGACACACAAAATAACTCGGTATCAGTGCTGTCTATTAAAAATAATTGTTGAAAGTGCATTTTTAGTTGTGGTACGCATTTTTAAATTTAACAATTTTTTTGCCTAAATTTAACAATTTTTTTGCCTTGGTGTGTATACATTCTATATATCATACCCAGGGCAGTGCAAAAGATCTCTAGTACATTTCCGTTTATTAACGTAACTTGCTGAAGTAGAATTTTCAACTGTGCTGCGCGTTTTCTAACTGAACTAATTTTTAGCATACTATGTAGTATATACACAAATATATAGATCATATACTTTGATGCACAAAATAATTCGAATATTTTTCCTACTATTGATGGTAATTCCTGAAATTGGGTTTTCGAATGTGTTATTCGTTTTAGAGCTTTAGCCTTTCGGTAAGCCTTCCCACCTTGTTGAATTTGTTCACTTAGACATCATGTTTTACCTTATTATACAGTGAAGTTTTGTTGAAGAATTCTGGAAGTGTTTGGGAGTGTTTCATAATCCATGCTTGACGCATGTTTTTTTATTCTTGTTAAATTTTTATTCTTTATTTTATTATTTTTTAATTTTAGTGGGTTATTTTTCCTTTTCCACATTATGTTAACTAGAGACGTTTTGAAGCAATGGTCAATTTTCCTTTAAAGTGCTGAAATATCATTTAAAAATGTGTTATTTCTGGTACAATGTAACCCTGCATTTCAGAAATATTGAAAAATTATGAAAGTGTTTATGAATGTTTAGACCAGAAACACTCTGCTTTTGTGCTTTTGTAGTGTTTTATTGAAGCATATTTATGAAACTAATACGTACATAAAGTTATTACATTTCATTCTGAATTTCGCTATCGTACTTCAGATGATTCAACCCTTCTCCATCGTCTTAGGTTATCTTGAAACAGGTTACAGTACATTAAATATTAAGTATTGAAATTACATATAGACTAATAGAAATAATTAAATATTACTAATAATTATTATGAGTTTTAGTTTACGAATTTTTTTATTATGATTACTAATAACTTGGAAAACTCCAGATCTATAAAATTCATTATTGTTTCAAAAAAAAAAAAAAAAAATTAAAACAAAAAAGAACAAGCCACATTTCTGTTTAAATTTATAATATCATTAGCTTTATACTAGTTTATTTTTCGTTGTTTCATTGCTTTGTTTCTGCTGTCATTATTTCTTAGCTTTAAGCTTTTAAAATATTTATCATGTTTCTTTCAACTCTTAACGTTTTCTCCCCATCTACCGTGAGTTATCTAGACTAGAGAAAAGTTATCATGCAATGGTTGATTTTCTTACAAAGTACTGGAAAAATCATTTAAAAAAGCGTTTTTAATGCTGAAAAAGCGCTTTACGCAACATTGACGCAAGCATTTTAGAAATTATGAAATTGCTCGGGAAGGTTTAGAGCAAAAAGACTCTACTTTTGTTTTGTTTAATGAAGCATACTTATGAAAATGGAATTAAAATGAACATAAATTTATGTTTATGGTACTCATATTTGACACTTAAGAATTAGAAATATATATATTATATAATAAGTTTCTTTTTAATTATTTTCTAGGATGAAATTATCAATAAATTTGAAAATAAAAGGTTAAAAGAAGAAAAGTTATAAAATTAATACAAATATCTATTTTGCAATCTTTCTTTTTTTTTTGCCTTTCTTTTTTATAATGCAGCAGTTCCCAACCTGCGCGTACCAATGGGCATACGTAGTGGTCTAGTTGGGATACCTGAAAGTTATATTGACAAGGGCGGAAAACGCAAAATGTTTAAATGAAAACAGATAAACAAAACTCTAAACTTTTCGTTTACAAAGAGAGACTTGTACAAAAGCAAAATGAAGGGAAAAAAAAAATTTTTTTTGGCATAAAATGAAGGAAAATGTCAAAACTCAGTAATTGTTTGTTCATTTATGGCCATTATATCCGCCCACACATAATAATATCTTGCAAGTAGCATCCCCTCAGCCCTTTTACTTACCCATCATACGTAGTATAGGGTAAGTCTTGTAATCGCTTTGAAAATCGAATTTTTTTTTTGACGGTATTACACGTTTCAGACACTGGAGATTCCGAAAAACATATTTTTAGAAAAAAAATTGCCGTCCGTCAGTGTGTCTGTGTGTCTGTGTGTCTGTGTGTCTGTAAAAGCTCTATCTCCCGAAAAAAATGAGATAAAGACTTGAAATGTGGTATGTACTTAGTATGTAATAATGGGGAGAAGCTTATTGTTTTTCAGTAACCTCGATTATCCGGAACTATTTTTTTCGGATTCTCGAAATATTCGTTCTGATAAAAGGTATATAAAAATTTTCGAAATTGTTTATTTTAAGGAGTGAATATAAAATACAATAAAGAAACATAAATTTTGCATAAAGCATGAAGTCGATCGGATAATTAGTTACCGAGATATTTGTAATCCTATTTACCACACTCTTCGATTTTTTATGACCCTGTATTTCATCCAAATTTCAAATCAAAGAGATATTTTAATTGGAAATGAGACGCTTAATCAGATGCGATAAACCGCTAGTTAATAGGATTATCGTTTTTGGAGTTATAAGGATGTTTCTCTTAAGCAATTCAGTAATATAGCCTTCAAAGTTTATGACGTCATCAAGCCACGATTTTATTCGAATTGCAATGCATTTTATAAGTAGTTTACACATTTTTTATTTTAATATTTTACATTATGCATATCCATGATGGGTAAGTATTACGGTGGCCCCCAACGACTAGTTTCTTTTAATATTGTTTTCTTTCTAGCAATTCTGGAAATATGTAGATGCAATATGAATCGTATAGAGATTTCATTTAATACTCATTTGAAAGCAGGTGGTCATTTTAGTGTTCGACTGGGCAGCATTAGCACAAACCTATTAACCTTATCAATGGGTGTATGTTCCTTCCTTCTTTGTCAGTGCTTAATTTGAAATCTTTTGCTAGTATTTATTGTTTTGAGCGATTTTATGTTGATACCGTGTTGTGGTTCAAAATGTACAAATGGTCGAATATTGAAAATTTAAAGAGAATTTGATCTATTGGTAATCAGCATACGTTATTAATCAATGTAAACAAAAATATTTGGGACGGGTTAATGTGGGAAGAGGTACGTATAAAAAATTTCTAAGCAGGGGTACGTGAAAGGAAAAAGGTTGTGAACCCTTGTTGTAATATAATAGTAAACAAAATCACATTTTTAGCATGCTATTTCTGTAACATTGAAATATTTTTATATAATGTTTGGCTTCTGAAAAGCATCTTTTTAATGGAATAGGAAAGAGCAAGTCGACAGTTGCTGTTGGCTACCACCTTTTTTCTACCTTAGTAGCTAATGGAATATTTTTATTTATTTATCTATTTTTTGTACTTTAAGCTTAACCTTTTATTTATTTATTTTTCTGCTAAATTATTTTTGTTTCTTTCGTATACTGTTAAATTGTTCATCTGAAATTTAATTATTTCTCATGTAATTTAATGCTACAGTTAAACTTAATTTCGCATTAGCTCTCTATTGTCTTGGCAAGTCGCTTACTATTCACCTGGATGTAAAAGTTTTGAAGTCCATCCTGCTGCTTACATTATTCCGTATCCTAATGATATATATATAAATACATACATAGATAGATAGATTCAACAAGAGAATATCATTAATGTTTTATTTTTAACGCTTTAACAATTTTCGTGGAATATGGTTGCAGATATAGAAGCAAATTACTACTTAAATAACTTTACTACTGGAGGCCAAAATACTTCCAATGCATGCAATTTTTATGCATTTTTGAATTACAAGTGTTTATGAAATGCATTTTTTTAAACTAAGAGTTCACCATTTACTAGTTATTGAAGTTATATGTAGACCAATACTTGTAATTAAATTTAACTAATAATTATTATGAGTGTTAATTAATAATTAATTATCATTTCCAATGTGATAATATTCTTCAGTAAATCTCGATGTTGATTGTTCTTTCCCAAAAAATAATCCTCAGCATTTTATTTCAAATGCACAGCAATATTAGCTCTGTATCAGTTTAGTTGAAATGTTTCATTATATTCTTCCTTACAATCCGTTAATTTTTTATCTCAAAGCTTTTAAAATAATTCTCCTGTATCCTTCAACTACAGAGGTTTTTATTTCATCCTCCTCTCCTTCATTCCCTTAGGTTATCTAGGGACAGATTTTAAATCAATTGTGGATTTTCTTTCAAAGTACATGAAATAGCCTTAAAATAACGTCTTAATGTTGAAATCGTTTCTCGCTATTTTGTACAGACATTTAAAAAGCATGAAATTGCTGGGTGTTTAGCGTTGCGACATTTTGCTTTGGTTGTGTTTAATCCCTTATGTTCCGACGATAAATGTAAGTACCATTAAAGAAAATTATTTAATCCTTCTATTGATAAAAAATCCAAAATAAAGAAAAATCAAGAATTTTACTTTTTATTCAAAATATTTTGCTCGATTACATTTAGAAAGCGCAGCAAATCACTCCAAGCTAATTTTATAAATCATTCACATAGGTGTAGCTTATATTTCATTAAAAAATTATATGAAAAATTTTTAAACACAACATTTTTTACATTTACATATAGGATTACAATACATTTACTTATACATTGTTTTTATAAGAATTTCGAAATTTACCTAACAGTATTTTTTGTAAATTAATCTGAGTTTTCTTGTAAATATTTTACAAAAAAAAATTATAACTACAGATTTATTAAATCAGTTTTAATGGAAAAAACCTATCTAAATTTAATGTTATTGTTATAATTTCTTTTTAGTATATCGTCAGATATTAAGGAACATAATTGAGCAATTTCTTGTTTCATAATTTTGGACACAACAAATGTTAATGAAACATATTTATGAAATTACAATTGAGTTATGTTTATTCAATGCACGTTTAACTTTTTAGGGGAAAAAAAGTTTTTTGCTCTCATTGTGTTGGATGACGTTATCACAGGAAATTGAAAAGTTAAATGAAGCATATTTATGTGATTATGGCTGGAAAACGTAGAAGAAAATAGGGTAAAGCTGTATAAACGGCGAAACCGAATATCTCAATTTTGAATTTATTTTAGTAGCATTTTAGCATGTATGGTTTGCAGCACTTAGCTTCATACTGGTATTTATATACACTCTGCGTTAAAAAAGTTTATTTCATATATATTTTTCTTTTTAATTTTTCTAGTTTGAAAAATTCTTAAATTGAACGCATTTAAACTTACTGAAACGTTTTATAGAATGTTTAATAAGGATTTATTTATTTCAATGAAACTTTTGATAGCATTTAAAAGGACATTTTTACGTCGTGATTTCCGATTGATATTATTCATAGTATTAACAGTCAGTAATGAACTCAGGACGTTGCCCAGGTGTGACATATCGCCCCCGGAGTATCAAAGGGTCTTATCTGGAGGTTTTTAGATTGCCTATGTATTACTAGTTTAAATTCGCAAATTCCCCCACCCCCTACTAGATAAAAAGTCTGAATTCGACACTGTTAACTGTGTTCGCACTTTAAGAAATTTATTGAGTATTTTGGAGCATGCACTTACCTGAAGAAAAGAATGTAAAGTCTAGTCAATTATTGAGGGATATTCAACGAAACTATCTAATATAGCTTGCTGAAAGTTTTCTCTATTTCAAGTTCAATTACAATTTCCAGATGTAACACAGCTTTAATTGTTTTATATGCTTTGCCAGCCCAACATTAAATATATCTGTATACAATGTTCATTGCCTATTGTGCTTTTTTATTTGTAATTCACAATTCTTGTTGAAATTTTTCAGTTTCGTCCTCATATTCGTTTTTTGATAACGTACCAAAAGCTTTCATTTCAGATATGATATATCTGCCTTACCAGTGACCACATATTAAAACATTATAGTAAATGACAACTAAATTTTTGAGTTTTGAAGTAAACAAAAATATTACGTCTGAACATATTTATATTTATAATAAAATCATTAAAATTACAGACATTACATTACACTTTCATAAAACATTAAAAACATATTAAAATTAGACGTTTCGGATTTACATGAAAATCTTCTTCTAGAAGCATGGTATACGAAAATTACAGATTTACCTCTTAATGAAGCAGGTGCAATCCCAAATGAATACTCCGTGTTATTATAACTGTAACTTTGGCCTCGACATTTTGATACGTTGCATTTTCTATTTGTTGATATTTTTGAACTGTGACTTACGTTATGAAAAATGTTTGTTGAAGAGGGATTTTCATGTAAATCCGAAACGTCCAATTTTAATATGTTTTTAATGTTTTATGAAAGTGTAATGTAATGTCTGTAATTTTAATGATTTTATTATAAATTTTTGAGTGTTTCTGTTTATTTTAAATTAAGGGATTTTACAAATTTTTTGCAATCTTAATTCAATCAAATGTTTTCACATACATGACGATCCATTTGAAATATCTTTGTCTATTATTCGGTTCCATTACTCTTACCTAAACAACCAGCTTTTTAAAAACAATTTGAAATCATTACAGGAGTTACACCATTGCATGCTTTATTAACCATTCTTATTGCTTATATAAAGTCAACATTTGGTTTTTTTATCTCATAACATTGCATGTGCGCACTATAAGTCACACCATTGCATGCTTAATTAGCCATTCTTATTTCTTATATAAAGTCAACATTTGGTTTCTTTCCCTCTTCAATTTCGGATAAGTCTTTTGGTTGGAATATTTTGTTTTAAAACTCCCCATAATACCCGGTTTAACTGTTTTGAAGTCGCATTTGCAGGTAAGAGCTGCATTTTCAATGACATTATTTAAGTATTAGTTTTGTGATCTTTGTAGCTGTCAATAAAAGGTAATTTTTCCATTTTTGCTAATTATATATATATATTAAGTTATAATATTATATATATATTATAATATTATATAATTGTAAGTAGATGATATGTAAATAGTCACTTTACTGGAATTATGTGACAAATAATCGATGAACAACAAAATACGAACTTTAATTTCAACTAATACACTTTTGGTCAAAACTATACAATAAATTTACCTAACGATAATTCAACTAGGCCTAATAACGCCTTTACCCGCTATATTCATTTTATATCTTGCTTCATAACAAAAATTAGAAAACTGGCTCTTTGCCAAAACTCGCTATCCAAAGTATTTACAGCTCACGCATTTAAATCATGGATAATAGCATTAGAGTGTCAGTTCCTTTGATGAAGTGAAGTTTTCAAACTGAAATCCTACATATATATATGTATTCTTAAGCCAAGGATCAAATATTACAATATCAAAAGTCATTCGTATTTGTTTACATGCTAGATAGTCCATCTGAAAGGATTACAGACTATAAAAGCAGTCTTGGTTTTGCAGATTTTTCTATTATCAAGCTTTTAGTTTCTCCGAACCATCCATATTAATAGAAAGTACTCAAGTCAGTCGCTCGTTCGTTGTTTCTTTTTACTCCAGTGGCAAGATTCACCTTTAATGGTCATTGTTTTGTCAGGCAATCATTAAAAAAATAGGCTCCTCGACATTAAAACATTTATATCTTTGGGAATATAATGCATTTGTAAAATCAGCACAAACCTTTTTTTTAATACTTGCACCTTCGCCGCATATTTTAAGGAAAGTTACGTTATTCCTTTTCTAAAAATTTACGAACCAACCATTTCTTCCTTTAAGTTCTTTATGTCCTAACTCTTTAGAAAAATTATTCGCTTTTTTCTCTAATGAAATGTTTTCATATACATTACAGAAGGTACACGATCATCCATTTGATTCTCATTGTCTCATTGCTCGGTTTCATTTCTCTTAACGAAACCAACTTAATTAAAACAATTAGAAATCGGTACAGGAGTCACATCAGTCCATGCTGTAACAGCTACTCTCGTTGCTTCTATAAAGTCAACATTTAATTTCTTTCTTGCATTAATTTTGGATAAGAATTCTTTAACAACTTGGTTCCAATATATCGTCTAAAAACTCTACATAAAACACGACTGATTCATCGGTTGTAATTTTAACGTCATATTTGAGGTAAGAATTCCGCTTTCGCAAATATAAATTTTGGAATAGTTCTGGATAAAATACATTTCTGAAATCAGCGCAAACAATTTCTTTAACATTTGTACTGTCCTCCGCATATTTTACGGAAATTTATGTTATTTCATTTTTTAATTTTTCTAAGAAGCCATTGCTTAGAAAAGTCTGAATATTCTAAAAATCTCTTAATGTCTGAATATTCTAAATCTTTAGAAAAATTATCCGTTTTTTCCTTTATTGGGTTCTCAGTAACCAGTATCATAGGTTTAGGATCCTATATTGAATAATAAACATCATCAGATATTTCTCAAACTCAGGATATTCTGCACTTGTGTTGTACTTTCAGTTCCATTGCTATTTCACACTACACTGCTTATATTTTTAAATTGTGCACAATGCACTAGTTTTCATACCAAGCATCATCAGACAAGGCACGTATAGAGTGAGTTGTAGGAGAACTTGTTACAATATAAATCAATTTTATTTCTGCGTATTTACGCGGAGGAAAGCAATGGCTCATAAAACTGATCTATGGAAAGCGTATAAAAAAGGAACAATGGAACAATGTAGGCTTCTTTATGGCTATCCTAATTGCAAGCAACTTAACATCCAAACGATATGTAAGTGGCTTGCAGAGACATAAGAGAGACACTGAAAAAAAATTGTTTAACCGTAATAAAGAACTAACTATATGAGAATGAATAACTATTCATAAATAATTAAAATTTTAAATTTTAAATGTATTAAACAATATAGAAAGAAATAACACAAAAATAAATTCAATTAAGTTTATAAATTTAATTAGGGTTAATTTAACAAAAATAAAAATGAGAAAAATTCCATTAGTTCCTAGGCCAGGAAAGACGAACAGCAGCCGAAGGCCAACCCTTCCCCGCACTCGCCTCCCAAGACACTTTTCAGTGGCCATACATTTCAATATAAAAATAAAATGATACAAAAGTGACAGACTGATAAAATATATAAAAACTATTTCATAAAAATTAACATTACAGAAAAGACAAAGACATAAAAATAAACTTAACGTGAAAGTGGGAGAAATAACTTATGTTTCACCATCAACAGTCAAAGCATATTTAGGGTGTTTATGGGTGGCAGGAGACATCATAGTCTGGTAACTCGGGAATGAATTCATTTGGAATATTATATACATTATTATAGAAAATTTTCGTAAGTTGATTAATTCCATTTTTAATGGAAGTAGTACAAAGATCTCGACAAATAATTTATTTTCTTATATATCTATGATCATTTCTTACAATTCGTAAATTTTTATTGTGGTTTCTATAAAGATAATTGAGATTAAAGTTGCTAGCAAAAATTTTTAAATAAAATAAAATTTAAGAAACTACAAGTTTGATTTTTTTGGTTTGAAAAATATGTCGAGACATCGAAAGTTACTGATAAATCAATTCTGTTAAAACAGGATTTTTCTACTCTTAGAATAGCAAATGCGTTCGGAAATCAGATTTTTTCAGTGTATCCAAAAATTCGTAATACTAAAAATTGACCTAACGAGGGGTGGATGTGTTTTGTTCCTTTTTTAAAAGCAAGTCTAAGCTTTTTACTTTCCTGTAAGATTAACATATTCATAAGGTACCCACTGTTGAGACACTTTGACTTTTTATAAATAATCATCTATTTATACATTATATTTAAAATGATATTACTCTACAATTATAAGTTCAGAATTCGTACGCAAAGTTACATTAAATTATGTTGGAAATTCTGGATTCAAGAAGCAACTAATACTAAAGTATGTGCTTTTATCCTATATCCCCCTATACATCTACTTTTATAGAATACTTATTTCACATTGTAAAACGAAAAATTATAAGACAAAATTTTGTATGACAAATGTATCTAATTAGATAAGGAAATATGCATTATTGTTTTATTATTAATCTTCTACTAATTCTATTCTATACGATTGCAGACACAGGAACGCATCCTTAATAAGTAATAATACCTCTGGATACAAAGATAGTTCTAATCGATACACCTTTTTAGAAAATTCAATTATAAAAATGACATAAAAATATTTATTATTTTTATTTGCATGATGACATATCTATTAGGCTCCGAAATTTTGCATAGAATGATAATAGTAGTCAGTTGTTCTTTCTCAGAGAAAAACAAAAACAGTCAGTATTTGATATTAAATATGTATAAAAAACGATGCATAGGATCAAAAACTATGCATAGCAATTTAACCTTTTGGAATCATATGCGGAAGTAGGTTGCGGTGTGCATTGTCCAATCATTTTTTTAATTTGTCTATTTTATTACTTAAAAAAATAAAAAAAATTAAAAATTTCAGTATTTTAATAGGGATTTATTTCATATTTCGAACAAGACATTTTGTTACCTATTGCTGCCAAATATTAAAAACAAAAATGCGCAAATAATGACATTTGTTCCAGTTTATTCGATTTACTCTGTTATATTGTTTTGTATTATTATTTTATTTCCTGTGTTAAAGCTTTTAAAATAGTTCTTGTGTTCCCTTCAGTACCAGTGTGTTTCCCCCCCTCCCTCCTTCTCTTAAATTATTTAGTGGCAGATTTTAAAACAATGGTGTATTTTTCTTCAAAGTGCAGGAACTACTCTCTAAAATAACGTTTTTATGCTGAATAGTGTTCCGCTACATTGCACAAACATTTAACAAGTGTGAAATTGCTCGTGAAAGTTTAAAGTAGAATTGCATTACTTCGTTTTGTTTTTTGGAGAATTTTTATGAAATTACAAATGAAATGTACATGATATTCAATGCATAATTATCGTTTTAGGGGGTAAAGAATTTCCATTTTTTCATTTTTATGGATGCCATTATCACAAGGAATTCAAAATGCTTGTTAAAATGAAACACATTTAAAAGAATTTGATTGGAATTCGTATGCAGGGTGTATCTAGTTATCGTTAACTCACAGATAATTCCTAAACCATTAGTTTTAAAAGTATTGCTTAAAGTGCAAAAATGTTTCAAATTTGTTCTTCATAATAGGAAATTTCCTTCACTTCAATATAATTATATATAAAAAAAAAAAAAAAAAAAAAAAAAAAAACTGCGTAATTTTAATTTTTACATGGTCTCCAGGAAGTTATATTTAAATATTCCATATATTTATGACCAAAACTTTAAATTTTATAAATTTCGGACTGTTTCTGCCACTAAAATCGAAAATCCACATTTTATATGACAGAAAAAGTTGAAATTTAATAAGATGCAAAACATCATAAATCGGTAAGTTTTAATCGCAGAAGAATGGTATTTTTACTGTTTTACTTGCAGAAAGGTTTTCTAAATAATAGTTATAGGATTCAGAGACTATATAACAAATAAATTTTGTAATTTAAAAAAAACTATTTTGAAGTAGTAAATATATTTTTATTTAATGAAAAAGATTAAAGCATTTTTGCATTTTTGATTTTTCTAAAAGTAGTAGTTTAGGAATTAGCTATTGATAAACGATACGAAGAGTCACTTTTTAAATTTATGTTTAAAAAATGTCTATTTTATACTTTAAAATGAAAGCACTTACTAATTGATGTGATTCGATTGCAAAATATGCATTCATGTTTTTACTGATTTTCTTAAATCTGAGAGAACCAGCAAAAATGAATTATACTTCTCCATAATATTTCTGTATATCAAAACAGTGTGCTAATCCGTTCATATTTTACAAAATTTTGGGCATTAAAATGTCAAAAACATGTTTAAAGTTTTTTATTTGTATGATGAAATTACACGTTTAAATAAAACGTGAAACATCATAAAATGTTATTTGTATGATGCATTATAATTGCATTAAGCATCGAAATTATATGTAGATTAGTAATTACTAATAATATTTAGGATAAAAAAAACATTCATTTTTAAATTTATAACAGCCTTATTCTTGTACCAGTTTCTTCGATTTGTGTTGTTGCATTGTTCTCCATTACACACTTTATTTCTAGTTTCAAAGCCATTAAAACCTTTCTCATGTTGCCTTCAACACCAGAGGTTTTAACAACGCCAGCCACCGTCTTCCCTCCCTCTTCAGTTTAAGATATTTTGAGATAGGTTTTAAAAGAATGATTAATTTTCTCTTCAAATCACAGGAAAATTGTCTTAAAATAACCTTTTATCGTCGGAATCATTTCACGCCGCACAGCACAATCATTTAAAAAATATGAAATTGTTCGTGAATGTTTAGAGCTCAAGTACATTTTTCTTGTTGTTTAGAGAAGAATATTTATGAGATTATAACTGAAAATTACGCAAAGCTGCATTACAAAGAAATATAACCATTACGGAAATATGTAATTTCCTCTTTGGAGTTACCCACGATTCAGAAACGCGTTCTTTCCCTTTGGGGTCGTCGGTTGTACAAAATATATTTAAACATTCTCCACTTAAACTGTGAAAAATCGTGATAATCACACAAAAATCGCTTTCATAGCGCTACCTTCAGAAGGAATATCCTCATTTTTATCTAGGATGTAAAGTTTATTACCAAAAACATATATATGGAGTTTGGTTTAATTCTATGCGTAACTTCATACACTTTTCGATGATACAAATAGGACACGCAGACACGCTGGCACATGGACACACAGACACATAGACACATGGACACATACACACAGACACACTGACATGTGGACAGACGGACATTTTGTAAAGCTTGTTTTCCGAGATTTCTGACTCTTAAAACGTGTAAATCCGCCGAAAACAGGAAGTATAAAAAAATTTCGATTACAATACTTTATTCTGTTATAGATAGAAAAAAGTAAAAAATGTAAACAATTATGTGCATGATGACTAAAAATTATTAAGCATCGGAATTTCAAAATTTTACGAAATATTTTACATAAATCTCGGCCTATTACATTACATCTAAATGTAAAATTTCGTTGAAAAATATTCAAACATTATTTAAAATAGGTGGATTAAACTTTGTGAGTAGAACTTATTAAAATAAATTATCAACGTAAAAATAGCACAAAGAAAATATATATAAAACAGAAAACAGCTGTTTCGGAGCGTCTAAAGCTCCATCATCAGTGCCAAAGTTAAAAAGATTAAAAACTGATTTAAAAGTTTAGGCCATGTCTGAAAAGTTTGATATGGTCTAAACATTAAAATCAGTTTTTAATCTTTTTAACTTTGTCACTGATCATGAATCTTTAGAGGCTCCGAAACAGTTGTTTGCTACTTTATATATATTTTATTTGTGCTATTTTTACGTTGATCATTTATTTTAATATTCAAACTTTCTCTACTTAAAACTGCGAAAAATTCAGATAATCACACACAAATCTCTTTCATAGGGCTTCTTTCAGGGAGAATATCCTCATTTTCATCTGCGACCTGACGTTTATAGCAAAAACCTGTATATGGAGTTTCATTCAATCAAATGCGTAACTTCGTACACTTTTCGGTGATACAAAGAGAACACACAGACACGCTGACACAGGGACACAGAGATACACAGACACACGGATACACAGACACACGGATACACCGACACACGGACACGCGGACAAACAGACATTTTGTAAAAGCCTTTTTTCGAAATCTCCGACCATTAAAACGTGTAATTCCGCCGAAAACAAGAAGCATAAAAAATTTCGAGTACAATAATTTCTGCTGTTATAGATAAAAGAAAATAAAAGCAATTATATGTAAGATGACCAACTATTATTAAGCATCGGAATTTTAATAATAATTAGAGAAATAATTATTATAATTTATAAATTAATAATAGACAGATTACTATATAGATAAACTAATAATAGTTATTATTGTATATATTACTAGCAAAACCCGCGGCTTTGCTCGCGTAATTCTTGAAAGATGCCAAGTGGTATTCGTTGGGCTATTTTGATTAGAGGAAATTTTACTGCCACAGATAATTCAGAAATTAATAATTAAGCCACACTAATTAATCAAATTTCTGTAATGACTATGTCACAGAAATGCGCAATTAAAAAAGTTTTATGTTCCTGCTCACATTAAAATTTCAAAAATTTTAAAAACTGTTCTATGGATGCTTTATTGTGTCTCTAACTTAAGAGCTATGTAAAATTTCAAGTTTCTATCCCTAATAATTTCAGATAAATCATTGTTTAGAAGATTTTTACAACTTTTTCAGCTTATTTCCCTTTTTTAAATTTCGATTTTTTTTTTATGGAAACTGCTTTTAGCAAGCACTGAAATCTTAAAAATAGCCATCATGCCAAATTTCAATTTCCTATACCAGCACCATCACTAAAATCGCAATTTTGGAATGTTTTTTGCTTCTGCACCTTTTTTAAATTTCGAATTTTGTAAAAACTGTTCTGTGGAAGCATTTACGTATAAAAAATAATAGGAAGGTTATATTCTAAGTTTCTATCGCTAATAATTTAGAAAAAAAACATAGTTTATAAGATTTATCGCTCAGTTTACACCTTTAAACTTCGAATTTTTAATATACTGTTTATACCGAGCGTCTGCATCTTAAAAGATACAACTATACTGAATTTCTAAATTTTAATCCTAATAAATCCAATTAAATTATAACGTAGAGTATTTTTAGATAGTTTTCGGCTCATTTAAGCCTGTTAAATTTTGATTTTTTTTAGAAACCGGTCTTAGCGAGCATTTGCATTTTAAGAGTAACCAGCATACCAAATACGAAGCTTCTGAACCAGCTGTATCACATGTCTATCTTATAAGTTAATATCTTGTCCAATTTCAAGTTTCTAGATCCTTCAATGTAAAAAAAATCGAAATTTTAGAACGTTTTTCGCTTTTGCACCCCCTGTGGTAGTGGCACCGACATAAAATATAGCCTATATTACAGCAGGGACTGTTACCATCAATTTGCCACCATCACGTTTGAAAATGGTTCTGTAGTTCCAGAGAATTCCTTAGAAATTGTAATTTAGAATGTTTTTAGAACGCATTTCGCTCATCTCACAGTTTTAAATTTCGATTTCTTTTTAGAATTCGTTCTTAGAGAGCATTTACATCTTATAAGTAACTACCATGCCAAATTTCATGTTTCTAACACCTTCAGTATAAAAAAATCGAAATTTTAGAACATTTTTTGCTTTTGCACTCCTCTGGGAGTAATGCCACCGACATAAAATATAGCCTATGTTGGAGCAGGGACTGTCACCATCAATTTGCCACCATCACTTTTGAAAATGGTTCTGTAGTTCCAGAGATTCCATAGAAATAGTAATTTAGAATGTTTTTAGAACGCTTTTTGCTCATCTCACCCTTTTAAATTTCGAATTTTCTTTAGAATTTGTTCTTAGAGAGCATTTACAACTTATTTGTAACTACCATGCCGAATTTCATGTTTCTAACACCTTCAGTATAAAAATATCAAATTTTTAGAACTTTTTCGCTCCTGCACCCCCCTGGGAGTAGTGGCACCGACATAAAATATAGCCTATGTTGGAGCAGGGACTGTCACCATCAATTTGCCACCATCACTTTTGAAAACGGTTCTGCAGTTCCAGAGATTCCATTTAAATTGTAATTTAGCATGTTTTTAGAACGCTTTTCGCTCAACTCACCCTTTTAAATTTCGAATTTTTTTAGAATTTGTTCTTAGAGAGCATATACAACTTATTTGGAACTACCATGCCAAATTTCATGTTTATAACACCTTCAGTATAAAAAAATCGAAATTTTAGAACATTTTCCGCTCTTGCACTCCTCTGGGAGTAATGGCACCGACATAAAATATAGCCTATGTTGGAGCAGGGACTGTCACCATCAATTTGCCACCATCACTTTTGAAAACGGTTCTGTAGTTTCAGAGATTCCATAGAAATAGTAATTTAGAATGTTTTTAGAACGCTTTTCGCTCAACTCACCCTTTTAAATTTCGAATTTTTTTAGAATTTGTTCTTAGAGAGCATATACTACTTATTTGGAACTACCATGCTGAATTTCATGTTTCTAACACCTTCAGTATAAAAAAATCGAAATTTTAGAACGTTTTTCGCTCCTGCACCCCCCTGGTAGTAGTGGCACTGACATAAAATATAGCCTAAGTTTGAGCAGGGACTGTCTCCATCAATTTGCCACCATCACTATTGAAAACGGTTCTGCAGTTCCAGAGATTCCATAGAAATTGTAATTTAGAATATTTTTAGAACGCTTTTCGCTCAACTCACTCTTTTAAATTTCGATTTCTTTTAGAATTTGTTCTTAGAGAGCATTTACATCTCATAAATAAGTATCATTCCAAATTTCAAGTTTCTCGTTCCTTCAGTATAAAACAAAAATCGAAATTTTAGAACGTTTTTAGCTCCTGCATCCCCCTGGGGGTAGTGGCACCGACATAAAATATGGTCTATGTTGGAGCAGGGACTGTCGCCATAAATTTGCCACCATCACTTTTGAAAACTGTTCTGTAGTTCCAGAGATTCCATAGAAATTGTAATTTAGAATGTTTTTAGAACGCTTTTTACTCATCTCACCCTTTTAAATTTCGAATTTTTTTAGAATTTGTTCTTAGAGAGCATTTACATGTTATAAGTAACTACCATGCCAAATTTCATGTTTCTAGCTCCTTCAGTATAAAAAAAAATCGAAATTTAAAACGTTTTTCACTCCTGCACCCCCTGGGTGTAGTGGCACCGACATAAAATATAGCCTATGTTGGAGCAGGGATTGTCACCATTAATTTCCCACTATTACTTTTGAAATCGCTTCAGTAGTTCCAGAGTTTACCCGTACAAACAAACAATCTTTACTCCTTTATAATATTAGTATAGAAGTATAGATTAAATCTATGAATTGTTCTTTCTAAAAACAGAAACAATCCGCAATTAATTTTACATTTATAGTAACATCTGTTCCGTACCAGTTTATTTGATTTGTTTTATTGCCTTGTCTAGCCTATCGTTTCATTTCTTTTTAAAGCTTTTAAAATAATTCTCGTGTTCACTTTAGTTCTGGAAGTTTTTGCCCCCAAACCTAGAATGACTTTAACGAAGGTTTTAAAGCAATGGTTAATTTTTCCTTCAAAATGCAGGGAAAATCCCTTTATCCCTTCAAATACAATTTTATTGCTTGAATCCTTTCACGCCACATTGCACAAGCATTTAAAAATTATGAAATTGTTCGTGAATGTTTAGAGTAGGAACACTTTTAGTTTCTTTTGTTAATTGAAGCATGTTTATGAGATTATAACCGATATATACTTAAAAGTATATTAATGCCGAGTCTATGTATCAGGTCAGATTTTTTTTAAAATTCCTACTGCCCGATAAAACTGTCACATGAAATTCAAAATAAGTGGTTAAATGAAGCATATTTATTAGATCACAGATTATGTGTTTAAATTTATGTTTATGTGCCTATAAGTGCCTGCTTCATATATAAAAATGTAAATCATGTTTTTACAGCAGATTTCTGTAATCATACACTGTAAAAATATCAAATATTTTTTAGTCTATAAAAATATAATATAAGCATGAACGAAAATATACAAAAACCTCTTCCGAGTTATACAAGATTCCGAAAACCGTCCTTAGGCTTCACCTTAAAACCTCAGACACCGATATATTTACCAATATATTAAAGAAAAATGTATAAACAAATAAAGCTATTTTTGCTGCCACTGATTTTAGGAAACGTTTCCGAGTAATTTTTTATTGTGTATTAATCAGTTTTCTCGAACGGGAATAAACGTTTTTCGGACACTGTTAAAAATTTGCAGCAAACAGTCCAGTCATTCGACCGTTTTTGTAGAAAACTGTTACATAACAGTAATATAACTATATTCAACCATTTTATTACCTATTTTATGGTCAGAATAGAATTAAATTACGGTTTTGTAATCTTTTTTTCAAAAAACGGTCGAATGACTGGACAGTTTGTTGCAAATTTTTAACAGTGGATGCTATCCCTTCTCACGTAAGCATTTTCACGTTCAACAAACATATTTCACAAACAAATATGATAAGTTAACAGTATTAACATTAACATTAAAACTGATATTATTTTGTTACTCTTGCATGTATAAATTCAATTGCGCAGCTGAAAATGCTTAGTTAAGTATTGATGGCATCCAAAATACGGATATTCACAGTTGAGAAAATAGATTATACACCATAAATAATTTGTCGGAAAGGTTTATGAAAATCAGTGAAAGCAAAAGAAATGTTTTTTTTTTATAATGTCGTCTTTAAATCTCGAAAATATATTGCTTTTTTGAGGTTTCCAAAGATTAAGAATGCTTTTTCCGAATCGTGAATAACTCGTAAGAGGTTATTGTAAACTTTCGTTTATGGTTATATTATATTTTCTTATATTACGAAACATTTATCCATTTATCTTTTTTTACAGTGTACACGGTGCTCTCTCTTATTGTTATCTGATAACTAATTTCTAAATTATGAGTTTTGGAGTTTCCTTACGGATATAAATATCTTTCAAATGTTGTTTTTCATCCATTCTGCAGGCATTTTGCGTCAAATAGTCATTTTTTCTTTTTTTAAGTAGCAAGGTTTAAACGTTTTACTGTCTTTGTGTTCTATAAGTTACATTTAGGAAAACTTTCTAAATGCTCTAACATGTAAAACAGTAAAAATTGCATTCACTTACGAAAGAAAGTTTTCAAGTGATAATAGTTTAACTGTTATGAAGTTACAGCGTTTTCTGGCAATAAAAACGCGTCTTTGCGTTTATAGGTAACGCAATTCACAATTCTCACTATTGGCTTGCAATCGTAAAAAAATTTAAAAAAAAGGTCAAGTACAAGTTTCCGTACAATCAATGTATTAGTTACTATACCCCTAAATTTTTTTCATAATTTTAGTTTCAGCATATTCGGAAATAGGAGGGGGGCGACATATTTTTCCAGTATACTTTCGAAGATATCTCTGAAAAATATAATTTCTAAAATTAAAACAAATATAATTTTGAGATCGATGCTACGAGATCTTTCAATAACCTACACGATATATAAAAATAAGAATATATATAAAAATATATAAAAATAATTTTAAGACGTAATTTAATTAATATTTCGGCTAATTACCGACAAATTCATTATCAAATATCCTTGGAGGATTCTGCGTCGATAGATAACTCAAGCACCCGTCAACTCCCCCGTTGATAGCCGGGAAAGTAATGTTTGTGTGTAACAGAAAAATGCGTTTTTCTCAACAATTATTTTACCTAGGAAAATCTCTATAGTTTACCTTCAAAGTTTAAATAAACTCCTACTACCTCTAATTTTTTCATAATTTTAGTTTTAGTAGATTTGGAAATAGACGGGAAATGGAACATATTTTTGCAGTGTATTTTTGGCGATATCTCTGCAAATTTAATATCTAAAATTAAAACAAATATATTTTTGAGATCGCTATTACGAGATCTTTCACACGATGCCCCACATGATATACAAAAGAAAACTTATTTGTGAATGGCTAATGACCTGAAAATATGTGGGTAAAAATGCTTTATAAATTTCACAAGTTTGAACTTGCCACGTCCCATAGTTTACGAGCAAAAGTTCTGAGACAGACGGAAAGTCAGACATAGGAGTGATCTTATAATAGTTCCGTTTTTATTTTATAAGTACGAAACAGTAAAAAAAAAAAAAATCGCGTTTTGGGTAAAATTTTGAACATATACGCCATTGTTGCGACTTTAGGTCTTTCTGCTTATACTAGTTCTAAAATTATTGCATCGCGAAAGCCTGGTGGACGGACAACAAGAATGAGTTACGTGTCGACCTGTCGTGCACATTATGTTACTTGTCCTTCCTGGAAATGAATGTAGGAGTGATTTTTGAAACTGAACATTAATGTAAGAAAATTCATATTGATGGATATATGTCAAATACACATGTCTGTTAAGTGAGAATTTTCGGTTATATAGCTAGCGAACGAAGGGACAAAAGGCACTTAAATACAAAAGCGGGCATTCGATGACAATTAACAGTATTTGAAGCTGATGCAAATGAACTGTATTAAAAATTCAACCACTTGTGTTTCATTAAACGCTCATACGTCATATAATGGATCTTGTTGTTGCTAACATGTTGTTAACAACATTTAAAAACTCTATTTTCATGCAAAATGGTTTGTTTTATTGAACGTTGGAAGATAATTTATGTATTATCAAGTTTTTATAAAATAGGAGAAAATGTAAAAATGTTGCTTTAACAAAACTTTTAATTTTTTATTTGTTATTTATGGGGAGTTTGATTTTTTCCCTTTGGTCCAATAATAGAATTGGAAAAGAGAATTTTGTTTTTCAAAACTTTAGAACTAAAATTGAATATTGAGAATCAACAATTACCCAATTTTATTAGCGGAAGGATTTCAAATCGGTTCATAAAAAAGAGAGTTACGGCATGACAAATGGCCTTTTATATATATATAAAAACTCCACAAATGAACGGAGGATGATTTTAGGGTCTGTGGGTCATGATCGGTGAAAATATTCCAAATTTTTCTGGAATTGCTTTCCTCCGAACGCCTGCAATAGGTAGCTTTTTGTAATGAAAGCCACCTAAAACTAATGTTCGTATTTTGATAAAACTTGAGATTCAATTAGATGTTGACATAAGTTGTTCCTGATTAGGTTTCGGTCTAAATCGCCCAACAGGAGGCTCTGCAATGCTTCATTTTTTTAGGATTTACACGATTTTAGCGATAGTCATAAATCAAGGACTAATGTACGGAATTTCATCAAACTTCATATTCTACTAGACCTTGACATAAGTTGGTGCTTGTTACGTTTTCGTGTGAATCATATAAGAGATGGCGCTGCTATGCTGAAGTTTTGGATTCTAATATGCATAGTACAAAAATAACGCCTTTTGAAGTTATTAACATGTATGAGATAATTTTTTGTTTTGTTTTGTTTAACTAGTTTTATTTTGGACCTTTTAATGAGTACTCATCAAGTTGATTAACACATTCAGCTTTTTGGTTAGATGTATTTGCAGTCCAAATTTGTAGTCTTAAGCTCCCCCGCTTGAATGGGTATTCTAAAATTTCTTACTGAGTATCTCTTTATTTTACACTACCTTTTTTATGTATTGCTGTTTTTCATTATTTTAAACATCATTAAATTGTATGAATATGGAATGAGTAAAAAGTAATCACTATTGTATTCACTTTTAACGTGAATATTGTAAATAAATAGAAGACGGTTTGAATTTTCTTTTTTAATTTGAGAATAATAACAAATTTTGACTGCGTGTTAAAAAACAAGGCATGATATTAAAGTTTAAATTTAGAAAGAAAGTATATCATTTAATAAATTACGAATAGATACGATTAATTATGATTAATTTAGCAATTGTTTAAAAAATATGTATTTATTTAATGAATTAACTTTCACTAAAACATACAGTATAGAAACAATACGTGTTAAAATAATATCACAAGGTATAACTAAAAAATGCTGCATAAGTAACACATATGCAGACTTCTGAATGATATCATTCCGATAAATCAAGATAAATGCCGTTAAAAATATTAGCTATCCATTACAGATATTTCTAATTTAAAACCAATAGTTGTACAATATTTGTATGTTATTGAAATACTTAAACTGTAATGCCATTAATACACAAGTAGTGACTTTACATTTGAAATATTTACAATGAAATGCTTATAGTGTACAAATATTACAAATTGTTCTATAGCAATTTGAATAATAAAAATAATTTTGACGCTAATGAAAACAGTTTTGGCTTCATACTAGGATAAAACTGACTTTTATTGATCTGTTCCAAACAGTCATAAGGATTGAAAAAATTTAAATGTACCCTTTGTTTATTTGGAGAAAGAATGAAATAGCAATAAAAACTAAAATTTATTCAATCAATAAAATTTTAACTTCGATAATTTTTTCGTTTAATATTAGAGTCTCACCTATATATGACTAGAGTCTAAATTGATATTTTAAATAAAAGAAATAATTTGTGTAAAATATAAAATTAAATTAAAAAGAGAGAAAAAAATCTGGAACATTTTGTCAATGTAGTTTTATTTTTATTTATTTATTTTTAGCTTTTTTTAAGTAAAATGATGTTGAATGATTCTTTTATTTTTTATAGTTATTTTTTACCTAAATAAGGTAAAATTAAAGTATTTTTTGAATATCGACATTAAACTTTTCAAAATGCATCCTCAGAAACAGACTAATACTACTACTAATAATAATAATAATAAACCACCAACCTAATGTTTTTATTTAATCCACATTTCTGTATTCTACCTATCGAATTTAACATATTGTTTGAGAAAGAGTTTTAAAGCTTAGCACTGTTTTCAATAAATTATAAATTTCAAATTAACATAATCCAAAATTTATTTCATATGATGAATATAAATGTTACAGATGTCTTTATCTACTATTTAAGCCAAAACTTATTCTTTATCAGCACACGATATTTAATTATGTAAGTTTCAATAATATTACAATATATATATACAATTATATTACCAATTATATAATATTGCAATATATATACAATTATATTTCATTTATATAATATTATAATTATATTCAATAATTAAAACGAAAATCATATTTTAATCGAGATGCAACGTTCTTAAATAAACATTAAATAAAAGCTTATTATTTTTGGAACGTGACATTAGCACACTAAGAAATTTAGCAACAAACGCAATGCATTTTTAAAAATTATTGACGTAGTTGTCAATTGCCCTCTGCTGATCAGTTTTTTTTTCGAAATATATTCGTTCGTTTGAAAAGTTTTTTGTTAAAATTCATCATATGGAACAGAGTTGAAATTTCGAAACATAAAATATTTTTATCCCATTAAGTCGATATGTTTGCCTATAATTCAATATTCTGCATGGACGTATAAAAAGTGAAGACGGGAAAAAAATAAAACTTTGAAAGACATTTCGTCGATATTGAAGGCGTAACATTTCGGTTTAAAAGTTGAATAACGGAACTTTAAAACAGGGTATTTGTTGCTTCTTTTCTATATATTATGTAGACATCTCAGCAAAAGAAAAAAAAACATTAAATTTATGCAATAGAAATTATTAAAATAGAAATAACGTAAATATAAAGCAATACTTTAAACAATGCGTTTAAATTTTAAACTGCTTGAAATACTTTCTGGATACATTATGCAATATAGATAATGCTCCAAGATATTAAATGGACATAGTCCTTAATTATGAAAAGCATGCAGATTAAAAAATAATATTTGTTTTATTTACTAATTTTTAGTAAATTAAGAAAATTGTTTTCTATTTAAAACCAATTAAAGCAGTAACAGGGATTAGAATCACCGAGTCTTTGTAGATTTTTCCAATTTTTCATGAAATTGTATCTAAATCTTCCCACTTACCAATTTTGCTCCTTCCCACTTTGGCCGAAACACAAGTTTAAAGCTTTTACAACCTCTTTAAAAGATATTTTTATGCTCTAATAGATAATTTACTGCAGCAAGGAATAATCAAAATTCTAAATTCCATTACTGACATTACCAATTCCCCCCCCCCATCAGTGCCGAGCACGCAAATTTTAAAATATTTAAAACTTTTCAATTTTTTCCTCCATGTTGTTACTGTGTAGTAGCAATAAAAAAATAATCATTCATATAAATTTACCCCTTTCCCAAAAACATCTACTTCTCCCCTTTTGCCTCCCCTAGCACCTCTGAAATCTTAAGATATTTAAAATTCTATATACTTTATAAAATTTTCCTGCTCTATTTGATATGTTTTTGAAAAAAAAGAAATAAATATGATCATCTAAATCGCCCCCCCCCCCCCCCGAAATATTCGCTTCGATTCCATTTTCCAACCCATCAGCACACATAATTTAACATCTTTAAAACTCTATTTTTCTAATATCCTGCTGTATTTAATACTTTCTAGCAGTGAAAAATTAATAACCATCAATATTTAAACCAAAATTTTTGGAATTAGTTCAAGAAGCACTGATAAGTTTAAGAATCGCTTATTTTAGTTTAAGAACCGCTGAAACAGAGATTAAAAGCTATATAAAAAAAAAAAAAAAAAAAAAAAAAAAAACATAATAAATGCGACAAAATTCCTAATATTTTAAGAATTACTCTGTGAAGAATTACGTAAATATTTACTGATGTAAGGTAAACGTCTAATACTACAAATATAGCGATTTCTGAAACTTTGCTTTATGTTAAAAGGAAAAAAAAAACAGTTTGTAAAAGAATTATTAAAAATCCTTGTAAACCAATAATTTTTCGATGTTTTTACAAAAAGGTTTCTAAAATGAAAGATTTTCTTTATTAGCCAAAAAATTCGAAGAAAATATTTTTATTTATTTAAGGCTGTTAGTCAATGAACTCTTCAATTCCCTTCGCTAATATTAAACATATGGGCATAGGATGCATTTATATATTTAAAATATCTCTTCGCGTAATTGATATTTTTAACATGTTTTTCTGTGTACTCTTTTTAAAGGATATCTCTTTTTTCTTAAACATGTTTCTAAAACATGTACTTAATTCATCATTTTGTGTGTAGCAAAATCATCTTAGTGAAACTGAGTAAGATTTTAACATTTCACATAAAATTATTTATATATTTTAGATATATTTTGACAACTAAGAATAAAAGAGACATCCTTTAAGAAGAAATAAGTTAACAATACTAATTTACTGATGAGATATTTTAAATATACGAATGCGCCCTACGCTCATAGGTTTAACATTAGCGAGAGGAATTGGGGTATTCAATTACAAACAGCTTTAACCCTCTGGCTGCTTATCCCGCGATTTCCACGGGCAAGACATTTGTAGAAAAATTTACGTAATTACAATTTTTGAATCAATTTTGTATTAAAAATTCCACAATCAAAGGTTGAAAATGAAAATGATAAATTTATTACATTTTTCATATACAGGGTGATTTGAAGTATGTAATAGTATAGGAGATAAAGGTCGATTACATATTGGTCGAAAGGATTTTGAAAAAAAAAATTGAGCAGTCAGAGGGTTAATATCTTATCAGTTTTTAAAGTTCCCGAATGTCTCTTCTCCCAGTGACTTTAGAAGGTAAGGAGAATATTTCCAGAATTTTGTACTAAAGACGAGTTTAGCTGAGAAGGTCAAACTAATTGAAACTAACAAGCGTTTTACTTTAAAGTAACTGTAACACACTTCCATTGAACATATTAAAGATATACACTGATAATATTGTGCAAATTGATACTATTACACATTTCGTATTGGGTATATTTTATACGAAATGCATGCTATTTCTTGTATTTTGTTAATTTTCGGTGGGCACGATTTGTATCTGAGTGCTCTGAAATCTTGAAAATGAAGTTACTTGCGCTTAGATGGTTGTTGATTTACTTAAATATTTTTTATTTTTCAAATTACCTTCATTTTTAAAGTTCTACAAAATCTTTCTTTTGTGTGTATCTATATTATAAAAGGCACCTGTCACATAAATTTTATTATTAGCAAGAGCATTAGTTGAGACTGAGCTTTAATGTCTTTGTGATTGTCAGTTGTTAATGTATCACATGCAAGGCTTTTCTATGGTTTGCATCACAAACAGTACCATATATTTCTATAGCCAAGCGCTAAATAAAGACGTTTGACTAGACTTTAAATAGACCCTTTTTGGAAAATTACGTATCAAACATTTTAATATGTGTCTATTATTTAAGGTTGAAAAATGAAAGCTGAAGACCTATGAAATACGTTCAATAAAAGTTATGGTCCATTTTAAAAGTTTGGGTTAAATAGATACAATAGGTGTAAGAACACTTTATTCAGCAAATGAAGTGACTAAAGATGAGTCCCATAATTCTAATATTCAGTGTAACGATGGCTACAACAAAGTTTTCTTCACGAGTAGGTTGTTTTTTGGCCATTGAAAGAAATAAATAACTTTATCGTTTAAGAAAACACCCAAAACAACTGCATTTCAAAAATTGTTGCATAATTATAGAATAATTAATTAAAACTCATCTGAGTGAAAATAGTCAGCCAAGAATTACCATTATCTTTATTTTCTGAGAAGTGTTGTTAGTTCAATCCTTTAAATGTTCGAATAGCTTTGTTCATCACCTGTATTTTTCTTTGATTCATTATTTATACTACAACTTAAAAATTTCATAGAGTACTTAAAATCCTAATTCATTTGTGCAATATCATAACTGGCAACCCCCCCTTAATTCCTTAATTCCTGATAACAAATTAAATAATTTCAAGTTTCAGCCTTCCAAATCAAATATTTAAAATACATAATAAATACATAAGCCTTTCAAAATAAATGTAATCAGGACTGATCCAGCCAGGATGAATTCAATTTTCTTTAAAAAATTCTATATAATAATATTGCTAGTATAATATTGCATGATTATATATGTTTTAAACTATAGCAATTTTCAGATTATGTGTCCACAATCCATGGAAGGCGGAATAATAGCTTTAATAAACATATAGAAAATTGCATTCAAGTGAATACTCATAAAATATCTACTTTGGTTTATAATGACAGAAAAAAGATTATTAAAGAAAATTATAACTTTAAAGTTCCATGGATAAAAATAGGTAGATATTAAAAAAATATTTACCTGTTTTTTATAAAATGGAAGAACTTTCTAAAATTTTGTTAAACGAATATGCAATGCCATTATTTTTTTAAACAAGAACGAAAAATCATGCGTTAAGCATAGATTATGTAACACTTTCCAACGCTTCCAAAATAATTTTACGAATCATTCTCTTTAATAAGCTAAAAGATAACATCTAAGTAATCCGAATACTTTTATTCAGCCCTGTATAGGATCTATAGATTTGTATATATAATACATAGGATGCTAAATTTTAGTTCAGTTAGGAAACATGTAGCACAGTTTAAAATTCTCCGCCTGGAGTTAAATAATACGGAAATGTGTTCCCGAACTTTTGTGCTTCCCTGTATAGGATCTACAGAATTTATGCACACCACGTAATATACAAAAAGCAATTTAAAATTAAAATCGCATTCAGTAACTTAAAACGCACTTCCAGGAATTATTGTTAACATACAGTAGAGAATTCTTTTGTGTGTCCCTGTAAATGAACGATGACTGCTATACACACAATATTCTGTACTAAGTCTCTTGTAATGAACATTATATAAATTTCAATGCGTTTAAAATAGTGAAACATTATTTAAATAAACCGCAGACGATTTTTCTCCATAGACGTAATGTAACGGAATTCTTTTGACTGTCCCTGTAAAGTAAGTATAAGTGCTATGCACACCCTATTCCATATTAAGCTTCTTCTAATGCACCTTAGTGATATATATAAATTTCAATGCGTTTAAAATAGTGAAACATTATTTAAATAAACCGCAAATGATTTTTCCCCATAGACCGCAATGTAACGGAATTCTTTAGAGTGTCCCTGTAAAAAAACTATAAGTGCTACACACTTCCGTTGAAATAGGGAACATGCTATAGATAACGATTATAACATATAAAAATTGCAGGGCAATCCGAGCATATTTACGGGAGTTAGAGCACGGACAGACGGACAGACGGCAGACGGCAGACGGCCAGACGGCAGACGGCCAGACAAACCGAAGTCATAAACACTTTTCAACTAGGTTGGAAAGTGTTAAAAAGAAAGTCAGCTCTATAAGGCTCAGAATGAATGAAGTCCATGTTTAGGTCCAACCCATGTCTAATGAATGAAAATCTCTCCAAAACATTTCGTCAAAGGACGAAAAAAGTACAGTCAGCAAGTTTCTGGAACATTCCTTTTTGGAAGAGATTTTTTCTGCTATTTGAAGAAATTTCTTTATTTTGAATAGATAATTTCAGGACATTTTGAGCTTTGCTTTGCGAATTTTTCGTCTTTTGAGGGAAAAAGGACATACGTAAAAATTTCGTTTTTAATACAAAAAAGTACTAAGCAGCACAGTTGCCACAACAACCCTGTCAGTTATTGACATTTCAGCTTCAGATTGGATGATTTCAGGAAAATTTCATATTATTTTTATGATTTTGTATGTTAAAATCTTATCGAAACAGAGTAAGATTTTAACACGTCACATAAAATGAAGTATATATTTTAGAATTATTTTGAAAACCCCGGGGGACGTGAAACGAGGGGAAGTGTACACTGTTAAAAATTTCTGTAAAAAGACAGAAAAAAAACGAGACTCTCTGTAAATTTACACTAGTTCTCGGTTAAATGCATTCAATCGAGTTTCTCGGTCATAATTTTACAGACAGTTCCCTTTTCTTATATCAAATCCCCTGTGGGGATTTCCATGTCTTTATTTAAAAATAGTTTTATATTTGTTATAACCTGTAATTGAAAATACACTTTTCTAAAATTTTTTACAATTTTATTAGAAATAGTAAAGAAGAAAATTTGTTTCAAAAATTGTTTAATTAAAAGTTAGACTATTTTAGAAAGGGGAAAATTTATCTCTGCGGAGTTTGCGGATATTTTTGTCGACTATCACTTTGATCAAAATATGGAAAGAGAGTGTGATTATTTAAAGAATAAATTGTTATTTCAATCTGGATTTACAATTTAGGTAAGATAATTTTCAAATATTATTTTGGTCTATTTTATAATTCGTGTTAATATTTATAAAAAGTTGTAAGATATTATTAGGTGCGTTCGTAATTATATAAATACGTAGCACCTATTGTCGTCGTCTGGTCCGTCCGTCCGACCGTCCGCATATAACAACGCAAAAACTACCCAACCGAATGGTTTGAAATTTAAGATATATTATCTTTGCAGAATTTTGTCGAGACATTTCAATTTTTTTAAAAATCGAATCAAAACTTTAGAAAATAGTAATAAAAACATTTATTAAGAAATTTGATTTTTTTTTAAATCGGTGCTTTCTTTTTATATGAGCTTTCAAAGTTTAATCGTCAATCGACCGAGATACTTATTTTATGACAGAAATTAATCTGCAGACGATATAATTCATTTCATAGAATAAAAAATCATCAAGATCTCAATATTTATATAACTAGCTATAGTACGAACGCACCTCGTTTGTAACGTTTGACGTACAATTTCCAACTTGTTATTATTATTAGGAAAAGTAGAATTTTAATGATATATGCGTTATAAAAAAATATATCAACCTTCTAAATACATAAATATTAGAATTATTTTTTTAATGACGTTTAATCTTCTAAATTTAAACATATGAAAACGTTAAAAGTCACTTTTAAAAATTATTTAATTTTTAAATTTTATTTTTCTTTTATTTATTACTAAAAAAAAATCCTTTTCAAAAATATTCTTTCCAAAAAGTATTCGCGCATTATGTATATATAGCGTTTTACAATTTCGAAAAATTCTCGAAAATAGTATTAATTTTGTTGAAAAAAAAAAAAAAAAAAAAAAAAAGTAATTACATTAAAATTAATTCATTAAAAAAAAAAAAAAACATAATAAACACAATGTTACGCCCCACCAGTGGCTGAGAGGTTGTGCTCTCGAAGCTGGTAGACGGGAGGTGCTGGGTTCGATCCCAATCGCGCCCGTCGGCCTAATCGTTCGGAGTTTTCGTGGTTTTCTTCGAACCGTGGATTTATCCATGCGTAAATACGGGTTAGGTTCCCTTAGAAAGACCCCCACGAAGGGCACTCCCCCCGGGCCTATATCCCTAGCGTAGATAATTGGCCGTCAACAATCAACCCAACCCAACACAATGTTACACACTTTTGCAATCCATGTTATTCTAGGTTTTAAAAGGAATTCTAAATGAGATATATTACACGAGTTGAAAGAAAACATACCTTTTCCGATAGATGGCATCATCAAATATTAGTTAAATCTATTTAAAGACTAGAAAAATAAAATATCTTTTAAGTCATACTTATGAATCGTGAATAAAATCGCTGTAAAACGATGGTAAACTTTGTACGTACAATAATTTTTTCCCGACTAAATCATAAAAGAGATTCTTGGCATAAAAAAGCAGCTGCCCACTTGGTATTCTGGTTATGATGCTTAACTTACACCCAGTACCGGGTTCGAATCATGACTGTGGTCGAAGCGATTATTGTAAGAGTTAAGTGCAGCCGTTAAGGCGATTAAAATTGATTCACGTAATTTTAGTAGTATCCATAGCTGGCGCAGATTCGGCATCTTCAAAAAAAAAAAAAAAATTCTAGAAATAACAATAAATAGTTTTTTTTTTTTGTAGAAAAATTTACAGTAGACTCTCTAAATTTACTGAAACATTTCTCTGTTATTTAGCTGAATCTCTTTTTTCTAACCTCTGTAATTTTACATAAAACTTAAGATAACAGATTACCACTAGATTCTCTATAAATTCACAGAAGATTTTTTAACAGTGTACACAGAAAAAAAAGTTAAAGCCTGAGGAGATATGTTAAATATACACTTGCATCCTACGCCCATGTGTTTAACATTAACGAGGGGAAATGTGGAATTCACTGACTAATAGCCTTAAGATCTTATCAGTTTCTAAAGGTCCTTAGATGACAAGGTCAAAATAATTTAATCAAAAATGCATTTTACGTTAAAATGACTGTAGCACACTTTATTTCTTTTCGGCATTTTCCGTTTTTTGGAGGAAAATATGCAAAACAAAGTGGAAATTTCCGTGTTTTAAGGAAGTATAACCTACTAAAAAATGAGTTCAATTTTTGACAGTGTGTAACCAGAGTTGACATTAACCAAAGGTAATTTAGACTAAAGTGTTATTTTATGCCATAAAACTTAGCTGAAATGCAGAAGCAGTTTAGGAGAAAGTTTCTAACAAATCCCCCTTATGCTACTTACAATTCCTAAAACAAGAGATAAATTTCAGACAGATGAAACTCTTCAAAATGTCCACAAGCAGCGTTTGTGAAAACCACCATCATCACCAAATACCGAATGAAATGATTCTCAATGTTTGCGATTCCATTCTTACACGTTATCAACAGTACCTGGTCTGAAATGGACATGAGATTAAATACAGCTTAAATACTTTTTAGGAAACATTCGTTATTGTTATAGTTCCATTTCGAATTTCGAAATGAAATGTGTTAATAAAAATTATGTTATGATCATATAAATAATATAAAGTTTTTTCAGATACCCTTAGTAAAGGAAAATAAACAAATGGTGTGAATAATCGTGGGTCATTTTCTGACGTGAATAAATTTTTAAGAAATAATAAGCATATATTTTGACAACTTTAATTACACTACAATTTGAAATATATAACTTAAAACTAAATTTATAACTAAATTTATAATAATGTTATTTAATTAAATATGATCGTTTACAATTCCTTACGACGCTGCTCACTTCTACAAATTTAACTCACATAGTTAAGTCAAACTTAAATCTAAAACATTTTTATCAGTTATTTTATTAAATTTCTTTAATAATATGGAATAGTTTAAATATATTGAGAAATATTAAGAAATATTTTCAAAATTTGTTAATGGTTTATGATTTTTCATTGTTACTTCTTGGCTATATGAATTAATTATACGTGAAGTATAAAGGATCATGTTAAATGATGTCGTAAAAATTCTAAAAAAGAACCACTGTTTTATAAGAATCTACGAAAGAAAATATTTTATATCCAATACCGACTAAAATTATGAAATTTATTCTAGAAACTTGATAGTGGATGGTAATAAAATGAAAGAATGTATTTTGATCTGTTTCTGCACTCAAACAGATGCTTAAACTATAATACAGGAAAAAATTAAGGAAATAATTAAGTAAAAATATTAACATTTTGAAACGAAAACTGCACAAAGCAGGAGACAGTCTTCATTCAAGATACCCAATTGTCTAAACAAACAATTTGGTATTTAAAAAAAAAAAAAAAAAAAAAAAAAAACCTTTGCGACAGACATCATTTAGGATTTCATAATCTCTCGATTTCATAATAGTCGATTCTTAAAATTTTAAAAATCAAGTGTAACATCAAAACGAAAAATTATGTAATAATTAACTTTCAGTCATATTTATATTTGAAAAAAAAATAGCAGTTATAACAGAAAAATGATTTGATTTTATGAGATAGATACTATTACGTTTCAGAAATAAAACCGAAAATGTAGTAAAAAATCATAATATCAATTTTTATTTGCTATTTTTTACGTTAATTTTGGTTATTAAAGTAAAATAAAAGAAAGTTATAGGTTAACCATGAAAATAGCGCTTTCCAATACAAGATGAATAATCAAAATCAGAGAACATATTAAAAGTGTATGCACAAAAACATATAAAATAAATGTACTGTAATATTTCTTGTCTCGTTGTTTTTAGCCATCTAAACGTGTGGAACGTAATATTCCGTTCACTAAGCTCCAGGTTTCACTGCAATATATGCAATGTTTAATATAATATAATTCTATAGAATTAATGAATTTTCAAAACATTGAAGAATGATTAATACTCTCAAGGATTACATTCATATTTGTAATTAAGTTTTATTTATAATGCTGAAAGAATCATATTTTTTTAGCATATAAAACAAAATTCAGAGAAAACAACATTACAATTTTACCGTTTTTCAAAACGCTCAGAGGGTTAAATCTGTATAAGATGATTAGTTATTCTGAAATCATATTATTTTGATTATAATTCTGAACAAAAGTCCAGAATTTTATTTATTCTTCCCAACAAGCATTTGAAAATTTATGTATTAATACTATTATATACCCAAGGCTTGACAAATACGGTCGCCAGGATGCCTCTGGCTACCAAGTTTTTTAATCTGGCTACCAAGTTTTTTAATCTGGCGACCAAGTTATTTAATATTTCGGGGATATTTCTGTAAAACAACTGGCATAAGAAATGAGCACAAATGGCACAAATTTTTCTTTCCCCCACCCCTACTCGTGCGTGGCAAGCAGTGATCTTCTCTCTTCTCACATACTTTTAATGGAAGAACACAGTTAAAAGGTATTTTCTAACGTCTGCACCGACAACACCATTCTTTTCAGCTATAGACAGCTAGTATATAACATGTGATTAGAATGTGTGTGTGTGTGTGTGGGGGGGGGAGGCTATTTCAATAAAACAGTAAGAAATGTTGTCAGACCAACCGCTGAGCCATCTAAAATTGGATACAATGCTAAAAAATTCTCGAGGTTTTTTTGCAAGTTTCAAATCTGATTTTTGGGTTTATTTAAGTTGTCAACATAATATAAGTGATTATAAGTTTCATTAGAAAATATAGCTTATATTAGCTGTCTAAATTATGTACTATTTTAAACTATGTAACTAATAACTCTAAGCTATGATTGTTATTATTTTTTCTCAATTAATTCTTAAAAAACTCTTGTGTGTTTTTTTTTTTTAATCAATGACGGAGAAGAGGAGGGGGAGGGGTATTTTTTACTGGCTACTAGTATTTTTTTCTGGCTACCTGATTTTATCAGATTTGTAAAGCCCTGTATATACCTATATTATAAAGCATAGACGTATCAGTCCGCCAAGCATGCTACGTTCAAGATTAACGCTGAAAATGAAGCTACTTGCGCTATCGCTTTGATCGCATATATCTTCACTCCTAAATATCACGTGAATTTGATCTAAACTGTATCGAATTGAAAAATGTTGTACTTTGAAAAAAATTTCATTTAAAACATTAACATAATTTACCAATTTATTATTAATATTTTTAAATAATTTTCAAGAAAGTTTTTTTTCAATCTATCACTTCTGACATGATAACACTATTTGTTTTCTACAGTAACATAAAGTAACATTTGCAGTAAAATAAAGGGATATGCAAAAGTAAAAATAAAGTGCATACAGCTGGTACATAAATTGAATAAAATTACAACTAACATTTACAGCCCATACTTGGCGAAAACACTTTTTTCTGATTTCAATAATTCTCTTGGGTTATTTAAAAAAAAAATAAAGCCTGATTATTTTTTAATTCTTTATTATGAGTACGCTAATAATAAATGAATTGAATTTCTTTATCTAAATAAATTTTACAAAAATAAGTGGAATAGCAAAAAATATTATAAAGGTCAAAGAAATTTCATGTTTTCAATAGAAAAACATGACTGAAATGTTAATACTTTTTAAATTCCGAACTGATGTTTCATTTAAAGCTAATCTTACTTTAGTTATTTCGGGAAAAATGCACTGGTTATTTTTATTCGATTTTCGCATATTCTATCAGCAAGGGTATTCAGAAAACATGTATAGAATTTTTAAAGAATTTATAAAAAATACTTTTTATTTTATTCTTAAAGATATTGAAGTTATTATTAATGATATTCGATTTGAGAAAAATAACATTGAAAGAAAGAATTAATATTATTTTTGAGAAATGTGTTATCATAAGGTATGTAGAAAAAGTCTAAATAAACTGTACTTATGTCTAGATTTAAAACAATGATCAAATGTCGAAATGTAAGATTTCAAATGATATATATATATATATATATATATATATATATATATATATATATATATATATATGTGTGTGTGTGTGTGTGTGTGTGTGTGTGTGTGTGTGTGTATACATGTAGGATTTGAATTTAAACATACTTCATTTCCTTTATGTTGTGTGTGATCATCAAATTAACTGACGCTCCAGTATATTTATATTATCCATGATTTCAAAGCACGAGTTATAAAAAGTTTGGATCGCGAGATCAAGATTGTCTTCAAATTGTCTTCAAAATTGGAAAAAGAGCGAATCTTATAATTTTTATCACCGATGAAGCGTCGAAGTGTGGAAGAGTAAATTAAGGAACTGCTAGGCCTAATTGGACTATGCAACAATAGGAATATTGTATGTTTTGGGTGAGACGTGTAACATATTGTGAAGAAATAACCAACGAAGAGTTGTGGAATTGTTTTTCTGGAATAGTATTAAACTTCACTTTTTTGTTATTTCGAAGTCTAGTTGTTCGATTAATTCAGTAAATTAACTTTTTACATATCACCTTACTACATACATATTGATAAATACAATTGTTTGCGATATTGAAAACTCGGTAACAACAATTAACAAAATCCACAACAAACTGAAATATGAAAAATCAAAACCGTGAATAAATACCAACTTTCTAAACGACATTCACTCCAGACTGAAATATATTTGTGAAATCTGTAGTAATTGGGGAGCATTGATTCTGCTACAGTTCCACAAATATTTCCTTGGTTTACTTTTTCTGGTTTGATTTTCTTTTCATATATTCAGGGCTCCCAAATGGTCCGCTTTTTGAATACCAGTATTTTCTCAGAAAAAATTTATTTTTAGATTTTTCTTGCAAATTTCGCAGAAACCACTTTCGGAAGCAAATGTTTGCGGAAATGTTGTAGAAACCTACCATGAAATTTTCTTTAAAAAATATTGGTATTCAGTTGGCGGACCATTTGGGAGCCCTGTATATTATATTTCTTCTTCTTCTTTTTAATTTTTTCTGGTTATTATTCAAACAGGTATGTGTTCATATTTCACTTTGATTTTTATTCCCCCATTTGTGTATGATGTTTCTGTGATGTCTCTTTACGTTTTATATGTATATTTCAGTTACATGCTGTGTAAACTTTCATATATACCACCACTGTCGTTGAATTTGCATTTATTAATTAAAAAATACAGCTAAATATTTTTAATTTTAACTCTTAGCTAATGAAGTCCGTCATATTCCCGACAAACAATTGTTATTTTCCAAATGTGTTGTTTCCAATTATTATTTTTTTAACACCAACTTTTTTTTGCATTATTTAATTGCTGAAATTTTGAGATTAGATAAATCGAAATTTGCTGTGCAAAAATGTTGATGTCCAGATTCAAGGCCCCCATACTTGTCTAGTGGTTAGGGCACAGGCAGAATTTGCAGGGTTCGAATCCGCCACAGACATGTAAGATATTAAGCAACTCTTTTGGTTGGGTGATTTCTACATAACTGCGATTTCAGGACATGTCAATTGTTGACAGGTACTTTAGTAAGCTGGAACAAAAGTACATGCGTCAAAGAATACTCGTTTCTTTTTTTTTAATATCCAAAGTACGTTTTATTAAGCGGTTGACTTGAATATGTGGTTTCGAAATACAGGCATATGACTGAAGAGGAGGATAACAAATTCAGATCTTAATTATAAAAGTACAGAGGAGAGACTAAATACTTTAGTTCTTCAAACACAATTACAATTTTTATTTTTGTGAATTTGGCGTGAAACATGCAAAGAAACAAAGTATTTGGTGAATGAAATGAGTTATATGAAAAACTGGTTTGTGGGAAGAGGGGGTTGTGCGATTTTTGTGGTTCTAGGGAGCAGTCAAAATGCATGAGAACGGAATCGGATTTTTGCATGCACAATTGAATTGGAGTGCATTTTAAAGAAAGTACGTTAGAATATAGGCGTAATACATGTTAAATTTAGCTTTGGTTACATATAAGATAAATTTCGTTAGCAAAAAGGCAACTTGGATTTAAGTATTGAGGGAGAGTACACTTTTTCTTTTTTTGTATGAATGCCGGCTGGCGCAGTGAAAGGAATATAAATTCAAACATCGGTGTATGGGTGTGATTTACATAAATTTCTTTTTATTTTGACTGACATGTTAAAATAAATTCATAGGAAATATTAAGTGCCACCGCACTGAATAAAATGGATATTAAAATTTAATAGGCTAAAAATGATAAACTTAGAACAAAGTTAATTTCTAACGGTTGAAAATATATGGGGAAAATCAAATAAATTAAATAAATTTTGAAATTAGGGGGGGGGGGAGAATAATTAATTTGAAATAACATGGGTATATGTATCGAGAAATAATTACAGTATGGTTGTTTTTAGCGGGACAGATACCACTTTAAAAGGCAGTTTCGGTCTGTTTAACTCTTGTCTGCAAAAGATAAGGGTAGTTTCCGCAATTAACCAATCAACTAACCACATTCAAGGACTTTGCACACTCTATACGCGAAAAATCCTTGAATTTGACACAAGTGTTTTTCTACAAAAAAAAATCCGCCTTATCTAATATAAAAATTTATGCAATTAAATAATCATAAAAAAGTGGTGTCAAAAAAGTAAAAGAAGTGTAATTGTCGCACGGGGTCTTACGTTCGTTAAAGGTTAAGTTATAAAAAGGAAAGTGTATATGTTTTCTAAATTTTTAGGTGCGTTCTCAATTATATAAATACGTAGCACCTGTAGTCGTTGTCCGTCTGTCCGCTTACAACATCGTAAAAACTACCCGACCGAATGGTTTAAAATTTAATATATATAATCCATGAAGAATTTTGTCCAGTCATTTAAAATTTTATGAAAATCCAATCAAGACTTAAAAAGATATTAATAAAAATATTTATTAAGTAAATTGATTTTATTTAAATCGGTACTTTCTTATTATAGCAGCTTCCGAGGAGTAATCGTCAAGCGACCAAGATGTATCGCCAAGTTGTCTGACATGTATGGCGTTATAGTAATATATGACGTATATGACATTTTATAACCTCTGTGACCAAGTTATAGACACATTATTCATTATAATAAATCCTATCATACGTAATTAATTCAATGATATCCCATGATAGGTAATGATTTTAGGTTGCCATGGTGATTACGTCCTATTTAAGATGGGGTCATATTATTTCCGTATTACTGAGTTTAAAAACCGAATTTGTATACTAAAATTGTTTAATTATAGCAATCTTATAATCTACCGACAGTTTTTTGGATAGATGTTTCCAGTTAAATAGATATTAAATGGGAAAATAATCTAAATATGGATTTCAAGCTCTGAAATTTTCAAAGCTAGGCTTAAGTTTCTCATTGTAATTTTCAGTAAATGTCAACAAAAGATAAAATGTTGCTAACTTAAAATGTACTTATTTTGTTACGGAAATTAATCATATCATAATAGCACACGATGTAATTCATTTCACTGAAACTAGTTATAGTACGAACACACCTCATTTGTCACGTTTGACGTACAATTTCCAACTTTTTTTTTTCTCAACTGATGCTTCCTTTAATAACAATCAAATAAAAAGACTTTAAGTATTTAGGATTTTTCTACGTATTTTTTTTTTTAGCATCAATATAAAATCGCATTATACCTATAGAATTTTAAAAGAGTAGATTGAGTTTGCTTTCTAGATTCATAAGAATGTCTTTACTTTAGAAGAGTAACAATAATGAGCAACTCAAAATTTAAATTATTTGAAGATGAATCTGTGTAGTCGTTAGTTAAAGTGAAAATCGATAAAATTGATTTATGTAATAAATAAAACTTCAGTTAGCGGCAACTATGAAAACGCAAGGTTTTCTAACTCTGAACATTTAAATTTTATATTTCGTTGAATGTAGTACGGTATGCATGTATCTTTTTTCATATATTGAACTAGGATTCTCGAAATGTTATGGAATAATGACATTTCATGCTTTGTTTATCTTTAATTTCAGACCTGCAAAGTCTCCGGCTTTCTGGATACCAGTATTTTAGTACAGAAAATGTTGTTTTATTTAATTTTAGTATTCTGTGATTTGAAGGAACAACATTTTTCTCTAAAACAATACTGGTGTGCAAAAAGTCTGAGACTTGACAACTCTGTAATTTAAAATGTAACTAAATTTCAATTTCAGACATTTTAAATATAAAAGTACAAATAATGCATATTAAAAACAATAATTAGATGTTTCTGACGAAAATTCATTCCTCATCGGTACTATACAACATAAAATCCAGAAAGATGACATTAACAACTTACAAACTGAAAACATGCATCGGAACAGTTATGTATAAAGTTATAAATACAAAAGGCAAATAATTCAGATAAGGTTTGGTCTGCTTCATTAATTCGATTATTGGCTAGATTCTTATACCACGACTCAAGAAATATCGGGCTTTTATTGATATTACAATTATAGCTTAGTTGGATATTTCTTGAGACATGTTATACGAATCTTTCCAATAATCCAATTAATTCTTCTATTAATATAGACTTATTTTTACTACACAGTATTCCGTAAAGCGTTCGGAAAGTCGAATACAGTCAATTAAATTTTTCAATTTAAGACAAACAAACAAACAAAAACAATATACAACCCTGGTAGACAAAATATTCTTTAATGAATTTTTCTAGTGTATTACATATGCATTGAATAGGATTCAGGTCGCAGATCCACATCACCCAGTGATTTCCGAAGAATTCTAGCCAAAAATTAAAGTGCGCTGTTTGATATTTTCAAACAGAAAATTTACACAATATTTAAAAAAAAAATCTTTTACAAAGTTGCATTCTTCTTGTGATGGACAAACAATGCTTAAGTGAATTGTATGCCTTTCTTTAGCAAAAATATGTCTTCGTAGATTTTGCTGGTTAAATACTTGTAAAGATAAAGTTAATATTTTAGCTGCCTTAAATATAAATACGTAAATTATTTTCCTGTTTAAAATCAAATGGTTCTTTAATAAAATACAGAACTATTTTAAGGTAAATATCAGATAAACTTATCATTTTGAATAAAATGCGACCTTTTTAACAGAAAATATAACGCATCTTTGTAAGATTTGAATCTTAAATTAGAAATTCAGTTAATAAATAATTCATCTGCGTGATCATATAATAAGATAAGTAATCAATACTGAGTTACAGTCGACAACATGAAAGCCTTTTACAACAAAGCCTTCATCTCATTCATAAAATATGAGCACGAAACTAGTGTAAAAGAATGTAACTTGCATGCAAAGATTAGAAAATCTTCTTACTCGATGGCATTTATTGTTATTTACTTTTGAGAAAAATAATTATGTTCACAGAAATTTAATAAGTCGCTGAAGCATGAAATTTAAACTTAGTTATCTTATCAAAACTGGATTTTAACTTCTTAACACCCGTCCCAATTTAGACATTGTATAGAAAAATGATATTAAAAAGAATTTAATAGTTAGCTTCTTATAGATATTCCTGTATTAAGATTTTTTTTAAAATCAAAAAAATTACTGTTAAATGTTTATTTAAAATGTCTATATTTGGTAATGTAAAATGCCATTCAGGGTAAATATTAATGCACAAAATTTAGGTTTTAGTTTGAAAATGTAAATATAAAACTGGTTAAAAAATTGTTTGCGCTGGATGTAATTGTCAATATATTGTCATAATACATTGTCCGTACATTGAAAATATACCGGGTTTTCCATTACTGCACCAGTATTGGTACGAAAATTTTTGCGATTTCTTCCAATATAAAGACAATAGGTCTACAATTGTGACGTATTTTTTAAATGTTTTAAATATAAAGTCAATATTTAACAAATATTGATTGTTTTTCTGAAGAACTCATGATAAATACATTTTTAGTTAGTTATTCATAGCATATCTATCTATCTATCTATCTATATATATATATATATCCATCTATTTAAAGCTAACCCGTTTTTTCGTTTTCCATGCAAAAATGGGTTTTATACGCGTGCGCGAGCATTCAGCCAATCAGCTAGAGGCTTTTACTGTCCAGAGAAAATTTGGATTTTTAGGCTTTTTCCTCTCTCTAGAAGCGTATTTGGATTACGATTCCATGTGGTTGTTGAAACTTTATGGATTTCTTTTATTAAGGTATTTTTTCATTTTACCGTATTTATTTTCTTTTTATGTCGTATGTATTTTACTACTTTGAATTTTTTATAACTAACCCTTTTTTGAGAGAGAGAGAGAGATTTAGTGGCACGAAATTCCGCAAATCGTTTCCGATGTAAACAAACTATTAAGATGCAAGTGTAAAATTTCAGTTTTTTAAACTTTTCATGTCCTTCTGTACACATTTTAATATGTAATTCCGTGTGATATGATTAAATTCAGGTTTTCTCAGCGACGATCACAGTATTTTTACCAAATAATTTTTGTATTAATCAAGATTTTTTGGTTATTAAGCATAGCTAAACACGAAAGAAAACTTTATTATTTTAAGATTTTGATGTGAATTATTTGCGTACATTTATAAGGCAAGTTTCACTGAATAATTCAAGAAAAAAATCTCATCATTATACATATTTAGTTATGCATTATTAATTATTTACTTGGCCTTTACTTTTAATATTTCAAACTTACAGCTGAATGTAACTATTAAAACATTTGAAATACTGTATTCGTAAAATGAAATTTCAGCTTAAACACTCGACAATTACTTTTACTTATGCATTATTAATTATTTACTTGGCCTTTACTTTTAATATTTCAAACTTACAGCTGAATGTAACTACTAAAACATTTGAAATACTGTATTCGTAAAATGAAATTTAAGCTTAAACACTCGACAATTACTTGTAGGTTAAATTGATGTTTTCTCAGTGACGATCACAGTATTTTTACCAAATAATTAAAAGTACTACATGCATGCATCTATCTATCTATCTATCTATATATATATATATATCCTTAAATCTGCATAGCTTAAAACCGGAGTTTATGCAGATTTTAGAATTTTGCAGGTTTCTGGTCACTGTTTTGTTTACATATTTTAAACAAAATTTCAATTTAATAATGCACTGAAAATTATAATGAATGCTTACAATTAAACACAAATAAATTGTCTTACAAAAGCTCTCTAACCACATTGTTAACAAAACAAAAAATTTCACGAAAAACACATTATTTCCCCGATATTTTCCCACAACTAATCAATAAATTTCATATTTTATTGTTATTTTAAACCATGAACTTTAGTACTTTTCTGTTATACGGACGCTATGCCAAAATGTATGTATGTATGTATGTTTGGCGACAATGGTGTCCGTATAACGAAAAAGTGCCTGAATTATTATTTTTTATATATATATATATAATATAAACATAATTGGCGACACAGCAAGTTTTCTGGATTTCTCCCTGGCTCTCTAACCACATTGTTAACAAAACAAAAAATTCACGAAAAGCACATTATTTCCCCGATATTTTCCCACAACTAATCAATAAATCTCATGATATTTTATTGTGATTTTAAACCATGAACTTTAGTACTTTTCTGTTATATGGACACTATGCCAAAATGTATGTATGTTTGGCGACAATGGTGTCCGTATAACGGAAAAGTGCCTGAATTATTATTTATATATATATATATATATATAATATAATTATAATTAGCGACACAGCAAGTTTTCTGGATTTCTCCCTGTATGTGAAAGTCGAAGATGAATTTCATTCATTGAATGACCTTTTTAAAAGTTTCAAGTTTGGATTGAGTGCACATGAACATAGAAACCGATATCTATTTCTATGTTCATGATTGAGTTATTTGGATATATTTTCGTATAGCACAGAAAATCATTTCTCCCGCTTTCGTAATAGAGATAAATTCTGGTGTATTTTTTTTTTCTTTTTTTTATATCATAAGTACTTTTCTACTTTAAATTTTTTTAACCTAATAGTAATTGTCGCGTTTCTAAGCTGAAATTTTATTTTTCGAATGCAGTATTTCAAATGTTTTAATAATTACATTCAGCTGTAAGTTTGAAATATTTAAAATTTTAAAAGTAAAGGTCAAGTAAATAATTAATAATGCATAACTAAATATGTATAATGATCAGAATTTTGCACTTACAACTTAATTGTAAATTTCATTGTTTACATTGGAAACGATTTGTGGATTTTAAGAATTTGCAGAACTTCGTGTCACCAAATTATTAAATCTCTCTCTCTCACTCTCCCAAAAAAAGGGTTAGTTTAAAAAAATTCAAAGTAGCAAAATACATACAACACAAAAAGAAAATAAATACGGTAAAATGAAAAAAAAATACTTTAATAATAGAAATCCATAAACTTTCAACAACGACATCTAACGAACGTATCTCATCTTTTGTTTCTGATGTTTGTGATAAGGAACGCTCCTTTGCCCCCCCTCCGCTCATTGGCTGAATTGTAAAGGGCAAAATTGGGGGACAAAATGACTACAGCATTTCTGAGTAAAGAAAAAATCGGAAATTCACAGAAAATTTTCTGAAAGGTTTCAGCACAGAAGAGAGGGTAAATGCCCTCTCGGCAATAATTATTTTTGTACAAGTTGGGTTAACTCTCATTACGGTTCGAGTCGATTTCAGACTGAGTGTAGATTTCTGCAAGTTGGATTTGGATTAACCCGATTTTTCAAAAGTTAGTTCAGTATATTATTTCAGATTAAAACTATACCTATAATAATATGTTTGTGTGTATTGAGGTTTGTTTAGATGTTTGTGTGTGTGCTGTTTTTAATAAAGAGAGTTTCATTTTTCACACGAACCTTTCAAAAATTCACATTCTTTGCGCAATCCTTTAACAAAATTCGCATTTTTTTCGTGATCCTTTAACCCTCTGAGCGTCTTGAGGGCTTTCCTGCATTAACATAAAAATATTTGTAAAACTTAAAATAATTTAAATTTTCTTTCCTCGTTTGTTTCTAAAATTATATTAACTAAATTCGCATTTTTTTCGTGATCCTTTAACAAAATTCGCATTTTTTTCTGTATCTTTTTATGTCGAGATTCACATTTTTTTTTTCAGCTATCCTTGACGTAATTCGTGTTTTTTTCAGTGATAATTTGACGATATTTGTGTTTTTTCTGCAATTTGTTTCGCGAAATTTGCGTTATTTTCTGCGATTCTTTTACGAAACTTGCGTTTTTCTGTGATCCTTAGACGAAATTTTCATTTTTCGCAATCCTTTGATAATAATCGCATTTTCTCTACTGCCTTTTGATGAGATTCATGATTTTTCAGCAATCCTTCGATGAAATTCGTCTTTTTTCAGTGATCTTTGAAGAAATTCGCATTTTTCTCGCGATACTTTAACGAAATTTTCGTTTTCCAGCGATTTTTTGATAAAATACATTTTATTCCGCAATTTTTAGACGAAATTTGGCAAAAAAGCGCGTTTTTTTGGTGAAATTTCCTGTTTTGCGATTCTTTGACAAAATTTGCTCATCTTTTGTGAGCCTTTTGCATAAATCATGTTTTTCTGTGGCCTTTTAACAAAATTTACGTTTTACATGATCCTTTGATGAAATTAGTGTTTTTCCCGTGATCATTTGACGAAATCTAGGATTTTTTTCCCGCAAAGATTGATTATATGTTTTTAGTCTGCAGGTGCCCTAAAAAGTTTGTGACGCCCGTCGCTGCATTGCACACATTCTGCCACGGTGTATCAAACAAACAAAATTCATCCTAAAGAATTATTGTTTCGTTTCTGGAAATGAACAACCGTCAACTCATTGGTTGAATTATAAAGGGTGAAATGTGTAGGCACTGAGTATCATCTATACTATTAATGTCGGTAAAAGTTTGTCTGTGTGTGTGTTGGTGTGTCTGGCGTCTGTAAGCGCAAAACTCTGCATGCAGACGACGGACCTAAGCACTTTTGGTATAAAAAAATTCGGAAGGGGAGTTTTTAAAATTCACAACATTTTGCGGGGTGAGAGGAGGGGTGTGAACGAATTTTAAAAATGAGTCCGCATCAAAAATTATGGCGGCGGGGGGAAGTATGTTTTGCCCACACGGGGCGGAGACTTTTCTAAATTTTGCTGACACCACTCATATGATATATCATTCGAAAGGCCTGCGTTAGTCAAGTTCAACTCATTGGCTGAATTGTAAAGTGCTTAATGTGTCATACATTAGCGGAAAGAAAGTGCGCAATTTGTTCGTTCATGGAAAATATCGTGAAATTCGTTAATCGATAGTCGATAAATTGCGAAATTCGTCAATCAATAGCGGAAAAATCGCAAAATTCATTAATCGATAGTTGAAAAATCACAAAATTCATCAACTGGTTTCGTGAGTAAAGTTTTCGAATATCGTCGAATGGCTTCGAGAAAAAAAATCACATCCGTCAATTTCAGGGAAAAAATCGTGAAATTCGCCAAATGGTTTCGAAATTTGTCGAGCGACATCAGAGAAAAGAAAACCTTTTCCATTCAATTATCGCAATTGGTGAGTGTGACTATTATGTTTGACCAGTGGTGGCAATAAAGTCCATTGCCAAATTTTCAGTATTACTCGCTGTTTGGCAAGTGTTAATTTTGTCCTATACTTCAAAACTCTTTTGATCATCACATCAGTGTGCAGGACAATTTTTTACGGAAGACCATTTGATGACTTTCGTGATTTGTCCGTTATCGATTGACCAATTTTACTGCTATCGATTGTTGAATTTTATAATTTATCAACTATTGATTAGCGAATTTCATGATTTTTTCCATGAACGTTTGACGAATTGTGCAAAAAAATTAAGAATATTGTTAAATTGTCTTGGGTAAAAAAAAAAAAAATTAATATTGTCAAATGCCTTCGAGAAAAAAGTTGCAAGTTGAAACGCCTGTGACCTCTTTTTCATGTTATGCATCTCTGGGGTCCATCCCCCACTCCCCTCCCCAAGTGGGACTCTTTTCTAAATTTTACACACACCTCTTATGTGATATATCGCTGGAAAAGTCCTTGACCGCTTATTCATGTTATGCATCTCCGGGGTCCATCCCGCCACTTTCCCTCCCCCTAAGGGAGGCACTTTTCTAAATTTTGTTGACACCCCTCATGTCATATATTGTTGGAAAGGTCTGTGACTGCTTAATCATATTATGCATCTCAGATGTCCATCTCCCCACTTTGCCCCCTCAAAGAGTACTTTCTAAATTTTGCACACAACCATCATGTTATATATCATTGGAAAGATCTGTGACCACTTAATCATATTATGCATCTCCGATGTTCTTCTCCCCACTTTGCTTCCCCCCTTCCCAAGGGATACTTTCTAAATTTTGTTGACACCCCTCATGTCATATATTGTTAGAAAGGTCCGTGACTGCTTAATCATATTATGCATCTACGATGTCCATCTCCCCACTTTGCCCCCCCCCCTCCCCCCAAGGGGTACTTTCTAAATTTTGCACACAACCCTCATGTTATATATCATTGGAAAGGTCTGTGACCACTTAATCATATTATGCATCTCCGATGTCCATCTCCCCACTTTGTCCCCCCCCAAGGGATACTTTCTAAATTTTGTTGACACCCCTCATGTCATATATTGTTGGAAAGGTCCGTGACTGTTTAATCATATTATGCATCTCCGGTGACCATCTCCCCACTTTGCATCCCCGCAAGGGGTACTTTCTAAATTTTGCACACAACCTCATGTTATATATCATTGGAAAGGTCTGTGACCATTTAATCATATTATGCATCTCCCATGTCCATCCCCCCTCTTTTCCCCCCAAGGGGCACTTTTCTAAATTTTGCACACACCCCTCATGTGACATATCGATGGAAAGGTCTGTGACCGCTTAATCATATTACGCTCCCCACTATGAAATTTGTCAAGTTCAGGCAACTATAAATTTTATTTTTATGGTACTATCTATCAAGTTGTTTGCCGTCAAATTATGATGGGTTCCATCTAGTATATATATCTATATATATATATATATATAGCACATTATGTATTAAATGTATTCGGCAGACCCAGAATTCCGCACCATAATTAAACTAGGAATAAATAACAAACATAAAAAATAAACAGATATAATCTGAACAAGAAAAAACCAAGAAAAACAACCAAAAAGCTGTGGCCTCATCAGCAGTGGGCACATTAAAAATCACAGCGATGTTTCCGACTAATTACAAGCACAACAAACTATAATACAATAAACTATAATATTTAATCTGTGTGATCAATTGCAGCTATAGCGCTTATCGCACGGATTTATTTTTATTTTTATTTTTATTTTTATTTCTGTTTATTTTTAATCTTTATTGAGCATATATATATATTACGTATTGTCAATTAGAACGAATAACAGTACATGAATATAATACCAAAACATCTTTAATAATAAAAGAAAATTCGAAACGAAAGATTCGCCTTTGCTTATCCACAATAGGTGAAACATTTTTATGAAAAATGATTTATTTATTTCGAGTATGTTTGAATTGTTGTTATTTATGTGTTAGTCAAATTACATTAAATAATTTATTTTTCTGAAGAGGACCTTGCTTTAAATTTTGCAAATTATGTATGAAACATAAGTATGCGGGTGGAGGGAAGGGGCGAATACACTACTGTTGTTATTGCTTCAGAATATTAGAATTCCGGTACTTTTTTTAGACATATTAAGACCTGATAAAACTCATTATTTAACGAAAGTAATTTTATAAAATATATATGACATCTTGCGAGCCACTCAACTGGTTGGATTTTCACGTAAAATATAAAAGTCATGCGTATTTTTATGAAGATTCGTTCATAAAACGTTGAAAGTATAATAAATGTTTTATCAGCAGATCGATTCATTGATACAATTTTTTTCATAATACATATTTTACAATTAATTTTCACTTATATTCACATGTTCCCTGCCGTAACATTGTGCTGAATTTGGTGAATGAAGAAAAATGTTGTGATGCAACACAAAAGTTGAGTTAGTAGAACGAGTTAAGTCTGGAGCACATGTGCAGGGGAATGTGGTTTTTATTTTTCCGCCATTGCATTCAAATTACCCTTATATAAGGGAATTATTACAAATTCTGCTGTAAAATAGCTCGTAATTAGTAAAATAGTTGTGATAAATATAATAACCGTACGACCAAAAGTAATTTATTATCACAATCTATAATTTATTGTCACAATCTGTGCGTGTGCTCCCGGGTTAATAACAAAAGTGAAAAAAAAAACAATGTACATGTAGTTTCATAAATATATTAATTACTATGAATATCTTAGGTTAATTGAGGAATCAGGCTATTTTCACTTGTTACACATATTTTTTGGTCAATTGAATTGTTTTATTTAAATAATACAATTTTCAACTGACTGAATTCAGAGATATTCTGCCTTTTCATATACAACACTTTTTAAGGACCTTAGTTTTAAAAAAAAAATCATAAATACTGAAAAGTATGCTTATCATTCAAACGGAATATTCTACGAAACGACGAATTAAAATCTTTGAGAAGTTATCATGAATCATACTTATGATATGTGTTATATGCCACTTGATAACTTATGGTTGAATAAAAAAATACTTTAAAGTATTTCACATGTACAGAGGCATCTACATTTAATATACTGTTAAAATTGATAAGATTGATTCACTGTTATATAAAAAAGTACATAAATATATTGCAAAACTATGAATTCTTTCCTGAAAAAGAAAAATTTTGAGTGATATTCTGACGTTTCAATTTCTGCATATTTCAATGATCTTGGTAAAAAGTACATTTATCATTACTGAAAAGTTTGTTAATCGTACAAGCTAAGCATACCGCAAAATTCGAACTTCACGAGAAGTTATTGTGTTTCATAATAATGATATATCTTTTTTACGCTTTATAATTTTTTACAAAACGTTTACCTACTTAAAACGACTTTTTTAAAAAAAAGTAATTTATTATACAAAGATTTATTCTTATGTAATGTGATTTAGAGATATGATCCTCTTTCGATTATATAAAAATATTAAAAAATATAGCAGGCATACCAATTGACTCGTTTCCTGGATAAAAAATAGACACATAAACATTTTCTGTAAAAAGAAAATACTTCTTAATGAAATTCGTGTAACTGGATGCAGATTCTTTTAAATAGAAATTCCGAAAATCATACGTTAATAAAAAATATCGTAAAAACCCATTTCAGTATTTAATTTATGAAATGTTTTCGTATTAAAATAAAATAATGTTTAAAAATTAATAAATAAATATTCCCATAGAACTTCTTAACATGCATTTCGATTCAATTCCTTAACTGAAAATGAAATTTTTACTGTTACTGATTTCAGATATAAAATGTGATTTAAAATTATGTGTATTGCAACTGCTTCTTAAAAAGCACACCTACCAATATTGGAAAGTCTATGAATCATTCAACCGAAACATACTGAAACAAGAACGAAAAATCATGCGTCAAGCATAGATTATGTAACACTTTCCAACGCTTCCAAAATAATTTTACAAATCATTACCGCGTTTAATAAGCTGAAAGATAACATCGAAGTAAACAATTTGGAAAACGCATAACATATTTAAAAACGTAATTTCAGGAATTTCCAATATTTATTTCCAACATATACAATATTAGGAAAAATATCCGAATACTTTTATTCAGCCCTGTATATGATCTATAGATTTGTATATAGACTACATAGGATGCTAAATTTTAGTTGAGTTAAGAAACGCGTAGCACAGTTTAAAATTCTCGTTCTGAAGTTTCTGTCAATAAACGGAAATGTGTTTGCGAACTTTTGCACTTCCCTGTATATTATCTACAGAATTTATACACACCACGTAATAAACAAAAAGTGAGTTAAATTTAAAATCGTGTTCAGTAACTTAAAACGCATTTCCAGGAATTATTGTTAACAGACAGTAGAGAATTCTTTCGTGTGTCCCTGTAAATGAACGATGACTCCTATACGCACAATATTCTGTAGTAAGCCTCTTATAGTGCACCTTAGTGATATATATAAATTTCAATGCGTTTAAAATAGTGAAACATTATTTAATTAAACCGCAAACGATTTTTCTCCATAGACGTATTGTAACGGAATTCTTTTGACTGCCCCTGTAAAGTAACTATAATTGCTATGCACACCATATTCCATATTAAGCTTCTTGTAATGCATCTTAGTGACATATATCAATTACAATGTATTTGAAAGTGTGTAACATTATTAAATTAAACCGCAAATGATTTTTCCGCATAGGCCGTAATGTAACGGAATTCTTTTGAGTGTCTATGTAAAAAAACTATAAGTGTTACACACTTCAGTTGAAATAGAGAACATGCTATAGATAACGACAATAACATATAAAAATTTCAGGGCAATCCGAGCATAATTACGTGAGTTAGAGCACGGCCAGACGGCCAGACGGCCAAACGGCCAGACAAACCGAAGTCATAAACACTTTTCAACTAGGTTGGAAAGTGTTAAAAAGATGACCCGCAACCAGTCCGAATAAATGTACATTCGTGAGGGGGGGTGGGGCGTATCAACACCTACCCACTTTCTTCTTAAGCATTTTTTTCTTTAGGGATCAAACTTGTTTTGTTTTGTTTTTACATATTTACATTTTTTTAACGGAATTCTTTTGAGTGTCCCTGTAAAAAAACTATAAGTGCTACACACATCAGTTGAAATAGGGAACATGCTATATATAACGATAATAACATATAAAAATTGCAGAGCAACACGAGCATATTTACGGGAGTTAGATGACGGACAGACGGCAGACGGCTAGACGGCAGACGGCTGACGGCCAGACAAACCGAAGTCATAAACACTTTTCAACTAGGTTGGAAAGTGTTAAAAACGTCAACTATGCTTTTTCCGCTTTATAATTTTTCTGAAAATGTGTGACACTGAAAAACAGCTAGTAGGTGTTTGAATACTTTTTCATACAAAGATTTCTCCTTACAATTTAACGATAAATTCAATTTAGAGAAAAGCTGGATTCAACATTAGATAAAATGATCTTTCCGGTAGAAAATAATCAGACCTGGTAGCATTTCAAGAGAAAAATCATGGTTACAAATTTCTAAAAAATATGTACATGCTAGATAAAAAAGTGATAATCCCTTACCATTTCTCTGAAAACAATCGTAAAACAGATATAGATACAAACCGATTGGGAATGCTACACTGGTAAAAAATGACGAATGTTTCTGAATCTACGAAAATATAATATAATGACGAATAAATGTATAATATAAACTCATCCATGTTAACCATGAGTCTGAACAGTGTTTCTTTATCTTTAGAAACCTCAGACATCAATGGTATTTCGAGATTTAAAGAATCAGTTAGAAAAACAAATTTTTTGTAACTGTCCGCAATTTTCCGAAACGTTTACGAGTAGCTTTTAAAGTGTAATTATCAGCTTTCTAAGCCCGGAATATAGTTTTTTCCGATGCTATCCATTCTCAAGTAAACATTTTCATGTTCAACAAATATATTTAACAGACAATCATGCAAAATTAACAGCGTTAACATTAACATTATAATTAAGATTATTTATTTACTCTTTCATGTATAAATTAACGTATGCAGCTGAAAACGTTTACTTCAGAATGGATGACATTCGATAAATAGGTATTCCAGGCTAAGGAAACTCATTAATACACTATAAAAACTGTTCGGAAACGTTTCGGAAAAATACGGGCAGCTATAGAAATTTTGTTCTTATAAATAATTTTGAAATTTTGAAAGTGTATTGCTTTCTGGGGATTCAAAAGACAATGGAATACGCTTTTCGGAATGTCGGATAACTCAGAAGATTATATTATATTTTCGTTCGTGGTTATACTATATTTTCATAAAATAAGAAACATCGATCATTTTTTACAGTATATAAATACACGGGGGCTTTGAGGATGATCGGAAAGTAAAATTTATCTAAATCTCGAAAACTAATGACTAGAATTTTCAGCAAACATAGACACCAATGTTTCTAACGATTGTTTAGAATTTTCAGCAAACATAGACACCAATGTTTCCAACGATTGTTTATTATGTAAAAAATAATGTAGGTTATAATTACTTTTTATTATCAATTAATTAGTAATTTTTATAATTTAAAAAATATGCTTTTGAATCGAAAAAAAAGACTGGAATATGTGAGGGAATTTTCATTGTAACTCATTTTAACAAAATTGCTTGGGTGATCTTTTGGTTAGAAATAAATAAAAGTTTTTCTTATGGATTTAACAATAGCATCCTCCAACTTTGAATAATTTTTTTAATATTCTTTCAAATTCTTCCCTTCGAGAATTTTATCATCGTTACTTAAAGAAAAAATAAATGCCCAACCTAATCGCAGAAATTTTGTGATTAAATAAGAAAATATTTATTATTCAAACGTTCTGGTAGAAATAATAAGGAATTCCGAGAATCCTGTTTATCTCATATACTCTCATCTACGAAAGGGTTAGGGAATCATATATAAATTATTCCTTTTTCTGAATTGCCATGATTCATAGATCTTAAATATAGTGTCAAATGGTGGGTGCTACCATTTGAGAATTTCAAATTTGTGCAAAAATTTAATATGTAGACAACCTTCAAAGCATAATTTATGTATAAAATAATTGGTAGACATTATATTCAATTGATCAGCTTTTATAGTTTTTTATACGAGTATTTCCAGTGCAATTGGTAAGGGGTGATATCTTTTTATTTTCGGAATACATATTGTAAAAAAAGAATTGTAATCATGATTTGTGTGGGTGGGTGAACACGATAATCCGCAAACGGTACTTCCAATTGTGCTTCCATTTGGCGAATTTGCATGAACTATACAGAATTTCGTACACATCGGCTGGCGGATTATGCATTTAGTCCATTTGTAAACCTTTTTTAAACCAATTCCATAGGGAAAATCACTAAGAAAATGTGACAGAGTATAAGAAATAAACGTTCTGTTGATGTAGCAAAGCATTAGTGGGTCAGAGGTAACGTCTCCTGTTTCAAAACGGGCGGTCCTCCTTTCGATTCCAGCCAATTGTGTCAAAAATTATATATATACATTACTTTCTCCCCATGTACATAATGTTCGGATATCGAATTGATCACTTGAGATTTTTATTTTTCAGGCCTGTACACTCCAGAGAAAATTTTGCAATCGCACGCAGCTTCATTCATGCTAATTTAAATTTTATACGCAAATTTAAAATTCAGTAAGAATTCATTTAGATATTTATTTATAATTAGATATTCGTGATCAATCAAGATCGTACTTAAAAATGAATTTAAATAGCCCTAGAACATTTCGAAATCGTTTTCGAAACAATCGTTTGAAACTCTTTTGTTGAAAAATTGAATTTTTACAGTTACAAATTTCAGATATATTTGTATTTTATCATTATGCATACTCTTATGATCTTGTCAAGAAAAACGTCCAGAAAGTATGTTAAACATTTAACCGAAGCATTCTGCGAAAAAATACTATGGAAAGGTACTTTTGCTTAATCGTTATTCAATGCGCTTCTTTACCTATTGCTTAAAAAAATTACGTTAGCAAAGTATTAATTTATTATGCAAAGATTTCTTTTAAAATATGTCGTTAAAGTGATACATTTGAGAGAGAAATCCATATATCATTAGGAAGATGATAGAATTGAAAACGATATAAAAAATATGAGTTCGTTTATTTTTCGTACAAAAATAATTTTTTAATATGTTTATGGAGAATACTGTAAAATATCACCTCAGAATTTAATTTAATAAAATATGTTTTCGTTTTCAAGTAAGATCTATTACTAAAAAATAATTTACAGTTCAATTCCCATAGAACGTTTTAACTTATTAAAAAAAGAAAAATCGTGCCTCATTTCTTCATTTAAAATTATTTTTCTTCCAGTTACTTATTTCACAAATATTCTGTCGTTTCCGATTATTGATATTTTAGTGACCATGGTAAAATAATCTATATACATGTAGATAAAAATTGCGTTAAAAGCCATTTAAGTATTTAATCAAAAACTACATTTTAAACGATATAAAATTTACTCAATTTATTTAATCAGCAAGATCAATTTCAAAAAATAATTTTAATTTAAATTCTTATAAAATATTTTAACACGCTTTTCGAACCAATCGTGCGGAACTCCTGTACAGAAAATTAACTTCTTACAGTTACTGAATTCAGATATAATCTGTCGTTTAAGTTTATTCATATTTTAGCAATATTAGTAAAAAATGTATATTTATTGATGTTGGGAATTATGTTATTCATTCAACCAAAACAATCTGAAATAAGATAAATTCAGTTCAATTTCTATAAGATTGAAATCAGACTCCTTTTTTTAATATTTTTCTGTAAAATTATTAAGTTTACAAAGTATTTTATTATATAAATATTTCATTTAAAAATAAATTGCTATTCAGTATAAAAATTCAATTTAGATTGAAGATCAATTTATTATTATCTAAATAGGATTTAAAACAATTTCAGAAATATGAATTCATTTACTTTTTTAAATAAAGTGAATTTTCCATTTTTTAGAATCTTTATGGAGTATTATATAGGTATTTTATGAAATATTGAACGTCATTAGGATAATGTATCGAAAGTAAAAGATGAATAAAAGGAAGATCGCGTTAGTATAAGTATATGGTCTGAAATACTATAATAACATCAAATTAATTCTCAGAAATTTATTTTTTATTCGATAACATAAATTTAGATTTAAACTGGATTACGATTTTTTTCTGAAAAGTACAAATTAATGTATTATTAATTAATTAAAATTTTGATTAAACGTGTTTTTTAATTACGAAATACGACATGTTTCTTAAAATTACGTCATATTGCTTGCTACTTCATAGTATGCAGAAGAAGCCAGGACATAAAATAGGGAGAACATTGCATTTAAGGCAGATTGTTATTGGAATTTTGAATAAAATGTGTTTTTTAGTTAGGAAATATGACATTCTTGTAATCACGTTATAATGTTTACGTTACGTCGTAATGTTACGTTATCTTTTTCTTTAATATTTGTATTAAGAGATACTTTGCATGCACTCCACTGGACGGGAATGATTGGCGACAATGTACTCAGATTGATACAAGGAGACGAAGAAACATTACAAAAATAAATGTCAATCAGAAACATTAAACCTTAAAATATTACAGATTTTATTGATGCAGAAGCATCCTAATATATATATATATTTAAAAAGTTTAAAAAAAAAGTAAATTCATTCATATGACACTTCTCTGAATGAAATAATGTTTTCTAAAATTAACATGATAATTATATTTATTGGATAAATTCGCATTAAAAAAATTATTAAACTGGCCCTTGATTATTAACCCCTTAATCGTCGCGCCCGACACATTCACGGGCAGTGTAGGCTACTTTTTTAAAATTCAGATTGTTTGATTCCCACCAGTTTTTTTTTTTAATTGTGTAATTGGCTTTATGCTCGCATTATTTTATTTGCCATTAAGTAATCCGAATATTTCTACTTAAAAAATTGGTGGCAATCAAGCAATCTGAATTTAAAAAAAGTCGCCTACACTTATCGAGCGCGACGATTAAGGGGTTAAGAACATTCCGACGAATTTTGAATAATGCCTAAGCAATTTACTAATAAGTGAAAATAAAAACATACCGCCACGATGACAAAATTTATGCCCCCATTTTCATGATTAACATGATCACAAATATGATTAATAAAAACTTGAATATGTTATTGTCTGAGTGAAAACGAAGACTCATACACAGCGCAGTTTTACTTTGCCTCATATATAGCTACGACGGATATTGAAACCTTTCGTCAAGCATAACTCAAAAACTATTTAACGGATTTCGTTCAAATGTTCACAGAAGGTACCTATAAAGGTCATAACGACACCTATTTATTACCAAGAATAAATTTCAAACCGTTTGGGATTTATATTAAAAAATAAATAAATAAGTACAATTAAAGTACATACGTCACGAAAATTTAGTGCATACGTAATTTTCACCGGTGGAGATTTTCGTAAATAATAAGATTTCCAAAGTTCAAGAAGTAACATGGAGCAACAAAATATGCACGCAGAGCACAATACAATATCAGTAAAATAATCAAATAAGTACAAAATAAAATAAACTTTTACAAAAAAAAATATTAACCGACTTAAAAAAAAAGCACTAAAAAGTATTAAATAATTCTTTAAAATTCTGTAATGACAAAATGTTATCCATTAACCACAAACCCGATATCATGTGTCCGAATAAAAATGATAAATTTAATATGTACAGTTTAATACCCACCAAACATGGATTTTCAAGAGAATATGTTTTACAAGAGATGAATATACAGACTTATGATTCAGTTTACGAATATATACATATGAAAAACAATCAATTACTTTTGGAAGTCGGTGCCAAACAACCCCAATCGATAAATTAGTAGATACTAGGTACAATATATTCACAATTCTTACTAAACTCAAGGTAGTTTGGCGCCGACTTCAAAAAAGTAATTGATTGTTTTTCATACGTATATATTCGTAAACTAAATCATAAGTCTGTATATTCATCTCTTGTAAAATATATTCTCTCGAAAATCCATGTTTGGTGGGTATTAAACTATACATATTAAATTTATCATTTTTATTCCGACACATGATATCAGATTTGTGGTTAATGGATAACGTTTTGTCATTAGAGAATTTTAAAGAATTATTTAATACTTTTTAGTGCTTTTTTTTTAAGTCGGTTAATATTTTTTTTGTAAAAGTTTATTTCCTACTTTTTAGTTATTAATACAGTAATAGACAATTATATTGATTTCAACATCTGCTGAATAAATAAGTAGTAATTTGTAATAGAAATTATAATTTACCAAAATTATCCATTAAATAAATAATTTTTAATAAAATCTTTGACAGAATCAAATTCTTGTCAATCTGGACGACAACTGGAGAAATATCGCCAAATTTGGCGATCAAAATATGTTGCCATAAATGAAGCCAACGTGGTTATAATTGACTAATTTGACGAAATTCTCATTCAGATTGACGAGAATTGGGAATGAATCTTCTGTAGTCGGGTTCCACGCATTTTTTCATTTTAAAAATTTTTTAACAACAAAATTGTTCTAATCATCAGAATTTGACGACATTTGAATGGGACCACCAGGGTGTCTTACACTTTTAAAGAAAAAAAAATATATATATCAAAATCGGTGCACATTTACGAAAGTTATGCGTGAACAGGACAAAAACATACATACATTGGGTCAAATTATTAACATCCTCCTTTTCTCACCTTATTCTATCTAAATAGTAGAAGAAAGTATTGTGATCAAAAATTTTTCAACTTCCGGTTTTCGACGGATTTATATGTTTTAGGAGTCAAAGATTCCGAAAAACATGTTTTTACAAAATATCTGTCTGTCCGTGTGTGCCGTCTTTGTATAAATGAAAAGTGTGTCAAGTTATGAAGCAACCTAGAATTGAACGAAATTTCATTTATACGTTTTTGGTTGTGACCAGCAGGTTTCACTTGAATTTGCGGATATTCTGCCGAAAGCGGGCGCTGTGAAAGCGATTTTTGTTCCATTTAAATTATTGTATCATCGAAAAGTGTATTAGGTTATCCACAGTACTGAACCAAATTTTTTGTATGTGTTTTTTACTATGGCCTGCAGGTCCCAGTTGAATTTGGTGATATTCGGCAAGAAGGAGGCGCTAATGATAGACACTTAAAGATTTCAAATTCAAAAAGACGTAGAAAGTCGTTAAAAATATTAGAAATCCTAAAGGTTTTTTTCAATTGAATGTTCAGCCTTGATCCATGGATACCGGAACAATTTTTGTTTTGCCTCTACCTTAAGAAATGCCTGAGATATAGCATTTTGAAATTTTAGAGTGGCTGACAATTTGAAACAAGACAGAAGGATTCCTCCATAAACGGTTTTAATTTAAGAGTTTTAGTGAACATGCTATCTCGCAAGTTTTATTTCATTGTTGTAACCATCGTTCTAACTCTCACATTCTCAAGACTATACATTCATGTTCGCCAGCGTTAAATTCTCTCCAAGCTAGGCAATATTTGGCGAAATATCAACAATTTGGCGACAAAAACAAGTTGCCATAAATGAAGCCAACTTGGCTAGAGCTAGCATATTTGGCGAAATTCTGATTCAAATTGAATATTGACGAGAACTGCGACTGAATCTTCTGTAATCGGGTTGCATCCATTTTTATAGCTTGGTGTTTTGCAGTAAAATTAGCTAAAATCTTAAAACCAAGGAATAGGTAGGCCGTCTTTTCCTGCCGGTATAGACCAGAAGGACTTTTCGTAGTTTAGTATACATAATATATCAGCTACAAATAAATTAATATCTCGTGTAAATATGTTTTTAAATTGAAACTGTTTGGAAGTAATGTTATTTGAGCATTTTAAATATGACGTAAGTTTTCCCATTTAATGTTTTGAACGTGTAATAATTTAATTATTTCTCTTTTTTAATATTCACGCGCAATTATATTTTTTATAACGTATTTTTCTACATTTACTGCTTTTATCACGTGATCATTTAATTATTGTTTTAAAGTTTTATTTCTGTTTTTGATAGTCACGTGTAAATACGTTTTTTAATTGAAAGGGAATAGTATTGTGTGCGCTATTTTACAAATTGGCAACAATTCAAATAATGGACTATTTGAAATATGAATTAAATTATCAAAATAATGGAAATTTGAATAAAATACTTTGTTCTAATGATGAGATTTTGACGAAATTGAAATGGGACCACCTTGGACCCTTACTCTTTCAAACAAAATAAAAATTATCGAAATCGATGCACATTTACGAGAGTTATGCGTGAACAACATAATACATACATACGAGTCGAATTGATAATCTCCTAATTTTTTTAAGTCGGTTCAAAACATATTTCCATTTAATAAAATTGGAAAATTAATCTGGAATTTTTTCTGTTTGAAAGAAAAAAACCCGCAATGACTTAGTATTAGAGATTTGGCGCAAATCTCACCATTATCAGCTTTTTTATTTCGCATGTGTCAATTAGAAAAATTTCTGTGATGTTTAAATAAAAGGTTTTGATTCGTGGCATTATTTCTTCTTATTTTCTTTTCCTTTTTAACACTTTCCAACCTAGTTGAAAAGTGTTTATGACTTCGGTTTGTCTGGCCGTCTGGCCGTCTGCCGTCTGGCCGTCTGCCGTCTGGCCGTCTGGCCGTCTGCCGTCTGCCGTCTGCCGTCTGTCCGTGCTCTAACTCCCGTAAATATGCTCGGATTGCCCTGCAAATTTTATATGTTATAATCGTTATCTATAGCATGTTCCCTATTTCAACGGAAGTGTGTAGCACTTATAGTTTTTTTACAGGGACACTCAAAAGAATTCCGTTACATTGCGGTCTATGGGGAAAAATCATTTGCGGTTTATTTAAATAATGTTTCAATACTTTAAACGCATTGAAATTTATATATATCACTAAGGTGCATTAGAAGAAGCTTAATATGGAATAGGGTGTGCATAGCACTTATACTTACTTTACAGGGACAGTCAAAAGAATTCCGTTACATTACGTCTATGGAGAAAAATCGTCTGCGGTTTATTTAAATAATGTTTCACTATTTTAAACGCATTGAAATTTATATTAGGTTCATTACAAGAGACTTACTACAGAATAGTGTGTGTATAGCAGTCATCGTTCATTTACAGGGACACACAAAAGAATTCTCTACTGTATGTTAACAATAATTCCTGGAAGTGCGTTTTAAGTTACTGAATGCGATTTTAATTTTAAATCGCTTTTTGTATATTACGTGGTGTGTATAAATTCTGTAGATCCTATACAGGGAAGTACAAAAGTTCGGGAACACATTTCCGTATTATTTAACTCCAGACGGAGAATTTTAAACTGTGCTACGTGTTTCCTAACTGAACTAAAATTTAGCATCCTATGTAGTATATATACAAATCTATAGATCCTATACAGGGCTGAATAAAGTATTCGGATTACTTAGATGTTATCTTTTAGCTTATAAAAGAGTATGATTCGTAAAATTATTTTGGAAGCGTTGGAAAGTGTTACATAATCTATGCTTGACGCATGATTTTTCGTTCTTGTTATTTTTTAAATGGAATTAGTGAAAGGCATGTATTTTAAATTAAATGACTGAAAGACGTATTATTAATGTATGTATTTCAAATGAAATGATTGAAAGGTTTATAGTTAAATGAAATTAATGAAATATGAAGCTGTTATGAGAACAATATTTGGCGATTTATCAACTGCGTCAAATTAACATAAAAGTACCAAAACATATGTGAAATGAAACAAGCCACAGATGTCATATACGCACCACGTTGGCGCGATTTCCCCCCTCGCCAATTTGACGAAAACTTTGTTTTTAACACTTTCCAACCTAGTTGAAAAGTGTTTATGACTTCGGTTTGTCTGGCCGTCTGCCGTCTGGCCGTCTGGCCGTCTGCCGTCTGGCCGTCTGGCCGTCTGCCGTCTGCCGTCTGCCGTCTGTCCGTGCTCTAACTCCCGTAAATATGCTCGGATTGCTCTGCAAATTTTATATGTTATAATCGTTATCTATAGCATGTTCCCTATTTCAACGGAAGTGTGTAGCTCTTATAGTTTTTTTACAGGGACACTCAAAAGAATTCCGTTACATTGCGGTCTATGGGGAAAAATCATTTGCGGTTTATTTAAATAATGTTTCAATACTTTAAACGCATTGAAATTTATATATATCACTAAGGTGCATTAGAAGAAGCTTAATATGGAATAGGGTGTGCATAGCACTTATACTTACTTTACAGGGACAGTCAAAAGAATTCCGTTACATTACGTCTATGGAGAAAAATCGTCTGCGGTTTATTTAAATAATGTTTCACTATTTTAAACGCATTGAAATTTATATAAGGTTCATTACAAGAGACTTACTACAGAATATTGTGTGTATAGCAGTTATCGTTCATTTACAGGGACACACAAAAGAATTCTCTACTGTATGTTAACAATAATTCCTGGAAGTGCGTTTTAAGTTACTGAATGCGATTTTAATTTTAAATCGCTTTTTGTATATTACGTGGTGTGTATAAATTCTGTAGATCCTATACAGGGAAGTACAAAAGTTCGGGAACACATTTCCGTATTATTTAACTCCAGACGGAGAATTTTAAACTGTGCTACGTGTTTCCTAACTGAACTAAAATTTAGCATCCTATGTAGTATATATACAAATCTATAGATCCTATACAGGGCTGAATAAAGTATTCGGATTACTTAGATGTTATCTTTTAGCTTATAAAAGAGTATGATTCGTAAAATTATTTTGGAAGCGTTGGAAAGTGTTACATAATCTATGCTTGACGCATGATTTTTCGTTCTTGTTTAATATTAGTTACAAATAGCATGCGTATAACACGCGATTTTTTATTTCAATAGAAAAATAAGATAAAGTAATAAATGAAATAGCTACTATTATTTTTAAAAAAGGATTTAAAATTAATAAATAATAGTTTGATATAAATAAATATTGATATACATATAAAAATAATCTATAGAATAAAAATAAAAAATAAAAGTAAATAAACACAACAAACAGTTTTCGCCAAATTGGCGGGAGAAAAAATCGCACAAACGTGGTGAGTATATGACATCTGTGCCTGGATTTTTACCCTTTTATCTGTGCTTTCGGAAATATTAAAAAAAAATAAAAAAATACTTATATCAGGCGTATAATGTTTTTCATTTTTGTACGAACCACTTTTCCATTTTAAGATTTTAAATGCTATTTGTATCAGATATTTCTTTGTTGAGATTCCCACAAGTTATTTTCGGTTATTTTTTAGTTCGCTTATTAATTGTTTACAATTTGCCCCCTGACAATAACAATTATTTTTCTCAAAAATGTCTCTTAGCTTTGTTAAATATGTTTGTTATGTATTTTCATTACTTGTTAAAATATCGAAAATTGCAATACAATGTTATTTTAGCATAGTATTTAAATTTTTAAGATGGTGCAAAAACATGGTTTAATAAACATGGTTTAATATTTGTAAATATTTGAAAAACGTGTTTTTCCGCTCTCTAGAAAGATTTGGTAAGGTGCTAAAACTGCCTTTTAGCAACATTTTTCATTTTTTCGCCAATCGCGCCAACCAGCACATGATGCAGAACTTTTCCCCATTCAGATACACAGATAAGGTTGGTCTCAAACAAGAGTAATGCTAGCAACAACATTGTTTTAACTCTATAAGAGTTACAAACAATAATGACATTAAATTCTCGGATTAACTTTGAGCCCGATTACGGATGTTACTCCTAGAAAAAAAAAACTGTAGAAGCAGTCTTTTACATGTGTTTCTAATGAAGCTCGGTCAACAAAGTATTAATTAATAATACAAACAACACTAATATTAACATGTGGGCAAAAGTTTGAATTTAAGTGTAAATATTTGGAACCCTCCCCCCCCCCCCAAAAAAAAGTGTTACAGAAATGAATTTAAAATGGGGTGGAGCTATGCTTTCTGACATAAGCAATTGGCCGCGAACCCGATTACGAAACTTTTACTTAACTTAATAATATGTATCGAATAGCACCGTGGGTACTTTCCCTTCCCAGTTATACGGACCTTGCGGCTTTTTAAAACAAAGCTTGATGCAGTTCGGGCTTAAGAAGTTGAGATTTACTGCCAAATGACATAAACTACTGTGAAAATAAATCTGATCAATGATTATGCTGGTTTATGTATGTATTTTAAAAAAATTGCTTTTGGTAAAACTTATTAGATAAATTACTCCTGTTTGCATTTAATAACAGCTAAATGGCTTCTGTATACTAAATTGTTTAAATATTGGGAGGAGGTGGCGAGAGGTTGAGAGACGTGTAAACAAACGGGTAGACAGACGGGTACTGAGATGGATAAAGAGACAGGTAGAGAGACGGATAGCGACATAGATAAGGTAACGGGTAGCGAAACGAATAGACAGACGGGTAGCGAGACAGGTAAAAAAGAAGGTTGACAGAGGGATAGCGAGATGGATAGAGAGACGGGTAGTGAGACGAGTAGTGAGACCGGTAGACAGTATGTAGAGGGAAAGGTTGCGAGACGGGTAGCGTGATGGATAGATAGACGAGTACAAAGATGAGTGCAGAGACGAGTTGACAGACGGGTAAGGAGAGGGGTATATAGACAGACAGACGTGTCGAGAGACAGGTACTGAAACGGGAAGCGAGACACTTAAAGAGACGGCTTGACAGATGGGTAGAGAGGCGCTTAAAGAGTCGGGTAGAAAGACAGACGGATAGTGAGACGGGTATACAGACGAGTAGAGAGACAGTAGACAGATGGGAACGGAGAGAGACACGGTATAGAGACACGGCTAGACATACGAGTAGTTAGACGGATAGACAGACGGTTAGGGAAAAAGATAGGCAGGTAGCGAGACCAGTAGAGAAATATACAGACATCTAGCGAGACGTGTAGAGAGACAGTCAATCGAGAAGAGAGATGGGTAGAATAACGGATAGGGAAACAGAGAGACAGACAGACAGGCAAAAGAAAAGCCTAGGGTTTGAAGCAGTAGAGACGCAGGGTGGGGAGCCTCCTAGAAAATAATCAAGAAGTATTATCTTTGAAATATGTATATATATATATATTTCAATTTCGCCGATATGGAGATTTAATGTAAAATTTATTTTTACAGGAGTCATCGAAAGATTTTTTATATACTTTAGTAGGAATTTAGGCTACAGTTTCGTGATCAGGTTTGTAGCAAAGCATGTTATCAATGTGGTTTGAAGTTTACGAGTTTCTATAAATAGCTATACAAATAAACAAGAAGTAAAATTTTTTAATTCAAATGTAATATTTGTCGCAAAGAAAATTTTGCAACAATGAAATTAAATTTGGCTGCAAATCCGATTACGTGACTTTAAAAAGTCCTTCCGGCCTGTACCGGGAGGAAAAGGTAGCTTTCCTATATCTTCGTTTAAAAATTTTAGCTAATGTTACACGAAAACAGTAAGTTAAAATTCAAAGAAAACGTTTACAAAAGATTCGTTAATACTGAATTTGAATAAGAAATTCGCCAAATTATTGAGCAATAGCCAAATTGGCTTCATTTATGAAGACTTATTTTGGTCGCCAAATTTGGCGATATTTCGCAAAATGTCGCCAAGTTTGGAGAGAATTTGGCACTAACGGATATGAATATATAGTTTTATGCGTATGATTGGAAAAATTATTACAACAATGAACATTTTTGTAATGTGCTGTCTTGTTTCAAAATGTCAGCCACCCTAGAATTTCAAACTGCTCTATCTCAGCCATTTTTTAAGATAGAGGTAAACCAAAAAATGCTCTGGAATCCTCGTATCAAGGCCTAACACTTAATTAAAAAATAAATTTGAATTTTTAACTTTTTTGTATATTTATTTTAGTTTTAAATTTTTAAATGGCCGCCATCTTGAAACAAAATGGCGGACCAAGCTGGCCAACGAACTCGGTCGAGACATTTGTGAGCTTAATACACACAATTAGTTTCATCAAAATTGATTTATAAATACGAGCGTTATCGTATGACATAGGTCAGATATATATATAAATCAACATTTGAACGGAGGGTGGTTTTGGGGTCTGGGGGTCTTGATCGGTGAAAATATATCGAAATTTTCCGGAACTGTTTTCCTCCGAACAGCTGCAATAGGTAGCTTTATACTTTTTTGTATTGAAAGCTACCTAAAAGCTTGACGTTTTAAAAAATCTGGCGTTTTTTTTTTTTTTTTTAAAGTTTTGAGCAATTCCCGCTTAAAGAAAATGAGATTCTTTGCCAAATGTTATAAAAAAAATATATATATATGATACATTCCTGTCGAAAATTGGCACATTATAGACGATCGTTATTGCTGTCGACTTGAACGTTCTTTCCACCAGACAATCGGAACATCTCAGTCCGAAACCACTAAAATTACCTGATAATCATATCGAGGTAGCCGCAGTCGAGATCGTTGAAATGTAGTCATGACACCCGGACAGGGCATCACTTCGAGTCGCTCACCATGAAGACAAATCTCGAAGTATATCACATCGGAAATCGTAGTGTATTTGCAGTCGTAAAAATTGAGCAGAGGCAGTGAAATCCAGAAGAAATTTCCCAAAAACATTAAAAAGAAGACTTAATAACTTAATAGATGAGCAGTGGCTTTATTGTGATCACAGAGATGAAAGCAACTCCACCAACTTTCGCTTCATTAAAACTGAACACATTTGAAGATATTGAAGAATTAGCAGAGCTTGAAGAACATACTACCGATGCATTAGTGTAGACTCCCCAGTGACGGCAATTAGATGACAACCACTAATTCGTGTAAATTCTGTCTCCGAAGCCAGTGTAACCGTATAAATACTTCAAAATTTGGCCCAAAGGTACAAAACGCGCGAACAAGCTGGTCCACTCGCAGCCATGTTCGGAGGGCGCTAGGGGGATAAAGAAGGCGGGGCTTTCTCGCTAATGGATGAAAAAAATGAGGCCACGAAGACGTGTCTCTGACGTATGATTAAAACTCTTTAACAGAAGCGGCAAATTAAAAAGGTAAAAAGTCCTTTGGGCGCGAAAACCGCTTGGAATCATGGGATGCCGAATGAATTAAATAGAAATAAAAATGGTATTACAAAAGTTCCAAAGAATAAAAATTAAATGTCTCAAAAGAAGAAATTAGGCAGGTGCGTTTAGAGGCAGTGTTGCAATTTAAGAGAATAAGGTTTTAATAAATACGTGTAGCTTTTAACAGATTAAGATTTTTAGAATGATAAATAAAAGAATATTTTGATTAAGTTATGGAATAAAATGCAAAATAGATTTAAGAGATATTTTAAAAAGAGAGGGAAAAAAGAATTGAAGAATTTGGAATAATTTAACTAAAGAAATAGGGCGAAATTTTTTTATTATTACATATATATGAAGACATAACAGTATATATGAATTTATATATGATAGTTTGTAATTCTATCATTTAATTTGCTCTTTTTCATATATTGTATCCTCTTTATATCGTAATTGTTAAAACTATGTTCTCAGCAATATCACTCAGACTAATCCCTTTGAGGGAAGTCCTAGTAATACTAATGATTACAGTGATGTCTAGTAATTTTTGAATAGCTTATAATCCGCACTACTTTTTGTGTTTTGGTATAAACAAATGTCATAATTTTATTGGTTAAAAATAAATAAAAGTAAATATATATATATATATAATATAAAGTATTTATTGTTTAAAAAAACGCCAGTTTCATAGTGCTACAAAATATATGCACTATGAAATAGAAATACGTTAATTTTGTTTAGGTTTAACATTGTTTCAAGCTTACTACTATACATATATTGATTTTTTTCGACTTTATTGATTTTATAAATATACTGGACGCCATTTGTTGAAGAATTAATTAACGACACATTTTCAAGCAAATAGCAAAGCAATTACGAATATATATGTTGTTTCAATAGAAACGTACACATAGAACTGCTCTGCATTTTCAACATTGCTTATGAGAAACTAACTGCCAAGAATGCGCGTTTGAAATTTATTTCTGCAGGCTGTATTAACAACTTCGAGCCCATGCATGCACTAGTGGATACATGTTAACACTTTCGTTACGGCTTGGAGCACATACAGGGATGCAAACTCTGCGCCACAAATAGTCAATTGTTACCACTACGTCCCAATGGACGATTTTTGTTTTATTCTATTCATACCACTTTTTGAATAATAATCTGATATTTTCAAACGAAACTAGCAGAAAGATTTTTTTTTGTTTGTAAAATGTGGTACTATTGAATATAAAAATAGTAGCCAGTCCCGGCGTGTAATCAAAGCGTTAAATAGAGAACTACAACCCGTGTATCCCGAGTTTAATGGACGCCTGATTAATAAAATCTTAATTATTTTTCATTGCAGCGCGCTCTAAGATCTTAACGTCATCTAGAAGTGAAGATGATAAGAATACACAGATAAAACAGAATATGTGTAACAGGGAAAATAAAGATAAAATTATTATAATGTTTAACACTAGAACGGCCGCATGGGTATATTTAATATGTTTTATAAGTATAGTTTAAACCAGAATTTTTATTTAATTTCATTTAACTTATTTTTATATCGATGTGTATATGTGAATCAGTGTGGTCGGTCTGTTTCAAGACCAGTCTGACCGCTGGCTGCCAGCATGCATCTAATAATGAGACACTAGGAAGTACTTTCGAGTTTTACTCTCCTGTAAATATCTATCCATTATTTTAATATTTAGTTAATATTAGAAATTCTGTTAAACTAAATTTATTTTTGATCCTTAGGATGTGATATACAGCTACTCATATACAAGGCGTGGAGTTGTTTTGTAACTAACTAGGAAGCCCCTCAGATGTCATTTGCCGTTCAATTGTTTAATTGTTTTGAAATATCTATTTAATTTTTGGTTAGAAATGTTTTTATTTGACCACAGTCAAAATGACCACTATGACCGTTCTAGTATTAATAGAGCTTGAAGTTTTTCTTTTTGAGCTCTATAAATATTGGAGATTCCGAATATTTATTTCGACCGATATTGTCGCTCACAATTTCTCCGAGTCTACGGCATAATTTTTCTAAAATTACCTGCCAAGGAAAGCGCACTGCCTAGTAAATTTTCTATTGTTTATTCATTTCTGCTCATTATACTGAGAAAAACGAAACAAAAAACACACATGCTTTTAAATGCCAGTAAAAGAATCACTTTTAGCTCTGAAGATTATTAGAGTTTAACATTGTTGAAACAATATGAATGATGTTGGAGAATTACATATAATTCTGATTTTTTCCCGCTAAGCTGCTAACTGTTCGACATTCATCCTTCATCCACGTTACATGATTTGTTTCGTAAAAAGTCGGCATATTGTTGCAGATAGCCGCTAAATACTTGCTAACTTATTTGCAGCTTATTTCTGTGTTTCATCGATCATTCACTGCCATCACAACTATGCACTTTGATGGAAAATATAAATTTATAATGTTAGAACCCGATTTATGGACATTTTTACATGTTTACAAGAGTTGCCGCACCAGGTATCCTCATTTGGTCTTATTCAATTGTTGTTTATAATGCCCTTCCTGCCTTTCCTTGGTCATTTGAGACGATACGCCAGGTTACGAAGACACTACCCTTTGACTACTAATTTGTTTATTATGTGAAAATCATACAAACGACAGAGCATGTATATTTTTATTGGTATTTGTCCTTTGAATTGTTTCCATAATCTAAGTGATTTACCTACAGTTTCCTTTATACATTTTAAACGGCGTTATTTAAGTCGGGAGTTGAATCATAAGTTTATCCATTTTATAATTACATAAGATCGAAAAGACTTGTTTGTGAAGCTGGTAGTCAAATGGTTAAAGGGTGGAAGGGGCTATTTCATGGCTGGATACTTTTGTATCACCTACTAACTTCAAGTGGCTCTCTACACTACTGATTTTGCCTGGAGGCATGTGGAATTCAAATTGACCAAACAACAGTTCGGTAACGAATGAAATCAACGTTTTGATTACTGATCACGCTCAATGTTGTCGCACTTCAGTTTCGGACATAATCGATTTTTTAAATTTGGTATACCGCTGGCCTTGTATACTTCATTAATACATTACATTTAATGTAAAATTATATATTTTGTACTTAAATGTTTGTACACCAGATTATTATGTCTTATATAACAATATTCTTAAATCAATCTTTGTTGTGCATATAAGCTACACTAAATCACATTATTGCAGTCAAATGTAGCAGGGATAACGCCTACAATTAATGTATTGCTGAAAGAAGCATTTTCTTGCATGAGGACGTTTTTCGAATCTTGGAATTTATGCACAAAATTGATAAAATATTGCTCAATTCCATGCTATAAAAGTGAAAAATGAGTAATTGAAACATTCAGCTGTAAATGACAAACAAATTGTAGCTTTAAAAAAATAATAAATAGAAAAATATTATAATAAAATTTATATGCATTATAAAGAGCGTTATATGTTCACTTCCGGTAAGTCAAACCGTTCAAAATAACCACATTTTCACGATGAAAATTATCATCATCAAATTATCATTATCATGGGCATTACAAAGATTGGTCTTTTTAATAGCACAAATAAAAATCAGAACATACACAATTTCACTTATTTGCATTCTAAATGTCTTTAAATTTTAAACATGAATTCTGGCCATGGTGACAGAGGGAGTAGCGTTAATGCCTGAATCTAGGAAGATAGAACATGAGGAGACGTCATTTTTGATGTTATTTGAAGCTGTTCCTACTCCCCCGGTCTCACCATAAATTTGAGCGCCGCGTTTTGCACTGTACATTGCTGACTGCTATCGGTCAAAGTAAAATAGGGAGGACACAATAGGGGGTGGGGAAGGAATCGTTTGTCGGCTTCAAGGCTTTCCACAGGGGAAGATTGATATTTCGGCTCCTATTGTTCTGTAATTTTATGTCTGAATACATCGGTATAAGAACTTTATTGTTTACGGATCTGATAAATGGTGACGATACCTAATTTGTATAATACAGATCGACGACGGTGATTGTCAATCGGAGTTCTAACCAAAAATTAATATTCTAAAAGAAGTGGTAATTATCCTTAAACCATCTTTAACCTATTGATAAGCATTCCATATAGCGTGCTTTTCCCATTGTAATATAATACAATATTATTATTATAAAGATCATTATTTACATTAACTAGTATTTACAGTAAGTAACTTTTGTACAGTTGTTTTATAGAAGTATTTCTGTAAAATGCAATATATATATATCCACATATCTCTGATGTTTTGCTCTGATATCCCCATACCTTATATGCCTTTCATGCAAAATACTTGCATAATCAACTATCGATATAATTATTTGTAATATTATGGGTGCTTTATTTTATTTTTTTATTACAGTGTCAAATGTTTTATAAAATAATATTTTTTAATTTTTGTAATTTTACATTCTAAAATAGTTTAAATTATCAAACGGTTAATAAAACTTATAAAAAATCTATATCTACGACAAAGCATTATTTTTTATTTAATTATTTTTTAAAGAATTACAACAACTTTAAACGTAAGCAAGAGATAATAGATTAAACTTACAAGGATATAATTTGTATTATTCATGTATAAATACACCAAATCTTTCTACAATAAATTTTTTCACATATTTTTGCAAGAAAAATCATAAAAATTAAAGGTTAATGGGGTTACTTTAAATTAATCTACATTTCCAAATAAAATTAAAATGCCCGTACCGTAATTGTTTTATCTTTCTCATAATTTAGACGAAGAATAGCTTTTCGATAACAGATTGTAATTAATTTTCCATTTAAAATATATTATAAAGGTGCTTTTTAAATATGCACTCTTCAGAAAATTTTCGTTAATGATAGAAAATTGAAAAAGTTTCTAATAAAAATTCACTGGAAAGCTATTAAATCTTAATACTTCAAAATAATTAAATTTGAGTGCGTTTTGTATTATCTAGTTATTCATAGAGTAAATTTATTTCACTAAAAATGGATTATTTAAAATTTTAAATTAGTATAAAGTACTCATTTGTTTGTGTAAAGTACAGGCAAAATATGGAGTTGGATTTTATAATGGTAAATTTTCATATACTGCTTTATTAACTGAAGTGCCATTCAATTAGAAACAGGCAGTGTTACTGAAAAATATCGGTACCGCATCCTGACCTACGCATGTTCATATACTGTCTTATGATATATGTAGCAGAACATATAGGCCTCTATAAACAACTATAAAAAACGAAAAGAAATTGACAAACTCAAAAATTTAGACGCCTTCGATTGAAGACAAATAATATGTACTCGACGCATGGGTAATTAAATTCCAGAATGAAAGCTCAACAATATGGTTTTCTCGATCCACAATATCAATAATATGGCGAGAATATATGAATAGCTAAAAAAGGGAGTAATATTTGGAAAACTTCAAAGAATAGGAAAGCTCGAAAGAACTTGATCTTGTAAGATTCAGTCGTATCGCATGAGGTCAAGGACATCAAACCTTAGCTCAAGTGATCACCCGACTGACGGAAGGGACATGTAGCTATTTAGAAGACAGTTGGTACAGTGCTAGCTCCTATAAATCGGTTTCACAAGCTGAAGATGCACAAGAGTATCACTTATCAATGTATGGCACAAAGCGGAACGTCTTGCAAAGAGAATAACCCGACTGGGCCTTCGACGATTAAAACCGGATAGTATGGGTTGATGAAACCCATCCGAACTGCCACCAAGCTACGACTATTTTAGAATGGAAACACTTGCATTTTTATAACAGAAACTTTGCTATTAAGTAAGGCGAATATTACATTTCAGATTTTGTGGTGGCAAACGATTTTCAAGCAAAAACGTTGTTGCTTTTCAACTAGATTAAAGCAACGAATGAAAGTGAATAATTAATCTACAATAATTTCTATAAACGAAAATAAAATAAAAAATATATTTTAAAATATTTTAAACAACCGTTTAAAAGATTTTATTTTATAGTTAAAAGAATCAAGTTCGTTTTCAATATAATAGTTTCTGCTATAGTTTTTTTCGAATTCAATTCAGTATTTTTCATTTATTAAAATAAATCAGATTACATGTTTTCTTGTTGTCTATTGTTCAACAATCTTGAAAAAATATTAAGAATTGTCTTTCGCATATTCTCGAAAATTATTGGTAATAGAAGTATGTTTCTTTTGACACTATTCACGTGACATGATGCTATTTGGAGCACCGTTCATGGTACAGCAAAAATAGCACCATTCTGTACAGAATAATATATATAATTTAAAAAAAAAATGCAAGAATTAAACTTTAGGGACTGCCTACAAGTACCATTTATTATTTATTTAAACTGTATTAAAACTGTATTAAAACCTCTAAATTTTCCGTAGCATTACGCACAGAATTAAACAATAACTCTTTAATAATGTACGCACAGAATATTTTTGATATCCACTGAAATTTACGGCGGGATACAAAATAGCAGATCCCTTTGACAAGAGATTTTTAAATAGTAATTATTCAAAGTTTTTAACATCTAATGTTAAATTACTTTGCATATTTCCTCAAATTATAATATTATCAAGCAGTTTTGTTTTTGTATGAACATACTGCTCAAGATCCCAAACATATCTCAGATTATTAATAAATTAATTCAGATTATTGACATTAATGAACTTAGATTATTAACATAATCTTAGGTTTGTCCTTATCATGATTTTAGAAAATAAATATTTGGAAGAACTATTAATTATATATATAATCCATGTATTACTTTATTTTGTTTCCCAGTTTAATTATTTCATTTTTGCATTTATATATAACTCTGAAACGTTATATATTTACATAATTGTGTATTAACTAGTATGAAATAGTACATAAAACTGTTACACATTTTTTTAAAGTTTCAAGGTTCTTACTAAAACCTTTTGAAATACAGGCTGCAAAATGAACCTTAAAAGTGCATTTAGATAAGCTTAAAATAACGCCACGAACTCTACAGAGTTTAAAATTTAAACTATTGTAAAATAATTTTTTTTTTCATGAAACAAACAGTATCATGACTATCTGTTAAAATGTTTGTAATTTTAGTGGAAGAAAAGTGACCTTGTTTAAAGTTTAATTATTAGATTATATTTCGTTGCCAGTGAAACTGTGGTACCATGCGTACGGATCGTTGGTTTCTTCTAACTAAAAACTTTGTTTTTTCTTTCGTGAACTTTTTTCAGTTCAAGTTGTGTTTAAAGTTACAAAAAACCCAGTTTATTCCTCGAAACTCCGGTTTATTCAGAAGTTTATCCAGTTTTTTCAATTCTAAATACAAGTGCACATTAAAAATGCCAATGTATGTATATATATATATATGCGTGTGTGTGTGCGTATATGCATGTATATGTAGTGTGTTGCATTATAATAGGTCTACACTAAAATTTTATGATTTCCGTTGTATTATCACATTATACTTTTAAATACTATTTTGTAAAAACTATAAAACTGTTATAACAAGAAATTACCAAAATTAAAATTATATGAAATGTATCTGAAAAAAATGTAAATAATATCAGAAGAAAGGGTGTTGGAAAAAGGTAGGTATCCCAAAAGAAATATTGTCATCAAGTTGTTTAAATAGAAACATTTTCCTCATTTTATTATAATCAGTTTAAAAATTCTTTATGTCATTCAATTAATGGGTTCCTGCAAATGACATAAGACGATAATACGCCACTTTAGCGAATTTGCTTGTTTGTGATTTCTTGTGGAGTTTTATTGTTTTCTACTAGCATATTGTTTTCTACCATTTACTAGTTTTCGGCATTGATTATCTCTTTGGATTTAATCACGACTTAAAGAAGGTCAGACAATATTTTGCAAGATATTGGGTAGAAACAAATCAAACGTAGAATATACAGCACGAATTGGGGGCTCTATTTTGTTGAAAGGGGGCTCTGTATTGGGGGCTCTATTTTGTATAGCATGGCATTTTCTTCAAAAACTCGTAGCAAGTGATAACTAAGTGTCTTTTGGAAATCTTTAGCAATCATACGATTGTTTAAATATATGACATATGTTTTTCCTTTGCGTCCAAAGCATGCGCAAAACATTATGAAATCACTCGACCTTGTCGTTTGGAAAACAAATGTTCTTATCTATGCAAGTCATGCCAGTAAAATTTCCTAACATGTGATCCATCTAAATTAAATATTTTTCATCTCTAAATTTAAATCCTTTTCAGATTTCTTTCCAGGACATCATTTCTTAAGAAAATTTTAATCTCTTTTATTTGTGTTTTTCAGTTAATATTAAAGTGTTTTCTATTTCCTGAAATTTATGGTTAATGCTAACGAGACAGGGATGCCCGTCGCTCTACGGAGGATACCAAATAAATTGAATCAGTAATTATCTTTTTTCGCAATCGACATCATTTGACAAACATATTTTTTTTTTGCTTTTCACATGATTCCAGGTGCAAACAAAATATTCTCAACATTATGTGATCGTTGTAACTTTTGTGATATTCCTCTATTAGATTTATTTCCTTAAAAAGCTGTAGTTTTTACTTTTACATTTTCAGTAGACAAATTTTGGGAACTACTACATCCACGGTTTTAAATTTGTTAACGAGTAAGGGACGTTTTGCGTGGAATCGCGTATTAATGTCAAGGTCATTGAACAGCCTCGAATGACCTTGACTTTTAAAAAAGTGAATAAATGAAGAGCAGTTGTGCTTTAAATAAATAAAAAAAATCGTTAGTGGATCTATATTTTTACAATGCCTAAGAAGTAAAAAAACTACCTACTAAAAAAATGGCTTTTAATGTTTTTTAAGTGCGGTCGTAATTATATAAATACGTAGCACCTATAGTCGTTGTATGATCCATCCGCTCGTTCGCATATAACAGCGCAAAAACTACCCAACCGAATGGTTTGAAATTTAATATATGTAATTGTTGCATAATTTTGTCGAGTCATTTGAAATATTATAAAAATTCAATCAAAACTTAAAAAGATATAAATAAAAATATTTATTAAGCAATTTGATTTTTTTTTAAAAATCGGTACTTCCCTGTTATGGCATCTTCCAAAGATAAATCGTCAAGCGACCGAGATACATCGCGAAGTTATCTGATATGTATAACGTTATAGTCATATATGACGCATATGAGATTTCATAACCTCTATGACCAAGTTATAATCACATTCTTTATTATATTAAATCCTATCATACGGAATTCATTCAATGATATCCCATGAAAAGTAATGATTTTAAGTTGTCATGTTATTATATCATATTTAAGAAGAAGTCATATTATTTTCGTATTACTGATTTTAAAAACCGAATTTGTATACTAAAATTGTTTAGTTATAGCAATCATATCTACCGACAGTTTTTTGGTTAGATATTTCCGGAGAAATAGATAAAAACACTTTTTCATCCGCATGTCTCGTAAAAACACTTCTATTCGTAAAATGTTGAAATGGTTGATTGACACCAGAATTTAGAAAAAAAAAATTATTCGAAAATAAGTAAAATATTTTCTTCATGTACTTGATAAAAGGGAATGTTTCATTCCAAAATTCTAGTGCCAATGTAGCATTAAAGGATTAAAATTAAGTTACTTTACTTACGACACCACTGTGGTGTCGCCGGACGCAAAGTGTTAAATGGAAAATGAGTCTAAATATAGATTTGAAGTTCAGAAATTTTCAAAGCTAGGCTTAAGTTTCTCAATGGAATTTTCATCAAATATCAACAAAAGATAAAATGTTGCCAACTTAAAATGTACTTATTTTATTACGGAAATTAATCATATCATTATAACAGACGATATAATTAATTTCACTGAAATAATAACAGTACGAACATACCTCATTTGTCACGTTTGACGTACAATTTCCAATTTGTTTCTTACTGTAAATTTAATTAAAAAATGCAGTATTTATTCAAAGAAAATGGGCATGTTTTTAAGAAATTAAATAGATTTTTCAGATTGAATGTTTATAATGCACCGTATATATATAAATATAAATGTATAACAACACACATGCATATATATGTATATGGATGTATAATACACCTTCGAAATTAAAAAAAAAAAAAACCTTACAAGTTCGTACACCAAAACAGATCGAATTTCGTATATGGTCACAGAATTCAATTGATATGCTAATAAATGAACTCAAAGTAGATATTATAATACATATAATATTAATATATAAAAAATGAGAAATTATGCATTGGTACTGAAAACCATTACAAGAATTGTAAAAATTGTATAAATAAATACATAATAAAATGTGCAAAGCAGTCATATTCATCATGTAACTTTATTCAGTAACTATATAAGAGCCTAACTATATAAGCGCTATAAAAAGAAGTACAAATGCAAATTGCAATGAAAATATCCATGAACAGAATGTATAATTCATATCGTAAAATATTATGCATTAATTAATGTATATTGTTACATACTACATATTTTTTTACACTTCTCATGTTATTTCATATTCATAAAATTTCTCGCAGAATGATAAAATTCCTCCAAAGTCAAAAGCTGTGTTAAATAATGTTACTATATTAGACAACTGTCAAACAGTAAGTAACCTTAGTTCGCATACCGGGAAGGCGTAACACGCTATTGATTAATGACATATTGAATAAGTAAAGTTCTAACAGGAATTCTAGTTTGGACAAAGTTTAAAATTACATTGTTCGACAGCGAAACTGCATTCATTATAGGTGACTATTCTGAAAATAAATGAATATAGTTTACCTCAACTTGCCACTAGTTTAGCGTAATTGAAGGTTTAAATTCGAGGAATTAACTTTTAAAGCTACTGTATTTAAGGATACAAATGACATTTACACAGTGCGAGCTAAATAAATTTAATATGGTATTCATAATTATGTAATTTATTTAAAAACATATATTAAAAAAATGTTTATAGATGCATTTTAATTTATATATAAAACAAAAAAAATTGCTATATACATAATTTTATTCAGTTTGACTGTTTAATTTATACTTCCAACTAAATGTCTATCATATAGATTAGTTAGAAGCACTTTAAAAACAATCTATTACCGGTAACCCCCTTAAAAGCATAAATGTTAAAAATATATCACTAATAAGCATAAGAATCAATTTTCATTTTTTATCTTCTATCTTTATTTAATTGCAGTAAAATTTTATAAAGATTGACATTAAACGAGCGGCCTACATAGTCTGTGATTTAAATATTAAATGGAAAATTTTCTGACCTTTAATAACGATGACAGACTGTTTGGAAAGCATAAGGAAGGTACGCACTTTGATTTTATGTATTTTCTACACGTAAAAGAATAATATAAAAAAATACTAAATGGGTGAAAGTTTAGATACTTGCTCTTAGTTTTATAAGTTATATGGTAATCTATTAAAATGCTTTTGTGTATCAAATCAATAAGGACATTTTGAGAATCAACAGTGATACAACGTCGACATAATAAAACTTTGCCAATATATGGTTCCATACCGACAATACTGTTTAACAAGTTGGAAATTGTACATCAAACATGACAAACGAGGTGCGTTCGTACTATAGCTAGTTATATAAATATTCAGATCTTTATGATTTTTAATTTTGTGAAATTAATTATATCGTCTGTAGATTAGTTTTTGTAATAAAATAAGTATCTCAGTCGCTTGACGATTAAACCGCGGAAGCTCCTATAACAAGAAAACACCGATTTAAAAAAAAAATTCAAATTTCTTAATAAATATTTGTATTAATATTTTCTAAAATTTTGATTCGATTTTCATAAAATTTGAAATGTCTCAACAAAATTCTGCAAAGATAATATATCTTAAATTTCAAACCACTTGGTTGGGTAGTTTTTGCGCCGTTATATGCGGACAGACGGACAGACGGACAGACAGACAGACGGACGGACCAGACGACGACTATAATTGCTACGTATTTATATATTTACGAACTCACCTAAAAACAGGATGTCATTTAGGATGCAGGTATTTTAAAGTATAGGCTCAATAATTAGGTGAAGAACAATAATCTATTTCTAACAGTTACATTGACAAAAACTCGAAATTTTCAATCGACAACACTCAATGTTTGTTTTTTTTAACTGAAAAATGATCGTTCTTGTGAAAAATTATTAATGGCGTTGAAGCGGTAACTGCTGCTCTAGATACAACAACATAAACCTGCTCTAGATACAACAACATAAAACAAACGCAAAGTAGCACAGTGAGAACAACAAATGAGTCCATCCTAGCGAAGAAAAAAAATCAATGGTATTTTAAAATTTGAAGTGTATGGTTTTACAATCCACTAGCAAAACCGCCCGGCTTTACCAGGGAACACCTGAAGCTTTAACCAAAAATTGTAGATCACTTTAATTTATTTAATCCATTATTACATGTCAAAATTTTTAATTCAAATATTTTGTATACAAAATCTGTAATTTTTTAAGCATAATCCTGAGTTGAAGATTTTACCTATTTTTTATATCCACTTTTTTAATGGAAAAACAATCCGTACCATCCCTTTTACACATTTATATGGTATCTAAATGTCTCCCTTCACTTTATATCAATAAGTATGGTACTAAGGTAAATCGTTTCACACAAAGATTAAATAGACCATGACCTGTAACTCAAAGTGAATTCTCAACCACTCTGATTATCCCAGACTGAACTGGGCAACAAACCTTGTGTCTCTCACAAGACACTCCACTGAACCTCACCGATCGTGATACGATGTTATCCCAAAAGGAAATTTAAACTCAGAATTACTAATTATTAGCAAAATTCAGTTTTTACCATCAGAAAGGAAAATCAATATTGTAGCGTGAAAAATACTTCAGGATGTGAGAGGGGGTCAATTTTTAGTTTTAACATAGAGTATTCAATATATTGAATATAATGTCAATTATAATACACTAGCGCTTACCATTCAGATAAAAAAATACAAATCCTATACCTTTTACTCCTGAAATAAAATATATAACACATGGTCTGATAAGTTCCCGGTCTAATAAAGAAAACACAACTTTTAAACAAAACTTTATAACTTTAAGACTTTAATAAATAACATAACTTTAATAATAAATAATAATAATTTAATAATAATAATAATTTAATAATAATAATAATTTAACAAATAAATAATAATAATAATTTTATAAATAAATAATAATAATTTAACAAATAAATAATAATAATAATTTTATAAATAAATAATAATAATTTAACAAATAAATAATAATAATAATTTTATAAATAAATAATAATAATTTTATAATAAATAACATAATTTTATAACGAAAAAGCTCCAAACAGTGCTCAGAATCATCGACTCGTTGTTGTTTTTGGTCAAAAGTCAACACGCGCGGCAGCCACTTTGACAACAGCTTTCTCATAGACAAATGTTCATTCAAAATAAAACCTACACGTTGCTTGGATATCTTCAGAGTCTGAGCTATCTCCTGCAACTTCACTTTACGGTTCCCCAAAACGATTTTTTGGACTTTTTTTATGTTTTCCGGAGTAACCACCTCTTTTGCGTAGTAAATCACTGTGTCGGTACGACTACGTTTAAATTCAGCAAAACAGTCAGTAATTGTTGTTTTACCTGGTGCAGTGTCCGGATAACGCTTATCAAGCTAAGCTTTTGTTCGAACGGTGTTTTTTCCCATCAAATAACAATTCTTAAAATTCTTGTTTATCCATTTTTTTGTTTATCAACAAAGTCTCAACCACTCTAACGTTTTATCCACACGGCGAATTGTCATGACATTTTTTCTGCTACCTTTTAAAGGTCAGTATTTACTAAAAAAAAGCATCCGTTCGGTTATTGCAACGCCATCTGTGTGCCAGACCGGGGACTTATCAGCCCATGTGTTAGTTTATATTATTGAACTGCAAATTGTCTAAACAGTTATTAAACATTTGAAAAAAAGCCACGGGTGGTAATCGAACAATCTCTCACTTTCGATAAGCTGAACTTGAATACGGCATTCAAACCACTTGGGCATCCTGACTTCGTCTAACTTGTCCTGAAACAAAAGGAGTTGCGAAACTGGTTTAATGTATAATTTTTAATTATAGTGTACTGTTTCTACTCTACTTTGTCAAGTTTCCTAAAAGTGACGTGAAGTTTGATTGAAAATCGTGCATACTATAAACAAAATACCTGCGGAAATTTCTTTAATCTTTTAACCTTTATATCTCCATAACTATATGTGATATTCTTACACAAATCAATACAGAAAAGTTGTACATGATCTGCATAGTCATATGCTACATCTACAGATCATTTAAGCAATTCAATTCACAGGGTGATCACAAATGTTGTTATTCTTATTCAATTTGTTGTTTGTCCTGTAGCCTCGTTTATCCCGTTTGTCCTCGTGATCAAATCTTCCCTGAAAAATGTGAGGTCAGACATGATCTTTATATTACAGAAGTTCCAGAAGACTATCGTCAATAGTATTATTCATTCTAAATATTTCATTATTATTCATTATTATTAATTCTAAAATTTCGATAACACATTTAAAATAGAAATTTTTTGGGTGATTTTTGACGATATAGAGTATATAGGCAATTTGGTTTTATAAGAAACCCTCCATTCAATCAATATTTTGAGCACAAAGATCTTTTAAGAGATTAAACTGGAAGCACTTCTGTACCTCCGCCAAGTCGAGAAAGCACAGCTGTAAGCATCCTTTTCTGGAAGCAACTCAGGGCACTTTTCTCCCCCACATATCTTTGCGCTGCAGTTTCCCAAAAATCTTAAACTTCGTTTATCTAGATCTAGAGTATCTGACACATAGGACCAAAATTTAAAATTCCACGTTTCTGTCTTTTCTAGTTCAGACGATATATGAACTCAAATTTTCGATTTTTTGTCACTTACTCACTCATCCGTCATCAAAAAGATAAGGTGTATCCCGTAGCCCTAGAAACTTGAAATTTGGAATAAAGGTAGTGTTTAGGATACAAAGAAAGAAAAAATTATAAAATATGAAAAAAAAAAATCTAAAATTCCAAAACTTCCAACAAAATTGAAATAATTCGAACTTGTAGTCTTAGAAACTTAAAATTTTGTGTGAAGGTAGTGTTTAAGATTCAGAAAAAGAAATAATTAAAAACGCAATAAAAATAAAAAAAATCGAAAATTTAAAAATATTTCTATTTTGTAGCACTAGAAACATGGAATTCGGAATAAAGTTAGTATTTAGCATACAAAATAAGGAAAAAAAAAAATCCAGAAAATTCGAAAAAGAGAATCAAACATAAAAAAAAAACCATAAAAAAATCGAAATAAGTTTGATTTGCAGGAATTTTCAGGAATTTTCAATTTTCATTTTTTTTTATCCCAAACAGTACGCTGTTATGCTAAATATCCAGTATCTAGGGCTGCAAGTAATACCTCAGATAAGAACACCTTTCCTGAAAACAATTGAGAGTACTCTTGACTCACCCGCCACCCCCCCCCCCCCACAATAAATTAGTGCTTGCTTAGGAACTTGATGAAACCTTTATAAAGAGGACTTTTCAAACGGAACTAAAGCTCCACATTTTTGGTACCTTTAAAAAAAAGGACAGGGCTTGGCGAAAATCAGTGGATGATGTTTAAAAAAGGCCCAAAGTCAAGAAAAGGAGAATTGCTTACAAAAAGAAGTGAAATCAGGCTACACTAGATATCGGGCGGGCTCCTTCATTATCATGACGTCACAAATGGTGGCCTGCCACGACCAGCGATTGGTACAAAGCGACGCGCCCACTGTTTTGTGCCAATCGTTGTACGTATTTCGTTTTCTTGCTTCGCTTTGTACCAATTGCTTTCGCTGTCAGCCACCATTTGTGACGTCATAATAATGAAGGAGCCAGCCCGGTATCTAGTGTTGCCCTGTTGAAATCCCATCAAAAACGTCACATGTAAAAAATGCAACCAAGTCTCGTAACCATTTTACCGTAAAAAGTTCTGAGATCGTGTAAAGCCAAGTTTATCTCTCTTCTTAACTGAAAATTTCATTCACAAATCCTTTCTAGTCTCTAGATCTTTAGTTAAAGATTATTTTGTGACTTGGCAATTACGCAGCACAAGGATGTTATTACACTTTACTATGGGTGCTATGGAATGGGATGGGAATATTTTATTATACCTATTATGATTACGAGGAATAAAAGCATAAAGTAGGGATGTCTTGTGTGGATGTCTTTTTAATAGGGGTTGTTTGGCACGTATTCACGTTACATCGGAAGAAAACCACCCAAAACTCCGGACATCCAGCTCAAATGTAGATAAGGTTTCGCACGCGGGCTTACAATCTCTCTCTCTCTATATATATAAAACTAATGATTTGGAAATGGACCAATGAAAATATGCGTAAATATCCCGGGTTATTCTCATCGCTTTTTTACTAAGGACTTTTTTGAGAAGCGATTACTCTTTTTCTAGCCATCCTACGGATTCAAAAATCATACCACCAGACGTGAAATATAACAAGCTTTCAGAAATTCAAAAAATTATCACTGTCGGACAACAAAAGCTCAAAAAATCCTTAAAAGTAGAGTAAAAAATCTTTTATTGAAAAAGTCACTTTTTTATATTGTTGCCAATATCTAAATCAACGCAAAGAATTATGTTTCAGCAAGAAGAACGGGTGTCAATGCTCATATAAATGCTATTTTATACATTATTTTATTAATAAACTCGATTATTAATATATAAGCAAGAACCGTCCAATTCTCTTGCTGCATAATTGCCAAGTCAAAAAATAATCTTTAACTAAAGATCTAGAGACTAGGAGGGATTTGTGAATGATAATTTCAGAGTTAATAAGAGATATAAACTTGTCTTTACACGATCTCAGAACTTTTTACGGTAAAAGGGTCACGAGACTTGGCTGCAATTTTTACATGTGACGTTTTTGATGGTATTAATTCTTTTGTTTTCAGTTTTCCTAGGAAAAATAACCAATTTGTTTATTACATAATTTTCCAAGGTGCTACTAAGCATAGAATATTCCATAAATATTTTCCCCAAATCTTTGTATTTAACAGTATATTTTTTAATGAAAGCCGGTTGTAAATAATTATTGGGTCATTCCATGCAAAATGAGCAAAAATTTTAAAGAAGTCGTGGTCACATAGTAACAGATTTTAATAAAATTTGGTACACAGATTCAATTCATATTTAAATAGAGCTATTCAAAATATCTAGACATTCAAAGTTCTGGACATTTAAAAAACTTGTGACATAGAATGGCTTGTATGGAATCGTTCAAAGTTGCAAGTTTAAAGTTTCGTATCTTGAAAATTATTTAACATAAATAAAATTTTTTCATAATATTGTAATCCATGGACAGTTATTATCATATTTATTTAGTAATAATAATTTCGTAACACCATGGTTAACCTTAAATTGGTTGTAAAAATTGAAAAATTGAAAAATTTGAAAAAATTAAAAGCGTTAAAAAAATCGAAAATTTTAAAAGCATATGTGAAATTGATGTACGATCTAATGTTACATATGAAAACCAAATTTCTCAAATTTGGAATTTGCCATTTATTTCCTTCATCTTCAAAATAGCTGAGAAACTTTAAAAAAAATTACAAAATCACAATTTTTCCTCTTATGTATACTTAAAAAATCAAATGAAGGAAAAACCTGGCATTAACAATATTGCAGAAGCATAAAGTACAAAAAGCCCATGATATGCTGAAAAAAATTCAAGATTGCTTTTTTATTCCTAACATAAGAGAAATGAATTCAAAAAGGTAATATTTGTTATGCTTTTTGGGCTATTTCACTTCAAATTCCATGCTTTTCTGCCATCTTGCAAAAAAATGTAGTGCTGCCATCTATCCGGAGCTTTGAGTACTATATAATTGTTTGCCCCGTTTAAATCAATAATTTATTCTACACTAATTTAAAATATTGTTGAGGAAAAATAAACTGAAGGCAAGAATGGAAGTTTCTATATTTAAAATATACACTTTTATCTATAACGTCAAATAATTTAAAAATTTTAAGATGTTTCTTTCGTGTTCATACAAGTAATAGAAATATTGAATTTTTTCCCTCAAAATTTTTCATTATTTATTTTTTTCTCATTAAGGAATAAAAAGGCAAGAATGAAAGTTTCTATACTTAAAATATATACTTTTATCTATAACGTCAAACAATTTTAAAATCTTAAGATCTTTCCTTCATGTTCAAACAAGCAATAGAAATATTGCATTTTTCTCTCAAAATTTTTCACTATTTATTTTTTTTCTCATTATGGAATAAAAGGACAGTTACTAAATCACTCCAATCTGTTACTTATTATTCATTCTTAATTATAAATAATTTTTGATAAAGTCTTTCCACTCCTACGGCTAATAATGAAAATTGAAATTTCAAGCATGTAGACAAACCCTCGATCCTATATCAACTTTTAATGTAAGTTTTAATACTTAAATAAACAATCCTGAAATCTATTATTTTACATTTACTCATAAATAAATATGATCTACTTATATGCTGATTTTCATTAAAATATATGACATGTCAGCCACAGCTGATTTGCTCATTTACCATGGAATGACCCTATTTCCAATTCATTATTTTTAGGACTACTCTGACTGATTTTAAAATCGTGACTATTTTGATCCTTCATTTAAAAAAGGAAACAAATAAATGTAAACACAAAGAAACAACATTTTTTTAAAACGAAAACGATATTACACAAAGTAAGAATTAAATAATATAATACAAGATATAAAATATATAATATATAAGAGGACATGGGTTTCAAAATACTTCTTATCCTAATTAAAAAAATCATGTTTTCTCTATCAATATTTTCTATTGGTAAATCTGTACCGAACAAACACTACAATCGCACACACCGAACAAACACAAAAAAACTAGTTTCAGCATGTATTTCTGGCATTGTAAAATATTTGTGTACAATGAAAAACAATGAATGCAGTTAGAGGTTCTTTTTGCGATTTCCCAAAATTTGATTTTCTTGACGAGTTTTGAAACTCATGTCCTCATATGATAACATATAAAACAAAAATTGTGCAATAAAAAACACATTTTGTCCTCGATATGATGATACATAGAACATTACAGACAATCTCTGTTTAACAACATATAAAAATATTTGAGAAATTTAGTGTATCAGAGTTAATGATTAGGCATATGGTTAATCTACTGATCTTGTGTTGTGTAACAGGCTGTACATTTAAATAATGCAGTAAAATAATATAACTGGAATCGCGATACATTTTAAGCGATTTATAGGAAGTGTAACAAAAATATATACGTTCAATGTGTACGTATATATATATATATATATATATATATATATATATATATATATATATATATACTTTCAACTTTTCCAAAAAATTAAAAGTTTCAACCGAATAAATATAATGCAAAGATGCAAGGTATCTAAATTTTCGTACTTACGATGACTGTGTGAAAATTTACACCGATAGAATAATTTCTCGTTCAACTTGCAATAATTGGACAATGTGGAAGAATCAATAGACAGTAGTTTATAACGAACGCAATCTTTATTTAAAACGCTGAAGAATTCCGAAAACACCACTCTATAATGAATAGAGAGACTTAAATTCATAAGGACTATAAAGCCATGTCTGACACAATAAGAAATCTGACGGGAGTGATTAATGATTTTAAATGAGTAGAATCACATTTATGACATTTATTTCCAAAAGTTTAGAGTGGGTTTATAGAAATAGGCATCCTTTTAATGCTAAGAAACAAAAAATAAAGCATTTTCAAAATAGTAATTGAATGATTAATGACTTTTAAGGATAACAGTATTTTAAAGACACACATTTCAGAAAATTTTAACAAGTATATTCTTTATATTATTGCACCGTAAAGACTTGAGCTCTTAAAGAATATCTTTAAAAGAGTAAAAATTTAAACAATGACATATATTTATTAAAATGCCAATGGTATTTAAAAAGACAAATATGATAGCTAATATCAATATTTTCCAGAGATTGGCACATAAAAATACTTCTTATTAATTGGTATTTACCATTTCTCAAAAAGTATCAATGTACGGTTAAAGAAACGTATATTTTTGCCACGTTTTACTTCAATACTTTTTAAAAGTATTTGAAATATTTCTTTTGAGTCACTAGTTTCAAAAATATGTAAAAAGGTCTACATTGTTAATACTATTTTTAGTTATATTTAGAAATACAACCCAAATTATCACAAGATTTTTTAACAGCAACAACAGCAAAACACGTGCAATCACGATACATGTTAAGTGACAAAAAAAATATACTTCCAATGTATTAAATATATATATATATATATACTTTCAGCTTTTCGAAAAAATTAAACGTTTCAACCGAATAAATATAATGCAAAGATGCAAAGTATCTAAATTTTCGTACTTACGATGACTGTGTGAAAATTTACCCCGATAGAATAATTTCTCGTTCAACTTGCAATAATTGGACAATGTGGAAGAATAAACAATAGACAATAGTTTATAACGAACGCAATCTTTTTTTAAAACGCTGAAGAATTTCGGAAACACTACTCTATAATGAATAGAGAGACTTCAATTCATAAGGACAATAAAGACATGTTTGATACAATAAGAAATATGGCGGGAGTGATTAATGATTTTAAATGAGTAGAATCACATTTGTGTCATTTATTTCCAAAAGTTTAGAGTGGGTTTATATAATTATGCATCATTTTAATGCTAAGAAACAAACAAATAAAACATTTTCAAAACAGTAATTGAATGATTAATGACTTTTAAAGATAACAGTACTTTAAAGACACACATTTGAGAAAATTTTAACAAATATGTATTCTTTATGTTATAACACCGTAAAGACTTGAGCTCTTAGATAATATCTTTAAAAGAGTAAAAATTTAAACAATGACATATATTTATTAAAATGCCAATGGTATTTAACAAGACGAATATGCAAGCTAATATCAATATTTTTCAGAGATCCGCACATAAAAATACTTCTGATTAATTGGTATTTACCATTTCTCAAAAAGTATCAATGTACGGATAAAGCAACTGATATTTTTGTCATGTATTAATTTAATACATTTTGTAAGGTGTTTGAAATATTTCTTTTGAGTCCTTCTTTTGAGTTGTAAAAAGGTCCACATTATTAATGTTCTTTTTAGTTATATTAAGAAACACAACCCAAATTATCACAAGTCTTTTTAACAACAACAACAAGAAAACACGACATCAATAAAATTTTATCAACATATAAAATTACATGTCTCAACCTGTAGCGCGTAGATTACTAAAAATGAAAAATAATAGTTTTTGAAGGTTTTAATTTTAATTTTAATAAATTGAATCAAAAGCAAAATCGTAATGCTTACAAGAATGTTATCCCATAAACTATGTTAAAATGATCCTATAAAATAGATCTTTTGTCAAAACAGCACCATGCACAAGCAGAGGAGAATTTTTCTCCTCAGGACTCTCCAAAGCGGCATCTTTGAGTTATGTTGGACGGTTTTATTTTGCTTATTTGTATTTTATTCTTTACTTTGGTATTCGATTTTACGGATGAACTCAAATAAATTCTTTTAAGTTTATGTCGTTCAGGATTTTAATGGTGACCGAAATATGAACGTAAATAATTTTCTGGGATTATTTTCGTTTTACCTGTAGAAATTTATTTTTAGTAGATAGAAATATGATTTTTTTATCCACCAACTTTTAAACATAGAATATATTAGAACTTCCAAAAGAATGCGAACGAACCAAAGAAGAAAAAAAATCTTTATTCTGATATTTTAAGCTTGATGCGTCTTCAAATATAACTTATTCTAATATTTACGAGGAAATACAGACATCTAATGTATATTAGAAGGAAGGAGTATTATAGTCGTCGGGGAAAATAAAGCATAATCCGTGCATCACTAGTACTAATAGATTAGTACTAATAAGAGAGTAATAATGATTAGTCTACTAGTTAATGCTGAACTTAAATTTTGCTTAAGAGTCGTCTACATATAAAGTTTGTTCGAAACTTGAAAATTTTCAATACTAACACTTAATTTTGACAACAGAATTGAATTTTCTGTAATTTTTACTTTCTTAACGGGAAGACATTTGGTCAAGGAATCGGTTTAGGAATTTTGCAGGTTTAATGTTTGTAACTACTAATGTTATATTCATTTTTAATCGTTCCAAAACAGATCACAATGCGGGTAGTACTTTGGACTAACTCAAGAACTACTCTGTGGAATAAGTTGTAATTTTGAATTCAAATATTTTAAAACTTCTAGAAATCGATTTATCTTACAAAATTGATATAAAATCATACTTTTTTCGAAAATAATTTTCGAAAAAAAGTATATCCAAATTAAAAACCCAAATACAATGTCAAAATTAGGTGTTAGTATTAAACATTTTAAGTTTGTTATAATTTCTATATACAGACGATATCCTAAGCAAACTTTTAAAATAGCCTTAATTGGTAGACGTTATTTAAAATCGATAGGTACCAGTTAGATTTCTATGGGATGATTTGCATCAGTGGGGGTGATGTGATTATTATTATTTTTTCGATGATTGTAGAATGAAATATATATGACAAAATGCTAACAACTTTTTTATTGGCTTTAAAGTATTTTTTTTTTAAATCAGTTGTAACTCTCGAATGCAGTATAAGAGTTTAGAATTATTGGTTTATCAAATTCTTTTGATTTAGATCCAGGAAGTAAGATGTATGCATTATGAGTTTTTTTACTGCCCTCTACTACTTTTTTATCATTCCCAGTCACCAATTTTTTATAATTTAAATACTTTCTTCTTATTCGATATTAGTAAATTATTGTCACTTAAACGTATATGTTATTCTGATTACACAACATAAAATATTTGGGCACACTCGTGTTTTCTAGATAGCATTCGATTCTGAAACATGGACCACGTTCTAGTAACTTTTATCTATTACAGCAATTAGATCGTTAGCATTGAGCCAATTAATTGACTTAAACACTATTTTAGCTAACAATTAATAATCTTACAGCAAAGAACCGTTACCCTGAAACTGTATTGTCAATCTTATTTATAAAAAAGTTGAAAATTGGCTTTATAAAATAAGCTAAAACTTCTATGCACCTTCAAATTTTAATTTATTTACAATATTTATTGCTAGGATTTTTCTTGTGACAGTGCTTTAAAATAACGTCATGAATGAAGACCAAATTACTATGTTGTAGTTTTTTACGTTAGGCTAATGCTTCTTACATTTTACACAAGTGACAAATTCTTCCCTAGTTGAAAAGCGAATAGACTAAAAACAGAGCAAATTAAATTTATAATTCAGAAGAAATTAGAAAGCGGTATTTAACAATAAATGAATTATCTTTATATCTCGAGGCAATTAAGGGATTATCAGTAAGACACGCTTCACGATAAGAAATCTGATGCCAGTAATTAATTACTTTGAAACTGTGGCGTTTGCTTTATATTGATTAAGATCATTGTGCTTAAATGCTATGAGATTTCTCATACCTTTGCCATATATAAACTGTATTTTGCATATTTTTAAATATAAAGTGCCGCAAATAAGCAAAAAAGATCGGTTATTATGCTTTTAAATCAATACTAATTTGTTCTGTAGAAATTTAATTATTATCTGTAATTTAAACCTACACGCACAGTGATGCATATATGAAAAAATTAAAATTTAACCTTTAAAAATAAATTCAATTCCATGCTGCCACTATATTTAAACAAAAAAATTTGACTTATTTAATCACAAAAGCGTGCCATTAAAAAAGAAAAGAATTACTCTGTAAAATGTGTGGTATCTAATCCTAAATACGAGTATAAAACATACTTCTAACATTCGTGACTGTATAGGAATAATAATTGCCACACTTAAATCATTACTGTCACATATTCAGTAATTTAAAAAAAAACGTAAATAGAGATATCCAAAGTATCTAAATATGACAAGGCATTTTATGCATGTCAGTTTATATGAATTTTATTAACTTAACTGTTATCATTATTCTAAATTTTTAATGTTGTATTATAGTTGTATAAAGAATCATTTAACATTCATACTTTAAACACTTTTAATTTTGACAATTAATGAACAAGCAAGTAACGAATGAATAGTACAACATTAACTTTACCAAAACAATGGTTATACAGGGTGATTTTTTTTAAAGTTGTGAAAGTAAAATTGTATAAAAAAAGAACCATTGATCCAAATGACCTGAAATTTCCCCAGTATGCTCCCAAAGCAATGGGTAGTTTATAGGCGTAGTTAAAAAAATCCTTAAAATCGCACCGACAGATGGCGCTGTGGGTTAACATCAACTGGTTTCCTTCCTCTACCGGGTTTTAGGCTCAGTAAAGCAATCTGTTCAAATTTCAAAACCATTTTCCTTAAGTCTTCTGTCGTCATTGGACCTTTTCTTAAATACTTAAGTGTCTCAAATCTCCTAAGAGCAGTTGCTGCGCTGCCATTATTCTGATAATACAGTTTCATTAACACCGCACGGTCCGTCAACAGCACAGTCATTGCAAGGATATCCGTAGAATAATGAACACGATGTGTGCATGATTCACGCTTTTATCGCCACTGTACATGTGTCGTACTCAAGCTCGTCTCCCGACTGTACTGCATATGCAGCGCCATCTGTCGGGGAATTGTAAGTTTTTTTTAACCACGTCAAAAAAAGTCCCATTGCTTTGGGAGCACACTAGTGAAGTTTCAGGTCATTTGGATCAGTGGTTCTTTTGTTATAAGGTTTTACTTTCACAACTTAAAAAAATCGCCCTGTATGTTTATATGAATGTTTTTATATGAACTACACAACCATTTCATAAACTAAGTTTTTTATGCTTAGTAATTCCTAGAACGCCGTAGTTGTTCTTGTAGTTAAAAAATTGAGATAATGTGTTATAGTTGCCAACCTTTCTTTTTTTCCCAAGTCAAATAAACATAATTTCAACCAGAAAAATACTTAACGAAATGTTTCTTGGAACAATGGAACAAGGTAGTTAGCAGAATGGAATATCTAGTTGCGTACCAACTGAACTTCCAGTTTATAGGTAATCGACTTGAGAAGCAAAAGGAAGCCGAGAGAAATTTGAAAATTAAATAAAAATATTTAAAAATATAATAATGAAATAAAAGTTTAACAATAAAACGTAAAAAGGTAAATAAAATAAGAAATTTTTCATTAGATCCAAGAAGATGACAGACAAGAACTACCGAGGGTCGAACCCATCTGAAAAAAGAAAAAAATCTCTTTACGAGACCAGACATTTAGTTTAAAAGTTACAAAATACTAAATTTTAAAGCCAATAGGTAGATTAAAATAGGTTTATTTTTTTTTCTAAATACAAAGACAAGAGACATGAAAAATTACATTTTTCTGTGTTGTTATTTATTAAAATTTTTATTTTATAAAATATCTGGTTTAACGTGATTTGAATAAAAACGGATGGTTGGCAAGTGTGATAAATGTCTTTAACTTTATTCAGTTAATAAAAAAGTTTATCACACATTTCTATCCACTTCCAACTTTTGGGACCACACATTACTACTGTGTTTACTTGGTCGTATTTATCTTTCCTAATTGTAACAATAGTACCTTTAAACATTCTTATTCATACACAACAAATACGTAGCTGTTAAATTTAATATTACCATTATTCTCTTCAATTAGCATTTTATCAGATAAGCTAAAGTGACATCTCCAAAAGCCCATCCTTTTACTTGACTATGAATTGTTAAGTGAGGAATATAACATTTCATGTGGATCTGCCATGGTGTCAGCTGAACGGCTTTAACAGCCACAACAACTTGTTTGCGTTCTAGAACTTTTTAGAAGCTCCATAAAACACTTTGTTATTTAAAATTTACACCGAGAAAAAAAGCAAAAATAGTAATAAAATTGTATTTAATAATCCATGTTTATTATACAATAAAAATATCTTTTAAAAATGTACATGCAATATAACTAAGGACATTAATTCTCACCATTTTCTTTGAGTCCCATGTTTCTAAGAATATTATGAAAGGGCACATACGCATTGCCATCTACCCTTTGTATTCAAAATTTTATCCCTTTATCCTATATTTTATTCTTTTCCTGATGATACATCGCTATTATTACGTCCTTTTTATATAGGGATGAATTTTCCTCTATACAAGGCTGCCACTGGCGACTATTAGGTAGCTTTCAATACAAAAGGTAGCTCTCAATAAAACGATTTGGATTTAACTGAGTATGTGTTTGTGTACAGGACATACTCTTTGGCCAGCATCATTTTCCATCTTGTTTCAAAATGACGGCCAGTTAAAAAATTTTAAATTTTTAAAAATTCAAAAATATGCACAAAAATTTATAAATTGAAAAAATTGTTTCTGTTAAGTGTTAGAACGTTATACAAGGATTCTAGAGCATTTTTTTGGGTATATCTTTAAAAATGGCTGAGATATGGCAGTTTAAAATTCTAGGGTGGCTGAGATTTTGAAACATTCTGATATTTGTTATGCTGTAACTCTCGTATTTATGAAACGATATGAACATGACTGATCATGTGTACAGAACATACCAAGGTCTCAACCGAGTTCGTTGGCCAGCTTCATGCGCCATCTTGTTTCAAAATGGCGACAGGTTAAATTTTTTAATTTGTTATAAAATTCCAAATAGGTATAAAAAATTATAAATTGAAAAAGTTGTTTCCGTTAAGTCTTGTATCAACCTTGTGATACAAGGATTCCGGAACATTTTTTGTTTTTGCTTTATCTTAAAAAATGGCAGAGATATGGCAGTTTGAAATTCTAGGTTGGCTTACATTTTAAAACTATCTGATTTTTGTTATGCTGTAATTTTTATGCTGAAATGCGCATTCAAATTCAGTATTAACGAAAACCGAGATTGAATCTTCTATAATCGGGTTCCAAGATATTTAGCCTCGGGTGTTTCAATAAAATGAGATGAGTTTTCAAAAACATGGACTATGAAAGCTACCTTTTCATCTCAGTACAGGCCGGAAGGACTTTTTTTAATTCCATCTCGTACCACTTTCTCAAAAAAAAAAATATTTCTTATACACTATAACATGTGCAAAAGACCGCAACATTTATTTCTTTTAAAAAATAAAGGTGCGAAAGAATATAAAATAGTCGCTTGTGGCAACCCTGTATATACTGAAAGCACATTCTTATCAGAATAAATAAAATTTACATCATATATTTAACACAGCAGTAGATCTAGGTTTATACCTAATGTATTTACAATTATGAATTTAAAATTAAAAATATTTTTTGTGGCTCTGAGGTTGCACGCAACGATTGTATTAAGATTTATTTTTTAACAAATTGCGGATATTTCTGTGTTATATAAAATGCTCAGTGATATTTAAATGGAATATATAATAAAATAATCAGACTTTAAAGAATATTTTCTGAAGAGTAGGTTTAAATCGAATAAGTATGAAGAAAACTTTGATGTAGGAAACGAAGGTGCAAAATAATGCAATTGAAGGTACCCTAAAACTGACAAACTCTCTTAAGAATAACCATCTCAAAAATAACAACTTGAAACTAAACGTTTTTTTTTAACGGAAAATACATCTTAAATGAGTGCGTGATACAATACAAAATAATTTCTTATGCAAGAAAATAATCTTGTTGATAAATATAATGTCGTATTACTCCATTTCATTTATTATAGATTTATAGATTTTAAGAGAAATTTTTTGAATAAATTTGCATCCACATCAGAAAATTTTAAAATATAGAAGTTACGTAGTTCAAACTTATAGTGTATACATCGAATCTATATGTAATTTGTCTAATGGTTAATGCTCTGTCTACAAATCAAGAGGTGACGAGTTTATATTCCATATCAGGCTTCAGTGTTTTTACTGGATCGTAGTTCACTTTGAAGACAGTCAACTTCTGCCATGATATTAAAGATGATCAACAAAATATACGTGACTACACGTGTCTCATTTTATTTACATATTTTGTGACATACTTACAAACATTTTCTAGCATAAAATTTACTGGCATAAAGTTTACTGGCATAAAGTTTACTGGCATACATCAGAATCTCGGTTCTGGAACGCCCTAGTTGTCGAATATTATTGTTCTCGTACAGAAATTCGAGCCAAATTTGATTCGAATCTCAAACATAGAAAAGATCGTCACTAAATTGATAAAATGGGCAAACATAGTAAAATCGAACGAATAGATTATTTTTTAACGGATTTTTTTTCCCGAGGCACAGCGATAGAAACGTTAACAAAAATAATATCCGCTTTAATGAAAATTTGAGTTTCCAGTTCAGCGAGGTTTCTGAATACACTGATTTTCTTTATTTTTAGGTGCGTTCGTAATTATATAAACACGTAGCACCTATAGTCATTGTCTGGTCCGTCTGTCTGTCCGTATATAACAACGCAAAAACTACCCAACCGAATAGTTTGAAATTTAATAGAGATAATAGTTGCAGAATTTTGTCGAGTCCTTTCAAATTTTATAAAAATCGATACAAGACTTAATAGATGTTAATAAAAGTTTTCTTCATTCTCTTAAATCTATTCATACGTAATTAATTCAATGATATCTCATGATAGGTAATGATTCTAGGTTGCCACAGTGATTACGTCATAATTAAGATGGTGTCATATTATTACCGTATTACTGAATTTTAAAACCGAATTTGCATGCTAAAATTGTATAATTATAGCAATCATATGATCTAGCGACAGTATGTTGGATAGATGTTTCCGGAGAAATAGATATTAAATGGAAAAATTGTCTAAATATGGATTTCAAGTTCTAAAATTTTCAAAGCTGGGCTTACGTTTCCCATTGGAATTTTCAATAAATGTCAACAAAAGATAAAATGTTGCCAACTTAATATGTATTTATTTTATTACAAAAATTAATCATATCATAATAACACACGATATAATTCCTTTTTTCAGTGAAATAATTATGATGATTTTTTTACATTGTCTTGTATTGAATATTCGTGCATAGTATATTTTTAATGTAATAGAATTGTAATTAATTGCTTCCAAAGTGTATTGATACTTAAATTCATAAAATAATATTAGTATCAATAATTTGAAAATCTGCACATAAAATAAATTTTGTATTCATGCAATTTTGCATAAGAGTGCAACAGCTATTGCACCTAGATGTGAATATCTATAAAACTAGTTATAGTACGAACGCACTTCATTTGTCAGGTTTGACGTAGAATTTCCAGTTTGTTTTCTATTTCCGCAAGGAGGCTCCATCGACAGAAGTATACAAACTCTCATTTATGTTTTAATTACATTACAGTACAAGTTACAAAGAAGTTACATTACCTTTAATTGCAATTTTTAACTTGTACTCTTCTGTTTCGATTTCCATGGGCCATATTTCTGGAATATAGGGAACTCGGTGGTAACGAATTTTATGAATTTTAAGATTCAAAATCTGCGAATTAATTTAGTGCTTAACCATTCTAAAAAAAGTTAACAACCGAAATCTTTCCCTCTTGTTCTCGATCTCAAGTCATCCAAAATTTCAACCGTAAAGGCATGGCTGCGGGTTTGTCAAATTTTATTAAAATATTTAAAATTTTAATTAATCATGTAATGTAGGACACTGTAATGTGATTTTACTGTATTTTATTATAGGGTATATTGTTTGTAAAAAGGTAAGTAGAAGGATTAACATGTGAAGTGAAAACCCATTATTTGCATTTTTATTATTTCTTATTTTATTATTGTATTTTATTATTGATTATTTCTAACGTTTGATTCAGTTCACAAGTAGTTCCTTCAAATAAGTTGCATTTGAAAAACTAGGTACCAATAATATGTGCATTTTCTAAAATCGATATTCTTAAATATTCGTAACTATTTTAGGACAAGAATGTATTCAAAAACCGGTATATTTTGCTTATTTTTATCAACCCATTTATTAAAGTGCACACTTAAATTATTTATTTAAAACTAAATATTTCAACCGTAAAATGAAATCTAAATTCTCACAAAAATGTTATCATATAAACTACACGAAAACGTCTCCAAAAAACAGATTTCTTGTCAAAATAATAGCAGAGCCAAGCAAAGGAATAATTTTTCTTCTCCTAACTCTCCCAAACAGCGTTTTTGAGTTACCGGTTTGACGTCTTTCTTTTGTTTTTCCACATTCTTTTTTCTCTTCTTGAGTTTCGGTTTTCTGGATGGAATTCAAAGAAATTATTTTGACTTCTTGCAGTACTTCAGGATTTTAATGGTGTCCGAAATGTGAACTCAAACGATTTTCTTAGAACATCTTTTTTGTTTTTACAGAAGGTTCTTTTTAGAGGCAAAAAATATTTTTATCCAGCTTTATAAATTAGAATTTAACAGAACATATAAATATGAAAATATCTGCTTGTGAGATATATATACATATATATATATATATGTGTAGCATTTTGACGAGGTTGAGATATTACGATGAATAATATTCGATGAAAACGTGGCAGTCCTTCAACGATATAGCAAGTTGCAGTCGAATTTAGCGAGTATGGCGAAGTAGTAAGGCAATGAAATGAGATCACAGAATTTCTCCAGTAAATCCAGCCAATCTCCAGACAAATAATTTTATTAGAAGACGAACAACACATAAACGATTCCCAAAGGTCTAAAACTTATAGCCCTCGGGCTAACGTTGCTTCACTTCATTGAATTAAGATGTTACTGGGCCAGATGAATATTCTACGGTCATACAATACCTGACACATATTTGTTTAGCTTCCGAAAACGTAAAAAAATATTTCGTTCCGACCGGTGCGTGCGAGTTTTGTTCTCGCCGCGGAAACATACACAGAATTACGTCACGAGCGCTCAACCCAATGAGTGAGAAGCTAGCTCCAGCCCAACGAATGAGCCTAGAGGGCGAGGCTAAAACATTAAAGAATCCCTCACTTTGGTGCGGACCAATTTAGAAGTTAAAATCCCAAGCGCGCGAAAGAATCAGAGCAATAATAATAATAATAATAAAAAGAAAATGGCTTTTAAAAACATTCGAAATGAGAACGCGTCTCAGAATTTTATAGATTGGGGAACTGATAAAAGTTACGAATGATCTTAAATTTTAGATTAAGATTTGGAATAAAATAATTATTAATATACGGATATTTACTTTTAAAAGGACTTTAAATAGGAATAGATATTATTAAGAATTAAGGAAATACTGACTATGACAGAAGTTAGATTAAATTTAAAAGATTAATGCGAATAAAATGGAAGGATACGAAGGAAATAAATTTTTTATATAACATATATATATATATATATATATATATATAATATATCTTCTAAAATAAAAGCGTAAGTCATGTGACTGTCATCAACAGTTCCGGGATGGCCGTTTCACTTTTTCATATGAGAGGCGGCCATTTTTATTCGCAATTATTTTTTCGAATAAAACTGCATAAAAGTTACATTTTAAGAAAGATCTTTCAAAATAAATTAATATTTGAGAGATGACTTACGTTCAATTATGTATGTATTCTGCGATAACTTCAGTCGAAATTAGATTAGCAGTTCAAATTCTCTATTCATGGAAGTAAACAAAAAAAAGATTCATTCGTCGTGAACATTTAAAATATTAAACCATGGAGGTAATCATTCGCAAAGCAAGTACTCCGCGAATGAATTGTTAGACTGCTGCCTCGCGTCAAAAAATAATTCGCACCAGTGAGATAATCAAAGTTTACCATAATTATGTGCTATACGACTCAACTTCCTTCCGAATCTTTTCTTGACGTAAATTGAACTCATGTAATAATATTTAATGAATCAGATTTTTAGCATTTTTAAAATTGCTGATACAGCTTTTATTTATCGCGTGTACAAATTAGAAACGATACTTTGATTTTGAAATCAAATGATTTGATTAATGAGATTATTTCTTATTTATTTATTTATTTATTTTCTGTTTTAAATGCAAAGTGTGAACGGCATGTATTTAAAAATTTATGTAATATAAGCATTTTAGATTAAAGTTAAGTATTTTAAATGAAATAAGTGACAGGTTTATAATTTAAAATTAAACTAATGTAGTATGAATGATGGTGATGGGAACAATATTTGGCGACTTATCATCTGCTCCCGGCTAACAAAAATACTCATATTTAAAAATGCTAAATAATATGGGATCAAAATAAAATAACACAATAAAGTTGAGTATTTTAAATGAAATAAGTGACAGATTTATAATTTAAAATTAAATTAATATAGTATGAATGATGGTGATGGGAACAATATTTGGCGACTTATCATCTGCTCCCGGCTAACAAAAATACTCATATTTAAAAAGCTAAATAATATGGGATCAAAATAAAATAACACAATAAAGTTGAGTATTTTAAATGAAATGAGTGACAGGTTTATAATTTAAAATTAAATTAATGTAGTATGAATGATGGTGATGGGAACAATATTTGGCAATTCATCATCTGCTCCCTAAATAAATGATAGTTTCATGTAAATAAATATTGCTATACATATAAAAAATAATTTATAGAATTAAAATAAAAAATAAAAGTAAATAAACAACAATTCCCATAACAAAGTTTTCGCCAAATTGACGGTGGGGGGGGGGGGGGGAATCGCGCCAACGCAACGTGCGTATGTGACACCTGTGCCCAAAAAATATGCGAAATGCTACCATGATCGGAAAAGTTCATGATTTGTCTATTAGAATCTTCCGATTTGGCGAAGGATTAAGGGAAAATTAAATTATGAATAAATTTAACGTGTTGCAATGTTTAACATACATTTAAGGGAGACCAAACTGGTCGCCCGTGGCGGCTAGTTAAAAAATATCCTTCTATATTAAGAAAAAGTAATCTGGAACAGAGCCAAAATGATTTAGAAATGAACCAATCAAATTATGCGTAGATATTCCGGGTTATTCTCATCGCTTTTTTACTAGGGACTTTTTTGAGGAGCTATTACTTTTTTTCTACCCATCCTACGGATTCGAAAATCATACCACCAGACACGAAATATAACAAGCTTTCAGAAATTCAAAAAATTATCACGGTCGGACAATAAAAACTCAAAAAATCCTTAAAAATCGAGTAAAAAATCTTATATTGAAAAAGTCATTTCTTTATATTGTTGCCAATTTCTAAATAAGCGCAAAGGATTATGTTTTATCTCAAATAAAAAATGTATTTGCGCGAGACTATTAAAAACAATAATGAAAGTTTAAAATAATAATTAAATGATCACGTGTTGAAAGCAGGAAATAAAGAAAATTACGTCATAAAAATTGTGTTTACACAGGAATATTAAAAACAAAAAAGATGAATTAAATGAAAAAGCATTATAACCAGTTAAATGAAAAAGCATTATAACCTGATTACAGAAGATAGTCGCCGTTCGTGATATCATCATCATCTTTTTAAAACAGGATACATTACCAGGTTTTAACAGGCTGTGCAATCGGAACGGGGGTTGGTGAGCGTAGCGAGCAAGGGGCAGAGCCCCCTAGTATAATATATAAAATGTTTTTGCTTTGTAATTTCATGTTGACGAGTCTTCAAATGTATTTTTATATGTTTCAATATTATTTTTGAAATAATAAGGAACAGCGTAATTGAAATTACAAGACTTTAACTATTTGGCCCACTCTTCTGATAAAAATAAAATGGAAGTTTCATTTCTCCATAAACAAAAATGCAGTTAAAACTTGTCATGTTACTAACTAGAAATGCATCGCTGGAATTCTTTGTATATGGGATCAAATTAAACACAAAACTGCAAACAATTAGTAGATGATGAAATCTCATTCTTGCTCATTTGGCAGTTGAAACCGTGAACTTCCAAGGCTAAGATTTTTAATAGCTTTAAAATATGTAATTTTAGTTGTATAGCTGACGCTATGATATCCAACATGTAAAAATATGGGTTATGAAAGCCTCTAATTTAATCAATTAGTTTCTGTAAAGATAATAACAGGATTGTTATAAAATTTTTTGCCTATTTCTCTATTAATTTTTATTGATATTTTAATCGTCACTTACACGTGATATTTTAATCATCACTTTAATCCACGTGAGAATTTTAGGAATTTACATTCAATTTTCATATGTGTAAGTTATTTTTACTTTGAAGTTACACTGCTAGCAATAAATTCTGTTTAGATCTAAATAGCAATTAATCTCATTATACGATATTGTTCATATAATCTTTCTTTTTGGTGGCATGAAGCTAATCAATTTCCTACTGAAGGACTCAAAGCAAATCCCTTTGGATAAACAGGAACTTAAATAAAGCAAAAACATCTCTTTACAAATATTTCTCGGATAAAGTGCTAAAAATTATAATAACAAATCAATTTATTTTTGCTACAAACGTTAAATATCAGGAATTATTTTATTATTATTTCATTTTATCTAAATTAATAACTAATAATATGAAAAGAATCATTATACTTTAATGTTTTGTCTGCGTGGTAATATTTTAAAGTTACCTAAAATTTAAATAATATAGCATTTTCCATAGAAATAAAACACCCACTTGCGTTTCGCTATCATTTTGTAATCATTTTGTTCTTAGCAATATGCCGGGTTAAAAGATAAAGAAAAATTCAATATTTAGATGCACGCAGGAATTAAGTATTTTTGGGATAGGTAATCTGGTTTTTAACCGAATTTTAACCAAAATAATTACGTAAATAGTAGTCAGAAAAAAATTACAAAACATTTAGTGAATTATTGCATTTGGAAGTTTTGATCAATTTTCATATAAATAAAAAAACAAATTTTGCAGCATTATTTATTCATTATATTACACTCTATATTTTCATAGCATCGTTGTAAATACGCAGAAGGATTCGTTATAATCTTTATACAAGAAAATCATTGTAAAAAATTTCTCTCTCCACTTGGATGATATTAAGCAACTGGTAAGACTCTGATTGTGCTCTCGCCAGAATACACTGAAAAACAATTCACCCACATCACTAATTGGAATATATTTGAAAATGACTGTAATTATTATAAAAACAATTTCAATATCTAGAAGAGATTACATAGAATAAGTGACATACACAAGATCTATAGAGCATCTATAAATCCACTACTTTTCATGGACATTCCAAGAGATAATTTATATGGTTTCTTGATCAGCGTCGCAGTTATTTTTCTTTTATGGATGTTTTATTAAATGTGCGATTCTCCAAATGGACCGAAACCATATGACATCTTTAAATTTGAGCAGATGTGTCTATCAGACATTTTAAGTCATGCCATTAAAATTTTCACACGATTTCGAATCAGTAATATTTTATTGAATTATGTTGACAATTTTTAATTTACATTAAATGCGGTATTCAAGTGAAATATCCGGCTGTAACTAAATTAGTGGTATCCAAATTTTTACTCTTGAAGCTGCATCAATAAATTCTTAATGACCCGCGGGTCATCCATAAGTCAGTGAAATAGCCTAAGCAAAATAGTTATACATGCTTAGGCTGAAGACCAGGGACCAGTTGTATATAAGCATTTAGGAATTACAAAATTCTGATTTTCATCTTGATTTATATATACAAAAATATTATAATTTCAAGTAATGTTTAATTTTATCATCATAAATTATGTACAATTTCTTCAATTAGTACAACTAGCGATAGGAACAGGAAAGCGAATGACATGCAGTAACGCATGTTTAATATAATTTGATATTAATGCGTGATAAAGCATACGTATGTTCCATCGGGAGCTATTAGCATAAAGCAGCACTGAATGTCTCGCAAAGGTGTCGCTTTTTATGGCATTATTCAATTCGTCATCATTTGTACTGATATAGATGAAAACTATGTGTACCGAGTAGCTTTTCTCCTGCCTTCTTAGTCACTTTTTTAAAGAGATTTTCCCTAATAAGTTATTTTTTCGATAATAGTTTTTTTTTCTCAATAATCGAAATGTCACAGCGGGTCCCGGTTTCAAGACCCCTAATCTAAATCATTTATTGCAGTCGTGATATACATATATCCTCTGACAATCCTTACAGGTAGCCAAAACTATCGTTTGAATTTTAGCTTATCATTTTCTTCTGACTAAGACAGTTGTGTAACTGAAACATTATTAAAACTAAAACACTCTTTCTAGAGACGGCAGTTATTTTTCATCATTTTTTAAAAATATACGAATTTAATGCACATTGTGTAACCAAAATTTGGCATACTAATATCTAAATTTTAGTTTTATATTAAAAATATAATTATTGATTTTAACGAGAATTTCAAATGATTGTAAGATTTAAATTAAAAACTAAAAAAAATATGCTAACTAAAACATGTGAAGATTTTTTAAATTAATCATTTTTACAGTTGTATGAAATATTTATATTTATAAATATTCAAACAAATATTCTTTTGCGTTTAGTTACTGAAAAGTTTGAATTTTATAATGTTCTTTACTTAAAAAAAAATAAATCTAGAAATGCTAAATTTTTCATTATAAAATTAATTAAACTCTGATCCAGGGGAAATGCAAAAATATTTAATAAGTTGAAAAAAAAATCTTCGAATGTTCAATCTAATTTTTTTTTATTTAGATACAAGAGAGTTAGTCCCAAATAAATGGTTATGTTATGTTCTATTATAAACATTATACTTTTTATCTGTCTAAACTCAAAATTAAAAAAACAATAACAGGACAAAATTAATGAAAATAGATTAAATGAAAGAAAAAAAAACATACAACAACAAGAAAATAAAATTAGTAGTATAAAGCATAATATTTTTCATATTTAAACGATTGCACAGGATCTACAAGCTAGCTGATTATAGCAACTGCAACTTTTGAAAATATCAAAAAGGGAAATTATCAAAAAGCGCAACAAGGAAAGCATATGAATGTACTGTTTCTGAGTACTATTTCTTACACAGAGTGACTATAAAAAAATCGATACATGAACTCCTAGCTATCATACCGTTCACAGAAAGTGAATGAAAGTTTGGGTTTAAAATATTTTGAGGTATGCGCTCAAGAATCGTATGAATAACAACACTTAAACTCAAACAGTTACGGTTACGGTGACAAAATTTCGAAAATTTCAAATGGTCACACCTGCTTTCCTTATTGGAATGTGATCTTCATAGTGAAAAACCATAAAAAGCGTTGGAATGTTACCCGTAGTACCAAAATCGTCGGCGCTACACAGACTAAGAAGAAATGTGAAACAACCAATAAGAACAGAGAAGCAACAGAAAGCAAAACAATTTTTATTTCAGAAATTTTCCACGTGACCTCCTTCACACACGATGACACTTGGCATGCGACAGATGGTGGATAGCATTCCAGCATGTACCATGGCAAAATGAATTCGTTGAACCGGACGTCTGATGGAATCTTTCAAATCAGATGCAGTTTGTGCAGATTAAATGCAAATACATTAGATTTCAAGTATCTCTACAGCCAGAAATCTACTGGAATGAGATAGGGGGACATTGGCGGCCACGGAAACGTGAAATGGTGGGAGATAAGTCTGTCACCAAACTGTTGTCTTAAGAAACGTTTGACAGAAGACCCCACATGTTGGGGAGCACCATTTTGCATCCACACGACGCGACGTCAGATAGAACATTTCGCTGTTGCAAATTGGGAATTACGTAATTAGTCAACATTTCTAGATTGAGAGCACTCTTTACAGTACACTTTTGTAGACTTGGGGCAATAACCTCTTGAAAAAAGTAAGGGCTGAGAATGGAGTTGCATTTTATACCGCACTCCAGAGTCACTGTTTCTTCAGGTAACGAAAGTGCAACCACATCATGGGAATTATTTTCTGCCCATTGCACTCAGTTCTTCGAATTAACGTTACCGGTCAACGAGAAATGGACTTCTGCAACTCCCTCGACAGGAACTGTGGGTTGTACAGTCCAAGATTGATTGCATGTACAACCAATTTCTTCAAATTTTCGTATCAAGTCTTGTACAGCTTTTACAGCACAAGGGCCTCGGCGCAGCCCATAGTTTCTGTGGTAGACATGCAATGCTTCTGCGGCATTTTGTCCATTCAGGTAATAAATTTTTACAATTTCCACACGTTATTTCTCTGTAAGCGGCATGTTGTTCAGAGTGCCAGAAAGCAATATACGCGGCACGCATTTAAAAGGGCCTTTTCTTTCAGTTAGTGCTACGATGTCAGTCAAAATGGTGTCTTACGCCGAATTAGGAAATCTACGTATCTTGGATACTTCTTTTCGTTTCAAGGGAGATTCACTAGGCTGAGATCAGAGCCGAAGACACAGTGTGAAATGTGACGTCATTAGAACAGAAAGTCGTGCCTTGGTGAACACCACAGTTATTTTCTCTTTTCTTCTTAGTTTGTTTAGCAACGGCTACTTTCGTTCTAGAGGTACCGTTACAAAGCTTTTTATGGTATTTCACTATGAAGATCACATTCCGTTAAAAAAAGTAGCTGTTGCTATTTGAAATATTCAAAATTTTGTCACTGTAACCGTAACTGTTAGAGTTAACTGTTGTTTTTATATGGTTCTCAGCGCATACCTCAAAATACTTTAAACGAAAATTTCATTCAGTTTCTGTGAACGGTATGACAGCTAGGGGCTCATATATCGGGATAGTTTTTTTTATAACCACTCTGTATATTGCGCTTTATATTTGAAAATTGCTATTTAAATTTAGTTTAAAATTCATAATCCATCTAAGCACACTTAACATTTTTCATTCGTTTCGCTATCATTTTACATTAATATTCTTGATTCATTAAATAATTTACATTTTTTGTAAATTGGCTATTCGTTAAATTTTGATGAATGTGAATAACAAAAGTTAATCTTTAAAATATTTTCAGCCAATATAATTTTTCCTGATATCCTAGACGCTATGAAGCGTAACAACCGCAAAATAAAGAAAAGAACAGATTTTATGTAAATGAATTGTATTTTGTTTTTCTTCTTTTTCATAAAATATTTGTATGATAAGTAATATAAAAGCGGTATTTTTTTATAACCAGAACAGTAATGTTTTTCCACAACAACATAATTGGCTATTATAAAAACCTGGCGTTCATATAAGATTGTAAAAGATATCATATTTTGGAAATATAGAATAAAAATTTGAAGAAATTTGCTGAATTCCACTCGAAATTCTGGTGTATCTTAGAATAATAATAGTAATGAAGAATAGTAAAAATCTTCTTCGATTAAAATTATTTGTAATTATAATATTGAAATATTTCACACAAATATTGTCATTTGAATATTAGCGAATATAATGTCACATGCTTCCAGATAATATATAGGGAATGAATTTCTGAACAAATTTAGGTCACGCAAATAAATTCCAAAATCATCTTAATTCTCAAAAATGTGCCAGAATTATTTGCAAAACTAAAATGAAAATTGAAAATTAATAACAATAAAATACTATGAATATTTATTTTATTTACAAAATAAGACTGTTTTATTTTTTTATCTCAAACATATAAAACAAGATTGGATCAGAAATTATTTTATGTCTATAGCATTAATGAAAATTGTAGATTATACAAAAAATGTCATTATTGTTTGAGAAATTGCACTGGATATTTAGAATCTAGATGATTAATGTTCTCTTTCAAGACACTGAAAATAATCATATATTTTTCCCTCTATTGCATTCTGAATAATTTATATTCTAAAGATTATTGAACGGAGTCATATGATGTGAACAAGTCAATCAATTCTTTTAAAAATTCAATCATGAAAAATGTCGGGCTTTTTTACTGGAAAAAACGTTACTGAGTAAATGTACTGAGTTAGACACCCTATTTAATATCAGTCGTTTGATGTACACTTTATTGCATAGTAAATTATTGTTTTTGTCGCAGAAACTTATAAAAATCATTTTTAATTAGAAATTTCTTTACCTTTTTTAAATTCAACAACAGTTGTGTGACGTATATATCATGGCTTAAGTACACAGCCTGTAAAGTCCTTCTTGTAGTTTATATTATTATAGCAGCAATTTATTTTATACCATTAATTCGAAGTAAATTACGCACACATATATATATATCTAACTTATCTGTAAATGTAAATTGCGTAGGTTACATAATTATTGTTCATTTCTGAACTGTAGCAAAATAACTACTAATTATATGTAACCGTAATGTAATTAAGGTAAAATATACATAATATGTTGGCCAAAGCCGTAAGATTTTCTACATTTTTTTATTATCTGTGAGGGAAGGCGTGGGGGGGGGGGGGTTGCATATACTATTTATTAGGTTAATTCTATTACAATTGAGCGTTTATCTAGACATCGACCCGATAAAAAGAATTACTACAAAGTAATACTAATCAAAATCTGTTAATAAAAATATTGAAATGCAAATGAGAAATTTCAAAAGATTTCACCCATAGATTTTAGCTTGCGAGCTTCGTGGCGTGCCTATCGTATGCTTTTAAGTTTGATAGTCCACCATTTTGTGTAAAATGGAAAAAACAAAGAGAAAAAAATAGCCTCGTTCAATGGCAAGCCAAGTATACATATTTTTAAGTGATTTTTCTTTTATCGGTTTCACATGAAATCACTCAGAAAAATATGGATACCGAGTAACGAGATACACCGCAGAGAGTTTAGGAAATGTGAGTCCTAAAAACACATTTTCTTTCAATACAATTAATAAAAATTTCGTTTTTTTAAATCTTAAAATGTGGTTTATTCATGCAGAAACTTCAGAAGAATTTTCTGAAATATATATAAATGATTTAAAGCCGAAAAACTCGTATCCCCCTATAAGAATGCAGCTTTATATTTTCGTGAGGTAACGTCACCAGGTTTAAGCAAGAGTGATTAAATAAATTAATATTTATTAATTATAAATATTTCAATGATGATTAAAACAAGAGTGAATAATTTCTTTCTTTCAGCTATTATTTTAATAATGCATTACCGTATCGTGGAATTTAATTAGAGTTCATTCAATTTCTACATGATGCTGTGTAATCGTAATTGGTTTTACACGAAATCACTCAGAAAATATGGATACGGGTAACGCTAGACACCGCAGACAGTTTAGGAAATGTGAGTCCTAAAAGCACATTTTCTTTCAATACAATTAATAAAAATTTAGTTTTTTTAAATCTCAAAATGTGGGTTTTCCATGCAGAAACTTTAGAAGAATTTCCTGAAATATATATAAATGATTTAAAGCCGAAAAACTCGTATCCACCTTAAGAATGCAGCTTAATATTTTCGTGAGGTAACGTCATCAGGTTAAAACAAGAGTGATTAAATAAATTAATATTTATTAATTATAAATATTTCAAAGATGATTAAAACAAGAGTGATTAATTTCTTTCTTTCAGCTATTATTTTAATAATGCATTACCGTATCGTGGAATTTCATTAGAGTTCATTCAATTTCTAAATGATGCTGTGTAATCGAAATTTGCAGAATTTTAACTTACAAATAAATAAGTATTCAGAATTAATATAACTTATCTTGTTATACATTTCAAAACGTGTAATTTAGTTCCCCACATATTTAATGTTTACGTTATGAAAATGATATTATTATGCATCAAAAGTATTTAATTATGGTCATAAATGTTTAGAAAATCATAAAGGAATTCTGAAAGTGCGTTTAAAAAGTGCAATACTTTAAATTAATACTAACAGATTTTTTTTTTTTTAATAAATGTCTTTATGTAAAAAAAAATCGTATCCGCCCAAAAGAATGCTGCTTTATATTTTCGTGACGTAACGTCATAAGGTTAACCAGCGTGATTAAATAAATTTCTTTCTTCGAGCAGTTATTTTAATAATGCGTTATCGTATCGTGGAATTTCATTAGAGTTCATTGAATTTCAAAATGGCGCTGTGTAATCGAAAATTACATAATTTTAACTTACAAATAAGTAAGTATTCAGAATTAATGTAACTTATCTTGTTATAAATTCAAAACGGGCAGTAAAGTTTTCAACATGTTCAATGTTTACGATATGAAAAGAAAAGTATTATGTATCAATATTTTTTTAAATCATGGTCATAAATATTTAGAAAATCACAAAGGAATTCTGAAAGTGCCTTTAAAAAATTTAATAATTCAAATTAATATTAACATAGATTTTTATTGAAAAATGACTTTGTTTTTCTAAATGTCATTTTTCACTCAGCTGGAAACTTACAACGCGTATGATTTATTTACCAATTAGAATAATTGTGTTAAAATGAATATAATTTTTTTGTCTATTTATCTATGTATACATCTGCATATGTATCTTTAAAAGGTTGAGTAATTTAAAAAAATCAGAAATTTTAAAATTGAACGCAGACAAATAAGAATAGGGAAGAAAAAAATTACGAATAAATTTTCAAAATGCTTTCAAATATTAATTTCAAATAAATTTTTATAGCTGTTTTAAATTTTTATTAGACATGTAATCCATATGTAGTCCAGATAGATGAGAAAAAGTAAGTAATCACAAAATGAGAAATGAATTTAATAGTTCTAAAAGGTAAGGTCATTAATTTAACAAGAATAATTTGGGGGTGAGTATTTTCTTCTTTTTTCTAATAATTTGACAGCGATAAGACATATCATGAAATTTCATAAAATTTTAAACTAATGCTCTATTCCTTAATATTAATAGATAGGTTAATAGTTAATACAGATTAATAGTTTTAAAAGGTAAGGTCATTAATTTAATGAGAATAATTAAACGAAATTTCATTACTTTTTTTAATAATTTATTAATGATAAAACAAGAATACAAAGGATGTGAATTATCACTTTACTACACAACGTACAACCAACAGAGTGCAAAATGTCCAGGCCGGGGATCGAACACGGATATCTTTGTGTAGTGCACCAAGTGCTTTACCATTTAAGCCACCAGGACGACATCGTTCGACTAACATTCACTCACTCTTATATTGTAAGATTACAACTTCTGCAGCACAAGATGAAACGTCAATCATGAGCACAATTTCAGTGGCATGCATGAGACAAATTTAACTGAGTATCGGTGAATATTTATATATCTAATTAAATTTTCAGCAGAGCTGAAATTACGCTGTAATTTAATGAATACAAAGGATGTGAATTACCACTTTACTGCACAGCGTACAACCAACAGAATGCCACTGAATCCCACTGAAGTTGTGATCATGATTGACGTTCCATCTTGTGCTAAAGAAGTTGTAAACTTACCATATAAGAGTGAGAGAATGCTAGACTGGATGTCTTCCTGGTGGTTTAAATGGTAAAGCACTTGGTGTGCTACACCAAGGTATACGGATTCGATCCCCGTCTGGACATTTTTCCACTCTGTTGGTTGTACGCTTTTTAGTAAATTTAGATAATTCGCTTTTTAGATAATTCACATCCTTTAAATTCATTAATTTCCAGCGTAATTTAAGCTCTGCTGAAAATTTCATTAGATGATAAAACATGTCATTAATATTTCATAAAATTTTAAACTAATACTCTATAATAGAATAGTGTATGCACTTAAATAGGAAGTAAATAGTATAAATTCTGAATTTATTTAAAATTTTATTAAATTTAGATAATTTGCTTTTTAGATAATTCACATCCTTTAAATTCATTAATTTCCAGCGTAATTTAAGCTCTGCTGAAAATTTCATTAGATGATAAAACATGTCATTAATATTTCATAAAATTTTAAACTAATACTCTATAATAGAATAGTGTATGCACTTAAATAGGAAGTAAATAGTATAAATTCTGAATTTATTTTAAATTTTATTAAATTTAGATAATTTGCTTTTTAGATAATTCACATCCTTTAAATTCATTAATTTCCAGCGTAATTTAAGCTCTGCTGAAAATTTCATTAGATGATAAAACATGCCATTAATATTTCATAAAATTTTAAACTAATACTCTATAATAGAATAGTGTATGCACTTAAATAGGAAGTAAATAGTATAAATTCTGAATTTATTTTAAATTTTATTAAATTTAGATAATTTGCTTTTTAGATAATTCAGATCCTTTAAATTCATTAATTTCCAGCGTAATTTAAGCTCTGCTGAAAATTTCATTAGATGATAAAACATGTCATTAATATTTCATAAAATTTTAAACTAATACTCTATAATAGAATAGCGTATGCACTTAAATAGGAAGTAAATAGTATAAATTCTGAATTGTCGTAAACATGTCTGCCAAAAATGGCTTTAAATGGTAATAATGAGAAATGCGGAATAAAGTTGTGCTATTTATATATAAAAATGTATGCAAGTGAAGCTTCACAAATATACAAAAAGTAAGCTGTTGCTATGTACATTTTGTAGAGAATTTAAAAAAACAAGGGACGCAATTTTAAGATGATCAAGATTGTAAAGACAGTGAGTTTTACCCCATTAAAAAATAAATTATTTTAAATGGTAATAATGAGAAATGTGGAATAAAGTTGTGCTATTTATATTCATAAAAGTATGCAAGTGAAACTTCACAAATATACAAAAAATAAGCTGTTGCTATGTACATTTTGTAGAGAATTAAAAAAACAAAACAAGGGACGCAATTTTAATATAATCATGATTGTAAAGACATTGAGTTTTACAACATTAAAAAAAATTATTCTAAAAACTATATTTATTCTTTTTAGGAGAACTGAATTAAATCAATACGCCATTTAGATCGTCAGAATTAGAAGCGCCTAGAAGATCAGAATTAATGGAATAGGAAATTTGGAAAAGTGTAGAATCAATTCGGAATAGAAAATCATCAATACAAACCGTTAAAAATTTTAAGTTCGAAAACAGCAGTGGAGAACGTAAACAAACAAGAATGTGAAACTATCAATGAGTTGGACTTCTGACAAAAATAAAAATTTAACATCAAAATAAAATATGCTGTAGAATAATTGATCGGATGCTTAGAGATTCTAAAACCTTCAAACGTATGGATTTGAACATGGATTCTAGGCTAACCGAACTTTAAAAAATCATCCAAATCATCATTAAATAGATGAAAAAATTCCTTTGAAATAATAACGTTATATTTTCTGAAGGGGTTTGTACCTTTTAAACACTACCAAAATCAACAAACACGTTCAGAGTTTGAATTAGTGTATCTTCAAAACATTTTTATGTATAAACATGAAATTTTGACTATGGATGAAACTTATTGAGATTTTTAATATACTACCATTAGAAACTGACTAGCCTTTTACATAACTTAATACCTTCTTTTTTAACTCCATAAGGCATTGCAATCTTGATAGAGTATGATATCTTGAGAACGTATGTATGGGTTGTTTTGGAATTTGATGTAAATAATAAGCACATACGTTTGTTTAAAATGTTCACCTTTTAAGTATTTACAAGGACAAGGTTTTTATTTATAACTATTTTTATTCCTTAAAAAACGTAAAATTTTTATATATTTTTACAAAAATATTTTTTTATATGGTTAAGAAGTAATTTTGGTATAAGAGTAGATCATTTTAAAAATACACACATGCTTATTATCTATATCAAATTTCATAACAATCCATACATTCACAAGACATCTGTGCAATGACTTACGGAGTAAAAAAAAAATACGGACATATTTCAATTTCTAGCGATTTCAGTTTCTAATAGTGGTATATTAAAACGCACAATCTGTTTAATCAATAGTCAAAATTTTATGTTTATACATAATAAGATTTGAAGATACTCCAATTCAAACATTGAACATTTTTGTTGATTTTTGGCAAGTTTAAAAGGTTTAAGACTCCTTAAGGATTTATTTCTGGTCTCATGCAATATCTCTGATGAGTCTAATGGTGTATCTTGCTATTAAGCCTGGTTTGCAGAAGAAATCACGAGACGTTTGTTGGAGGTATCTAAAAAGAAATGAGAGTTAGTCGTGGTTTATTGTGCTCCAGTCAGCTCATTGTAAACATGATACGGTTATTGTATTCAACAGTGTAATTATAATTCGTTTTGACATATCTTTATTTAATCTGCCTTACTCAATAAGGCTAATATTACTGTTTAAAAATGGTGGCAATCAAGAAATCGGAAATTTAAAAAAAAGTACCGGACTGACACCACTGGTTTTGAAGAAAATGAACTCATAATTGAGAAATACAACTTTTGCCACAAGAATCACTTAGGTGGTGACAAATGTATTTTTTAACCCTCTGAGTGATTTGAAATAGGGTAAAAATGTAATGTTGTTTTCTTTGTATTTAGTTTTAAATGCTAAAAAAATACGATCCTTTCAACATTATAAATAAAACTTAAATACAAATATAAATGTAACCCTTGAGCGTATTAATCATTCTTCAATGTTTTGAAAATTCAGTAAATCTATAGATTATATTATCTTAAACATTGCATATATTGCAGTGAAACCTGGAGCTTAGTGAACGGAATATTACGTTCCACACGCTTAGAGGGTTAACAAGGTAATGCTTCTTTCCCTGCAATGAAACCTCCGAACAATTATTTAACGAAAGCAATATTCGTCACTTGACATCTCGATCACCTGATATGGACATTATAGAAAATGAAATTAGCATTATGTTGAACCTTATCGATGAAAAGGCCAAGCAATGTGCATGCATTACAGATCTAGAGGAACCTGTTTACAATTCCTCTGTATCTGTATTCACATGTTCAAACTGTGTTAGCTTCCAAAATATATTGCAATGCGGGTTGATTTTTAGGCATAACTCAAAAGTACTTAGCAAAATGAGCTGTAATTGGGATTCATGTATTTAAAGCTTCTAAAAGTTGATTTCTGTTTTTATAGATTACAATTTATATTGTATTCGAAAATTAAGTTAAGAAATAGATATTTTCGAATTATATTTTAAAAAGAAATAAGACGCATAATTTATGTTTTTTATTGTCTTTCCTTAAAATAAACAATTTCGAACATTTTTATATACTTTTTATCAGAACGAATATTTTGAGAGTCCGAAAAAATTAGTTTCGCATAATCGAGGTTACTGAAATTCAATAAGCTTCTTACCATTATTACATACTAAGTACATACGAAATTTCATGTCTCTATCTCAATTTGTTCGGGAAATAGAGACACACACACAGACAGACGAAAATTTTTTTTTTCGGAATATCCAGTGTCTGAAACGTCTAAATCCGTCAAATTTTTTTTTTCGATTTTCAAAATGCTTACAAGTCTTACCCTGTACTACGTATGATGGGTATGTAAAATTTAAGAGATCTCTGAAAAAGTGATTTAAAAAACATATTTCAGAAAAATGTAGATCTGTGTAAATATTTCATTGAAGAGAAATATCATGAAATAAAATAATAAAAATATATACCATAACCCAAGTAAATATCTAGAATCCAAGTAAATTATCAAGAAAACTGTACAAAGTAGCAAAATAAGAAAGTAAATTGGTTTAAGAAATATGAAAATAAAAACGTTATAGCACTTTGATAAAATATTAGAAATAAAAGATACATTTAATTAAAAACAAAGATGTAATTTTACAAACCACGATAGTACAGGAAGGAAAGAAATTTCAATGATAGAAAAAAAGACATTAAATGAAAATATAAACATTTGAGCAAATGCAATTATTTGTTATTTGTATGATGTAGAAATTAAAAAAATAGCAAGTGCTCCAAGCACAACTAACGATATTGTTTGATTTACTTAATCGTAGTGACAATATCAAACGCTTAATGTTATAAGCATAGTTGCAGAAAAAGAAGAAAGGAAATAAAACTGAATCAAAACCCAGATATACCGAAGTAAAACGCACCCTTTTCTTAATGCAGCATATATATATATCGAGATTGCAATCGTTATGAAAGAAATGAAATCCACGTTTAAATTTAACATATGCTTATCATTAGAATGTCAAACTTTCAAAAAAGGAACAAAAAATTCATTAAGTAAGAGCATTTTCCAAGATCTTGTTTAAAATGATGACAATCCTTAATTAAATTAATTCTAGACATTTCTTTATGTCTTATATCAGTGAACATTCCGCTTGTATTTTGAAAATTTTGAAAATAAGATATTTACAGGGAAATGTTTGTCAGAAAAACAAGATAATATCCATTTTGTATTTTAAATATTGAAGGCATTATTATAACTTGGCGTATTTTCATAAATATTAAAAACATTTATTTGTTGAAAATATACATTATTCTTTCATCAACTTGAAATTACTTGAATTTAAATATCAAATAAATGTATCAATAAACAGATGAAACAGTTTTTTCAAATTTAATTTTACATTTTGAAACTGATTTATTAAACAAATATTAATAGAAATACTAAAATTCAATTGAATGTCAGTAAAAGTGTGCAAGCAAAGTGTGCAAATAAAAGTGTACAAGTTCTCTTAAAAGACTATGAGACATTAAACAATAATAACATAAAATTAAGTAAAGTTCTCGCCACTTTTTTAAATTAATTATTTATTAATAAAACCAGCTTTTTCTTACGTTCAAATTTAAAAAAAAAAGAGAGCGATTTTTATAGTAAACTCATCTCTTCCATTTATAAAACACAAATTGAAAAAGAGTGATTCACAGCACTAACATATTTTCCTACTAGTAAGATCTTTTCTTGATCTTTCATATACAGAACTGTCAGAAAAGCTTTTTCACAAGTTGTGAGATTTGTACAATCTATTTAAAAAGCAAACGGAAACTGAAAATGACAGTGAAAATGTTTAGAAGAAATTAATGATATGCCCAACACCAACTGAATATCGAAAAGTACTAATATTTCAATAAAAAAACTTGAATTGAATGCGGTGATCACAAAAATTACCTGCATTATCATCTTTATGGCATTAAAAATACTATTGAAAACCTATTACTAAAATGCGAAACAAATAAGGATTTTTTAATTTTTTTAAACGCTTGAAATATCTTCAGATTTGTGTATAATTATAAGAATATAAATATAGTTTAATATTAAAAGTACATGGATCTGATGGAAGATTAAATTTTAGCATTCATGTTTAATTATTTTTTTAATATATTTAATACACGATTTGTAAAAGTCAGCAGTTTTATCACATTAGACAAATCTTACTGTGAAATGGTATATAAATCACCGTCTATTAAATCCATCCGCTTAAAAAACTCAAATGTATTTAAAACTGACGTGATTGTAACATGCACGGTACTTAACCCACCAATGCGCATTGTCACATCTAGGTGAAATGTCTTTGAAAAGACTTCCAGGCTTAGATTTTAACTGATTATGTACTGCCTTTACTGGGATCTAGCAGAGTTTAGTTAACCATTAAAAAAGTCCCATATCTGTCAGTTTTTCTAATCTGATAATATAAGCCTCCAATATTTTGTACCACCTCCAAACAAGCATGGACTTAAATTGTTCTTCTTTTTCGGTGATAAAAATATTTAAAAAATGCATCAAGTCTGATATTTTTTGCCTGAATGTTAAAGTTAACTAAACGTTGAATTGATAGTCGAATGATGATTAGCATGTTTGATTTTATTTTGTTGCTATGATGTAATCTTCAATTTGTGTGTCATATGTATTTCTTGATGAAATTCGTTTTTTATTAGGGAAATCGTTTATAGGGAAAACAATACATTACAACCTACGAATTTGATATATATATATAAATTTACTTATGGACGTAGGAGAGTTAAAATAAAACTTTGAAACTCACCAATTTGTTAGTCCCTTTATCATTTTTTTAAAATTATTATTTTGTTGTAGTGTCAACAATCTATAATAATAAAGTTTTCTATAAATATAATTTTCGTTTGACGGCAAACAAACATCTTGCTGATATGATACCTCGCATGTTTGAAATTGGCTGTTGTAAGACATATAGTTACAAGGTTTGTGCTTATTTTTAGTTCTTTAACATTTTACACCTTTGGTAAACTAACTTTGTACATGACGTATTGCAAACAAAAACGATAAAGAAATGAAATATATTCTAACTGTCCATTTCTAATTCCTATATTATGTACAGTTGCCGCACCCCCCCCCCGAAAAACAAAACAAAAAAACAAAAAACACTCCTTACAATTTCTACTCGAAAGTGTTCCAGAAAATAACAGAAATAGCCACTCATCTTTTTTCAATTGATGTTAAATTTAGGCAATTCATGTTGTAATTGTGAGTAACTTCGAAATTGTCAATACAAAAACATATTTTCTTATTTGACTCTTTGAGTACATGCTACCATATGATACTAAACGGGAAGCCATTTGGTCCATTAGTTTAGGAATTTTGAAAGTTTAAAGTTTGAAATTTCTAATATTAAATTCATTTGTAATTGTTTCAAAACAGATTGAAATGCAGGTAGTTTTTTGAGCATGACTCAAGAACTACATGAAAACCTTATGATAACTACTAGCAGAATGAGCTTTAATTTTGAATCCGCATATTTAAACTTCTGGAAATCGATATTTGTTAACAAATTTATAGGTTACAATTCTCATTTTTTTTTTCGAAATTAAATTTTGATAAATATATATTTTCAAAAGATTTATGTCGTCTAAACTATAAGTTTTTTAACAGAAATCAATTTCTAAAATCTTGAAATATGCGAATCTAAAATTACAGCTCATTACGCCAAGTAGTTCTTGTCTTATCCTTAAAATATTGCTAGTACCCGAAGTGTAATCAGTTTTGGTTTATCAACTTTAATTTTACTGAATTGAGTTTCAGAAATTTTTTATTTCGAATATATTTGATCATTTTATTTACCGCATGAATAAAATATGTATGTCAGTCTTTATTTACAAAACAAATGTTCAGTAAACAAAAAAAAAAATAAAATCTTGAATTCCTTTTAATGATAATTATATCAATGAGTATATTTTTCGGTTATTTTTTTTTATTAACGTATTAAAAAAATTTTAAATGTAGAATATTAATAACCAATTTTATCGAGCAATATTTTCTAAAGATTTTGGTATTGTGATTCAGCAATTGTTATTAAAAGTTTATCAAATGATTATAATATATACCTAAAATAATGAAAACTAGTCGGATGTGCCAATCTCAAAACATTCTTCTATTTCATACTGATTTCACATACACCAAAAGCGAATCAGCACCAATTTATATCAATGTCTAACTGATACTAAAGTTTTAATAAATCCCATGCATTAGATATTTAAACATGACTATCGCTAAAATCGTGTAAATACTGAAAAATGCAGCATAGCAGCGACACTTGTTGGCAAAATCTTTATCAACAACAGCTTATGTCAACGTTTAACTGAAGCTGAGTTTTGATGAAATTCTGTGTATTAGTTCTTGAGATATAGCTATCGTGAAAATCATGACAAAAGTAGCATAGCAACGTCAACTAATGCGCTATTCACACCAAAACGTAATCAGCGTCTATTTATGTCAAGTTTTAACAGAATCTGAAGTTTGGTGAAATTTTGTGTATTCGTTCTTGAGAAACAGCTTTCGTGAAAATCATGAAAAATGCAGCATAGCAGTGTCACCTGTTGAACGATTTACACCAACAACTAATCAGCACTAATTTATATCAAAGTCTAACTGAATCTAAAGTTTTATTAAATTTCGTGCAGCAGTTCTTGAGATAGTGTGCCCAGAAAATTTTTGTCACATACAGACAGACATTTTCTAAAAACAAAGCGGAAGTCGAATATTTTCATGAATCCAATACCTTCTTCTTGTAAAGATAGAAGAAAGTAAAAATATTGAGTAAAAAAATTATAACAATAAAAAAAAATCTGCAATGAGAATAGTTTTCTAAAGATTTCTTGTAAGCTGACAAATTTAAGTAAATCATAATATGCCATTGATGTTCAGCTTTCGTGAAAGGTTAATGAATATTAAATAGTGTAAATAAATATATATATGCATTTCAATACACCTAAATAGATTTATTTCGTTTTAATAAATCTATACTAATATTATAAAGGAGTAAAGATTGTTTGTTTGTTTGTTTGTTTGTTTGTTTGTAGGGGTTGATCTCTAGAACTACCAAACCGATTTCAAAAGTGATGGTGGTAAATTGATGGTGACAACCCCTGCTCCAACATAGGCTATATTTTATGTCGGTGCCACTAACTCCAGGGGGTGCAGGAGCAAAAAACGTTCTAAAATTGCCATTTTTTAGCTATCAAACTGGCTATCAAACCCTGAGAGCTTGCCAGCCGGTTCTGTATGTATGTATGTACGTACGTAATGCGATAACTCTTCATAGAAATATCCGTTTTCCTTCAAATTTTGTTTATAGGTTCACTGTGTTAAGGCGCTTCCCTGATTAGTTTTCGGGATTGATTAGTTAAGTATAAAGGGGGGAGATCGGGGGGCTAATCCCCCCCTTAATTTATATAAATGGGTTTTTCATGCAGAATTATTCCGTTTTCCTTCAAATTTTGTTTATAGGTTCATTGGATTAAGACGCTTCCCTGATTACTTTTCGGGATTGATTTGTTAAGTATAAAGGTGGGAACGGGGGGCTAATCCCTCCCTAATTTATATAAATGGGTTTTTCAAGCAGAATTATTCCGTTTTCCTTCAAATTTTGTTTATAGGTTCACTGTGTTAAGGCGCTTCCCTGATTAGTTTTTCGGGATTGATTGGTTAAGTATAAAGGGGGAAACGGGGGGGGCTAATCCCCCCTTAATTTATATAAATGGGTTTTTCATGTAGAATTATCCCATTTCCTTCAAATTTTGATTAAAGGTTCACTGAGTTAAGACGCTTCCCTAATTAGTTTTCGGGATTGATTGGTTAAGTATAAAGGGGGGGAACGGGGGGATAATCCCCCCTTAATTTATATAAATGGGTTTTTCATGCAGAATTATCCGATTTCATTCAAATTTTGTTTATAGATTCACTGTGTTAAGGCACTTCCCTGATTAGTTTTCGGGATTGATTGGTTAAGTATAAAGGAGGGAACGGGGGGCATATCCCCCCTTATTTTATATAAATGGGTTTTTCATGCAGAATTATTCCGTTTTCCTTCAAATTTTGTTTATAGATTCACTGTGTTAAGGCACTTCCCTGATTAGTTTTCAGGATTGATTAGTTAAGTATAAAGGGGGGGAACGGGGGAAGGGCTAATCCCGCCTTAATTTATATAAATGGGTTTTTCATGCAGAATTATTCTATTTCCTTCAAAATTTGTTTATAGGTTCATTGGGTTAAGACGCTTCCCTGATTAGTTTTCGGGATTGATTGATTAAGTATAAAGGGGGGGAACGGAGGGCTAATACCCCCCTTAATTTATATTAATGGGTTTTTCATGCAGAATTATCCCATTTCCTTCAAAATTTTGTTTATAGGTTCACTGTGTTAAGGCGCTTCCCTGATTAGTTTTCGGGATTGATTGGTTAAGTATAAAGGGGGGAACGGAGGGCTAATACCCCCTTAATTTATATAAATGGGTTTTTCATGCAGAATTATTCGTTTTCTTTCAAATTTTATTTATAGGTTCACTGTGTTAAGGCGCATCCCTGATTAGTTTTCGGGATTGATTGGTTAAGTATAAAGGGGGTAACGGAGGGCTAATCCCCCCTTATTTTATATAAATGGGTTTTTCATGCAGAATTATTCCGTTTTCCTTCAAATTTTGTTTATAGGTTCACTGTGTTAAGGCACTTCCCTGATTAGTTTTCGGGATTGATTGGTTAAGTATAAAGGAGGGGGGACGGGGGGGCTAATCCCCCCTTAATTTACATAAATGGGTTTTTCATGCAGAATTATCCCATTTGCTTCAAAAAAATTTTTATAGGTTCATTGGGTTAAGACGCTTCCCTGATTAGTTTTCGGGATTGATTGGTTAAGTATAAAGGGGGGGAACGGAGGGGGCTAATCCCGCCTTAATTTATATAAATGGGTTTTTCATGCAGAATTATCCGATTTTCTTCAAATTTTGTATATATATTCATTGTAATTAGAGATTTACCTGATTAGTTTAAGGGGTTCATTAGTTAACTATGAGGGGGGTAACGGGGGGATAACTCCCCCCCCCCCCCTTAATATATTGTTTATTTCGATGGGCTTATTTCAAATTCTTTGAAATAAGAGTATAATATGCAATTAGTGTGAATAGCCTGTGAACTCAATGCCCTCAGTTTAACTGGGCAGTTTTATTTATTTTTTTTTTTATACTGAAGGAGCTAGAAATTTGAAATTTGTCATTGTAGTTACTTATAAGATGCAATTGCTCTCTAAGAACAAAATAAAAAAGAAATTGAAATTTAAAAGGGTGAAATGAGCGAAAAGCGTTCTAAAAACAGTCTAAATTACAATTTCTATGAAATCTCTGGAACTACACAACCGATTTCAAAAATAATGGTGGCAAATTTATGGGGACAATCCCTACTCCAACATAGGCTATATTTTATGTCGGTGCCACTAACATCAATGGGGTGCAGGATCGAAAAATTTTCGAAAATTGCGACTTTTTTATACTGAAGGGGCAAGAAATTTGAAATTTAGCATTGTAGTTACTTATAAGATGTAAATGCTCTCTAAGAATAAATTTTAAAAAAAATCGAAATTTAAATGGGTGAAATGAGCGAAAAGCGTTCTGAAGTCATTCTAAATTACAATTTCTATGGAATCTCTGGGACCACGGAACCGATTTCAAAAGTGATGGTTGCAAATTGGTGGTGACAATCCCTGCTCCAACAGCCTCTTTAATAAAAAAAAACTATGCGTTGCTGACGACTGGGTTTTTCGCTAATTGTTGCAACAGAATAATCTCGGAAAATGAAACATTTGAAGTTACTGAAAAAAGTGATAGCTCAAAAAGTATTTGTCAGAAAATTGTTAGACAAATTGCGTTTGAAAGGTAAAAATTTGTATTTTTCTTGATATAAATTTTAAATCTAATGATTATGCCGTTTTTCAAATATTGAATTTCAAAAATTACCAAATTTTCCAATGGAGTACCATAGCGAAACCTTCATTCGTAAAAAGATAATAATAAGGGCGACGTGTCCTGACGTGTATATTGGCTATAGCACGAGTCACAAATTATAGTAGCCTTATTATTCTGTTAAAATATAAAAGTTATTATGAAATGTCAATATTTTGTTTGATTAAAGGTTCGTTAAAAGAAATTGACCAGCGTAGCGGGCGTAGTTTGCTAGTACATAGATAAATCTGCATGAGTAACAAAATGCAATATTTTCTTTTTCTTACTGCAGAACACACAATTATCAAATTTTGAATAACAACTAAACAAAGGAAATGAGGTATTTAATCAGATGCCCATGATTAAAATGTCAAAGTGTTACAATTGTAACAAGAAAATTCTTTTATTAATTGTATTTCTATGTTCTATCTTCAAAAGTTTTGACACACTGCATTAAAGTAATTATACCATATCGCTCACAAAAGCGAGATTTCCATCTGTATTTTTGAGAATCCAAAAGGGGGAATTCAGAAGAAATATTTACCGCAGAATAATTCCATTTTTATTTTATTTTTATTACTTATATGCATAAGAATAATGTTCTGTATTTTGAATTTGATATTTAAAAAGAATAAAAATATATTTTTTTTATAGAATGGAAATATGGTTTATCTTCAGAACTTAAATTTATCTATTTTAACCATTTATTGGCTGATTTTTGAAATATAGTTTTTTTTTCTTAAGAGAAAAACCTATTTGATATAATTTTAGTGGCGTGATAAAAGAGCCAAAATATTTTTTTTTCTAAATTTTACGTCAAATTGTTGGTAAAAAAATAATGCTATCATTTATGATGTAAGTGGCACACACAGTAAGTAAGATATATGATACAACAACACTATTCTAGTTTTTAAAAGACCATATATTTATTTGATTATATGTTCAATTTTTATTAGTCTTTCTTTGAGTATTCATTAATAAGAAATTTTCCATTTATGCTTGATTGGAATGTCTATGTTTTTCAAAACAAAATGCACATTGTGCATCATAATACTCCGATAAACAGTAACATATTGTTGTCATTTAACTTTAGATGGTCCTAAGATATTTTAAAATACCATATATGTTTTTTTATAATATTCATTTAAGGTAAATTAAAATGTCATGCTTAATGGGAATATGCTACTAAACAAAAAATTAAAAATTGAGTTAAGAATCACATTTAGATTAAATTGTATCAGTTTAAGAAATAGTCTAACGACGGACAGATTGAAGCATTTTCATTATAGTAAATAAAATATACGTGATATAGGCTTTTTATAGTAAATTAATCTTTATAAAATATACAGTTTAAATTTTGCTTAATTATTATTATTTCAACGGACATGCTTCTCAGATAACTATTTAAATTAAAAATATGTGTAAGAAACATAAATATGCATGATACAGAGGTTTTTTTTTAGTAAATTAATCTTTATAAAATATAACACCCTTTAAATTTTGTTTAATGATTATTATTTGAATGCACATATTTCTCAGATAACTATTTAAATTACTAATATATTTATTTAAATATGAAAAGACACTAAAAAATAAGTTTATAGAACACAAAATGTATAATTTAAAAAGTATACTTTGCTTTTGTCATGCAGTCAATTTCTATTAAATATGATTTTTAAAAAATGTTTACATTAAATATCTATTCAATGAAAAACACAAACTTTTTAGTTACTTTAGTTTCAGAGAAATATAAACATTTTAAATAAATGCCTTATTCAAGAAAGATGAAACATTAATATAAACAAACATTTAAGAATAATAATTCGGATTTTATACACTGGCGAGAAAAATTAAAGGAACAACCCTAAAAAGGTGCTTTATGTGAATTCTATTGCGGGAACTTCAATGAAAGGGGATTGGCTGGTAACTCAATGTTAAAGTTATCGCGTAGTCCAATGGGATTGGCCTTTGCTACAGAAAAATATGCAAAATGTTTGATCCCGTTGTTTCTGCACGTGTGAAAAGGAGTACATGTGTGTGATTTGAAGTCTAATTTCAAGGACTTTACGTATAGATGCATACAATTTTCGCTTGTAGTAGGTGGAATATGTCATTCAGAAGACATTTGGCCGATTAAGATAAATGGCGTGCGGAAGGGAGAATGAAAGCAGGACAGACACTGACAAGGGTCTGTAAATACTTAAAACGTGCCAAAAGCGCCATGTCAAAAATCTGGCAACGGTTTAAAGATACTGGTAATGTACAGAAACAACCAGGTCAAAGTCGAAAACGCGCCACAACAGACTGTCAGGACCGATATTTGGCAACGATTGCGAAAAGAAACAGGCAACTGACGTCAGTTCAGATTGCAAGGGAGTTCGCTGCAGCAACAGGAACCGGACTATCCAGATTTACTGTGAGTTACAGGCTGCATAAAAGAGGGCTGTATACAAGGAAACCCATGATTTGTATTCCACTAACTGCGGCAGCGAAATGCGCCCGGTTAAAGTGGTGCAGAGATCCTTGTCATTGGAGTACCACGGACTGGAGCCGAGTTCTCTGTACCGATGAATCCCGATTTTGTTTGGAGAGTGATTTCAGACGTGTTACCATATGGAGAGAGAAAAACACACACAATAAGGCTGCAAACATCCGTGAAAGGCATCGATACGAAGGTCCTGGAATCATGGTATGGGCGGGCATCATTTTGAATGGCCGCACTGACCTACACATTTTTACTAGTGCAACTGTGAATGCTTAAATGTACAGAAATGAGGTTCTTGATCCTCATGTTAAGTTGTTTAGGGGTGCCATCTGTAATAACTTCCTTTTAATGCATGACAATGCGCGACCTCATCGTGCTGACTAGTGACTGATTATCTTGAGGGCGAAGGAATTCAGCGAATGGAGTGGCTTGTATATTCTTCGGATTTAAATCCGATAGAACATGTGTGGAACGCACCAGTACGCCGACTTGCATCTCGGCAACCCCCAACTAGCACTCTCCAGGAACTTCGGAGTACTATTCCTCTTGAATACACATTGTTACCGCAAGCACTTCTGGTTAATCAAATCCACAGTATGGAAAATCGCTGTAAAACTTGCATTTCGGTCAGTCGTGACCACATACCTTATTGAATTTTCCAGTGTTTCTCTAAAATATAGTAACAGTACAATTTCCTTACCCCCTCTTATATCACACAGTCCTATGTTTTTATGTAAATTTATATTTTGCAGAAATAGACAGTTCTGCATTTTGAATATGTGTAAGCATGACAAAATAAAGATCTTGTGCAAGTTTCATGTTCTTATCTGCAAAATTATTCAAGTTCGATGAGTTTTTATGGTTGTTCTTTTAATTTTTCTCGCCAGTGTACTATTTTATTTTAAGTAAACCAATTTAGAAAATATGTTTTTTTACGAGCAGATTGGAGGATTTTCAATAATAATACAGCATAAGATACATCATAATGTCATTACAAATGGATCTTCATTACTAGAGATTTCACACAGTTATATTTAAATAAATTATTATAATTTAAAGAGTAAAGCTATTTTAAATATTATTATTTTAATGATTGTACTTCTTGATACATTATTTAATTGAGATTTTATTAAAGAAATTAAACATCAAGAATGGTGATATATGTGGTGTAGAATATAAAACTTTTTTGTGCTTGTATGTGAGATTCAGCTGTTTTGATTAAAATTACTTTTTATCAAATAATTTTACTATCAGTAAAAAATTAAGAAAGAAACACTATATATTCAGTGAAAAACAATAATTCTGTTAGTATTATAAAAACGTTCCCTAAAAACTTATTTGTATCCAGTAAAAACAAATCATATAACTTAATATCAACTTTTGACAAATTTTAACAGAAAATTAAATTATGTAAATATATGAAAAATTATAACGCAAAAGAAATCTTAAGCGCATTTAATCTTACTGAATAACTATATTTAATTTCGTTTGATAAATGGAAAATTCACTATAATTAAGGCAGGCAAATTTGTATCATTGTTTTTTTTATAACACTTGAGAAGGAGATGGATGTCTGTACTTTTATTACAGTATACATAGTGATTCGGAACTTTTCGTAGACATTTTGATGATATGCTAGGAACATAAGAAGAAATAATAATGAAAACGAACATTCGTTTACAATTGGAACCCAGAGGTAATACGCTGCTCAAATCACAATTTTAGAGGAAATATACTTTGTACTAATACCCCTGGTCTTATAGTCATCACTGATTTTTATTTTATTTTATTTAAATTTTCGTTGGGTTATCAATGTTTGGCATTGCTAATGCTTAATCCAAATGTAAACTTTAATTTATAACTTCCTAAAAAGTCACTCTAGTGCAAAATTTATTTTTATTACATGCAATCAATGTACTGAAATTTAATCCATGCACTTTTTTGGTTCAAAATATATTTTACTCATTCAAATTATTCATACTTTCACATTAAAAATTATGACCAATATTAATTGTTATATATCAGCGTGATAAAATACATGGCTAAATGCATTTATAGCTCATTCTTATCATTAGTTTTCAAGACATAGTACAACTTTTATGTTTTGGTGGTACCTAAGGGCAGTCTTCTGTTATCATTTGCATCCAGAACTTTAAAAAATTAGAAGAAACAGAATGAAACGAGAAATGTAATACGAAATTCCCTTTCCTCTAAAGTTAGTTCCTTATTTAGCAAGATATTTTATCGCATTTAATTAATACATACATACATACTAGTGTGGCGTAAAAAAGGAAAAATATCTTTTTTTTTATTTTAATATTTGTTGACTCAACAAATGGTGCTGTTTGAAAAAAAAAAAAAAAAGACACGGCAAAAAAATCCCAGCGCAATCACTCATCGTTTCCAGGTTCCACAGAGGGGGTCAAAGAAAGATATGTAACTTAAAAATAAAAAATATCAATTTATATTATTTAATTTTAATATTTACAGTAGCTTTATTTTCTGACTTAAAAAAGTTCTAATTATTAAACAGAAACACGAAAACATTTTACTTTAATCAGTCTTCAATTATGGCTTACATATGAGGGACAAACAATTCAACTTTGTTGTCAGACTTTGATAGTTCCTTTCGTGAATTGATTCCACTGCGAATGTATCCCTCTCTGGCATCTGCTTTACATGTTACCAAACATGTTACCTTCTGTTACCAATCACACATGCCCTCTACTGCTTGGAATTGACAAGGGAGCTTCTCTATTTCAAATTGTGAACCGTTTCTGATAATACTTGCTATTTTTTCGCCACTGAGGTTCATGGTAGCTGGAGGTTCCAAAGGGTTGTCCAGTGAATCATCTCAAAATATTCCTCTGCTTCAAATTATAAATTTGGAAGATCAAATTTGCGTATTTTCTCCTACCAGTTAGTTTTTTTGCTTTCAGTATTCTTCTAAGGCCCAGCTGGGATTTTCTTTATATGAAACCAGTATGCCACATAAACTTTCATGACATATTCTACTAGGAGCTTAAAGTGTTCTGTTAGTTCGGCAGTTAAAACATATAGGCGCATAATTATGTTGGTTGAAGTGATCCATCTTGAATAAGACATCGTTCCGGGACTTTTATTCGCTAAATCTGGAAGGCACTCTCCCTAGGATACTGTCCTAGAAATACCGGAGTGAAATTTTTGGTTTGCACGGAGGTATTTTTTATCAATTTCAGGCAGAGAAACAGGAATAGAAATAAAAATTGTCACAACAAGGGTTTCGTACGTCTCCAGAGATTTTCCTATTGTTCCTGAAAACTGGTGTGGACCAGATGTCTTGCAGTCAATCTTCTGGAGAAGACAGCTAAGAGATAGTTCATTAGTATGTAACAAGCATAGAAACCAGTTCAATTTATAGCCAAAAATGATTTGAAAAGCCATCTAACAGTGCCATTTTTCTTCCCAAAGTTGACGATCGTTCCATAACAGCCAACGGCAACCAGTTCCGAAAGTGTAATCTCTTTCTGTGTAACGAATTTGATGATGCTTCGTATAATATCCGCACTAGAGCCTGAATCCGGAGTAACATGTCCTATATAAACAGAACCAGGTTCTGGCAACAAAACAATATGCTCTTCCACAGCAATAGTTATATATATATAACTTCCCTTTTTTCTTGCATTATAACTTTTTATCATTTCTTCCGTCGAAGTAAATGGCATATAAAGACTGTGTTACTTGTGTAGAATTAAGTTCTGATTGTACCTTTTAACGTTCTCTCCTCAGCTTACTCCTGTCAATAACTTTAGATGGAGTATGTTTGAATACAATCTCTATATCACGAAGCACAGATGCAATGATAGCAGCTGACCTTTCCGATATTCCCGTTCTATCACAAGCAACGGATAGGTTTGGCAGTGATATTCTCATTTAGATTGTCTAGGAGGTTGAAGGAGTATCATCGTCAGTTGTTTTTCGACATTTGGCTTTATGACAAACCTAATCGACATCCTCTTCAAAGATATCTTCCAATTCTGAATCAGATCCTAAGACGGCGTTTGCTTCGAAATCTGAAATATTTTTAGAAGCATTATCTTTCAATTCCTTTGTTTTAGATTCCTGATTTTCCCTTCTACATTGCCTTTTTCTTACACTCTTCAATTTTTGAGTTGCAGAAATGTCAATTAGTCCTATTGCCATTTTTTTTCTCATGCCGTTGGTCTAATAAAAAGTTTCGTTCCATACTTGGAACTTTCATGGAACATTTGCATTGTTGGTAATTTAAACATTTGCATACAGAATATCAAACAAAGTACTGTTTGCTTTGTAAAAGAAATATTTCCTAATTTTGTCCACCACCTTTCGAGATTTTTGTATTCTTTTTATATTTTTGTACTTTTCATTGTAATTTCTAATAGGACGAATAACGTCTTGGTGACTTACCACAGGCAAGGATGCTTTCTTCCAAATTCTTTCAATGTCACAAGAAACAATTCCGCTGATATATTTAACTGAAGGATCTTTCTTGTTCCCCTGCTTTCACAATATATAACTTTTTATTCATAGGAAATGCTTCATTAAATCAGCATACGTGGGTAACACTATCTTTTTCAATTGTATTGGAGTTCCAAAAATACTACAAAAAGTTTCACTATTTGTTGAGGTCATGTTTAAATTAAAAATTCGTATTGTCCTGTCCAAAAAAATAAACAAATTAGTGGTTGAAACAAAGACAACAATCGCGAAAACGAATCATTCCACACAATAAAAGTCAACGGAGTGCTCAGATCATGATAAAATATTTATCAGATTAGAATACATGCTGCCATCTATTAGATTTTAGAGTATAAATTTGCTATTAATGTACGAAATGACCTTTCTAGCACTGACATTTGACAATAACGTGTTAATAAAGCTATTTATTAATAAAAATGTAATTAATTAATATTAATTTACAAATTAATTAATTATTCAATTAATTAATTATTCAATTAATTAATTATTATTTTGTTTGATAAAAAGGCCTTAAAAACTTAAAAAAAAGGCAATACAAATATTCACTTGAGATGTGGAACATGAAGGTGGCAACAATTTGAGCTGAAATTTAGAGACAATTTGTTCCAGCCAGTTTCACACCATATAATAACTCAGGCAATGTGAATTTCTAGAAAAAAATTTTCGCTCCCCCTAATGCATACATAGATACATAAATATACATATATATAATTGACCTGAGGCCTCTTCCTCCCTTGTCCTGAGTTTGTTTAATAATTTATACCAATTCCAATGCTTCGCACTTTGTTTAAAAGTTTCCCACTGCAGAATATATGTGAATCGACATATCAACTAATCAACACTGATGGAAAATATGATCATCGAAGTCACTTCATTTCATTCTGCATTGGTCCATTGGTCCATTCAGTAGAGGCTCGTCAGGGGGTTCACAATCACTTTACTACTAGAATGTAGTATATAAAATTTGACCTTACTTAACCGTAGGATGTTCTACGATAAAACAAGGAGAAATTTTGTTTAAAAAATTACTCGTTAAAAAATATTTGTGCGAGCCTACTACCTGAAGAGCCACTACTGGGTTCAACTTAATTGCTGTCACGACGTCTTTTTGGTATCTGATAAAGTCTTTCACGAAGTCTTTATTTATAAACAATTCTACTAAGAGTTTCAAGCGGACTTATTATCTAGGTATACTTTTACATTACAACATTCTTTTTTCTTGGCATCTGCTTTAAAAATATTATATCAACACTCTATATTATAGACTCCCGGATATTGCACGGCAGAGTTCTTCTTACAACACTATTTAACATACACTATACAAGGATGCCTAGTCTAACATTGATAATTCGTTTCAGAATCATATTCTTTAGCCAAAATCTTCTTTAACCGAAACGCGATTGTCCGTGTAATTTAAATTTTATGCAACTGAGTTACGTCCATCCTTCAATACCTTCATCTAATAAAACATTCGTATTCCGAATCTGAATTTGTGAGCAGAAAATTTCGTGGGCACGGGTAATAATTAGACAAGGTATTACTGTACTTAAATGCCACACAGATACTCTTATAACAATTATTGTAATTTAAGCGGACGATACTGCCATTTACTCTTCAGCAAACCACCTATAATACTATATAATAACTTTCAGATACATATCGACGCATTCATGAATGCTTGGGCTATGCGGAGCGTTACAGTTAATTAAAATAAAACTGCTGGAATACACAAGATCCGTTTTCTTCCTTCTCTCAACCATATAACTATAAACATTGTTAACGCAAATTGCTTACGTTTGGAAAAATGATAATAAGTACCTAGGGTATAATTATAATTAAATGGCTGACATGGAAAAAGCATATTCTAACGATAGCAAGAAAAATAGCTGTATTCTCGAAATACATTGAAATTATATGAAGGTCGCAGAATACGTTAAAATGTTTAATTTTCACAATAAATGACATTTTCAGTTTTTTATTTAACAAATTTTTGGATAAAATCCAACCGCGTTTTAATTTATAACTCTATAAAGATTTAAGAAAAATACATAAGCTGCATACAAGTTGCATCTTATTTCATCCAAAGAAATCAAATAAAATATCTGAAGTGGGTTTTATTATATGAAAAATGAAAGTTGGTACAAAGTGTAATTTGTAGACTGCCTTTTGCGACAAAATAAACCACATATAATGATAATGATAATTATACGAATTAACACATTGTATTCAGACTTTTCTTTTAAATAAGCGCAAAATTCACATGTACAAAATACAATATAAATTGAAACATGTTTAAAACAACCGGTAGCAGGGTCGCTTGGATTACGCCTTATATTTTACTTTGTACAAATTTCTTGGATAAAAAATAATTTCTACCTACAATCTATAAAAACGTATTTATTACGCTCCCCGCATACAATTTGTTAAAAAAGGCTTTTTTTATTTTATTCTTGCATTAATTAGGATTGCAGTTATAGCTACCGTTCGTATTACATACTGTGCGTATTTAATATGTACAATTAATAAGTAAAATTTAAGACATATTTTAAACTTTTAAATTTAATAATACTATTAATTAATTTAGTTACAACTTTTTATTTTTCTTTAAACCGTAAATATGTTTTTATCTTAAAAAAAAAAAAAACTTGTATAAAGATAGATTTCCTTTATACTTTTGTTTTTGAAAAATAATTCTTAGTGACAACAATGACAATTACGAAAAACTTTAAATTGTCAGTAAATTATTTCGGCAAGCGTAAATGGGAAATTAACAAAAATAAAGGAATCCTTTCCATACATCATTTTAAATGTATTTAAATTTTTGTCATAGTTTCAAAATAACTGAGATATGGCTTTTTCTTTCAAAATGTCATTCGGTAAAGCAAATTGATTAAAGCATTCTTAAATAAATTGAGAAAATGAATACATAATTAATTAAATGAATAATTTATCAAGATTATCAATTTAGGAGGTAACTGATGAAACTTTGTTGATGTTCAAAAATATTAAAAATTGGGCTTTGAAGTGACGCTTTCAGAAAAGAAAAAGAAAATAAATTTATATAATACGGATATTTCAAAGTTTTGATGCAAATTTGCCAGTAATAATTCTTAAACTTAAGCAGCCAAGAAAAACTTTTTTGTCATGTTTCTTGAAATTCCTTTACAGAAGTTATTTTGTGTATATTGTTCTTAATATTAATTTATCTTTTTACAATTAAAACAAAAACAAACACAAATAAAATATTATATTACATTCTGTCATTAATATGTCATTATTATAAATATGGATGCTTAATTTTTCAAGATTTTACTGTCATTTATTCAAAACAAATGGTTTTTGTAGCTTCCTTTTAATATAAATATTTGTTTTATTGTGTCCTAACAAATTTGCGTTCATACATTTAATTTGCACCAAACTTTACAGAGTTTTAATTTTTTAACTAAACATTAATTAACAAAATTACATCAATAATTTGATACATTGATACGCACACACAATTATATATATATATATATATGGAACAAAATATATCAAGTATTCAACACATTTTCTGACCATTAGAAAAGTAATTCTAACCATATGTATTCGTTTCGTAGAAGTCGTGTGCGTTTGGTTTATGAGATTGTGTTGGCTAAAATAATTGCCAAGAACGTGTGTTATGGAACAGATTTATCTGGTATTTGTTATTGTGATTTGCATTGAGAAATATAATGTACGTGTCTGCGTTTAAACTCTAAGTAATGGTTCCGACGGAATCACAAAATTAAGACTTAACATCCAGTCACATAATTAAAAATATGCGAAAGCGAGAGTGTAATGCAACTGTATGGAAATTATTTGAAAATATGACGAAAAATTATTTTTTATGCGAATTATGAATATTTTGTTGTGCACGTTGTTATGAATATTTATTATTTTATGTGTTTTATTTGGTCCGAATTCATTTAAAAAAATACTTTACACTTTCTAGTTGCATTTTATCAGCATATAAATGTTTGATAATATTTATATTCGATGCGCATTTTCTCTTTAGTTATTAATTTAGTATGATTTTGATTTTTTTGTCTTACGGTGATGAATTAAAAGATTATTTTGTTCAGTTAGTAAGTTCTATAGAAACACTTTAGAGATGATAAAGGTATCGAATTAAAATGAATATTTTTGATACACAATTCATATTTTCTATTTTAGTTTTCATGTTGTTAGTATATTTCGTTCATAAACTGTTTAGAAACAAATATGAGATTGATCGTAATACATTTGTCAGATAAATAAATAACAGTGATATAAAATGTTATAATAAATAGTACGGGCATTAATAGCTATTTTTTATACTTCAAAATGTGTTATTAAATAACGTATTTTATTTCCATTTATAAGAGTTAAAAAAAAAACAGACTTGACATTAATACTATTGAACACGGAAGGTTTTAAATGTATTATAGGGCAACAATAATTGATTATTGAATGTAAAATTCTTCAAATTTAATTCTTTTTCCAATGAAATAATTGACGTATTTTTCTGTAGACTTCCCCAAATACTAACTTTGAGGGTACATATTTCGGAAACGTTTTCTGATTTTCTTTTCAAGAATATAAATTATTTAAAGTATTAGTTAGACAATGAGTTTGCACCAATAACCACTTCATTTACTGTATAAAAATGGAAATATGAATGTACGTGGTAAAGACTGCTGCTAAAGGACATGTATACCGAGAGATACAAAAGTCAAGAAACATTTTTAAAATATTGTACAAGCTAATAAAATGAGAAAAGGGAAAACATTTGTAATTATTCTTAAATTACTTACAATATTAGTTAAAAAATGTGATTGCAGTATCAATTGCCTATTTCTTTTCAGTATAAAAATAAAAATATGAATGTTCGCGTTAAAAACGGCTTCTGAATCACATATATACTGGGCGATGAGAAAGGTCATGAAAATATTTAAAACACAATTTTTCGCAAACTAATAAAAAGGAAAAAGTGGAAATATTTCTAGTTGTTCACTCTGATATTTAAGCACATTTTGAGTTCCAAGTATAAATTATTAAACAATATTTTTTTTTTGAATGTTAGATATATTTTCCAACAATAAAAGTTAGAATATATACCCCTTAAATATTATTTTCTGCAATTTATTTATTTTAATGGTCAGTTACTTGTGTCTGGGATATTATTGATGCACTCTATTTACAAAGAAAATGTTTCTCTCTAACCCTATAATCTGTTGTGTTTTGCTTATAAAAACTGGTTACACAGGGTGTCCGAAAAGTCTTTCCGTGATTACAAAATTTATTCATATCTGATTTATGCAAGATAAACATGTTAAACTGGTGCCAAAATGTTGGAAAACTAACCACGTGCTTTTTTTAAAAAAAAAATGTATGTTTCCGTAACGTGTCAATAGTGTAGTAGTGTTGGTGTCCAAAAAACCGGAAATATCCAGAAATCAGGAAAAAGCTCAGTGTGTCCTTTGGTATTACGAGACCATTTTGGTTTCTTTAATTTACGTGAGGCCATAAGCAGTGATTTCTCGAGACTCTCACATAAAAGATTACGTGGTCCGGTCTCCTGAACTCTGACACTGTTACACTACTACCACGTAACGGAAATCTGCAACAAAAAAATTTGGTTAGTTTTCCAACATTTTGGCAACAGTTTTACATCTCTCTCTTATATATTCGTGGATATTAAACAAAATTGTAATCATTCAGAGAAAGACTTTTCGGATACCCTGTATATTTTTAAAACGTATTGTGATTTCCCCTTTATTTACAAATTTGACTTGTCTAATTAGACTTAGGCAAAATTATGTATAGTCCTGGAAACAAACAAACAAACAACCCCCCCCCAAAAAAAAAAAAAAAAAAAAAAACGCACCATCTCCTACTAACTTTGCCTCAAATCAACATATAAAAATATGACTTGTATCAATCGATTAGCAGTAACGTCTACTAATTTATGAAATATCTAATTTTTGGTAGGGGGTCGTCATCATTCAAAAAATTCAATACTAACATCTAATTTTCACATCAAATTTGAATTTTTGATAAATTCACCTTCGGATGCCAAAGATATTCTGTCAAGTTGGTAAGGTGTTAAACATGATTAAAGCTTGGTAATACAAATGTTAAATTCATCTGTAATTGTTTCAAAAGAGATGTAGTTTGTGAAGGATAACTAAAAACTTTTTGGTTGAAATCAGCTGTAATTTGGTTTTGCATATTTGAATCTTGTAGAAATCGTTTTTATAACGTTTAAATCGTTCGAATAACATATTTAACAGAAATAAATTTCTAGAAGCTACAAATATAGAAATCCCAAACTGCAGTTCTTCCACCGAGTAGTTTTTGAGTTATGCTTAAAAGAACTACCCAACTGCAATCTGTTTTGTGGCAATTTAAAATCAATTTGATTTTATGAGTTTCAAAACATTAAACCTTCATAATTGCCGAAACGTCAGTGAAGGCTCACCGTGGAGAGGCGAAAAGTTTTTGGTTTTTGTCTGTCTGTCTGTTCCGCGATAACTGCCGTAAAAAACGTTCGATGAGGTTGATTTTTAGTGGGTAGGTTGGTGAGGTACCCAGAATCAGCTGTATAGTTTTTAGTTACATTTGGTTCATTCGTTCGGAAAATATAGAACATTTCTTTTTAGGTCATAATGCTTTCCTGTGGGGATGCAGACGATTTTTCTAATTTCATTTTTATCTGAAATGAAAATGGAATATTTTCATAATGGATTTAGACGTAAAATTATGAATGTTAAATTTTCGATATGGATTTCCAATAGTTTTAAAAATTTGCCGATAAATTTAATAGAATTTAGAAACTAATTGCTTAAAATATTTGAAAATGTTTTTGCATCTGTTCGGGAAATATAAACATCTTATTTTCACATTTTTTACAATTTTTAAAAGTGTTTATCTTTACTTACCACTTTAATTTATTCGTTGCTTAGCAACCCTATTTCAAAGAGCATAAAATAATAAAATTCAAGGAACTCGCACTATTTTAGTGAAATTTCTTTTTTTTTTTATCAAAACGAATGTAAATTTAATGAGACTACGGGGGATGAACACCTATTTATTTTAAAAAAATAAAAAAAAATAAGCAGTTCATCAGAATTTCAGAATATCATTGCACAACACAGTGTTTAATTTAATGATTCTAATTTCTAGAACATTCGAAGAATTTTATATGCTTATAAATGTGAATGCAACTGAAAAAATAATAATTGCGGATTGTATGCTGTTAAATGTTATCAAATATGATATTAAAAAAAATAACTTGCAGAGCTGACGTTCAGGCTCCTGATCTGCAGATTTACTAGTATCTAAACTACTTTACTGAATGATTTCCTGTTTGGTATACGAAGTTAAAGTTTACCTATTATACAAATATGATGTCAAAACTAGTTGTTAGTACTGAAAATCGTGAAGTTCGGTACATTTTCTTCGTGTAGACGACCGTAAACAAAATTTAAATGCAGTATTAATTAGTGGACGCTATTACTAATCGATTGGTACCAATAACATTTTGATATAATGACATGCGGCAAAGTTAATAGGGGAATGTGTTTACACATACTTGACTTTTATAAACGAAAACACTGTATTTTGTTTTATTTTTCTCTCGGATAATATTTAGAAAAACCATTCACAGTGTACCATACAATCGACTGACGATTCTTATAAGTGAAAGTTGAATAACAATCAAATGGGGAGAACTATTGGAGTATTTCTTACAGAAGGTTAATTTGTGTGTGATGCCAAGAATTTATTTGCTATGGGTTTCTTTGGTTTAGTTTCAAATATCACCGATAGATGGCGCTGTAGTGTCGTAAAGTCACAATTATCAAATTAACATATAGAAATTAATCAAAATTCCCCAGTTTTTACCCTTTATTCTGTTTAGCTGTTGAAACACCAAGAGAAGAGTTTTCCTTTCCAAATTGACAGTTCCTTTTAAGAATCATTACAGTTTGAGGCTTAGTAACGTCATTTATCGGTGATATTTGGAACTAAAACAAAGTTCAGGTTGTAAAAAAATACCTGCCATTGAACATTACGCTAATGCAAGAATAATTTTAAATGTGTCACTACTCACATTCTACTGAATTTTAAAAATCTTTCGTCCATTTATGGTTACGTTTTAGAGTAACTTTCATTATATTTACGATATGGGACTCAGTATTCAGTTATAATAAAAAAAAATAATAATGGTGTTCCTTGATTAACAATTTAAATCTAATATTTGAAATATAATTTTGAAAATTAAAATTAATTTCTTTAAATGGATCAGAAAAGTTTAAAAAAAAGTTTGATCGTGGCTTTGTAAGTCTGTTATTAGTTTAGACTTTTATTTAAATTACATTTATTTAATTATGTTTTATACAAGTAAAAATAATATGTTAAATTGAAAAAAAAAATAAAATAAATGTTGTACGACGAAATTAATCTCCCAGAACTAATTTTATTACGATTTGGAAGTTCATGTGCCATATAGTTTAGTTGTCATTTTTACTTTGTACTGCTTTTTACGTTCGCTGTCCATTATACTTAAAACGAAAAAAAAATATATATTATAAAAATTCACAATCTATAAAATTTATCCTACTTTAACTTAAAAAAAAAATTGTTTTTCATGTAAAATCAAGAGACAACATAATAAGCAATATAAAAAAGGAATGACAACATAAAAATGTAAAACCTGAATTTCAAAATTGTACCAAAAGTAGCTGTACAAGATAACTCAAGAGAGTAAAGCTTTAGTCGCAAGATAGTAAAGCTTTAGTTATTGTTTTTCACAATTATTTTTACATTTAATTTTTTTTCTATAACGTATTAATAATTATATGCAAAAAGAAGTTATTTTAAAATTTAATTACATGCTTCCAAATGCACGAATGTGAATTTTCGTTTTTTTAAACCTTTCTGATCTCTTTAATGAAGTAGCTATAACTTTTAATTTCTTAAAAAGGAATTGGTGTTCTGATAGAGATGGAATTTCAATAAAGATTTTCTCATATGTTTCTCAATCTTAATCAATATATCCACAATATCTAAATGTTGTGCGTGATATTTTTCAATTTATAAGTCATGTATTTCGGAGCTAAAATAATATAAATAATTGCGGAATTTCATTTTATTAAAATGATTAAAACTCTCTGATGTTTATGAATTCCAGATGTTACGTATTAGGAGAGTCAACTGTTAAAATTGATTTTCCAATTTTAATATCTCAAATATTTCCATCTCAATTTCTAGTATTGAATTAGAAACTAAATTAATGATTACGTTTGAGTTCAATTTCTAATAATATCGTTAGAAACTGCATTAATGATTACGTTTTATTTCTATGTACATAATGTCGTTTAAAATTTAAAGTTTTAATGATAAAGATGAAATCTTGAATAATACTTTTATTATAGCAAAATTATGTTTCATAAATTGGAAATATTTGGTGGAAGGAGGGGGGGATACTTAGATCCCCAAAAGGATAAACGTGACCGAGTATTGATGAATTATCTCAATACTCTCAACATGGTAGAACGATGGGTACTTCTTTGTTATAGTGGTCCTAACAATTACAATTACGCCAAGGTTTCACTTACGATTTTGCCAAGGTCGTCGCCAAGCTTCTAAACGTATTATATAAACATGATTTATAACCCATATATATATACTCCATATCCATGTATACAATGTACCGATTAAATGCTGCGTATACGACATATATATAATTTATACTTCCTTCATATATATATATATATATATATATCATAGACCCGTAATATATATGTCATATGTGTCATATATACGTCATAAACAACTTATACACATGCCATATATGTGCGTGATTTCACTCGATGTGACTGTAAGTTGGTCATATACATAAAAAATGATGTTACATATGTCACATAACTTAGCGACATATATCTTTTCCTTGATGATTAATCCTCTGATGTCGTTATAAAAAAGATGTACCAAACAAGGACTTTTTAAAAATCTTTTTTGTTGTGAATAAAAGTAATCCCAATTTAGTGTGTTTAATTTGTCAAGAAAATTGTAATAAACTATTAGTAAACTATTAATAAAATATTATATAATTTCATATGCATTACATTTGTATTTATGTTTTTTTTTTTTTTTTTTTTTTTTTTTTGAATGACTGACATATATAAGAATATGCAGATGGAATGAACAGAATTAGGATGAGATTTAGAGTAAAATAGCATTGAATATTAGTGCTCGGTAGTCATGTAAAATATTTTAATATTAAAATACATAATTTTGGTAGTTCTAAAAAACTGTTGTAGTACGAGGTGTTTTCGAAAAGAAAAGATACATCTCAGACAGCAGGAAATAAAAAGTATTAATGAGCGCTTTGATAACACATATTGTAACCTTAAACATTTTACCTTTCCCACGCCGTCATTCGTTATCTGTACGGTGAGTCTGTTTCGTGTAGAACGCGTTTGTAATGGCTGCATAAATCAAGAATCCCGAAAATGTGAAGTACGTTCCGTCATACGTTTTATTCATGCAAAAGGTGAGCGTTCAGAAGCTATTCACAGATAAATTGTTTCCGTCTATGGAAATATTGTGAATCGACAAAATATAAGAAAATGGTGTTGTGCTTTCTCTGGAGGTAGTTCCAATATTCATGAAGAACCGTGAACAGATAGGCCATCTGTGATTGTGGACCTTGAACCCAGCGACTACCACTTATTTTTTACCTAAAACAATGTCTAGCAGGGCAAAACTTCCACTACGATCTTGATGTCAAAATCGAAGTTGAAATGAGGTTTTGACAAATGGCGGTAAACTTATATGACTGTAGGATACAAAAGCTTGTACTCAGACTTAACAAACAAATGCTTGGACAATGACGTCAGCTATGCCGACAAATAAGGCATATATCAGTAAGTAATTTGTAATGAACATTTTATCAATTAAAATTTTTTTAATGAGTAAACGCCATTGTATCTTTAATTTATCGAAAATCCCTCGTACATTGTGAAAAGAAAACACTCTTATTTGTTGTTTACTTTATTGAGAATTAGTTTGAATCGCATTCAAATTTGTACGTCATATATTTACAGTAGCGAAAGTATACCTCGTGTCACTATAATAACTTTAGTGAAAGCACTGAGACTTTAAAATAATGTATACTTTATGTTGAACTTATCTTAAAATACGAAATGACGCTTTTGGGAACAAACGCATAATTTTCTTTTTCACAAAACAAACGAACAAATAATATATATTCAAATTCAGACATGAAAACTTATTCGAACATAAAACATATATGATGTATTGCATATAATTTAAAGACTTACATGAATTTAACAAGACGATTTTATCATAAAAGTTGATATAACAAGATAAAAATATTAAAACTTTATGCTAAGACGCTTTTAGCAACGCCTTGCTCAAAATTTACAATATAGAAATTAGATACGGAAATTGTTTGTGATGTGTGTAAAATAAAAATCAACTACAAGTTTGTTTAGAATTATCTAGTTTGTACGAAAATACACGAGGTTAAATTACAGGAAGAAACTATGGAATTGAAATTTCAGAATAGAGCATGTTTTCTGAGTGCCATGGTTTGGTTATAATTAGAGTCAATAGCATGGCATTTTGGATTTCGTTTTAAGATATTTTAAGGAATAAATGTATTCGACGAACATTTTCATATTCTAATCAGAATATATATTCATAAAGATATTTTTTTTTTTGTCTGATAGGAAATTGTTTACTCAAGTTTTTTTACTTTTACTACTTTTTTCTTACATTTTCCTGTAAATTTTAATATGGATAAATAGAGTTACAAAACACCGGTTTGTTCCTTTAAAAAAAAAAAGTTTTCTTTTATGTTTAGACAGTTATTTTTGTAGTTTTTGTAACTCTATTGAAAATAATTTTTATTAACTTGCATAAAATACAATAAAGAGTTTACAATTTATTATATCTAAGTATTCTAATTTATCTCTAAGAAAAAAAATTAATTGCTCAATTTTAATTTTAAACAAAATTCTAACAAAGTGCAAAAGTTATACAATTCTTCATCATGTTTTATTGACCTCGATTTATCGGCTGTAAATGTACTAATTTTCGTCATACTTTTTATTACATTGCTGTTATATTTTGAGCTTAATAGTGAACTCGCAAACGCATTTAATCTTTTTTTTTTTTTTTTTTTTTTTTTTTTTTAGCATTAACATGTACTTACGCAAAACATTATTCGGCATGCTCGCAATTTATTGTCTAAGTGAAATGTTTTTCTACATTATTTTTCTATAATTTCATCATTGTGTATAATTTATTCTTTAAAAACATCAGATGACTATATATGGATAAAGATAGATGTAGAATAAAGCTAATCATAAATTATAATATTATGTAATAAAAATTAATTAAAACAATTGTACTTAAAACAATATATTTTCAACTTCTAATGGTTTATTCTTTGAATAATATACGAAATGTAGTTACTAAAAATAAAAAGCAATATACGGAAGTAAATCATTTTTCCCTTTTTTTTTTAAATTTTCCAACAATGTTGAAAAGTTTTTATGACTTCGGTATGACTAGCTGTTTTTTCTTCAGTCAGTTCTTTTGGAAATATACTCGGATTCCCAGTAATTTTTATATGTTCTTGACGTTTACTTTAATACGTTCGTTATTGAAATTGAAGTGTGTAGCATTTATAGTTCGTTTACAGAGACAGTCAAAAGTATTCCGTTACATTACGGTGATGTGAAAAATTGTTTCAAGTGCATTTTGTTGATTTTGCACCATTTCAAACATAACGAAAATGATATGCATTTATGAAGTCCACTAAAACATGCTTTCTGTAGAACGTGGAGTGCAAAGCGTTTATTAATCATTTTCACAGTCACACAAAATATATCTATTACATAATGGCCTACGCAGAAACATCATTTGCAGTATATTTTAATGATGTTAATCTAGTTCAAACATACTGAAATTATATGCATTGCTGAGGTGCATTATCAATTGCTCACTTAAAAGTATGGTGTACATTGATATATTGATCATTTAGATGGATACACAAAAGAATTCGATTACAATAGGGTCTTCAATTTGTATTTGCGTTTTTAAGTTTAACTAAATTTTTACATAGTACGTAGTGTGTATAAATATTGTTGATCATACACATAACTATACAAAGGAATTCGTAGGTATTACTAACTATGAGAGTGAATTGTTTAAGGCGTAGTTTTTAATTGCCTTTTACATTTTCCTACTAAACAATATTTAATATACAAACAGAAGTTTGTGGGATATAAATAAATTCATATACAGGATTACGCAAAGAACAAGATACATTACCGTGTATGGTTGGTAATTGCTGCAATTGCGTTTTATGTTGCGTTATACGTTTTTTACCTGGATTAAATTTTAGCTTAATATGCTATATATACATAAGTGTTTTAAATAATATAGAGGACTGAATAAAAGCATTTGAGTGCATTTTCTTCTTTCTCCGAAAATTGTTAAAAGTGAATTTTCTAGCTGAATTTAAATTTAACGTACAATATAGCAAATATGAAAACCTATAGATCATATACAGGGATGGACAAAATAAATAATAAAACTGAATTTTTGACTATGGAATGCAGTTTGTAAAACTTATTTGGCTTTGAAATGTGTTATATGTTTTAGAAAGTGTCTACTGATATATTTTCTTTCACATTATTTTATGATGAAGTTTCAGTGCATTTTCTTGATGTGTTGGATAGTGTTTCATAATCTATATTTGACGCATGATATTTCGTAAATTGTTTTTATTATATCTCGATATTGTCAGTTTTTTCAAAAATTTTATATTTTACATAAAGAAAATTTTTTTTTCAGTATTCCTATTTAAAAATCTGTAGAAAATATTTCGAAGCATTTTTTATACAAAGATTTCTTCTTATAATTTACTATTAATTCCGTTTATTGTAAATATGAATATATAGCAAGATGCATACGAATATTGCTAGAACGAAGTATTAATGCAAGAAAAGGAAGTAAAGGAAAACCGAATAAGATAAATTAAACAATTTAAATTTCTAAATAATTTTTTGATGTCCCAAAGATTATTTTATTTTCTCTAATATTATATAAAGACCGAAAATATTAAGAGATCAGACTACCAGAAATTAAATTACGCTTCCTCTTCTATTTATAAACTTACATTTGAAGCGTCTTTAGAAAATATAATCCAAAACACATCTTAACTATTTAAATAAAATTTGGATATTAACAAATTATCTTTCATTAAATAGTTTCTTTCTAATATGCGTATTTATAATTCAAATGAAAATAAGACTAGCTAAATAACGCAAATTATGGGCGGAATCTTCTGATATTATTTCGAATTGACATATTGCAAAAATATACGTAAATGTAAATGCATACTAAATAGTTCAGCTTGCGTACTTATATGAGAGGAAAAATATATTTTAACGCTTTAAATGTTACTTATTCTTAGAAATAGCGTTAATAACTGATTGAAATAAATAATATGATAATTGTTAGCAAAAATACTTTAAAAAAGTATAAAATGAACACTCGTACATTATTCATGAAATGAAGACATTGCAAATTTTATGAAAAGATATAAAAAGAAAATTCATGCATTTTAGATTTAATCTATCTTTCTAAAATCAGAAATATGTGCATATGTGTTAAATGCTTTATCATAAATAAATAAAAAATGCTATAATGTTAAATGTCAGTGTAACGGAACTATAACATTTATAAATAACATTGTAAATAACATTGTTTAAATATTTTTTTTTAATTCTTCAACACAGATTAATGATATATTAATAAAAAATACTTCGAAAAAACCCCTTTTGAACGTCTTTTAACGAATGGGTTATATAATTTGTTTGTGTAATTTTTTTCCTATGTATTTCCACGCATAACTCTTGAACTTATTGTCTAATTTTGATTTTTTTTTTGTTAGAAAAGTCTCGGTATTCAGATAGACCCGATAGACATAATTAAGATTTTAAAATGATATGTTTGTAAATCTGTCTGTTTCCATGTTTTTTTTTTTTATTATTTAATTATTTTATTTTATCCACTTTAATTTTTGCAAAATTTGACCAATTGTCGCGAAATTTTAGTGTTAAAGTACACAGCACTGCTTTACATTTTAAATAGTTGTCGTATCGTCTGTAGTTCTTTGCAGGGACACCACAAAATATTTAATATACCATCGTTCACTGCAGGTCAAATTAAGCGATTGACAACAATGAGATTTAAAATGAATGTGCATGGCAATACTGCATCAGGTCAGGTAATTCGATTTTAATAGAAACCGACCCGACCGCCGTTTGGGTAGGATCGGTTTAGAAATAGCATTTTCGTTACGGGTAAGAGAGATTTTAGTTGTTTAAGGTTCGGTGGGGTTTTCACGCTTGAGAGTCGAGTTTTCTGAAACAATTTTTCAAACGAATATCCAAAAAATGATAAAGTTGTATAAATCTTGTGCCTCCTGGCAGTTGGGACTAAATGATTTTGTGACGCGTGTGCGGCACGGCTGCTATACGGTGCCGTAGGCAGCGTGGACCTATACTGGAGGTTCGTTCGGAAATAGGTTTGTTTAGAACAGAATGTGCTTACCAGTGGAGGAAGGTGGAGCTAAAATTTATCTTAATCCTTCGAAGTTCGTTTCAAAAAATCCACCAGCAAAGCAGGCATAACCTGCTAAAGAATTGAATTTCATGAAAATTTGTACTTGGGCTGATTAAAGGGTGTAAAAGTTATTTATTGTGTCAGAATTGGGTATTAGCATTACAAATGTTTTTTTGGGTTTGTTTTAATATGTAGATGGCCTCCTAAGCAAATTTTATACACATAATTTAAAAGTAGACTTTATTTCCAATCGTTTGGTACCATTAATTTTCTTCTGCTAATTTGTTGCATGGTTAGTAGGGATGCTTACTTTTTTTCCCACGACTTTACATAGTGTTTGTTGTATGTTATGGATACAAAGTTTTCTAAATAATATACGCTATATGCATATGTATAATTTTAAATACATTTCTTTTTTCAATTGCAAATAAATAAAGATAAAAAATAATCATGAATTCCGCTCTCAGTACTCAGTTTTTAAAAAAGTCGTAATCAAAAGATATGATTTTCAAAATTAAATGAAATTGCAACAACCACTCTAATGAAAACTGATAGACATCATTTTTAAATAAAAAAATGTGGAACACTCTTATTGTAAATTAAATTATTCCAGTTACTGATTTCAGGTATATTTTGTCGTTGCAGATCATTTTAGCGATCTTGTTAAGAAATATATTCACTAATACTGTAAAATATCTTAATCAGTCAACTGAAATATTCTGCGAAAACAGAGAGTGGAAATCTTTACGAATATATTACACTTCATTATTATGATATGTTATTTTTCTGCTTTATAATTTTCCTGAAAATTTTTGATTGTAGAAAAACTACTTTGAAATATTTCATTATACAAAGATATTTCTTTATAACTTACTGATAAAGTTAAATCAATTTATACAATGTACCAAAAATTACAGTAGAAATATCAATTTGTTTATCATACTGAAACAAAGTTTTAAACTTTTTTTGAAATTTTACATGATTTTTCGCAAATACAGGTGAAATCTAAAATTCAATTAGGATTTGTTTCAATCTATTTGAATAGTTTTGTTTGATTTACTTTTTATCAGATAGTATACCCGAAAAACTTTATTTTATTTTATTAACATGTATGTTTGCATGGTGTTTAAATTTTCTTACTAACATATTGCATGTTCACGCTTGATTCAATGTGACAGAAATACTCAAGAACAAGAATGAAAAATCATGCGTCAAGCATAGATTATGTTACACTTTCCAACGCTTCCAAAATAATTTTACAAATCATACCGTTTAATAAGTTAAAAGATAACATCAAAGTAAACAATTTTGAAAACGCATAACATATTTAAAAATTCAGTTTCATGAATTACCAACATTATTCGGAAAAATATCTCAGCTGTTTTATTCAGTCCTGTATAGGATCTATAGATTTGTATATATACTACATAGGATGCTAAATTTTAGCTCAGTTAGGATACGCGTAACACAGTTTAAAATTCTCTGTCTGGAGTTTCTGTCAATAAACGGAAATGTGTTTTCGAACTTTTGTGCTTCCCTGTATAGGATCTACAGAATTTATACACACCACGTAATAGACAAAAAGCGAGTTAAAATTAAAATCGCGTTCAGTAACTTAAATCGCACTTCCAAGAATTATTGTTAACAGACAGTAGAGAATTCTTTTGTGTGTCCCTGTAAATGAACGATGACTGCTATACACACACTATTCTGTAGTAAGCCTCTTGTAATGCACCTTAGTGATACATATAAATTTCAATGCGTTTAAAATTGTGAAACATTATTTAAATAAACCGCAGACGATATTTTCTCCATAGACGTAATGTAACGCAATTCTTTTGACTGTCCCTGTAAAGTAACTATAAGTGCTATGCACACCCTATTCCATATTAAGCTTCTTCTAATGCACCTAAGTGATATATATAAATTTCAATGCGTTTAAAATAGTGAGACATTATTTAAATAAACCGCAAATGATTTTTCCCCATAGAACGCAATGTAACGGAATTCTTTTGAGTGTCCCTGTAAAAAAACAATAAGTGCTACACACTTCGCTTGAAATAGAGAACATGCTATAGATAACGACAATAGCATATAAAAATTGCAGAGCAATCCGAGCATATTCACGGGAGTTAGAGCACGGACAGACGGCCATTCAAACCGAAGTCATAAACACTTTTCAACTAGGCTGGAAAGTGTTAAAAAGGAAGAAGAAGCTACTTTAGGATTTATTGGCATGTGTACATACATCACTACATGAGCATTTAATAATAAAACGATATGGAATAATAAAATATTTAAAGTAATATTTTAGTAAAATTAAAGTAATATAAATATATATATATACACTGCAAAAAATAATTGTTGATTTTGCAGTATAAAACTGGCACCCAGCTGCCAGTATTACACCATAAAATTAACAGTATTAAACAGTAAAATAAGCAGTAATACGCTGCCGTATAAGCAGTAATACGCTACCGCGCATGCGCGGTAGCGCTTGCGCGACATGAAACCTTACTGTAAGGGTTTTATGCAGACAGTTGATTTTAAATGTTTAAGCACAAAATGTAAATTAATAATTAAAAATATATATATATATGAAAAAAAAGTAACAATAAATTCTCAACATTAAAATTAAATGAAGAATAATAATGGAAGGGCATTAACTTCAATAATACTTTTCATTTTAATTTTATTCTGTTTTCGTTTTTTGTTTAGAAACTATCTCAAAAGTTTAAGTACATTATTTCATTAATAAATGACGGATTATTTGGCTGAAATACCGTTTTCACGGTGTAGCATAAAAGCATATATTCATGGCCCATTCGTTATTTTAAATGCTAAATGCTACAGAATTCAAGGAAGTGTATATTTTAAGAATTTTTAATCAACACGAAAAACCGGTTTTCCTGATACCATCAATTTTCAAGTGAAAATTTTCATATTCAACAGACACGTTCAACAGACAAACATGATAAATTTACAGCGTAAGATGAGCAATATTTTCCTGCGTTACTTTTTCATCAGTAAATTCTGTTACGCAGCTGAAAATTTGTACTTGAGAATTGCTAACGTTTTTAAAACCGATATTTCATGTTGAGAAACTTGATTAGTACTCTGTTAAAACTAATGTGAAAATTTTCCAAAACTTACGGACAGCAAAAGAAATTTCGCTTCAGAAATGCTTCTTTAAATCTCAGAAATCTATTGATTTTTGAGATTTGTTATTGTACGAAGCGTTTTTCGGAGTCGTGGGTAACTCGGAAGAGGTTATAATATACTTTCGTAAACCTTCTCCAGAGAAGATTTTTTTTTCAGTGTAGTTTCAGTGTAGTTCAGTGGGTTTTTTTTTTCAGTATGCGGACAATCGCCTAGTAACTCTAAATAATTAATACCAATTACTGGCATTTACTGGCGTTGAAGTACATATAATAAATAACTATTTACTAATATATTTATGCTAAATTATAAGAAAAAAGACGAGTTTTGCGGACAGTGTAAAAAATTACATTTTTTTTATCTATTCCTTTTTTTAAGGCTTATGAAAATATCTCTTCCGGCGATTCCAAAAAGCGTTCTTTTATGTTTAAAAGCCTCTGAAATCAATAGATTTCTAAGATTTAAAGAAGCATTTCTTATAAAAAAAAATTCTTTTTCTGTCCGTAATTTTCATAAACGTTTCCGAGTAGATTTTATAGCACATTAGTAGATTTTATAGTGGTTTTTCGGATGCTATCAATTCTCAAGTAAACATTTTCAGCTGCTAGCTGAATTTATACAAGTGAGGGTAATAAAATAATGTTAATTTTAATGTTAATGTTGATGCTGTTGATTTACTCGGAAACGTTTCCGAAAATTAGGGACAGCAACGGGAACTTTCGTTTGTGAAATGCTTCTTTAAATATCAGAAACGCATTCGTTTCTGGGATTTTTCAGAATAAAGAAACATTTGTCGAAAACGTTGGTATACCGGACGAGCTAAATTAAGAAACATTTTTTTTTCTTCTTTTTTACAGTGTAGTTGAGTTGTGCATTGGCAGGTCGTGCAGCGATCGGTGTTTCGCATCCAGACAACCTGGTAATTTGAAAAGGATTTACGTACAATAGAACAACGTAAAATAAGGATTAGGTGACATTTTTGAGACAAAGAGGAAGTGTGTGTGTGGGGGGGGGGAGGGGGTATATTAAAAAATTGTGAAACACGTGTTCCCTTATTTTTGATGTAGAATGCAAATTCATCGTTAAACTTCAACAACACAAATGTCTGAGACCTTCCGAACTGATTTTTAAGCGTTATTGGCATTAAATGTGCATATGAAAATACACCCCATGAATTTGGAGACCCTCCTGAAATAGGATGAAACAAAATTCTTAGTGCTAGGGAACAAAAATTAAACGTACAAATTACCCCCCCCCCCCTCTCGGAAGTTCTGGAATACTTGTCTCATTAACTAGAGGTCTCTTTAAAACTATTCCTACAAAAAATTAGTTACAAAATAACTATTAAATCGGCTTCAGTGTTCAATTCGCAGAACAAATATTCTCGGTTTCAAATGATATCAATTTCAATAATAAATTAAATTGAAACATCGACTTTAATGTCACTTGTTACATATTTTAAAAATCAATCTTCCGAAAACGTTTTATTCAAACAAATTCAGCTTACTGATGTTCTGTCATTTTAGATCCTGTACTTTTTAACGATCTTGGTAAACAAACAGTACATTCATACATACTTTAGAGATACATCATTTTAATTATATCTATGAATTCTTTATGCAGGAATAACACCAGATACATGGTAAAAAATACATAAAGAAATAAGAATGGCATTAAAAAAAAATAGAGAATTGGCCGTGTTTAAAAGAAAAATTATGATAAACAGAAATTTCTAAAATAACATACATTGAAAAATTCCTGTATAATTAAAAATTGATTCCTTTCAAGAAAATTTTATAAAGATATGGATTAAAAAATAACTATGAAAATTAATCGGAATATTCAAATTGTACTCAATTTGGTAAAAAAAGTTTTTTCTTGTTCGAACCACAGGATTTAGAAAATAAAATTAACTTGAAACGCCCACTTTAATAGAACTTGTTAGACATGCTTTTAAATCAGTCTTGCGGACCTGTTTTATTAAAAATTAAATGTTCACAGTTACTGATTTAAGAGATATTCTGTCATTTCAGATTCTACACTTTTTAAATATCTGGTAGAAAAAAAAATTCATTCATCAATTCTGAAAAATATGTTAATCATTCATACGGAATAATCTGCAAAAACGTCGAATCGAACTCTTTTAGAAGTCATTATGCATCATGATTACAAGTGCAGTTTCCGCTTTGTAAGATTTATGAAAACTTTCGATTGTTAAAAAAAAGGTAGATTCAAGTTTTTTATTGTACAAAAATTCTCCCCATAATTTATTGTTAAAACTCACTTTACAGAGAAAATTGATTCAGCTTTATTTAAAAAAAGATTGAAAATTATAAGAGAAGTAGCAATTTAATTTTATTTTTTCAGATAGTCTTATGAAGCGATATATGACATTTCATTAATACACATAAAGAACGACAAAACAATCAAGGCAACATTTGAAATCATATATTTAAAAATAATTATTTTCATTGCTTCGATATGAGATAGGACATTAATAACAGAATTACTTTCATTCATTTTTATGTTAGTGATTTTATATATCCAATAACATATCAGGCGTGAAAGTTAATTACTACGTATGCGTGGCATAATTATAGAAAACAAAAAACAATTTACTTTATAAATAACATATTCACTTTATAAGGTATTACCATAAGTGTTTACAAAAAAAAAAAAAAAAAAAAAAAAAAACACATGACTAATTGAGTTCTGGGTTACGCCGAATAATAAACATAAACGTTTTGTAAAATCTTCCGTAATAAATATTGTATGTTTTAAACTGTTAAATAAAAATCTATATAAAATAATACACTTAACCATATCTACAGACGAAAACTACTACACCTTCTAATGAAAAATGGATGAAATATGTTAAACTTTGCGTGATTTGTAATTAGTACACTGATGATCGAGCAGAATATCTATCCATAGATGCAGATAAATAAATGCCAATGTACCAATAAATGAAGGATGCAATATTATACAACAGTGTACATTGTACAACATTTAATTGATAAAAAAACGGCCAACAACTGCACAAAGCCATTGTTATCACAAATCCGAAAAAAAAAATATTAATATAACTTGTTAACTTTTACATGAGTTGCAAGTTTAATCATTTCAAATATTTATTTTATAAGCGTCTTCTTAATTGATTTTAGAAGTATATTGTTTAACATTCGTTGAACAATTAATTAACCTATACATTTCTTGGTACCCGCAAGGCAATTTCAAACAGCTGTTGTTTCAGTAGAAATAGTCACAGAGAATTACTAGAGAGTTTACGGTATTGTTTATGAGAAATTAACTGCCAAGAATGCGCGCTACGTACTTCATTTTCTCATGGTCATTTATTTCTGAGAGTAACAAGGAAAAAGACGAATTAATCAATAAAAACAGCTTTGGAGAAGCAAAACAAGGAATATCTTTATTTCAGTAAATATTACGAATTCAAAACGTTTGCACTATCTGATTGCTCTTATTGAAATATATAGCAGCATGGTCAAATGTGCTTATAAGACATTACACAAAAACTGCAGAGCTGCCAATAATCCGATTTTTTCAAGTCTAATAATTATATTTTGATAAAGAAATGTTATGTGTCTTTCTTCTATGTCGTACCTATATGATCTTTTTTCTTATATAAAATGTCGTTTGAAACATTATTATTATCATTGTAATTTATTAAAAGGTTATTTAACATTTATTTATATGTTTTAAAAAAATATCCTGTCTTTTCCGATAATCTTATTCTGTTAAAAAAAAAAAAAAAAAAAAAAAAAAAATGCATTTTCCCTTTCACCACAAGCAGTGTGAATTTTTTCAGGCTAAATGCAAGTTACAGTTGACGTGAAAACAGGCTGAAACATAATTTGATGGACCGAGACCTACTGATGGCCAGTAAAAATAAAAGTAAAAATTTCCATTATTAAGTAAGTTCGGTTGTCGGCACTCGTCTTTTTGCTAAAAATGGCGAAATTATCAATTTTGAAATTTCTCGGTATGGAAGATGACATGAAATGAATACATGGATTTAGATATTTATCGTATATTCTGACGATGTTTCGTAAAGATCGGATAATTAGATAAGATCTGATTCGTAAAAAGATTTTTACTTTACACAGTTATCGGTAAATAAAACATAGTTGCAATCTTCATTTTTTTAAATTCATTTTTCCAATATATAAATGTAATCAAAATGCTATAAATTCAACAAACATGTTTCAATTAACTCATTTGTTTAACGGGCGAACTTTTTCATGAATTTCCTGCAAATAAATATTCAGCTAATTAAAATGCAAAATTACGGATTTCTAATAATGCAATTAGTTATTTTATTTTTTTTAAATATATGGAGCATAGTAAATAATATTTTTTTCTGTATTTTTACATACATCATGGCATGTTACTTATTTCTTTTAAACTAATTTACTTTATAATATGGTCTTTACAATTATAGAGCACGCTTTATAAGAAAAATATGAAATAAATTATTGTAAGTTCAAAATTCTACGACAAAGTGTAGTACGAAATTTTTCTTATTTAAATATATATATATATATATATATATATATATATATATATATATGTAGCATTTTGACGAGGTTGAGATATTACGATGAATACTATTCGATGAAAATATGGCAGTCCTTCAATGATATAGCAAGTTGCAGTCGAATTTAGCGAGTATGGCGAAGTAGTAAGGCAATGAAATGAGATCACAGAATTTCTCCAGTAAATCCAGCCAATCTCCAGACAAATAATTTTATTAGAAGACGAACAACACATAAACGATTCCCAAAGGGTCTAAAACTTATAGCCCTCGGGCTAACGTTGCTTCACTTCATTGAATTAAGATGTTATTGGGCCAGTTGAATATTCTACGGTCATACAAATACCAGACACATACTTGTTTAGCTTCCGAAAACGTCAAAAATCTGCCGCTCCGACCGGCGCGGGCCAGTTTTGATCTCCCCGCGGAAACATACACAGAATTACGTCACGAGCGCTCAACCCAATGAGTGAGAAGCTAGCTCCAGCCCAACGAATGAGGCTAGAGGGCGAGGTTAAAACATTAAAGAATCCCCTTACTTGGGTGCGGACCAATTTAGAAGTTAAAATCCCAAGCACGCGAAAAATTCAGAGGAATAATAATAATAAGAAGAAGAAGAAAATGGCTTTTAAAAAAACATTCGAAATGAGAACGCGTCTCAGAATTTTATAGATTGGGGAACTGATAAAAGTTACGAATGATCTTAAGTTTTAGATTAAGATTTGGAATAAAATAATTATTAATATACGGATATTTACTTTTAAAAGGACTTTAAATAGGAATAGATATTATTAAGAATTAAGGAAATACTGACTATGACAGAAGTTAGATTAATTTTAAAATATTAATGCGAATAAAATGGAAGGATACGAAGGAAATAAATTTTTATATAACATATATATATATCTTTTTTTCAACATTTTACAATAAAAATTGATTTTATTAATCCATTTTCCTTCATAAAACCATTTAATACTATGTGAAAAATATTTTAATCAAATAATCAAATAAAAATAAAGTTTAAATGATATTTCAAAGTGATTATTACACCATTTATCATTCGAATGCAGACTTCAGATAAATTACGCTCTATGACCGATAATTGTAAGAAGTACATTTTAATCATGTTACACTACTGAAAACATTACGATATTTATATACGTGTTTAATATACACTACTTCATTTGAAAAAAAAAGTGCTTAGCATTTATAACATCCTTTAGTAAATTTAATTCAGATGGAAAAATCGAAACATTGTCGCATATTCTCTTTCAACAACTACCGTTCAAAGACATTAATGAATTACAGCTTTTTTTGTGCAGCCTTGTATATTATCTATAGAATTTATAAACACTTCATAGTATGCAAAAACTTAGTTAAATTTGAAAACTCATAACACAATTGTGGGGGTCGGGGCAAGATAGTGTCAAGCCACATTTTTTAACTTCTGAGATATTTCAATTTGAAAATTTGATCAAATACTTAAATCAAGATATATAACCTAAAGTTTTTTTCGCCAATGTCTTAGTAACATTTTATATATTCTGAGTAACAATATGGCATTACTTTAATGATATTACTATTATGTTTTTTTTTAAATTAGCTATCTTCATTGGAGGCATAAACATCTGGGGCAAAAACGAAACCTGTCATATATGCTACCACCAAGTGATATTAGAAACAAATTATATGTTGGATATTATAATTTACACTATTGAGCAACAAATTACAGTGTTAGATTTATTTCACCAAAAATTTGGCGTGGCACTTTCTTGCCCCGACCTCCTCAATTGAGAGCGCGCTTTTAATATTTATCTTCCATAGATGGCATTGTGCGTCTCTATAAAGTAACACTAAATGTTACGCATCATTTTTGTACGGATGATGATATCGCGTACGTATACACAAACGTATATCAATTTTATAAAGCGGATTTTTTTAGCAATTGCTGTCTACAGTCAAAATGCAATCGAATCACTTCGCGTGTCTCTGTAAATGAACAGCAAATTTTACACCCAATTTTAGTGTATAGTCTTAAAATATACATACATATCAACTATGCATACCAATTTTATAGTGTTAGAAGTAGAGCAGAATTTTAAACTTACATTTCAAAAATTAGGTATTCAGGTCAGTTCTGAGGTTTTTCGATATATTTGAATCCATAACTGGCAAAATCCTAATGGAATTTTGTAATAAAACTTTGCTTTTATAATGTAAGTTAAGAAACTGCTTTTACTTATTTTGACATAAATTTGTTTGTGAATTATGATGACATTGAATCATTTCAAAATTATCTCAATAGAAATATACCGCAGAACTTTTCGAATGAGCTAATAATATACTATAATGCAGGGCTGTCCAACGTGGCGCCCGCGGACGCCATGGCACCCTTTGTAGGTTTTTTTGGTGCCCTTAATTATATTTTTTATTACACTTTTTTCTTAAAAACAAAAATCCAGATTAAAGGATGCTTTCTGTAAAATCCATAATATTTGCATGTTTTTTTATTATTATAGGCGCGATTAAGGCCCCTTCCCCTACGAAAATTTTTGAGATAGGTCCCCTTGCAGAAAAATGTGCTTCTAAATTTACTAGGATTTATATGTTTTTTCACTAGGATTTATGTCTTTTTACCACTAGGATTTATGATTTTTTCCGGTAAATTATTCTTATATGATTTATTGAACTGTAGAATCCTTTTTTTAGACTGTGAGATGTATGTGCGTCGTATAAGACGCGTTATTGGCAATTAGGCGCGTCATATCTAACACTGTTTCCTTATAATAATTTTGTATTGTTTAAATTCAAACATTCCGTGATTAAATAAAGAGAAGGTTACTATTCTAAAATAATGTTACAGATTTTGTATAAAAAAGGCGATAAATTGGTAACACCGATATAGTGTTGAAGTCAGGGGGGTGGCCCGGGGTGGACATTCCCCCCTGGAGCATTGAAATGTACTCCCGGATGATTCGAGATTTTATGCCTTTAAATGGTTAAAAAGTGCAATTCCCCCACCCCCCCGGGGAACTTTACAATGTTCTCCCCGGAGCCACAGAAATCCCTCTCGGAGAAAAGTGTCTGAATTCAACACTGCACTGAAAAGAAGTGTGTGTACCGCTGCCATCATGATAATATTGATGCATGTTTTGAGTCATGTGAAAAATGGCGACCTTCATTGATTGCTATTAGTTAAGGTGCGCCCCTGTTTACTGATAGGTTGGACAGGCCTGCTATAATGTATTAGAATTTTTTTGGGAAGCGCTATAAATGAACCACAAATCACAAATTCGCAATTTGAATAGATAACGTTTTTTAATCCATGTCAATCGCTTGTCTAAATTCCATGTGCATACGAATGTTTTTACAAAATTATGTGAAATCGGAATGTTCATTTAATTCGGTGGCTCACAATTTAGCTTGAAGTACGCCTAAATGTTGAGAAACAAGTGAATTTCCTTCAAACTTGCTGAAAACGATCACCATGACTACAAGTCTTCATTGTAATCCGTGCATCGTAAACTTCATGAAAAGTGGTGGGGAATGGATTTTAATGCAAATATCTGTATAACTAATATTTAACAAACTGATAAATAAATTTCTTACAAATAATTAAGTTTTAACACTATTAACAAATGACTCTCTGAAATTATTCATTAAAATGAAAAGCAAATTTCACTCATACACAAAAACGCATTTAAAAATATTTAAATATCATTACAAGGGTAATTTTTTTAATTGAAAATCAGAAACATATATAAAATTCAGAATTCTATGAAAGTTGAAATTATTACAATTTAGACAGACAGAGAATATGGTATCCAAAAAAGATATTATAAGAAAAAAGTTCACTAGCTACAGTATTTACTGTTTCATACAAAATCATATCATATTCTTTATTTTCATGCAAATTTTATTCATAAGTAATCCTAAATAATGTATGTTAATAAATCTACAAATAAATAAGAATGACTTCTTATTTTAATTAGTTGATACAGAAGTGGTAAAAGGAATAACACCATGAAAAATGATTTCATAAAAATATACATTCAAACATATACGTCTAATTATATACTGATTCCTTTTAAAATAATTTTATAAAGATATGGAATAAAAAATAAATATGCAAAATGTTCGGAATATTCAATTTGTACTCAATTTGTAAACTAGGTTTTTCTTGTTCAACTCATGCGATTTTGAAAATAAAATCAAATTGAATCACCCACTTTAATGGGACTTGATAGCCATGCTTATTAAATCAGTCTCGCGGAACTCCTTTATTTGAGATTAAATTTGTTCAGTTCAAAGATATTCTGTATTTTCAGATGCTACAATTTTTAACAATCTTGGTAAAAAAAAATACATTCGCCAATACAGAAAAGCTTGTTAATCATTCAGACCAAATAATATGCAAAAACGTCAAATTGAACTCTTTTGTATGTCATTATGTATCACGATTGCGATATGTGCTTTTTCCGCTTTCTAAAGTTTGTGAGAACTTTCGTTTGTAAAATTTAAAAAAATACAGTGAAGTATTATACTATACAAAATTGTCTTCTTATAATTTTTTGATAAAGCCTAATTTAGAGGGAAGATTGATTTGGCCTCATATAAAATGGATTTTTAATTATAGTAGAAGTATCAATTTATTTCTTTTCTCCAAAAAAATATATGTGCTTTTTAATATTCTTATTGAATGTTGCATCATATTTCATTAAAATAACGTAAAAGTACGACAAAAATATTGAGACAGCATTAAAAAAACCTATTTCAACATTGCTATTTGAAATACTTCGTTATGAGATAACTTCTGAATAACTGAATTCGTTTTATTGAGTTTATGAACTTCAGTGTGCATTTGAACGCTTTAAGGTATTAATAAGTAAATGCATTTGCGCAGTATGGCGTTATGTGGTGTAATTATCTAAAGGAAAAAGTCACGTAATTTTAAACGAACTGGCGTACGTTTACAAATGATAATTCATCAGTAATTAATATCTCGGTTTCTCAAAACTAAAAACATAAACATTTAGTCAATTCTGTGTTAATAAATGTTGTATATCTGCATCGATAAATAACCATGTATATGAAATAAAGCACTTTACCATGTATCTACCAGATAAAATAAGTCTCCTAATGGCAAATTGATAAAAACAAAAAAATTAAAATCTGAAAAATCTTGCATAATTTAAAATTAGAGTACTATAGCTTCAGATAAATTCTTTTCATGTAGATGCAAAAAAAATTCAATATAACAATGATTAAAAGTATGCAATATTAAACATCATTTAATGGCTAAAAACACCTACAAGAAACGCTTACAACCTATATCATAAAATATCCTTTTAAACAACTATATATAAGCAATATTTTTGTACAGAAGTTTCGACTTTATCCACTTCACAGATTGCTTTTATAAACTTTGTCTCCATCGATTTTAGAAGTATAATGTACGCTATTCGTTGAACAATTAATTAACCTACACAATTTCCTGGCAACCGGCATGGCCATTTCGTACAGCTGTTTTTTCGGTGGAAACGGTCACAGAGAATTACTCAGTGTTTACGGCCTTGTTTATGGGAAATTAACTGCCAAGAATGCGCGTTACGTAATTCATTTTCTCTTGGTCATTTATTCCCGAGAGTAACAATGAAAAAGAAATTAATCCCCACAACAGCTTTTGTGAAGAAATAAAAGAAATATACTTATCGGAGTAAATGTTGAGAACTCTGAAAATTCTTTACACGATGTGATTGCTCCTATAAAAATATAAATGGAACTGCAGTATGGTTAAAAATATGCATAAATAGTTCAAAAATAAGCCTTGTTGGTGCATTTTACTTACGCTTCTGAATGGTTATTATTAATGGATACATATTACTTTTTACTTTGCCTCTATGTGTACTCATTACTCAATATATTATTCGCATACTTAATACAACCTTGTTTTACATAGTTACATACATGCATCTTACGTACTTGCATATGTTTTTTAACATTACATCCATATATACATAATAATATAAAGATTAAACACATAGAACAGATAATTTTTTTCTGTAAATATAAATAATAGGGAAAAACGAAAGTTACATAACCAAGAAAATAATGATCATCATTGAAAATTAAAAATTTTGTCATTAGTAACCGCAAGTGTGAGTTTTCTTCACCTCATTGTGGAGACCATGCCTTAAAATACAAAGATTAAAAATGGATCCCGTTTCCGGTGTGGTCAATAGGATCTTATACATTATCGAAGTATTTTTTAGACGATCCGATGTTCTAAAATCCAACTACTTTGTGTTTTATTGAAAAATAATCTGTAAATGTGCAAAATATTCGTTTACACATATTTAAACATGTTTAGAGTTAGATATAAATGTAAATGTCGACCTTTTATTATATGAATTGGTTTAGAAATATAATTAAAGAATAACCTTTTTAACAATTAAAATTATCATTAGATTATTGTGTGTATGAGATAATATGAGTAAATAAAATATATATTGAAGGATGTTCAATTTGTAGGTAAAATAATTTTAAATTAGTTATTAAATCGTCACTGAAAGTTGTGCATGATCAACAACGTATTTTTTTTTAAATATCTCCCCCCCCTGCCCCCAATACATGCAATTTGTATCCATTTACATGTATTTTTATTTCATAACATAACAGAAGGGAATGGTTAAATTGCTGCATAAGACCAATGTGTATAATATTAAGAGTAACTGCATCCATGAAAATATGTGTATGTTCAAATAAAATGCTGCAAATAGTTCAATTGAAATACTAAGTGGATTTGGGAGGCGCATTTAAAGAAAATACATTTAACCCCATGAGGGGCAAAGTACTTTTGTAGCTAAAATATTGAACTGCTTGATTGACACCAGGATTCACGAACGAATTTATTTTAAAATAAGTAAACGTTTTTTCTCATGTACTTTATAAATTCAGAATTTGGTTATAAAATTCTGGTGTCATTGTGGCATTTTGGGATTAAAATTAAGAGGTATATATAATATACCGGTGCCCTTCAAGGGGTTAAGAGTTAATACTCACCTTTTAAGGGATGTGAGCTCCAAAATTTATCAATACCTGAAGTTCATCTACTATTGACATTTATTATTATATCTGCTATGAGACGTATTTTAAACGGAAATTTATGTGTATACTTTGCAGCATTTCAAGACATGCTATTTTATATTATTTAGATTTCTCAGCAACTGTTAGTTAGAATTGAAAATGTAATATATTCTAATGTCGAAAATTAGCTGGGAAATCACTATGACGGGAGCCCCTTCATTTTTAGCACTTTCCAAGAAAGTTGAAAAGTGTTTGTCTCTCTGTCTGCCGTCTGCATGTCTGTCCGTGCTTACGTTTTTCACATAAATATACTCGGATTGTCATGTAATTGCTATATGTTACTGAGGCTTACTATGGCATGTGCGATATTGAAGATGAAGTATGTAGCAGTTATACTTTGTGAACAGGAGCACTCAAAAGAATGTCGTTACATTGTGGTCTATGGGGAAAAATCTTTTGCAGTACATTTTAGTGATGATACTCTATTTCAAATATATTAACATTAATATTCATTGCTGAAGTGCACTACAAGATGCTTACTATCGAATATGGTACAAGTAACACTCATAATTAGTTTATAGGGAAACTCAAAAGAATTCCCTTATATTATGGTCTATGGGGAAAAGTCGTTTGCGGTGCATTTTAATCATGTTATACATTACAAACATAATGAAATTGGTGCACTAAAACATGTTTTCTGTAGAATATGAAGCATTTCTCATCCATTTACAGGGTCACACAAAACTATTCGGTTACATAATGGTTTACGGAGAAAAACTGTTTGCAAAGTATTTTAATTACGTTACACTATTTCAAATATAATGAAATTGAGATACATTATTGATGTTTACTACAAGATACCTATTGTAAATATGATGTGCGTTCATTTATCGTTCATTTACAGGGACACACAAAAGATTTCGGATGCAGTACTGTATCCGAAGTATTGTCTATAAGCGATAAGTGCTTAGTGCGCTTTCAGTTAGGTATGCGTTTAACTAAATTCTGCATACTATGTGGTATCTAAAACACTATAGATCATATACAGGGCTACGCAAAATAATTCGTGTATCACCGTAAATTGCTTAAGGTTTTCTTTTTAATCGTTATGTATTTTGAACGTGAAATATATTTAGTATACTAAGAGATGGTTATTGAAAATAAATAAAATCATATACAGGGCCACGCAAAGAACTGGATACATGGCCGCTTATGTATGTTAAATTATGGAAGACGGATTTCAGTAGTTTACAGACTGTTTTTGCTTGCATTAAACTTTTGCTGAATATGTGACGTATATAAAAATCTTAATGTAATATACGGGGCAGTACAAAATGATTCAAATATATTTCCGTCTATTGGTAAAAAGTGCTGAAGGTGAATATTCAACTGTGTTATGTGTTTTCCTACTAAACCAAATTGTAACACACTATATAGCGTATATAAACAAACCTATAGATTATATACAGGGCTGTACAAGATAATTACAGTACTTTTTTGGCTATGGTCTGTAATTGCTGAAATCTGGTTTCTAAATGTGTTTTGCATTTTCTAAATTATCCATTTAGGTATATTATTTAACTTAGGTATCTTATTTAACTTATTAAACAGCGAAGGTTTGTTAAAGTATTCTGGAAGAATTGGAAAGTGCTTCATAATCTATGCTTAATGCATGATTTTACTTAAAAAATATTTAATGAATATAAAATTATGAAAATTAGAGGTTCGTATTCAAAAACAGAGCTTGAATAGTATGATCGGTGTAAGCTGACGAAAGCAATGCCCCCCCCTCCCAAATCTAGGTTCGTTTTGATAGATTTTCGTTTAAAAATATAAAATCATACAATTTCGAAGGTGGACGTTTCCGAAGGCAGTATCTACCCTAACATTCAGTTCATTTGTAACGACTTTCGTTTAAAAATACAAAATCATTCAAAACTGATTTTAGGTATATATAACTTTAATATCACGGTACCGGACAACGCCGGACGGGTCAACTAGTAAAACATATTTCTGCCACCTTTGTTTTGCAGGCTGACCACGTGCAAGTAAAATAAGCAGAGGTTTTGTCTAAATCCGGAATATGTACTTTTTGAATAATAGGAGTAAAACAGGAGCATTTAATGGAAACTAGAGGTCAAAGATATGAATCAAGTACATTTTAAATATTTAAAAAAAAATTGCGCTTTTAAAAAATAAAAGTAATCCTTAAAACTTGATTTTTCCAGTTTTTAAATTTTTGTATGTTTTCTAGAAATTAATAAAAAAGTTATAAATGGAGAAGTACGATTTTTTTCGCATATGGATATTTATCCTCCGAACCAAATTTTTAATGATGAGACCATAAATTTTACTTATAGCATGTTTAATTATAATAATTAAGTTATTTCCAAATTGCATTTATTTTTATTTAAATAATATAGAAACATTAAATAATATTAATGCTTGAGGTTTACAGAATACAGGCCAAATATAGCTTTAATTTGATCTACGAAAATATAGTTCTATTGTATAAATTTAAAAAGGCCATTTACTGATAATAGGAGGTAATTTATTTATTTAATTTATTTTTATTTTTGTTTGTGTAAATTTTACTATTCTCTAAAAATTGTATTCATTTAATTGAAAAAGTGGATTCCAATTTTTGAACTTGTTACGACATTGTACAGCATGTAATCAGTGCATTTTAACTTGATCAAAACTTTTTTGCCTATGAAGAATAAACAAAAAACTTTGTCAAAATGCATAGTTTGCGAAAATTACTATGCTCTTTTAAAAATATATATATATATAAACACATATCACAATGAAGTTTATTTAGTGTTTAAGTTAACATGAAAGATTCAAAGCGTCACATTAAACACTTTTAATCTGTAACTGTTACTTTAAATGTAGATTAAAAATTACGTTTATTTGTATTCATTCAGTGTTTTCTTTATTTTGATTATTCTTTACATGATTATTATAAGTACAAAAAGAGGTGGGTACAATTACATGCAATTCTTTAAGAGGTACGTGAGGCATAAAGTTTTGAGAACAATTTCAATATATTTTTTTCTAACATATATTATGACAAAGCTATGAAAATAAAACAGCTTTATAACTTAAGAATGTTTCAGACTCAGAAGTAAAATACGTAATACAGGGTGTCCCAAAAGTCTCCGTACAACTTCCAAAATTTATTACAAAAAAAAATAATAGGCCTACAGCAAAAATAATTACAACAGTGCATAGAGTAACTTACAAAGTTTTTTTTTCTACTACCTTAGTAGATTTGTACATGAGATCCTTTCGTTGCAAGAAGAATATCAAGTCGATATTCCAATTCCATCCAAGTGCGTTTCAGCATGATAACATCAACAGTAGTTACAACTGTTTGATGAAATCTGAACAAAAGTTAATAGTCTCATGGTACCATAGCTACTGCTGTTTGGATCTTTTGTTTCATATACAGAGACTATTAACTTTTGTTCAGATTTCATCAAACAGTTGTAACTACTGTTGATGTTATCATGCTGAAACGCACTTGGATGGAATTGGAATATCGACTTGATATTCTTCTTGCAACGAAAGGATATTATGTACAAGTATACTAAGGTAGTAGAAAAAAACTTTGTAAGCTACTCTATGCACTGTTGTAATTATTTTTGCTGTAGGCCTATTATTTTTTTTAATAAATTTTTTAAGTTCTACGGAGACTTTTGGGACACCCTGTATATCAAGAAGTTAGTTAAATTGCATTTATAAGAAGTTTGTGGTAGGGGTTTAAATTCTGTTATTGTGCTAAAAATTATTAAAAATACATTTTTCTTTCACCACAAACCTACATTATAATTTGTGAGTCTTAAATTTCATCCAAAGTATTGTGATATAGATTTCTAAACAAAAATAATATAGTGACTAAAAAACTGATAAACTGCATAACTAGTATTTATTAAACCAATTAATATTTTTCTTATAAATGATGACATTTTAACACTAATAACAAATAACGTTCTTTTAATAGCTTTTATTCAAAAACAAATGCCAATCATACACGATAATATACTCCATAAGTTTTCACTTTTATTATAAGTGCCATAACAATTCTAATTTAAAAAAATGTAATTTTAATAACAAATTTAAATTTTAGACATATTTGAGTTATTATTACAATTGAATCTAAAGAGACAGATTATGTTATTCAAACAATATTTTACAGGAACATAGTAGACAGTCTGCGAAATTTGCTTTTTCATGCAAATGCATATCTTTATGTATATTTCCATACTATTTTTATTCGTAGGTAATCCTAAATAACGTACATCGAAATATACACAAAGGTTTAAAAATAACTTCTTTTTTAATTAGATTGATATAAATTGGGTAATGTTTAAGATAAAATATTATGAACACAAATTTATTAAAAAGTACATTCTACAATACATATCTGTTTTATTAAATGCCGATTCCGTTTAAAAGAGTTTTATAAATATATGGATTAAAAAATAATTATAAATTCTGTTCTTAGATCTTAATTTGTACTCAATTGGTAAAAATATGCATTCCTTGTTAAAACGTTGTGATTTCGAAAATAAATTAAAATTGAAACATCCTCTTTAATACAACTTGTTACAGACGATTTTTAAATCAATCTTGCAAAACTCCTTCACTGAAAATTTAATTTTCCAGTTAGTGATTTGAGAGATAACGTGTCGTTATAGGTACCATACATTTTAAGGATCTTAGTAAAATAAAATACATTTATAAATACTGAAGAGTATGTTAATCAGTCAGCGGAAATAATCGGCAAAAACGTTGAATTGATCTCTTTAGGAAGCTATTATGTATCATGATTATGACATTTGCTTTTTCCGCTTGATAAATTTTTTGAAAAGTTTTGATTGAAGAAAAAATTATTTTGAAATATTTCATTAAACAATAATTCTTTCTTATAATATACAGTTAAAATTCAGTTTAAGGATAAAATGGATTCAGCGTTATATAAAAGGATTTAAAATTACAGTGGGAATGTCAATTGATTTTCTATTTGGAAAAAAAAAAAGTTTTATGTTTTTCTCTTAATTTATTCTTCGGATTTCTGCATGAAGTTTCATAAAAGTATGGAGGCAGAATTGAAACATTTCACAAAATCTAATTCAATAGGATTACTCAAAATACTTTAATAACAGTCCTTAATGTTTAATTTAATTTTAGTGATTTTATGTATCTGATGTATAAGAAAATAATTACACATGGAAATAATCATACATGTAAATTTAAGAAATATTTGAGTATTTAAATTATTATAATTGAATTTAGAGAGGCAGAAATTACACTTTTTAAAAGAGACTTCGCGTTATAAAGACGCGAAAAAAAAGCGTTTTCCGACTCTCGGTTCTTCATCTGCAGAATGGGAGTTCGGCGTAATCGCTGTGACTTTTCTCCTCATTTCGCGATGTTCATTGTGGCTTTTAATTAACAACTCAGTTAATTATCGAAAAAAAATCCGAGCCTCAGGTTCATTAGGAACTGCCTTGGACTATACTGTTCCAAATTTTCAGAGCTCTACGTGAGGTAGAGTTTCCTAGCCATTGGCAAAAGACACGCACACACACAGAGACACAAACCTCTTTCTTTTATTAGCATAGATTTGACAAAATAGACATAAATCATCAGTGTCTGTGTCTTGAGAGTTGCCATTAAAGCACGTAGTAATATTCAAAATTTCTTCGATACCAATCGCTACCACCATGTGTGAGTATGTTCAAAAACTACAGTGCTGAAAAAAAGATCGAAACAAAATTTAAAATTACTGCAGTATTTGATCAATTACACGTAAAAATCTTTGTTTTGTCAAACATTCGCCAAAACTTTTTGTAGTTTTATTTTTATATGTTTTTAATTACAGTTGTACCGGAAAAAAGGCGAGAATAATAATAAAAGAAAGATTGGACAGCGTAGAATTTAGGAAAAAATAAGCTTATAATTTAAATAATTATCACAATTTATAATAAATTCATCATTCTAAATGTCATAAAGCCATAGAGATATTTTAAAAGTATTTTTCATAATAGTTTTCTAATGATTTTGTTAGCTGATTTTAGTCCTTTTTATTGCGTAACACATGCATTTTGTGTATAACGCTCTCATTAATACACCCAAAGGTTTTTAATGTATTTACATCCCGGCTGTATGTTGGCCAATCCGGCAATGGGACATAATTTGCTTTACATCATGATTTTCAAGATGATGAGACATGGTGTGGGGCATTATCCTGCTGAAAGCGTATTATTTAGTTATAATGAAAGATGCTGTATGTAATAAATTTTCCAAAACAATATTGATAATCCGTCGTATCTGTTTTATTATTTAAAAGTCCTTCCGGCCTGTACCGGGAGGAAAATGTAGCTTTCCTATATCTTCGTTTTAAAATTTTAGCTAATGTTACACGAAAACAGCAAGTTAAAATGCAAAGAAACGTTTACAAAAGATTCCTTAATACTGAATTTGAATAAGAAATTCGCCAAATTATTGAGCAATAGCCAAATTGGCTTCATTTATGAAGACTTATTTTGGTCGCCAAATGTCGCCAATTTTGGCGAGAATTTGGCGCTAACGGATATGAATTATGTAGTTTTATACGTATGATTGGGAAAATTATTACAACAATGAAAGAAAATAATTTGCGAGTAATCGCGTTAATGTGTTGTTTTGTTTCAAAAAGTCAGCCACCCTAGAATTTCAAACTGCTCTATCTCAGCCACTTTTTAAGATAGAGGTAAACCAAAAAATGCTCTGGATTCCTCATATCAAGGCCTAACACCAAATTAAAAAATAAATTTGAATTTGTAACTTTTTTGTATATTTATTTTAGTTTTAAATTTTTAAGTGGCCGCCATCTTGAAACAAAATGGCGGACTAAGCTGGCCAACGAACTCGGTTGAGACATTGGTGAACTTAATACACACAATTAGTTTCATGAAAATTGATTTATAAATACGAGCGTTATCGTATGACATAAGTCAGATATATATATATATATATATATATATATATATATATAATATATATATATATATAAACATTTGAACGGAGAGTGGTTTTGGCGTCTGGGGGTCATGATCGGTGAAAATATATCGACATTTTCCGGAACTGCTTTCCTCCGAACGGCTGCAATAGGTAGTTTTATACTTTTTTGTATTGAAAGCTACCTAAAATTGCTATTCGAGTAATCTTGCTACATAACTAAACCAAATAACTTACTCTTAATCGAGTGTAGTTTCCTAAAATACATGTAATATTATGGAAAGAAGTAGGAAGATATATAATTCTTAGACAAGAATTCTTCAATTTATATGAACTGAACGGTTTCCGTTGTTACTGGTATGATTTTTAGCGTGAAAAAGCAATATTCTCTAAACGGCAGTACGGAGAAGAAAGTGTACTTGTTTGGGGTGGTATTGCATATAGAGGGAAAATTCCAATAGAATTTTTAAATATTAATAAAATGAAATCTGAAGCAGATCAATAAATGGTTGCTGAAAATTCGTTATCAGAAGCTTCTTCCGTTACATTAGGCGAACAAATTTTTCAACAGGTAATACACAAATCTATGTATCATTATTATCAAATTTATGTTCTAAATCAAATGAGGTCCCATTTATGGACTAACCATAACATAATTCTTACATAAATTCAGTAAACAAACTGTAGAAATTATTTGTAAGAGAAATTTACATCAAAAGAAAGTGTTGTCCCAATAAAAACAAACTAAAATCAGCTATCAAAATACCCTGGGGAAATTTTTCCAATGATACTCTTAAAGGACTCTCTAACTCTTGACATCTGTAATGAAAAAAATGTTTAAAAATATTACTAATTTCTTAAATTACTACTTTTATTTTGCCAAAATTCTATACTGTAAAAAAAATACACATTTTTATTAATCTACTGAAATATAATATAATAACCAGAAAAGGAAACATACAATAATCTCTTCCGAGACAACCATGATTCCTAAAAGCATTCTTTACCATTAGAAACTCTTTAACCTTGAACCCACTTGTCGACGACGTAGGCCGTTGCGATACGCGGTGAAACCACGGGGAGTCACCGCGAGACACTTGGAGACGCGCCGGCGTCCCCCAACAGCTTCGGAGCTGGAAACGCAAAAGGGAACCAGGCCCTAGGCCTTAAGTCGGGATGTTCCAACCCGTACTTGCTCTACCAGAACTCGAGGGGTGTGAAAACCTACAGAGGTAGTCACGGTTCCCTCTCGTAGTGGAGGGTCCGTAGGTGACGGTCCTCTGACCGGCCGAAGAGCCGCAGGAACACAAACCTGCTGGTGCGATATAAGTCCCTCAGCACTTGGGTTCCGTGGACGTCTGACGCGCAGGGCGACTACGGCGCAGCTGTAACGCGCTGCTGTGTACGGCACAACTGTATTTTATAAAGAATCATTTATAAAAACAAAGTTTCATTTGCTACCATTGATTTCCGGAAACGTTTCTCTGTAGCTTTTTAATAACTCATTAATCAGTTTCCTCAAACCATTATTTTTTTATTTTTTTATTTTATTTATTTATTTTTTACGATGCTATAAAATCTCAATTAAACATTTTCAACTGCATAATTGAAATTACATGCAAGAGTAACAAACTGATATTAATGTAATGTTAACGCTGTTAATTTATCGTGTTTATCTGTAAAACAATTTTTTCGAACATGATGATGCATGCTGCTTTATGATGAAAAGTAAAAAAAAAAAGAATGCATGAAATATGTATTTCATTAAACCAAACAATTATGTTACTTTTAGTTACATGAATAAACTTCTATTTTTCACAGCAAATTAAATTAAAATATGCTATATAAAACTGTAATACGCTACTTTATTTATTTATTTATTTTTATTTTCATTAACCCAATATTTCAAAATTTTTATGTTTTTTGGTTTTTAATTTGCTTGCAAAATGTGAATAGGATTTTCAATAATCTCAAATTCTTATTTTACAGTTCTAATAACTCTCTACGTAATAATTCATTTTAGCAATTAAAAATCTTTTCAGAAGAACTTTATTTCAAGTACGTATATATGTAATCTTATAGGAAACATAATAATTATAAAAATCAAAAATTCAATATTTAGTACCATGATGTTAAAAAGTCGTACAGTTTTCAAATTAATATTAGAAAAATTGCAATTACAAAAAAGCGTATTATAGTTTTATATAAGGAATTTTAATTTATTTTGCTGTGGCAAATAGAAGTTAATTCATATAATTAATTGTAAGTAATTGTAGAAAGCAAAACGATTTTGAGTATTATAGAAATTCAAATTGTGTTTGTATGTAAATATATTTTGTTTTACTTTCCATTTAATCTATAAAACAGTAAAACTTCACAACTAAGACTGTATATATATACAGGCTTAATTGTGAAATTTTAATCAATTCAATCAATTCGAAAATATTTATCAATTATTTTCGACAGAATAAAAAATAAACGTTTAATTATTGAAATTTACAAAAAATATAAATAAAATACTTTTTTCGTTTATATATATATATATATATATATACGAAAAAAATAACGTATTGTATTTATATTTTTCGTAAATTTAAATAATTAAACGTTTATATATATATATATATATATATATGTGTGTGTGTGTGTGTGTGTGTGTGTGTGTGTGTGTGTGTGTGCGAATGAAACATATAGTATTTTAATTACATTTTTCGTAAATATCAATAATTAAACGTTTATTTTTAATTCTGACGAAAATAATTGATAAATATTTTCGCTGCAAAAATAAGATTTTGTCCAGTAATCGAACTCAGATGGAGAATTCATTAGCCCAGCACGCTGCCGTAGCACTTGCGAAAGGGAGTAATTTATCTGATTATAAACTGTAACCTAAATTTTGAAGCCTGTTTTCTCGAAACTTTCTGGCTATTGCACTTTTACGGATTTCATATATTTATCTAATAAACATAATCTCTTGATACCCAACCGTTCACCGTTTTTCTGTTTTCGACATTGGTACTTCCCCTTGTAAGTATGACATGAGTTTAAACGATTGCCGCTATATTAAGAAAAGTAATAACTGTTTAAGAGAGAACAGTAAGAATTAATTTATACCGCTTATTATGTTTTTATTCCAAAAATAATCTTTTAGGATGCATTATATTTTCTTTCTTAAATTTGGATTTTTCTTTGAATTATGAATGTAATAAAATTTGTATTTTGGTAATGGAATATCTTTGTTATTGAACTCTTAGGAAATTTGAGTAATAAGAATTCTTCAATTCTAGAAAATTTGCACCTACCTTAGACCAGCAGCTTGTTTAATTTTAATTTAAGTACACAACTCATGACAAGCTACACGTGCAGGTGCATTAAAACAAAATTATTGCATGTATAAAAAAACGCTTTTGCGTATTTACACAACTAATGAAAATTTAATTAAAATATTTTTTTTAAATAATAATAAATTGGCAATAGTACTTGGCAACAGTTGCTATTTAATGTACAGGCAAAAACAAATATCATTTTTAGTTACAATTTGGTGCATTTCTTAAGTTTTAAAGTGAAACTATGTTATTTTAAGAGTAAGCCATAAAATAAATAACAATTACTGAACATGCAATTCATACGAGAGCGTAATATTTATTCTTCTACACTTTATGTAATAAACAATAAATTATCCTATAGATTTCTTCTTTTAAATTCCTCATTAATAAGGAATTTACAGTACCATATTTGTCATATGTTTGCGTCGTACTTGTATAACTTTTCACATATTGAAAATGTAATATAATTACAATGCTGAGGCAATAATCAATTTTAAATCAATTAACTGAAATTACAATAAATAGTTGAGATCTGAATTTTCAAAAGTATTTTTCGAATTATGAAGTAAAAGGATCAATATTTTAACTTCATTTGAAAATCAATTTGTTACAATTTTCATCTTATATCTCATGAATTTGAATGAATACTCAAAATGATATTCAGAAATTACTGTCTATAAACTCAAAGTTTGTTCCCATATGTGATATTGTTTATAAACCTTCCACTAAATTAGTTTTGTAATTTACATATAATTACATATCATACAGACTTACTTTTGTAATCTACATAAAACAAAGAGTTTGCGAGCCTGTCTGTCTTACATGTCTGCCTGTGTAACGCTCTCACGTATGCTGGAGAAGGTCAGCGCTATGACATTGGACACGGACGTGTTACAAGGTGTACCTGAGAACCCCTCGAAGAGATATTTGCAAAATTTGACTTATATATAAAAAATAATAATAATAAAGTTTAAAGGGATTTTCTTTGTTCGATTTTTCAATTGGGTATATATATTTCACAATTCACACATTTCTTTCTAAATATCATATAATTTCATATATTTTCGTTACAGCACAGAATAAAAATTAAAAAAATGCACTTTATGCTCATATCACAATTTTAACGTAATTTACAAAATTTTAATGATTGAATTAAAATAAATCGGTCAAATGTGAGTATAACTGGCGAACAAAAAGTTCCGTCTACTCTTATTTTTTTCGTAATTTTAGTTTCAGTTGATTCGGAAATAACAGGGTGGGGGACATATTTTTCCTGTTACTTTCGAAGATATTTCTGAAATTATAATACCCAATATATATATATATATATATATATCATCATCATCATCATCAACCGTTTTCAATCCACTGCTGGATGTAGGTCTCCCCCAGATTTTTCCATTGTTGCCTGTCTAGTGCTTTAGTCATCCAATTAACACCGGCCACTTTTCTGATTTCGTCACTCCATCTTACTTGAGGTCGTCTTCTTGGTCGTTTTACATCTCTGGGATACCACTGTAGAGTGTTTGTGCTCCATCTATTGTCTTGTCTTCTTGCAATGTGCCCAGCCCATTTCCATTTTAGCCGTTTAATTCTCTCGATGATGTCAAAAACTTTCGTCTGACTTCTTATCCACGTTATTCTCTTTCGGTCTCTTCTGGTTATGCCTAGCATACATCTTTCCATACTTCGCTGTGTTGTTTGTAATCTTTGTACCATCCGTTTTGTTAGTGTCCAAGTTTCTGCTCCATAAGTTAGTGCAGGCAAAACACATTGGTTAAACACCTTTCTTTTCAAACAAAGAGGCATGTTACTCTTCAGAATAATATTGTTCTTCCCAAAAGCACTCCATCCATTTCTTATTCTTCTATTGATTTCATTCATGATACTGTTGTCTGATGATATTTCTTGTCCAAGGTACACATAACTTTCAACATCTTTAATCTCAGTGTTGTTGTAGACGATTTTCTTTTTTGACGCAAATGAATTGAACATCACCTTAGTCTTTTCCAAATTTATTTTTAATCCCACCTTAATGCTAGCTTCTGCCAAATCTTTTAGCATATTTTGCAATTCTATATATATATATATATATATATATATATATATATTTGTTGAGTTCGATGCTACGAGTTCTTTGGAACGATACAAAAACATATTTTTTCAAGTAAGTTAATTAATATTTCGGCTAATAATCGACTAGATTTTTCGAAAATCATTATCAAGTATCGTTGGATAATTGTGCATCGATTGATTCCTCGATCGTCCGTCAACCTACCTGTTCAGCACCCGAAAAGTACAGTTTGTGTGTAACGGAAAAATGCGTTTCTCTCAAAAACTATGTTACATAGGAAAATCGCTATAGTTTTCCTGCAAAGTTAAATTAAAGTCCTACTACCCCTAATTTTTTCATAATTTTAGATTCGGAAATAGAGATGAGGGGACATATTTTTGCAGTGCATTTTCGACGATATCTCAAAAACCGATATCCCTAAAATTAAAACAAACGTTTTCAGTTCGGTATTATGAGGTCTTTCACGCGATATACAAAAACAAACCTTTTTTTTTTTTTTTTTTTTTTTTTTTTTTTTATCAAGTAACTTAATTAGCTTCCTAAATTTTTCCTAAACGTACTTGTGAATGGCTAATAACCTGAAAATATGTGGGTAAAAAGTCTTTATAACTTTCCACGTCCCATAGTTTATAAGAAAAAAAGATCTGACAGACGGACAGACCAACAGAGAAGTGATCTTATAATGGTTTCGTTTTTTGCTTTTTAAATACGGAAAGCTAAAAATAAATAAAAAAGTACAGCTATGCAATTTTTGCTATTAATTTTAATAAGTATCAAATTGAAAAAAAAAAAAACATTTAATAACATTTAATAAAACATAATAGTTTCCCTTTTTTTTTTTTTTTTTTTTTTTTTTTTTGGAAAAATAAAAAATGCCAAACCATATATTGCCATTTTTATTTATATAGTAAAGAGTCTGATACTTACGGAAAATGATGCCTTTTCGTGCAGTAAGTAAAATGCTTCAAATTCATTTATGAAAATACATGTTTTTATTTGAAAATGACTCAGTTTTACTGACGGATTTTCGCCATTTAGCCCTTTTAACAGTTCAACTGCTTGTTTTAACGGTGAAAAATAAATACCTTTGTGATGTGGGATTTTAATCTAAGTATAGCCTGAAAATCGGAAATAATATCGGATCGGAATGTACATATCTTTTAAACAATTGATGTAACATATTTCTTTTTCATGGATGAAATTGCCGATATACTTTTACATATGTGAGAATTATCCATGAAAGCGTTGCGCTTTTCTATGTTTAATGTTGATGCGTCTATTTTTAATTCTCTGCATCCAATGAATGGGTTTAAAGCTCGTTTCGTATAAATATAAATTTTAAATACTTGATCATTATTTGTTCATCTTAAAAATCCATTTTATATCTATCTAGAAATATTTTTTTTCATCCATTTCAAAATAATTTGTGCATGAGAGAATTAAAATAGCTGTGCATTATGAATATTTTTCTTACTTGACCCTAACGTGTATGTGTAATGTCATCTCTTTTTCCATAATATGATGCTTAATTTTTCAACAGGATCTTACCTAAAAAAAGTAAAAAAAAAAAAAAAGATATTTTAGAATACATTATCATAACTTTACTATAAACACAGATTCTTAAATGTACAGTAAGTGTTGAACAAAAATATGCAAGATTGATTTTGTTTGCAAAACACATATACTTGAAGAGCTTAGTGGAAGAATATGTTATGCTACATTTGCTCAAAAATTAAACTATTTTATGGATGAATGTGCTATGAAATATTCTATCATATAGTAACGCTAAATTACTAATATTTTAATTAGTCGTTGAAGATCCGAAATATTTATTATTAACAGTTGATAATTTTAATATTTATAATGTATATTTTTTCATATTTGAAAATTAAATGTTAATAAGTTTTGTTGTATGTGTTTAGTACCACTTGTTAACACAATAAACTTATGTTAACAAAAATAAAACAAATAAAAAAGTATACAAAAAATATACAGAAAAATGCTTACGCTTCACATTTCTGGAAATTTAACTTTTCTCAAATAAGTTTAGTTTTCATTAAGCTCTTCAATTTTAAAACATATTAAAATGCATTTGTAGTATAAGTATTTTTGCCAAATAATATATTTGAGCACTGAGAAGAATAGGTACTGATTATAATTATAAATGTAATAATTAAACATACATAACACAGAAAAATTATTTAATTTTTATTTCAAATTAACTGTTTCTCATTTTTAGAAGTAAATGATAAGCCATTCCTTGTGATTTTGATATAAATTGTTTTTTACACTTCACTTATGTTATTTTTCTTTAAAGACGAGCATACTTAAAATGCATATACTTGACATTATGTCATGACTTTCAATATGAATTTGTTATGACTTTATGTTATGACTTACGTTGTGACTTTGACATTGGAAACATATAGCTATAAATTCAAACTCCATTCGCCCTAATGAAATCTTATAGGCTAATATTAAATGAAAGAGTTTGAATTTTGGTATCAATATATATTTTTTTATCATGCACCAAAATTTTCATAACAGAAATTGAACATTTTAGAAAGTTTGTCTCTCTTGCACCTGTTTGAGAGCATTTGCACAGAGAAAAAAGTATCCCAATTTTAAGTAGCGAACATCATCAGTAATATTCAGAAACAATTTTTAAAATTAATTTAATAAATGCAAAGTAATCGTGGGTTTAAAAACGTTTTCCGCTCATTACATTCTTTTAAAATTCGATTTTTTAAAAAACTGTTTTGTGCAAGCATTTACGTTTTAAAAGTAACAGCTTTGTGAAATTTCAAGTTTCCTGCATGAACAATACCAAATAAATCGTAATTTAGACCGTTTTCCATGTCACTTAGCCATGTCAAATTTCAACTTTCTAGCCCTAACAATCCCAATTAAATTGTAATGTAGAATCTTTTTAGAGCGTTTCCCCCTCATTTCAACCTTTTAAAATTTGAATTATTTAGAAACCATTCTTATCGAGCATTTGTATCTTAAAATTAACTACCTGCCAAATTTCAAGCTTCTAGACTCTAGACCTAACAATATCACAGAAATTGCAATTTTAGAACGTTTTTTGCTGCTGCACCCTCTTAAATTTCGAATTTTTCAGAAACTGTTCTTTGAGAGCATTTACGTCTTAAAAGTAACAGCTATGTGAAATTTCAAGTTTTCCGCATTAACAATATCAAATAAATAGTAATTTAGACCATTTATAGAACGTTTTCCAAAATTTCTACATTTTAAAGTTCGATTTTTTTAGATAACGTTCTTCGCGACCAATTACATCCTAAAAGTAACCACCATGCCAAACATAAATTTTCTACATTCCAGCAGTATCACAGAAGTCGCATGTTTAGAACTGTTTACTACACTTTTCCTACGATTTTTAACTTTTCGCAATTTTTTCTCCATACTTTCCTTACAAATGTGCTCTATAACTGTGAGGACGAGATTTTCAAACAGCTAATTAATTAAAATGTCATTAAAAATTTTAAAATAAAATAAAAATGACTTTTTACTTAATATTCTATTTTTGGATAATAAACTATATGTATTGCTGAAAATCCTACTTTTAATTTTATACAATGCACTTTAAGAAAAAGAATTAAAAAAAAATAAAAGAATAGCGAGTCAATTGAAATATATTTGCTAAAATTTGTCACTTAGAAATTCAAAATATGTATAAGTGTCAAGCGGTATTTGACTAAATATCGCGAAATTTGGTAATACAAATAGGTCGTCTTAAATGAAGTCATCTTGGCGATAGCTGAGTAAATGTTGACCTAATTCGGTATTGTCGAAAACTAGGAATCTTCTATAATCGTGTTCTACGCTATTTAGCTTCACGTGTTTCAGTAATATTACCTGAATTCTACAAAAGTAGGAAGAGAGAAACTGTATTTTTCTCTTGGTACAAACCGGAAGGACTTTTTGTTTCGTCTTGAGGGTTATTTATTTTTATTTATTTATTTATTTATTTATTTATTTGGGTAGGGGGGGGAGGTGAGAGCGCAAAGTTTTTTCTTGCACCGGGCGCCAAAAAACGTAGCTATACCACTATATAGACAAACATACTTACACACACACAACACCATGTATGCATTCTTTAATTAACATGGATATGAATTTTCACAGCGTTTCTACGATTAGTTTTGTAGTTTTACTTATTTTATAAAGAGTTGGTTTCCGGTTTTCCTAACACCTTTAAAGGCGGTAATACGAGAAAAACGCATTCGTATATATATTATTCGTAGTATATCGCATATATATCATTCCCTTACTGTAGCACTTTTAAAACTTTAGAAATTTTCACAAACGAGAAGAAAAAAAATATCTAGATAAAATTTAAAAACCATTTCTATTTTATAGATTCTTTTGATTCATGTAATTACAAAATTACACCTACCTTTGGCAAAATTAGAGAAATAATGAAACAAATCTATATTTATGAAAAACCTTTAAATAAAAACGTAGCAAAATGCAGCATGTAACTCATTCAGAGTCCGTTACGATACAGTATGATCTGTGTAAAGACTAATGATTTTAAAATATTTTTTATTTTTAATATTGTATACCATATATCATTTTAAATTGTACGCAGGGGCGGTATATGTCACATATTTTCTTTATTCTAATTCAGTTTGTTTTAAAGTTGCAGTTACAGTTTCTTAAAATTATGTGTAATGATGTTGTTGCAGCAAACGAAAAAACAATTCTGATTGGCTTATTTCGTCCAAATGGTCGTATAAAATTTTTTTCAAAATAAATGGCATGACAATTTCATTAATACCAATAACATTTTCTACTTTATTTGATCACTTTTGTCATTTTCATTGCCTACTTATTTCCAATACAATAAATAAATAAATAAATAAATAAATAAAAATAAAGCGCATTGCTACCTTTTTGAAACACTGTATTTTACTTTTATAATCATATACTACATAGCATTTGATTTCATTTCTCATCCGTTCATACATAACAGAATCCCCACACATTAACTTATGTTAAAGTTTGTATTATAATTGTCAAACAGTAGAAATTTTAGTTCACGTACCAGGAAGGGGTGACAATATATTGATTAATGCCATATGTAATGAGTGAAATTCAAACAGGAAATTTAGTTCAGTTAAAGTTTTAAATTGCATTATTTGACATGGACAGTTCATTAATTATATGTCGCAATACTGAAATTAAATGAATAGGTTTAACCTCTACCTATCATATATGTATTTCACTTAAATATTTATATTTGAGGAATTAAATTTTACAGATATTCTAATTAGATCAATATCGTTTATATTTCCGCTGTAAATTCCAGAGTTTATAGAGTTTATATTCCTTATATTAATTATTATTTAACCCTTTCTGGGGCAAAATAATTCTGTTGTAAAATTCTTGAGTTTACTTAATATTATCACAAATTTCGAACGAATTGATTTACAAAAATTACCTCTCTTACGTTATAAAATAAAAATTTTAATAAAAAATTAAGTGATATATATAATGTACCACTGTTTTAAAAATTGATAATTAAATGATAGTTCATGTATATTAAAAAAAAAAATCATTTTAAAAACCATTCAGAAAAATAAAAAAATCTTTATTTTGAATGACTCATTTGTTCCCAGATTTAATATACATAACTGTTGCAGAATTTTGTCGAATCATTTCAAATTTTATGAAAATCGAATCAAAACTTAAAAAGATATTAATAAAGTTTTCTTTATTCTATTAAACCTTATCGTACGTTATCTATATAATAAAAGCGCAAGTCATGTGACTGAGGAAAACAAATACGGCCAAACCACTTCTTTTTTCATATGCCAGCCAGCCATTTTTATTCAAAATTATTTTTTTTAATAAAATTGCATAAAAGTTAAATTTGTAGAAAGATCGTTTAAAAAAATTGATTTTTTGAGAGATGAGTTACATTAAAAAATGTATACATTCTGAGATAACTTCAGCAGAAATTGGGTTAACAGCCGAATATCTCAATCCATTAGAGTAATCAGATTCCATTCTCAATCCAGATTCGCTCATTATGAGTCATGAAAATATTAAACCATGGAGGTAATCATTCGCAAAGCAAGATCTCCATGGTGAATTTTGTATCGTTCTCTGGTGTAGAAAAAAATATTCGCATCTGTAAGCGTGGTATACGTAATAAGAAAAAAAAGGCAGGCTCATTTCGCGCATAGAAGACTATATAATTAAATTCACTGAAATAATAAGGATGATTTTTTTACTAGTTATAAAAGTTTGAAACTAGTTATAAAACGAACGCACCTCACATGTCACGTTTAACGTACCATTTATAACTTATTATATGTTAGTTTGAGTATTCAAATTGTTTGAACATCGCAGTGCCATTCATGTGTGATATTTTGAATTAAAATAAGCAGTGTAGTAAAGAAATTCCCGACTTTGGACATTAACTACAGGCAAGAATACTATAGCTGTCATCGTTTACTTCTTGTTCTTATTTACAAATTTACAGTTATTTATAGGGCACCCTGTATTTGATTGATCAACTTTGTATTCAATTGATACATAGCGTGTTTCCAGCAGGTGTAATTGTCCGAATATAGTTGAGCATGTATATCTAAAATAATATGCAACAAATATGTATCTCAAGTAATTTGTAATAACAGAATGCAAAAATAATATTTTGAGTATCTCTCGAGTTCGTGCTAATTTTTATTCTCATTAAAATTTTAAGACAGGAAAATGCATGCTTAATATTTCCATAAAATTATGTCATTAATTAAACCGCAATAATTAGATCAATTTTTATTCCAACGGTTAATATTTTAATAGTTCCCTTGTCATGGAATTTCGTTAAATTTGCGTTTAATTTGAATAGAATTCTCATTAGACAAAAGTGCGGCGTTACCATGTAAAGGAATTTTATTAGACATTAATTCAGTTTCAGGTTATTTGAAAAGTGCGTACAGTAAGAGTTTCGAATAAATATATGTTATAAAATAGAGCTTATTTTTTATTATAGATTCAAAACATGATAAATACATTTTGATTTTATTGTACGATTGTTTATTTGTGTGTATTGTTTATTTCTTTTTTGCACTTAAATATGACTTTTATTTTCATGTTTTTAACTTTATTTTTTGTTGGTACAATATATAAATACCTTTATATAGGTCATGAATATGAATTTATTTAAGCATACTCCAATATGTAAGTAAATAAAAGCACAACAGAAGTGTAAGGAATTATATTAAGATAATATAAATATTTATAATACTGACATTTACTGTCATTAAATTCTATCCATAACTTCATACACTTTCCAATAGTCAGCTGGATGGGGATGCCTACCAAATGGCTTAAGCCCTCACAAGCCCCGTCCAGAAGAGTCGGTCTCTTAATTTTAAACCAACTCCAGATGAGAGACCTGCTCGTGGATTGGCACCCTCAGAGGTAACGCTTATTCTAAACTTGAAGGACATTAGAGTCACGAACAGATTTGCTACCATTAACGTACACGGTCCCACAGCAGCCGCAGTCGAGAGAGGTTGTCACCCTCCCAAGCAATGATCACGGTCGATACTGCTTCGCTTTCGGTGATCTTACGGGAACCCAGCTTATTCGTCCACGTCACTGCCGGTCTTCATACACTTTCCAATGACACAAAAGAAAAAATGCATTAAAGTCACTATCACAGCGTTTTCTTCCGGGGGGATTATCCTCAATTTCAATTGGGACCTGACGGCCAGTCAAAAACATATATATATATATATATATATATATATATATAAAGTTTCGTTCAATTCCGTCCATAACTTCATACACTTTTCCGATGATACAAAAGAAAAATTGCATAAAAGTTGCTATCTCAGTGCTTCCTTCCGGGAGAATATCCGCAATTTCAATTGGAACCTGACGGCCAGTCACAAACATATATATGAAGCTTGATTCAATTCCATCCATAACTTCATACACTTTCCAAGAGTCAGATGGATGAGGATGCCTACTAAATGGCGTAAGCACTCACAAGCCCCGTCCAAAAGAGTTGGTCTCTTAATTTTAAACCAATTCCAGATGAGAGACCTGCTCGTGGATTGCCACCCCCAGAGGTAACGCTTATTATATACTTGGAGGACATTGGAGTCGCGAACAGATTTCACGTGCACCAGCTCCCATTAGCGTACACTGTCCCACAGCAGCCGCAGTCGAGAGAGGTTGTCAGCTTCCCAAGCAATGACCACGGTCGATACTGCTTCACTTTCGGTGATCTTTCGGGAACCGAGCTTATTCGTCCGCGTCACTATGGGTCTTCATACACTTTCCAATGATACAAAAGAAAAAATGCATTAAAGTCACTATCACAGCGTTTTCTTCCGGTGGAATATCCTCAATTACAACTGGAACCTGATGGCCAGTCAAAAACATATATATGACGATTGGTTCAATTCTATTCATAACTTCATACACTTTCTGATGATACAAAAAAAATTACATAAAAATTGCTTTCACAGCGCTTTCTTCCGGGAGAATATCCCAAATTTCAACTGTGACCTGATGGTCAGTCAAAAACATATATATGAAGATTGGTTCAATTTTATTCATAACTTCATACACTTTCCGATGATACAAAAGAAAAATTACATAAAAATCGCTATCACAGCGCTTTCTTCCAGAGAATATCCCCAATTTCAACTGTGACCTGATGGTCAGTCAAAAACATTTGCATGAAGATTGGTTCAATTCTATTCATAACTTCATACACTTTCCGATGATACAAAAGAAAAATTACATAAAAATCGCTATCACAGCGCTTTCTTCTGGGAGAATATCCCCAATTTCAACTGTGACCTGATGGTCAGTCAAAAACATTTGTATGAAGATTGGTTCAATTCTATTCATAACTTCATACACTTTTCGATGATACAAAAGAAAAATTACATAAAAATCGCTATCACAGCGCTTTCTTCTGGGAGAATATCCCCAATTTCAACTGTGACCTGATGGTCAGTCAAAAACATATGTATGAAGATTGGTTCAATTCTATTCATAACTTCATACACTTTCCGATGATACAAAAGAAAAATTACATAAAAATCGCTATCACAGCGCTTTCTTCCGGGAGAATATCCCCAATTTCAACTGTGACCTGATGGTCAGTCAAAAACATTTGTATGACGTTTGAATCAATTATAAGCATAACTTTATACAATTTTTAATTACACAAAGGGAACAAACTCACGGACGCATGGACAGAATGACATTTTGTAAAATTGTGTCTTTCGGGGTTTCTGACACCTAAAACGTGTAAATCAAAAAAATTTTGGATAACAGTACTTTCTTCTACTATAAATAGAAGAAAGAAAAAATATGGATAGAATCTATTAAGTATGCAGTATTCAGTATAAATATAATTTATACAGGAAAAGCATTTATTAATCGATACCAATCTTCGGAGTAACTACTGTCTCTTAAGGCTGTTCTCAAATCCAAAAGCTTTCTAACACATTTGTCCAACTCTTTTTATTTTTAAATAATGGAATTTTCAGGCATTCTTACTTAGAAAAATTTAGTTGGACAGTGTTTTTCATTTTTTGGTATAGGCAGAAAATCGTTCAGAAAACGGTGCAACTTTGGTATTTTAGAACAAATTAACGGACACGACACCGCGGGAAAGCAAAAAAAAAATTCCTGTTTAAGATAGCACTCGATTATAACTAAAGATGTATTACATTTATCAGAGAAAAAAAAGTTAGATTACAAATCACTTTAATAATCATGCTTGCATGCGTCATGCTTTTGCGTTCAAAAATGAACCTATAAAATTAATTGTCAGAAACTTTCGCATTTTTTAGCGGGGAAAAGTGTTCTTTTGAAAACCACTTTAATAAAACAGACTTTTTTTTTCTTCTTGTTGTTCATATATAAATTCCTCTAATGAAACAGAGAACCCTTTTCCTATAACACGCCTTTTCCTTACTGCGTTTTAAAGAATAATGACACAAAAAAAGAAATACTACTAATTTCTGTTTAACAGATGCTTATGATTAGAATGTCAAAATACTATAACATTAACAAGAAAGTTGTGTAATTATATGCAATTTCGGATATTTTGTTTAAGAGTTTGACAACATTGTAATTAAAACAAATTCGAGCATTTCCGTATCTTTCACAACAGTGAGAATTCCATCTGTGTTTTGAAGCGTTTCAAAATAAAATATTTACTGGGAAATGTTACCCAGAGAGACGAGAAAAATTTCATTTTCTATCATTTAATGAGTTCGAGACATCAAAATCATCTGCCGTATTTTGATTTTGATATGTGTAATTGTTAAAGATTCTTTATTGTATATAATTACCCATTATTGTCAGTTTAACTTAAAATGAGTTGGATTTGTTAAGACTTTTTAAATAAACGGATATGTAATATTATTTCCTTTGGAATTTACTTCAGCTTTTGAAGCAAATTCATTAAACAATGAATTGAACACATGTACATATGCAATTAAATCATGCATTAATTAAGGTATATTTTAAATAAAGAAGACAGAAATATTTGTGAATAGCTTTAGATAGCTGTATATTTTTAAAATATCATTTGCATATAAGTATTTAATTAGAGATGACAAGTTTAGTTAGACAATAATTCTCATTTAAAAGAAGTAATAGTAAAAAAGAAAATACAAAGTTAAGCAAGTATAAAACTCTTCGCTGTGGTCTCGATAACAGAACATTAGTCCTATGCTTTTTGCAATGAACACTACAGTTCTATCTTATTTTCTATCGTTTAGAAATGCATCAAATATTATATTTGAGTTTAATGATTAAGAATGTATCAGTAGCCCTGTTGAGGATTTCGCACTGCAGTCTAATATTTTGTAGCAATATCTAATAGATGCAGATTTTAGATTTAGATTTTTTTATGCAAGTTTAAACTCCTGAAGACAAGATAAAGATAAAGATACATTAATCAAGCCAGAACATCATCTTATTCCATCAAAGATAAATTAATAACTGATCGAAAATAGTAAAAAGCACGCGCGAAAATTAAATTAACAATCGTGTTTTAACTTCATTAGAGAATCACGTCATTCATTTCGGGAAAATCAAGAGACAGAGAAAAATATATTGAATACATGTAAAATAAAATTTAATCTAATATAACAAAGTGACTACAAGTGAAATACCACAGTTTCAATCGAAGCATGGTGTCTTTTTCTTCCAGTCATTTCAATTTCAATTTTGCTTTTTAATCATAAATATAAAATAAACCCTAGTTCATCGTCGTGAATCAAAAAACATGTGAAAAACTAGTTGAATCATTTCCTGAACGTTGTCAGGAGGCCTTAAAAACAAGGTAAGACATATTAACTATTAAAATAAACTATGTCTGTACTCTTTATAATAAATTTTGTATTAAGAAAAATAGCTGTTGTTTCTTGAATGTTATAATTAATTTAAGCGGTACTGTAAATAAGTCTTTGTTCTTCATTCTGATGAATCACTGAATGTCTGAGGTACATGATCTGAGTGTGGGCAACGAAGAAATAATATAATTAATATATATATATAAATAACACTCGTCCTTTTATAAATAAAATCAAACATTAATGTGTCAGGTGATAAATTACATTCAAATTATCGATGCTACACTGCAAAAAGAAAAAAATGTATTGATTTTACAGTATAATACTGGCATCCCAGCTGCCAGTATTATACCGTAAAATTAACAGTAATAAACAGTAAAATAAGCAGTAATACGCTGCCGCGTAATGGAACTGTAGTGTAATAGAATTTAAAATTTTAGTACACGACAGAATTATGTCATGATGATTATAAAGATCATTATGGAATCATGCCAGCCTTGTTTAACTATTAATTAAATTTATGCCTTTTGTAAAAATGTATATTATTGTATTGTTTTTTCTTAACGGCAAAACAATTAGTATCTCATCAAAAATTTAAATCCTGTAAATGTATTGAAATATTCTGAAATAGAAATATTTTATGTTAAAGAACCTTCAAAAGATGTATTTGTATTCATGGTATTTAAAATTATCATAATAATACATAAAAAAGAAACATTTAAGAAAATATGGTAAACTGAAATAAATCTTAAGACTTACATTTGAATAGTTAATTTATTTGTTGATAGTTTTCGCTTACATTTTAAATGAAATTTGGGCTCATATTTTTCCCATATTTCTTCACCAGCGTTTCGCAGCAACATATATCTTTTTACTTATGAGAATTATTTCGATACATTCTTCAATACTCATAGATTATAGGGATGCATTGATTACAATATAAACAATTCTTTAAGAATTATTTTAAAAAAAGCGTTTCATAAAGTACACTCGATTTTTAAAGCGTCTTTGTACAGATGTATAGTAAAACTGTGTTCAGGATGTCATCAGGATATGCAGAAAACGTTTAATAAGATCACTTTTACTACAAATAATAAAAAATGGCGTTAGTTGAACATGTCCATTGAAGTTAACCCTTTGTATCACCGCGATGCATATCTGCAACATACCCTAAATTCAATGTTACTTATACAGTTGGCTTTAAAAGAAGATTTTATTTATTGCTGCTCTATTCCAACTAGAGTCGGGTTGTACCCCATCCGAACAAGCAAATTCCATTTGAAGTTAACACGCAACACGAACCGAACCCGACAAAACAAAATTCTCGACCCCGCAACCCGAACCAAACCCACAATGAAATGACACTAAATCATGTTTTAACGCTATTATGAAAAGTAATGTACAATTATATCTCTAATACTAATTTCATATTTTATATAGAAAAATGGACTATATTCTTTAATATTCAAATATATAGTGAAACCTTTGAATAGCGGTCACTGAAAAGTATTTGAATATGAGTAAGTATATATTCAATTTATTGTATGAGAAAAAATTAAATGTGTATAAGAAATGTAATCATAGATTATTCTTTCTTTACGGTACAGCCAAAAAAATATATATTTTTTCATTTCTCAGAAAATGAAACACATTACCAACATTTCGTTTAAGATACACACAAAAATACTCGTATCGTATTTGTGATTGGTTATGCACATATACACATGCTACGTGCGCGTAGTTTCGGAGGTGGCTTCTATTCCGAAGTATAACCGTACAAATATATAAGTGTTAGGAATTGAAAAAGTGTTCGCTAAACAGAGGTGACCGCTTTTCGGTAGTGTCCATTATGGAGATCTTATTGTATATATATTTTTAACCTGCAAAAATATTGTGGCCCATTCTTTTGAAAAACCGAGTCAACCCGAAACAATGAAAGTCAACCTGACCCAAACCCGACCCACTACGACAAAGTAGAAGCCAACCCGACTCGAACCCGAATCGGAACAGAAAAATATAACGCCAAACTTACCCAATCCGACCCGCGGTCGGGTCGGGTGCAGGTAAAAGCAGATAACCCGACCCAATGTCGGACTCTAATTCCAACACATCAGTCAATATAATTTTTACGTAGAATTCTCAACAGATACTGAGTTAATTATTCCTACCAGTTTTAAAATGGACTTCGAGACGTTCAAAAATAGATTTTTTAAAAAGGCAATTTCTTATATTTTAGAATTTTATATCAGAAAATTGACAATATTTATGAGACGTGTGTAATTTTCTGTTTATTTCAGCTGTGAAAAAAGTAAATTTTAATCAATAATTTCATACTTTTTATGTTCTAAATTCTTTAAATAATTTTTTACATGCGTAAAATGATATATTCTAAGATCGGAGTAAGTATTTTTCAAATCGGAGTTGTTGAGTGACAAAGGGTTAATCGTTTTGTCATAAACTAAAAGATTAGAATTATACGAATTAAGACTTCGGAATATATAAAAACAAGACAAATGTTTCTGAATCTCAAAACGTATATCATAAACCCAAATGAAAATATACAATAACCATGTTACACGTGATTCTAAAAAACTTTTTTTTTTTTTTTAATCTCTGAAGCCTCAGAAAGCTATATATTTTTGTTACTAAATGAAAAAAATTTAAAAAAAAGAAGTTTTTTTTTCTTCTATTGATTTTCTAAAACGTTACCGAGTAGTTCTTATAGAACATTTAACAGTTTTTTCTACTCAGAATATCGGTTTATTTGGATACTGTCATTTCTCAAAGAAACATTTTCAAATGCGTGACAGGATTTATACATGCAAGAGCGACAAAATAATATTACTTTTAATGTTAATGATGTTCATTTTTCATGTTTGTTTGTAAAAGTTGTTTTTTGGACATGTAAAATTTGTACTTGAGAATTGATAGCATCCGAAAAACCTATAATGTGACTTAAGAAAAGCCGATTAATATGTACAATAAAAACTACTTGGAAACAGTTCCTAAAATCGGTAGCAGGATTTGTTTTACTTCTCTCATTTTTTCTTATATACACGTCTTTAAATCTCTGTCAGGCTTTCACTGACAGCTGCGGTTTAGAACTATTGTTATGTGATATTATATTTTTGTGTGCTTATCTACTGTGTACTGTAAGCTTTAAACTAACGTTCGTTTAATATCTGGAATCTTAATCCGAGTAGGAGAGTGACATGAGATGAGTGGAAAGAATGTTTAGTATAGTGGAGGGAGTTTTTCTATTGTCATTCCAAGTTCATATATAAGACTGTCTTCACCCATTACCTAAGTAGACAGATACATCATAGGGGTATTGCATTCTTTCAAGTAGACGAAACCCGTGCGGACAGGAAACCCAGCCCCGTTTACGGAGGGTTGCCTCGTGGGAACAGCAGAGAGAGTTGGGTTAGTTTTAACGCGGTGAGGGGGATGTGTAGGTTGTCCAGGGTACACGTGTGGAGGTAGATCTCTTGGAGTGGAGAGATAAGGTGTTTGTGAGATTAATAGTATCTCTGGTAACTCTAAGTTAATTAACGTAGCATGAGAGAGGTATAGAGTAGCTTAGCAGTAGACAGAACATATTTTCTGTATTTTATTTAATGTTGAACCGGATCAGCTATATCCGAGTTTGTAAGTGTAAATATTGTCTTGTTATTTGTAAAGATTGCGTAAATAAATTGTTCGTTTACGTTTAAGTGAAAGAGTTCGTCTTTTTATCAATATACCTCTCATAACGCGACCGATATCACATAGTCATATCGGTAGTGGCAGCATACTAAAATTACCGGATTATTCTTCAAAGTTGGGTGGACTTAGAGGGAATCCGACAATCTCCAAAATATATTAGTTTCTGAGCTTTCTAATGATAAAGAGTGTTTTTCGGAATCGTGGGCAACTGGTAAGAGGTTATTGTGTATTTTCGTGAGTGGTTATATTATATTTTCCTAGATTAAGAAATTTTTAATTAAGAAATCTTTTATTTACAGAGAGGAAACTCTCTTCACATATGAAATTTAACGTACTTTCACAGCGACTTCCTCTGGATGTCAATAGTAATTTGTGAGAAATACATTTATCAACTTTCGTTTTGTAAAAGTTCAACATGCAATCATGATTTTTAAGGGACCTTTTTCAATATATAAGAAAAATATGATTTTGTTTTTTCTTTTGCATATATCTATGTTGATGTCCCCTAGAATTGTGCAAAGTCAACACGTCCTAATTATTATAAATATTTTATTAAACATGGATAATATCAAGAAATTCATGTCATATAAATTTTTGAAAAAGTAACATGCAGCTTATATAGTCAGTATTCATAATCTCCTTGCGCACTCTGAAAACAATTCTGAAAAATTGACTGTAATTTTTTTTTTCGCTAAAAATCTTTATGTTTTCTTTTACAGTGTACGAAATAATACACATATTAAGAGGATTTTGCTTCTCAAATTTTTTTTGTCGAAGTACTTTTTTGATACAAATTTATTTTTAATTTTATTAATTTAATATCGTGTTTCTAATCTAACTTCAGGTAGAAATGGAATATTTTTAATATTGTTTTAATAAATTGTCAGGTATTATCTTAAAATTTTATATTCACATTTAAAGGAAAGTTTCACCACGATGTTAAATTTTGATATTTTGCAATTAAGTAATAATATTAAAATTTATTTAGTTGTACATTTTGTCAAATTGCATCATTGTTGCAAATCATTGTTTAATTTTATAAAGTAAGACACATTTTTCTCAGAAAAGTTTTGAAAAGAAACTGTTAATGATGGTAATAATAATTGGCATCAAATTAAAACTGTCAGTGAGCTATTACGGTGCGCAACGCAGACGATTAAATATGACGTCAATCGCTTCCGTACATCACTTTAAGAATATTTAAATCCATTGCACAATTAAAAAATAACAGATATGTGACATCTCCTTTCAAATAGTCATTATTGGATATGCATTTATAAAAGTGTCTTTAAATAAAAAAGGAATGCGTAATTAATTAATGGCATAACGCATCAGTATTATTAATTAAAAACTCGTCAAAAACGGGAGAGCTTTAAAAATAAATTAAAATGTCCAGGAATGGCTATATCAGGAATAAAGTTTGGAAATACAAATTGTTGGGTTTTGTATAGTCATTTATGTAATATTTAATTGTGGCGTCGTAGTAATGGGCAGAATGAATGAGTTTGTTATTCGAATGAATCATTTGGGCATGCGCAAAAGTATAACTGCCAAACTTCACTTTTTTTAAATCAATTACTACAAACTATTCTAAAAGAAAATGAATTTTTATATTTTAACTAAAACAGAACCACTTTAAGAACCGCATAAAAATATTATTATCATTATTATTATTATTTTGTACAAAATTTGTGGAGGTAATTGATTAAGAGAAATACGAAAGTTGACAACTATGACTGATACATGTGCTTTGTAAATTAATTTATGTAACATTTTATCATGATGTTAAAGTTATAGTTTTTTAGAAGAACTAAATGATACGTTTTATAAATGTCTAATATTAAGACCTTTTTAATACTGCATAGGATGTGTTAAGTTTAATTTATTGAATGAAAATAATCAAGAAATTTTCATCATGCAGTTTAGTTATTGAAATACAGGAAAAGTAATTGATACATAACTTTACTAAAATTAGAAATTATAATCTTGAGACATTTTTCATATAGTATTTCGTTTTAAGGACAAATTCTGTATTCGTAAAAAGGATACGTCGGGTTTCTATCTATACTAGGGAATCGAACTCGGGCTTCCCGGGTTACAGAACGCAGGCGAAAACCATTTTTTCCCTAAATCTAATAGATTTTTCATATTTTTATTTGTCAAAATTGCTGCATTTAGTGATTTTTTAACTGGTTTCTTTGCTTTTCTTGTGCGTGAAGCGCTCATACATGCGGTATCCATCCAGTTTTTTTTTGTACTAAGCGTTCATACATGCGATATAGCGATCGCGACATTAACGAATTTCAAGGGTTTTGTTTATTTTTTATTTTTTTGGTATTATTAATACAGGGAGTTCGCTGCATCCAGTGATGCTTCTTTGTTAATTTATTATTCATCATCTTATGCATGCGATACAGTGATCGCGATATTAACGAATTTCATGTATATTCGTTTTTTCCAACTTCGCAATGACCGTTAACATTATTTGTAATACTGATGAAATATGAATTAAAACGTTGTTTATTACTGCTCATATTAACTTTTTATATGCATTTTTATTAAATTTGTGAAATAATTTTTTTTTATATTTTATTCATAAAAATGCAATATCTAAAACAAGATCTTCTGTTTATACTATATGTTAAAATATCCGATGTTTGTTTATGGTGTAAACAAATGATTTTCTTTTAAATTTTTAAAATATTACAAAGCTTCCTTTTCTCCAAAATCGTCTGAACTAATCAAATTTTGTATCCGGTATAACGCTACTCTCATATAAAGGCACCCTATTTTTGTGACGTTTTTATTTCAAAATTCATTAATTTTACTACCTGTAACTATTTAAAAATTTATAATGGCAGCATACTTCCATTTGTTTATTGGGCGTTTCAAAATTCATGCTTAAAAATTATTTTATAAGCCGTAATATATCAGGCAATTAAGATATAGTTTTCAAACAAATTACATTTGAAAGTAATTTTTTTTCCTCTATAACGGTGTAAAAATTGAAAATGTGCTATGTTTAGAAATTAAAAAAATTGTAATAGCAAAAATCACAAAACCGAAATTTCATCGTCAGCTGTTGCCATTCGCAAAATGACGTATGCGTTACGCACGGACACGTTTGGCCTTTATTATATTAGATACACGTGTCCATGTATTTTACATCCACTTTTGTATATACCGAACCATATTATTTGAAAATACATTTGTACTTCATATAATTCATTAAATTGCTAAAATGTGTTACGGAAAGACTCTAAAAACAGAAAAGGTTTTAATTATCTGTTTACATGTTCCGATGCCATTATCTAAAAATAAAGATAATTCTATAGTTGCGCAATCTATAATGTAATGATCTGAAACTCCATCATTCAGTTTTTCATGTAGTATCTTATATTACACATCTTATTATGCAGGGTGATTCCGAATTCATTCACCTTTAAGGGTTGGTACAGGACATTGTAACAAATAATTTTTGTACAGGAATCCAGTTGTTTATATACTCAAAATTACAGGGCATCTCACTCCAATTCGAAGTCGTGCTTTCGTTCATAACTTTAACAGTGGTGAAAATATTTTAACAAAATTTGCAACATCTTTGTATCTCTCTTTGCATCTCTCTGCATCTTTGTATGAATTGTAAGCATATTGTAGGAATTTCGTTAAAGTATCTTCACTACTATTAATGTTATGAACGAAAACGCGACTTCGGATTGGAGTGAGACGCCCTGTAATTTTGAGTATATAAATCGATTTCCGACCCTGCTTTCCTATACAAAAATTATTTGTTATAAGGTCCTGTACCAACCCTTAAAGTTTGTACCATGAATTCGGAATCACCCTGTATTTCATTTTTACTTGGATGTTTCTTTTCATATTCGTAATCATGTTCTAACTCAACCCATAATTTTGGTATGTTAAATGATGCTGCTTTATTACACGTGGAATTTTTACGCGTTACAATTTCTATGGTTTCTCTTATAATGCATGAATAGTTTAGATTGGAAGTAAAAAATATCTTACTTTCATTGAAATTTATTTGGATGGTTTCTTCTTGATATAATCTTGCACTGGCTGTGGTTTTTATATTATGCTAGTAGTTTATATCAGCTATGGACTCCCTTTTTCTGTAACTAAATTTGCTGCTAGTTATGCCAATATAGTAATTACTTGATCCATCGGCTAAAATAAATGGCATTTCATATACTCTTTCTTGTACCGAAACATATAAACAATTTATTAAAACCCACTTTACTGTTTATACTATTTATTTAACACCTTTTAACAATTTAGTGAGGTATATTGTTTCTGGGTGTTGTGATTTGTTATCTATGTATATCATTTCTTTAACTTGAGATAAAAATGAAATTATTCTAATACTAGTTGACCCACCCGGCGTTGCTCGAGCCCGTGATAAAACCTTAAATGAACCCCAAACAAAAAACACTGATAATTAAGTGATAAAAGTGCTCGTAAGAAAACCTAAAAAAAGCTTTTGTTGTCCAAACTTTTTGAAATTTTTAATGGTTATAAACATAAAGGTTTTACAGATCGTGTCAAAATTACGTCAGAAATATTGTTATCTGGTTATAAATTAAATGTTTTCTTCCCCGAAAAAAAAAAAAACTTTTTCAAATTCTATGAAAGGGGAGAACTTTACTCCTCCCATTTCCCTTTCCATTCCTACCTTCTAAAAAGTGAAAGCGCCCTCCTTCCATTTTCAATACCTCTCTTGTCCTTGCAATTTCCAATTCCCGTTTGTTCACCCCTCTCTCAAACAAAGCAGGTGAAAGAATGGATACTTCCTCTGGTAAGGGAAAATAACAATAGAAATAAGAAGAATTGAGATGGAGTATTTCCTAGAGGTAGGGTTGTAGGGCAATAGTTGAGCTATTCTTTACCCAGCCCTCTTGTTTATTCTTAATTCTATATTCCTACTTTATTCACCGTTCAAAAAGAAGTTGAGGCAAGGTCGAATTTGCACTGAAAAATTAAGACTTTTGCTTCTCGGTTTAATATATAAGATGGATAGTCAAATTTACTCAAATAGAGAAAGAAATGAAAAAGAAGAACAGCTGATTTTTAAGTTTGCAAATTTTATCAAGGAATTAACGTATTCCATATGCTGTTTTAATGTATAATTAATTCCATTACGATTTAGTATGTTACATTTGGTTGGTACAGATAATGTTAAAATTAATATAGTTATATATTTTGCCGAAATATATTCTTTAATTGATTTCTAATGAAAACACATTTTTCGCTGGAAAGTTTGCAAAATAACTGTTAATGATATTATTAATAATTTCTTAGATATTGAAACTGTCAGTAAGTTATGAAGAAGGCGGTAAGCATATGATTAAAAATGACATTAATCGTTTCCATGCATTAGTTTAAAACACTTAAATTCATTACATAAATTTAAAATAACTTATATGAGCGATTTGTTTCCAAAATTTCATTATCTGTAGCATATTTATAAAAGTATCCTAGAATAAACTAAAAAAATAATAAAACCTAATTAAATAAATGAACATTTTATCAAACTTTTCAATTAAAGTGATAACTTGTCAAAAACTCGAGAAGCTTAGAAATAATTTTAAAAGACAGCAATTTTGTCAACTTTCTATTATTAGCAGAAATAATATGCAGTAAAAGGGATTATCTGTGTTTCATTTCGTAATTTATGTAACATTTAATCATGATGTTAAATTCATGCTTCTATGTAAAAGGAATACATGCGAAGATTTTTAGATGTCGATGATCATGATGTTTTCGGCATTGCACATCATTTATTAAACTAAAGTATTGAATGAATAGTATGAAAAAATGTATCATAGTAATTATCTAAAGTACAGGACAAATATAATTGGTACAGTATAAATTTCTTAACGGAAATCAGAACTTATAACTTACAGAAATTTTAAGTATAAGGATTTGTTTTACGGAAACACGACGTATCTTAATAATTAATAAAATATTTTAAATTCCATTATACTAACTTAATATTTATAAACATCATACAAAAATGAAATAATGCTTTTTTCACATCTGCTTACTAATTTTCCAGATTCAAAAAAAAAAAAAATCACATATTGCATATCCATTCTTAAAGTAAATTTGTACCACAATTTAGTTTTTTTATATTTCGTGATGTAGCAATGTTAATAAAATTAATTTAGCTACAGCTTTTGCTAAACTTTATGACTGATTATTCCGTCCTGTTAATGATGGCAATAATAATTACATAGAGATTAAAACTGTCAGTAAAATATTACCTCGAGATTACACACACAATTAAAAATGACAGTTACTGTTTCAATGCATCAGTTTAAAAATACTTAAATTAATTAGACACTTTTAAAATAACAGATAACTGGCATCGCCTTTCAAAATGTCATTATTGGAAATAAATTGATAAAAGCGTTTTTCAATAAAAAATGAATGCGTAATTAATAAAAAGAATAATTTGTCAAGATTATTAATAGAAGAAGTAACTTATAAAAACTTGACGATGTTCATAAATAATACAAATTGGATCTTTGAAGTGTTGCACTCTTTAATTGAAAAAGAAAGAAATTTTTTCTTACGTAATGCTGACGTTGCGAAGTTTGGATACTAATTTGACGTTAATAAGTTAAAATATGTGAGTAAATTTAGTACATATTTTTGACATTGCTTTACTAAGCCAGCTTTTGTATATACAGGGCGATTACAATTAAAATCCTTGTTTCAAAATGCTTGTAAAAAAGGAGCCACTAGTCAGAATTACTTCAACTTTGAACTGAATATACTGGAAGAAGGGGGAAGAGAAACTGTATGGCATAAGAAAGAAAAAGTTCCAAAGTATATCAATATATGGCGCTGTAAGAGACCTAACGAAAGTGGATTCGACTACAAGTGACATTTTTAATCGACATACGAGGGCTTTGGCATGAGTTGCACAGTAAACCAACAGTACTGTTCAATGTGCATGAATGTTTCGGTTGTTTGACGGAAATACTACTAGAGACGGAAATACAATTAGAGCATTATATACGTATAGTTTAACAGTAAATCTTCCATATTGAATAGGGACTTATTATCGCAAGGGCAAACAGGGAAGCTACCCCGTGTTCCCAAAGTCAAATATTGGGTATTTTTACTTTAAATTAATACAATTTGTAGCCACAAAGACGTGTTGGATGTCCTCACCTGAGTCCTTGCCTCAAAGCATTGCATATGGTTATTCAAGTGTTGATAAATGATTCCTAATTAGTGGACGCACCTGCATTTCATTCCGTGTCATTTTTCAATTCGATTTTTTTTGTGTAATAAAAACGAACAAAGAGGAAATTTTAAACAGTGATTTTTTTTTTTATTTGCTGTATTTTTTTTTTTTTTTAAGCGCAAGATGATAGGGGAGAAACAGAATAATGAGTGATACAGAAAAATATGTTTTCAAAGTTAAAATTACAATATAAGTTCACATTTTTGTTACTCAAACCTAAAGGACTCTAGTTTGCCCCTGTTGTCCATATCCTCCCCACCCCTAGAGACAACAGCTAAGTACAGGAAAAAATCCCGAGGAAATATCTAGTAAAATATCATATTTTGATGTTAGTAGATTAACCTCAAAATTTTATCTGATATTTATTTATTCTATTACCCCCACAAATCTGCCCCTTACCTAAAAAAGCAGGATAATGCAAAAATTTCCCTAAAAAAATTCCTCGTCTCTCTTCTTTATTTTATTCTCTTTACAAGCTGTGTATGTAATTTTTTTAGTCCCCTCCCCCCTCCACCACACCCAAATGCCATTCTTGATATGGTGATTTTTTAAGGGTGATTTTTAAGGTGGTATTTTTTACCGGGATGATTTCTTTTAGGGTGAATTTTACCGTGCGGATTTCTTCCGGGGTTATTTTTTTCCTCCTACCATGACAAGTAGGGGAAAGGGGCCACAGTGGGGCACGGGCACAGTGGGACAAAAGGCATTTTTCCTACCATTAAAATACTCAAGAATTAGAAAAGTATGCATCATTTAGTTAACCTGTATGGCAACACTGTGTAAACTAGTCTCAGTCACATTTCATTTTGTAGGGAAGTTACAGCCATTTTTGATTTTACTATCGCTGTTGGAAAAATCAGGTAAATTTTACTTTCTTGGATTTGAGCAATAAAATATCATCCAATAATGAGTATCATTGCATTAATTTAAAGCTTAAACTTTCTTCATTACATGTGTGCAATCTTCTTAACTCTATTAATAAATTTTGTGAAACTTTTGACTTTGGATTTAAAAATACACCTTGGGTGGTACAGTGGGACATGTTGATAGCGCACAGTGGGACACGTCCAGAAGACCATTGACAGAAGAGCCACAACCAGGGTGCTCCGATTTAAATTTATCTCTGCTGGAAACCCAGAAAGTTGATGAATCTGTTTTGTCACCAGAACTTATAAGGCCTCTACCAAAATGCCAAGCACCTGATAATTCTAAGAGGAACCGAAGGAAGAGGAAATCAGTAGTATTGACTGATACACTGTAAAAAGTAGAATAAAGCAGGAAACATTTGAAAGAATTGAAAAGCAAAATAAAGGTAAAAAGAAGTATTCTTCTAATGTTTCGAAATTAATAACCAAAAAAAAAAAAAAAAAGATTGTAAATAAAAATTTATGGGAAAGACGAAGATTGGAAGCTCTCTTCAAGTGATTATGTTTCTGACGATGAAGTGGAAGAAAGAGAAAGTATTTTTGAGGATGATATGGAAGAAGGAGAAAGCGTTTCTATTAATATTGGAGATTTTCTATTACTCAAAGTGTGTGGGAAAAAGAAAGGAGCCATATGCTATTATGTTGCAGAAATCATAAATAAAAGTGAAATTGACTTTGAAGTGAAGTATATGAAAAGACTTTTGTCAGTATACAATTTTGTCTTTGATGATGGGATAACATATTCAGCTGTTCTTGCTGACATTGAAATGAAATTACCAAAACCAATGGCTTGCAGAGGGACAGAAAGAACAATGACACAATTATCATTTCCTGTAGACTTCCATGGTTATTCCATGATAAAATGAACGTTTGAGAACTTTTTGTTAGCTTTTAATGTTTAATTTGATGTTACTTTATTATTTTCAATTCATCATACATTATTTTGCGAAGAATTTTTCAACTCTTAAATGTGTTTCATTATTATAACTATTTTTAAGTCTTATCATTTGAAAATGGCTTTCATATCTTCTATGTTCAATATCTAAACCTGTATTTAATAATAATAAATATGCTGTGATAATATAACTAATTTTGTATGTGCCTTACTCACCCCCGCTAGAGGGCACAGTGGGAAATCTTGAGTACTTTTTGAAAATTACATTTTTTTTAAGAATAAAATATGTATAAATTATGAAAAAAATTACAATGAAAGCTAAAAGTTGCCAAAATATTGCTCTGTATTTGTTTTATTTTTTTTTAATTAAAAGGGAAGAAATTATCATAAAACAAGTGAAAACTGTCCCACTGTGCCCCCCTCTCCCCTATACCTAGCATTGTATATGCCCAAGAGATAAGAACAGAATGAATTGTATTCGACTGACCTTGTAGACCACGAAAACGTGAAATGGCGGTAGATGACTGTCACCAATTTGCTATTTTCATCACACATGAAACACAAAATTTTCTTCTTTGCGTTTGTTTTTGTGTCGCTTTTCTTCACCTAAAATGAGTTATTTTAACTCTATTTATGGTTTTTCTAAAGTGAAGTTAATTTTACGATGGAATGATTTGGGTGTTGCTATTTGAAAATTTCGGAATTTTGTCGCTATAAACTTAATTGTGAGACAACGATCGTTGTTCTTTACCTCATTCTTCAGTCCATGCCATAAAATAACACTTTCCAAATGGCATCCCTTTCCTTTGAATGATACCGTTGGAGCCAATATACAGGCAAAGTGTATTTTATAATCCACCTGTATATCAACATACTAATTACCCTATTTTACTTATCACTGAGCCTAATTCCTAAACCTTTAAGTTTAGAGAGAGAGCTCCATTTGAAAAATCGTTTTTCATCATATTAAAAGCTATTTACGTCAAAATATTTTTTTACGATACTTAAATTTTTATACGGTCCCTGAGTTTGTATGTTTTACTTAGAAAGTACAACAATAAGGGAAAATAGTTTAGTTCGACCAAAACTTACCTATTTACGTTGTTTTAAATTTTAAGAAATCTGAGCATTTTCAGTAATCAAATGCTGAAATTGCGAGTTTGATTCTAGAATACATAAAAAACAAGTTATTATTTATTAAGTAAAGATTAATTTGAAATAAGTAGCTCAATAAAATGAAACAACGGATTTTATGGAATATTGAAATTATAAAAAAATATATAAATGTATAAATCTATATCCATGTGCTATGTTTACTTTAATATTTGAATAATTCTCGATATAAATATTTATAAAAGTATCGCACACATTTCCCTCTTATTAGTTAAAATATCATAAATAGCTGACGAAAATAATGCATCAAAGAAAATCTTTAAACTATTTCAAAAAATAAATAAACTCCTATCATTCACTGTAATTACGAAACAGAAAGCTTAAAATAACATCCGAATAGGGAATAGTATTTGTCTGAGATTAAAGTTGATAATTCCGTGAAAAATGTCTAATGCATTGTGTTTGTTTCAAAGAACACTTAAAAGCTTTTAAATTTACATTAGTAAAAAAACATTTCTGACGCAACAATCAAACTTTACATCAAATGTTTAAATCAAAAACACGTTTTCCACACAATTAAATATTACTCTTAGTAACATTTGAGAGTAAACTTTATAAAAGAGAATTTTGTATGTTATGTGGAACATTGGATATTCGCCCAAAGGCTATGCTGTATCAATGGTTTTATAATTTTATCTTTATGTGGAAAATGTTAATGTCCTGTTTTGATATTTTATAGTGTGTTCAGAAAAACAACTCTGTAGGAGAACGAACGAAATAAAACAAACCGTATAAAAATGAACAAAAACGATGTAGTATTCATCTTCAATGTTAAGCAAATTACAAATATTTCAATGACATATTTAATTCTTATGTGATTTAAATATTATGTATAAGGAAGATACGGAAATATACACGCAGCCAGGACCGAAGAAATGAAACCATAAGCACATTTTAAACGATATACTTAAATAGCACTGAAGCTGTAAATTCAGAACATGGTTGAACGCGTATTTTAAACAATAATGTGTGGTAATAAATCTTAAGATTAGTGTTCGGCCTTTTAAAAGAATTATAATCATTACACACATTATCATCAATTAGAAATATCTACAATCTCTAACTTGATATTTCTTTTCAATATTCTGGCTCTGCGTTTTCTACAGATACCCCCTAATTTAAAATCCATTATTAAAGTATTTACATCACCATGCATTTTATCTAGAAGGAATTTTCGCCATCGTGAATGATTTTACATCGATTATTGAACGATTTTTCAACGGTAAAATAGCATTCTAGTGCATTTAGTAATACACGAAAAGATTCTCAATATTATCACAATATATTTTGTTTAAGAAATAGTTCCAAATGTTTAACTTTCACCAGCACTATTAACCTAAAACTTATTATGCAACAGTTTTAAAGTAAAGAGTGGTTTAATTTGGAAGATTTATGTTGAAGAACAAAAGACATGCACTGCTAATAAGTTTGTGAGTTTGTATACTGCTTTGTAATCATTATCTTAAACTTTTCAGGAGTTTTAGCCAGACAGTTATTTTCAAGATAGCGTTTAAATAAGCTATAAATTACGATTTAAGCTTCAGGAATAAGTAAAGAGATTTAGTCTCTGTCACATATGTCGTTTAAATGTTTAATTCCTTGTTTCTTAAAATATAAACCGAAAAAATCAATGCTTATTACATAGCTTCTGTAAAAATAAAATTCGATAGCAAAACAGTGATATGTTAATCAAAATTTGTTTAATTTAAAAATAAATACAAAATCTTCTAAGTAATATTTTTGCATTTTAATTACATGTACAATTTTATATTTCTAATCGGTCACGTCATTATTAGCGGTCGTTTACATGCTGCATTAATAAGCATTACAAGAGATCGAGAGATCTGTGATTCTATTAAAAGAATATAGTTTATATACAGGGTGATTGTAATTAAAGTCCCACTTTCAAAATGCTGTAAAAATGGAGTCACTGGTCAGAATGACTTCAAATTTGAACTGACTATACTGGAAGACGGGGGAAACGGTATGGCATAAGAAAGAAAGAATTACAAAGAGTATCAATAGATAGCGCTGTAACGGGATAACGAAAGCGGATTGTGTTGCAAGTGACATTTTTATTCGAAATATGACGGCTTCGGTATGAGTTTCACAGTATACCAACCGTACTGTTCAGTGTGCATGAGTGTTTCGGTTGTTTGAAGGAACTTCCAAATCAGTGAACAGTTGTGATACTGTTAGTGTTAAGTCCATCCTCCACGGCAAGGTCGCATGACATTGGATGGGAAAAATCGTTTTTAATTGTCCCTGGGACAGAAACCGCATACAGAGCACATAATGATTCGGTTTTTAAATGCCCATGAGTGTCTTTTAATTTGCACAGTATGCCGCTTACAGCACCATCTATTGATACTCTTTGGAACTTTTTTCTTATGCCATACCGTTTCTCCCTCCTTCCAGTATATTCACTTGAAATTTGAAGTCATTCGGGCCAGTGGTTCTTTTTTACAGCATTTTGAAAGTGAGACTTTCATGATAATCACCCTGTATAATATAAATTATTTTAATATAAAACAAACATGCACACCAGTAAAATATTGCAGATATCACAAAAAGGTATACGGTAGAAGCTCGTTACAACGAATGTCACTTTAACGAATATTTTTTGGATCGTTAAAAAAAGTACTATGTTTTCGCATTATAAAAATATTCACTTTAACGAATTTTTCAAATTAAAGAATTTATTGAAGGTTTAAAAAGAATAGTCATTTCAGTTTTACGAATGTTGAGGTGGCAAGAACAAAATATCTCCATTTAAAAATTAGAATTTAGATGAAAACGTTTTTCGGAAATTCAACGAATGTGGGGTGACAGTGAAAATTAAACTGATTGTGATTATCCATCAAGTACCAAAGATTGTTTTGCCCGATCCAAAAGGACTCTATAGAACATTGAAACTCTTAAAATGAATTATCCCAGCAAAATAATGTTCCGAAAACCCTTTATATAATTTGTTCTGAAAAATGCATTGTCAACTTCAATGCAGAAAAAAAAAAACCTTCTTATTTTTCGGTAAAGAAATAAAGTTACATTAACGGCAGATGTCAGTGAGATTTTTTGGTATGTAAGATAAATTATAATTCCTTTATAGTAGTTATGATTAAAATCTTGAAATGTAATTAACTTAATTCTTATCTTATTTTTAACTAGGAAGTTCACAATAGTAATAGAGTGTATATTTATTATTTAATATAAATATAATTTTTTTTTTCAATGTTCATGCAAATTTCCCTTTTTAAAAAACTCCATGTTGGAATTTCACATTAACAAATATTTTAGTATAACGAATTTAATCTGTTGACTCCAGAAATTTGTTATAACGAGACTTTACTGTACATGTTTATGTAACATTTATATACTAAATATAATGTTTTAAAAAACAGACAAAATTATTATTATTATTGTATGAATATTAATTGAATGAATATTAATATGAAATTTTTTTTTTGAACTTTTAAAATTAGTGTATTTTAATTACTTACTTGCCTGGTACGGCATTCATTTCTTCTTGTGGTGAGGGTTCAGTGAAGTAGGTTCGGGTACGTGTGAACAGTTTGAATTGGCTATGCACAACTACGCAGCATTGTTGCTGAAAGCCGAGACCACAAATATAAGTAAATTTCTGCTATGAATGCATGGCTGCTTTGACTTTAATCCCTTGAGGGGCGGTGATTCATTTTTTTGGACAACTTAATTTTAATCCCTAAATGACACATTGGCACCAGAATTTTGGAATGCAAATTTTTCTTTTATTAAGTACGTGAAAAAAAAGTTTTTACTTATTAAAAAAAAAAAAAAAAAATGTTTGTAAATTCTGGTGTAACTCAAGAATTTCAGCATATTACGAGTAGAAGTACTTTCTTCAGGAAAGGATTAACCCACTGCCGACGAGGCTGGAGCTTTTTTAATTGTTCCGGTGTTTTTTTTTAACTAAACTTTTTATTTGTGCAGTGTTATTCTGTTACCATTAATTAATTAAATAACAGCTATGTATCCAAATTAATATTTATTTGAACTCTTTAAACATACATATGATTGAAGATGAACTCTTAAAATTTCAGGCTGATGAAGTTAAAATTGTTCGGGGAATTTAAAATGATTGTTTCAGTAAATAATGACTGCCTTAGAACGGAGTGTGCATGCACCAGAGGGATCGTGAACAGCCGAATGGTAACCATCAGCATTGTCTCCACTTAAGCTTCATAGAGAGGTGAGTAGCAGGTACGAGAATCAATTCACGGACGAGTGGCATGCTGTTGTTAGGCAGACCGCACGCTGAGGCAGCACAAGCAACACGATCTGCATATTAGAAGAAAAAACAGGTTGACACAAAGAAGAAATCTTTTTTTTTTCCTGTGTCAAACGTCATGTTGTTTGAGTCGCCTCAGCGTGCGGCCTACCTTGCCGACACGTGTGACGTTGTTGGTAACCAACTTTTTGCCTGAAGTTCGTTCCGTACTGACTGCCTAAACATGAGTGTGATTTGTTTAATTTCCAATTCCTTCTACGTGAAAGGTGCACGCAGCACATGGTAGTAATTTCCTGATGTTTGAGGAACGGATCGATTCATTTGGGGGCTTTTTGTTCCTCAGTTGGGGGTAGGGCCAGGACCGACAAATTTGGAGGGCGCTAAAAATGTAGAAAAATCGTTAAATTTGAGTAACGTTTCATAATTACAAAATTTTATGTTAGACTATGGCAAGATATAAATACCAAATTACGAACTTTAATGTGCTTTTTGTTTCAGAGGGCTAATTTACAATTTATTTTAAAAAAGGGCCATATTTAGCTCATTTTTAAAGTCTTGCTAAGTGTGGAAACTAAAATGTATTTTCTCCGAATTCTTTATTATTAAGAATGGATTCTGTCACTGCGTACTTACACTGTTATACATAAACCTGATGTTTAGTCATTTAGTAAGACTAAAAATAGCTAGTTCGTCTAGAACGAACTATCACTGAGTTATTTTAATATGTTAAATAAAATTTTTATTTTAGCTTTTCAAAAAGTTTAGTTTTGTTTATGGCATTAAAAAATGCACCTGTGATTACATTTTAAAGTTGTTGGAGTTGCTAAATTAATTAGAAAGAAATGTACACATGGAAATTAATGCACTTTATGCATTGTACAGTACTAAGTCTGTGCATTCGGTCTAAGAATTGGCGGAGGGGCCATGTTGAGTACACGTCCAACATCTTACGCTCCTTGCCATTGCAGCAGTGAGGGTACAAGTGACCATATGGAGTCTCTTGAGGTTAGAGTACCGACAAAAAAAATTCGTTGATCAGCAACCTGAAACGATCCCCACACTGGAACCCAAAACTGACCCGAAACCGAAGTGAATGAAAATGAATACATATTTTAATACAATTATGTAAAAGTATACTATATTTATAACTTTTTATGTAGAAAATGAACATATCTACTATACTCAAACGTATCTATGTTTAAATGTATATCTATGTTCCATATACTACGTTCAAATGTATAGTTTTTTAACTGAAAATATTCAGGCCTTTCTTTTGAAAGTCGGATTGAATCGAACCCAACCCGAAATATTTAAAGTCAATCTGATACAAACCCGACCCACAACGAAAATAACCGATCCGATGCATCCTGTGGAGCGGCTTAACAAATGTGCTCCGCTTTCTGGCGTGGTGTGGTCATAGACTCCGTACCACCCCAAAATTTTTTTGCGAAGTGTGCAGACCGTGCCGGAAAGCAACCGCACTATTCTGAAATGTGGAAAACAACCGCATTTGAATAACTCAAGGCTGCAGTCAGGTAACACTTACTACAAGTCATCAATTAGTTCCCTTGGCTTTCTTTTCCAAAGGCTCTGACGTCATCAATAAAAGATATGAGCGCTGATAAACCTGTCAATGATTCTTTTCCGTGGATGCGCAAAAGAAAACGGACCACATCAAAGAGGGAGACAAAGAAGCCGCTGTAGCTAGTTGCAATCTGTTCGCAGCTTTAATGTTATTACTCTTGGACTCTTGGCTCGTTGTTGGTCGAGGAGCTGGTTGGAGTGGGGATATTAAACGTGGTAGTGATTTTATTTTATTACTGCTTTTTTCTCACCTTTTTCTCGTAGATGAGATGCTTTTGCATTATCTGAAGATATTTTCAGGACTCTCCGAAAAAGGATCCTTATCACAATTTTTAGTCTACAAGTCTTCCACAATGGTGCTGTGCAAGCCATGAAACTTGGAACACCGCACAATATGTCTTTCGGTGATAGGGTCGGAAAAAATAAAAAAATAACAAAATACACCATATGTTTTCGCAGAATAAAAGTGAAATTGCCGTTTAGTTGGAAATTTTGTCTTCGGACAATTTCTGTTTAAAAATATAGACATACAAGGAGAGGACAAGTCTAAAAAATTATGAAAATAAATAATAAATATGCATTTAGAAATAACGTAGCAATCCCGAATATCAAAATAATAAATTAATCCATAGTTTATTCAAAAACTGTCAGAAGGCTAAAATTGAAAATAAGATCTCTTGAGGTAGTTTGATTGATATTTGACAAATATTTTGCCAAGAAACTTCGAAAATTAAAAGTTATGTGTCATAAAATACTTTATTTAATAACAAAATTTAATTATTTTCAATTAATGTAACTTTTTCAGTTAGTTTTGTTTTTAATTATCTTTAACTATCAAATTGTGTAATTACATTATGTAACAAATTTTCATACAAGTTCTGTTTCTGGTTTGACAGTATTGGTTTCTGTCTAATTGGGTAGCAAATATGTATAAAATAATAGTTATATCCCTGCAACTTCGCTTTTGTGTCTGTCAAAGTAATATTTACATAGCTGCCAAATTTAATTTTTTTTAATTCTTTGGCACCACTTTTTTTAATAGATTTTTTCCTAATGATCGAAAAGTCTCATTTAAATACAAATTACTGTTTGTTTCTTAAATCTGATACTAATAAAGATTTCTTTTCAATTTTCAAAGTACCCACAGTCAGTGAGATTTTTCGCAAAATTGTTTGACTGTTGATTCTACTCCGATATGGCCTCAAGAAGTTACAAGTATCTAGCAGATGCTTTCTGTTTTATTAGTGGGGGATTTATTAAAACGAGAGAAAAAAATTTCCCATTTCGTCATTAGGTAAGATATCTGAAGCGTACAAGGCGTACTTCGGGATGTCTGTTGGAATCCAGGACAAATTCTGGGCCCCACATGTAACTTGTGTGACCTGTAAGAACACTCTGGAAGGATGATACCGAATGGAGGACTAAGAATTTTGATGTTCGAAGAATTTAGCGAGAACATACGGAGCATTCTACTAACCGCTACTTCTGCATGGTGGACCCTTCTAAACGACGGACTGGCAAGAAAGTATCTGCCATTTATCCCAACATACTATCATCCATTGCTCCTATGCAACATGGTCCCGAACTTCCTGTTCCTAATCCACCACAGGGAGACGAAACTGGTGATGACAGCTCGGAAAGTGCTGAAGATTTTGATGACCCTAATTACAGTACTGAAGGTAGAACCAATGAAAATAATCCTTACTATCTGAATCAAAAGGACCTTAGAGTTTGATCAGGGACCTTGGTCTTATAAAGTCCTATGTTGACCTCTTAACATCCCGACTGAAGCAGTGGAGCTAGTTAGATGAAACTGTGAAAGTGTTGAATCTGAGGAAGCGACATAACAATTTTTCCACATTTTTCATCAAAGAAGATGATGTCCTGATGATGTAACTGGTTTGTTTGAAAATATTAGAATTCCTCTTCATCCTAGTGAGTGGCAGCTCTTCACAGACAGTTCATCAAAGAGTCTGAAAGCAGTATAACTCCATAACGGTAATCAGTTTCAGTCTATTCCCATTGCCCATTCAGCACAGCTTAACACCTTGGAGGGCAAGCACGTGGTCTAAAAATGCTAAATTTTGCGATGTTTCGACACCAGTAAGTTTTAATAATGAATTTTTCTCAATATGCAAAAAACAATACTAAATATTTTTATTTAATAATACTGGTGGCAAAGTTATATATTAACAAGAACGAAAAATCATGCGTCAAGCATAGATTATGTAACACTTTCCAACGCTTCCAAAATAATTTTACAAATCATTACGGTTTAATAAGCTGAAAGATAACATCTATGTAAACAATTTGGAAGACGCATAACATATTTAAAAACGTAATTTCAGGAATTTCCAACATATATTTCCAACATATACAATATTCGGAAAAATATCCGAATACTTTTATTCAGCCCTGTATATGATTTTTGATTTGTAGATATACTACATAGGATGCTAAATTTTAGTTTAGTTAGGAAACGCGTAGCACAATTTAAAATTCTCCTTCTGGAGTTTCTGTCAATAAACGGAAATGTTTTCGCGAACTTTTGTGCTTCTCTGTATAGGATCTACAGAATTTATACACACCACGTAATAGACAAAAAGCGAGTTAAATTTAAAATCGCGATCAGTAACTTAAAACGCACTTCCCGGAATTATTGTTAACAGACAGTGGAGAATTCTTTTGTGTGTCCCTGTAAATGAACGATGACTGCTATACACACAATATTCTGTAGTAAGCCTTTTGTAATGCACCTTAGTGATATATATAAATTTCAATACGTTTAAAATAGTGAAACATTATTTAAATAAACCGCAGACGATTTTTCTCCATAGACGTAATGTAACGGAATTCTTTTGACTGTCCCTGTAAAGTAACTATAAGTGCTATGCACTGCACACCCTATTCCATATTAAGCTTCTTCTAATGCACCCTAGTGATATATATAAATTTCAATGCGTTTAAAATAGTGAAACATTATTTAAATAAACCGCAAATGATTTTTCCCCATACACCGCAATGTAACGGAATTCTTTTGAGTGTCCCTGTAAAAAAACTGTAAGTGCTACACACTTCCGTTGAAATAGGGAACATGCTATAGATAACGACAATAACATATAAAAATTGCAGAGCAATCCGAGCATATTTACGGGAGTTAGAGCACGGACAGTTGGCAGACGACCAGACGGCAGACGGCCAGACAAACCGAAGTCATAAACACTTTTCAACTAGGTTGGAAAGTGTTAAAAAGTGGTATATATTATATACCGCTGCCCCTCAAGGGGTTAAAGAAGAGTACCGCAATGTGAAGAGGTTGCTAAATACATTAAAATATGAAGAATATGGTTTGGGAGTTATTGGAGACTTCAAAATGATTGCCTTCTTGATAGGTATTCAAGGAGGGTTTACCAAGTTTCCATGCTATCTCTGTCTGTGGGATAGCAGGGACACTAAAACACACTACAATAAACGATATCAGCATACACGTACTGTGGGTAAGCACAACATTAAATTGGAGACACTTGTAGACTCTCGAAAGGTACTAATGCCATCTTTGCACATAAAACTGGGACTGATGAAGCAGATTTGTGGCAGCGTTCGACAAGGAATATGCAGTATTCAAGCATCTGCAACATCTGTTCCTAAAGCTTTCCTAAGCAAAAGTTAAATCTGGAGTTTTCGTTGCACCTCAAATTAAGAAAGTTATTGAGGTCAAGTGTTTCCCAAACTTCTCAGAGAAAAAGAGAAGGAGGCATGGATCAATTTTGTTAAAGTAGTTAAACGCTTCCTTGGAAATCATAAAACTGAGAAATATGTTGAATTGGTTGAGACTCTGGTTTATGTACAACAAAATGGGCTACAGGATGTCCCTCAAAGTACATATCCTTGATGTCCACCTTGATAGCTTCAACGAGAACGTGCGTGCCTGTTCCGAGGAACAAGGAGAGTGCTTTCATTAGGACATGCAACATTTTGAACGTCGCTATCAGGGAACTTACAATGAACACATGATCGGGGACTTATTCGTGAAAGTGATATGACATACACTCGCAAAACTACACATTTCTAGGTTCTTTGTCCTCAATTTGTAGAATTATGGTTAATATATACTATTGATTTGAAATATAATGTTCTCTTTTTGTCTTTAAATAAAGATAAACCCGAAAATTTGTACGCTACCTTAATGACAGTACGCAAATTTCAACTTTTCATTGTCTTGACCACAAAAGCAAAGTTTTCGCAAGGAAGTACAGTTTTTTTCATATTTTTATGTTAGACACAATTAGAAAATTATATTGATCACCCACAAACAAAAATTGTGTTACATGGTACTATTACATTGTTTCAGTGCACCGAGATAATTTTTCTTGCTGAGTATTTTTTATTTATTTTGTTTCATGTTTGACAGAGGTGGAATCCGCCCTTACATCAGCTTTACAAGTCCAAAACTATCACTTTCGTTTAACTGGCGACCTCTGATCAACCAATGATAAGTTATTAGAAACTAGGTACAAATCATATTCCATATTTTTCTTACTTGAAAACCCACGGCCTTCATATCCCCATAGAATATACATAACTATAACTGGCTGAACGCTGCATGTGTATTACCCCTTCTAATATCTCTGGGAACTGTTTTTCCTTTTCGAATTTTGAAACAGAAAAATTAATAAATTAAACTTAATAAATAAAATATAATAGACAACTCATAGAAAAATATTGCATTTTATTAAATATTATTTCTGATTGAAATATAAAAATCTGACAACGTTTTAAAATGCCGTGGTACTATGAAGGTTAATCAACTATAAAAGTTTAATTGTGTTAAAAATCATCAGTTAGCGATTGGATTTTGACCAGACCAGGTGTGTACAAAACGCGGCTGCGTAGCATTGGATTGTATGAAATAAACATTGATTAGTTGATTATCTTAAGCTTATAATGATTTTCAGATTTATTCCTAACATATACATAAGAAAATATACAAGCAGTTGATCTAATTATAATATCACTGTTTGCTATCAAAAATATTATTTTGATCATATATAAGGATGGATGAAATGAAAATGGAACAATGATTTTATAATATAGTTTATTTTTGTATGATTTTGGTTAAATTTTGTGTAGAGGAAAACAGGGAAGTAAGAAAGATAATCCCTACTGCGGAAATAGACTTGAATTATATAGTCACGGAGAAGCACGTGATATGCGCTGGCGGTCGGCCGTCCGGCCCACAATCGGTTGTTGTTGTTGTTATTCATCTGCATATCTGAAATGTTTTCGAGTAAAAAAAAAAGCAACGCAGTGTCATTCTTATTTAGTGGCAGAACGAGTTGTATTTTGCAAAGTGCATCGGCGAATAAAGGCAATGTATTTAGAACACGCACTGTCATTGACTCGTGTGCAGGACGGACACAAGTACTTCCTTGAGGGAATCTGGTGAAGTTTCGGTGGATAGTGTGGGGATACCAACCGTATAGCCTAGAGCTTTCGCCATATGACTTGCCCATCTTTGGTCCACTGAAAAAGACATTAAAGGGTGTTAGATATTGTAATAATGTTTACATTTAAATCTGCCAGATGGCTACCATCAAGAATTACCAGCGAAAGGAAGATGCAATAGAATAAAGTTATGTCGCCTGATAAGTAGCTTGTGTGTCTCTTGATCTCCGAATATGCATAAGCTAAAAGATTATAAGAGATATCTAAAAATGGATATTTAACTTATTTAATATGGTGTCAGACTTTTTAAGTTACTTGGCGTGATTTGAGAAAAAATTTATCGTAAAATATGAACTTTTTTTTCGCCAAATAAAAAAGGCTTCAGAAATCGAAAGTAAAAAAGTGGCTAACAGTTTGTCGACAAATTCACCGTTTGTAACAAGTACGAATCCATCAAAAGCATGGATATACTAGAAAGCAGGTTTTGTAAATTAACTGGAAGCTTTAACATATAGTTCTGAATCTGAAAAAAACAAAAACCGCACTTTTTCGTCATGTATGTGGAGAAGAACTAAAAAAGCAGTTACGCGCGTTCGATCGTCATCTGGCCAGTTACGCGGAATAAGTTAGTTTAAAAAAGATCTTAGACGAATTCGATAAATATTTTAAGGATTATTAAAATGAAGTCTATCTATCCTTCAAGTTTTTAGAAATTAAACAGACAAAAGGAGAAATGTTTTTTTACTATTATTCGCGACTTCGTAGCGCGGTAGTCCAATGCAATTATGGTACTTTACAAGATAGAATGCTCCGAGATAAAATAATTCAAGATCTTTGTGATAAGCCGCTACAAGAAAGACTAATACGAGAAACCAATACGAATACGTGAAAAGAGAAAAGTCTTACAGATATCGTAAGTGAATGCAAAGCAGCTGAGCACAGCAAAGCTCAAGTTTCTGAAATGAATTCAGAGAACAATTCTATAAACGCTATCAAGCAAGTTAAAAATCGCTCGACACCACCTCAATTTTCTGAACATAAAACTAATCATTATCAAAAAAAGACTTGTAGATATTGTGGAAAATATCATGAACCATGAAATTGCCTTGAATATGGTACAAAATGCAAGTGATGGGATCGGAATAACCAGAGTGATCGTGTGTGTAAAGTAAACAAATATCGTAATTCTAAAAGGGTGAACACGATTGATAAAAAAGATTCTGACGTTGTTTATAATGGTGAATTAAAATCACTCCATGAATTAAATTCTGAAAATTTAGATTCGGTTTCGCTTCAAAAGCTTATAGTCAATAATAACCAAGCTATATTTAAGTTGGACTCTGGATTTCAAGTAAATTTGATACCAAAAGCAGAATTGTTTAAGTGGAAAAAAAGATAGTGGTAAGAAAAAAAATCACACTTCAGTTTTAGATTACAGTGATAATGTTGTTGCTATAATAGGGGAGTGCTATTTAAAATGTAAAACTGATAAATTTGAATGCAAGTTTAAATTTTTTTTTTACGACTCTTGATTCTTGCCCTATTTTAGTCCTTGATGCCTCTAAGTTTGATTAAGAAATTGAATTTAATTAATAAAAATCCAAAGTTTCTTGATACACAACAACAAATTATTAAAGAATATTCTGATGTTTTAACGGTTATGGACGGTTAAATAAAACGGTTCACATTAAATTAAAAGATAATTCAACTCCCCATGTTACAGCACCTAGAAAAGTTCAAATAGCTTTGCATAACAGAGTTAAAGAAAAACTTGAAAGAATGGTTGAGACTGGTATCATAACGTAAGTTAATGAACCAACTGAATAGATTAGTAATAGGGTTATTCTTAATTCATCTAAGAAATTGCACATTTGCTTAGACCCTAGACCCTTGAATGAGGCAATTCAAAAACCTCATTATCCAATACCCACTGCAGATTCACTCATGACAAAACTTCAAAGTTGTAAAAGTTTTCACAATTTTGGATACTAAGAATGGATTTTGGCAATTGCCACTCAATCAGGTATCCTCCTATTTAACAAACTTTACTACTACATGGGGAAGATACAGATTTATGGTTCTACCATTTGGGTTAAATAATGCTACCGAAGAATTTCAGAGAGCTATGGATGAAATTTTTGAAAATGAACCACAAATAAATCACAATTTTGATGGTATTGCTGTAGGTTCATCCACAATTGAAGAACAGTAACTTAATTGTTGCACAGAACACTTGTATTGGCAAGGAAAGCAATTTTAAAATTTAACCTAACAAAAACTCAGCTTTCTTTAACTTATGTGAATTATTTATGGCATCTACTGTCTGATAAATGTATTGAACCTGATCCAAATAAATTCATGAGTTTGCCACTCGCAAAAATAAAGAAGATTTACAACGATTCTTGGGTATGATAACATATCTCGCAAAGTTTACACCACATTTGTCTAATTTGACCCATTCTCTACGTTAACTTCTGAAGAAAAAAAACTGAATGGTTGTGGGAAGATTTCAAAAGGATCAAAAAGATTTTCAACTTATAAAAGAAACCATAATTAAAGCTCCATGTTTACCATATTTCGATGAAAATAAAGTTGTAACTGTATCTGTTGATGATGGAAAAAATGGATTTGGTGCTACTCTTCTTCAGGAAAATAAACAGGTTGCTTTTGGGTCAGCTTATTTAACTGATGCGCAACAACGTTACGCACAAATTGAAAAAGAACTCTTAGCTGTTATCTATGGATTAGAACACTTTTAATTATTATACATATGGTAGACCTGTTGTAGTACAGACTGAAACCAAACCTCCACTCGCCCTTAGTAAAAAACCATATGATTTAATTTCTCCTCGTCTTTAGAACCTGTTGCTTAGATTAAATAGATATAATGTAAAATTTGATTATGTTCCTGGAAGGCAACTTATCATAGCTGATACTCTTTAATCTCTCTTTAAGACTAAACATGTAAATAATTCAATTTTGTTTGTTTAGTTTAATGTTAAGAAATAACCAGATCAGGTAATTAATGTTAAGTTTACTTGTGTATGTACTTTTCACGTTTTAATAAAAAGGGCATGTTAGATACTGTAATAATGTTTACATTTAGATCCGCCAGATGGCTGTACCAGCGAGATGACGCTGCAATAGAATAAAAGTATGTCGCCTGATAAGAAGCTTGTGTGCTTCTTGATCTCCGAATATGCATAAGCCAAAAGCTTATAAAAGATATCTAAAAAATGATATTTAAATCATTTAGCAAAGTGTTGCTGTTTTAACTCGACAACGAAGTCATGGACAATGTTTTAATCTGGTTCCTCTTTCAGCCAAAGGACTTTTAATAGCAAGGTAATTTTCGTTATTTGGTGAAACAGTGGGACAATTTCTTGTGTAGTTTTGGACATTTTGTTTAAAATTAATATATATAATTTCATTCTGTGGCTGCTGTTCTGTTTTCATTTGATCCATCCTAATATATTACTTACATTTCTTCACATATATTTTATTGGAGAACTGTTTTGAATATAATTTCAATATAATTTCAAATTATTTAGTGAAATTTTAAATTATGTTCAGAAAGCATTAAAAGAAAAAAATTCTGTATAATTTTTTGTATTTTTTATTTTTAACTAATTTAGATGCATGTGTAATTTTAAATTCTTTTAGCAATTTTGTTTTATTGAAAATAAAAGATTATGGTTTTGATTAAACATATCCAGTCGAATGTTCTATTCATTTTCCTTTCGTTAAAGCAACGAAAAAAAAAACGGAATTAATTAGAAAATTCTAAACAAAACTTTTATGTTGCATCTCGTTTCAATCCTCAGGGTGTTAAGGGTAAATAACTTAAAATTTTCTTCGCGAATTAAAGTACAAAAGTAGGTAAAGCTTAAGTAGAAACTTGTGTTTGAGCATTAGTAGAATCAAACAAAATGAGTTCTCACTTTGAAACTTTTTTACACAATCTAAAAGTAATAATTAAGAGTTTTTATACATACGGAATAATAAGTTTCACAAATGTAAAATGGGAAATTACATGAAACTGGTATTTTGAACATGAAAACTTACGAAGACTTATGACACTTTCTTCTATGTCAAGTTTGGGAAAAGTATTATTTTGTCATTTTTCACAAAACACAATTCTAGAATTATATAATTTAAAGCAATGTTTTCATTCATTATTATTGGTTCTTGATGTCACGTGCAATATGTAATTTTTTCATCTATAAATGTTTGCTCGAGTATTGAATTATATTGATGAATATTTCAAATTTATTTTTATGCGATAAATTTTCAAATTCTTATATAGCGAAACATAGATTATTTGATTAACCTATCAAAAGATGTTTGTTTCCAATAATAGAATGCAATTTAAAACCTTATCGTAACACTATTAGAAGAATATTGAAGAAAAATGAGGAAGAAAAAATGTACTGAATATATTAAAGTTCGTGTTAAAAAAGTATTCTCCAGTATTTCTAGTAGCACCAACTGTTTTTCAAATAAAAAAAAAAACACCCATGAAATAAACATAATTAAAGAAGAATGTGTTCTTAGATTACGAAATACTTTTTTTTTCTTTTTCCAAAGTTAATGACATGTTCGAAATAATAATAATAATGATAAGAGTAATAAGAGTCTCATAATGCAAGATCAATGGTTTTGTTCAAATATTGCAGAATGATGGTAGCCTGGTTAGATCTCTTATCATAGAAACGAGGAAAAAAGCATTATGTAACTCGTAGATTACAACATTTTACAAAACGAGTTAAAAGTTTTGTATAAATATTGTAGAATGATGATAGACTGGTTGCGTAACACGCAGACTAGAAGGTTTTATAACGCGAGTTCAATGGTTTGTATAAATCTTGCAGAATGACCATAGACTGGTTAAATCTCTTACCATAGAAATGACGAAAAAACCATTATGTAACACGCAGATTACAACATTTTACAAAACGAGTTCAGTGATTTGTATATTTGTATTAAGGTTTCTATAACTATTGTAGAATGATGATAGACTGGTTATGTAGCACGCATTAACAGTATGTAACATGCAGACTAGACAGTCTTAAACCCCTAGTTCAATGGTTTGTATAAATATTTCAGAATGACGGTAGCCTGGTTAAATCTCTTACCACAAAAATGAGGAAAAAAGTATTATGTAGCACCCAGATTACAAGATTTTACAAAGCGAGTTCCATGGTTTTTATAAATATTGCACAATGGAGGTAGACTGGTTGCGAAACACGCATTAACATTATATAACACGCAGATTAGAAGATTTTACAATGCGCGTTCAATGGTTTCTATAAATATTGCAGAATAAAGGTAGTCTCGTTAAATCTCTTACCACAGAAATGAGGAAAAAAGCATTATGTAACACGCAATTTACAAGATTTTACAATGAAAAGTACCTAAATATTGTATTTAAATTCACACTTGGTAAATCCAAACACGTTGAATATGATCAATTTTTATTTTACAGCTTTTAGCTTGGCCAGAAAAACGTTTGTGTTTATCTGTCGTTGTTTTAATTATGCTTGATTGTAAGTCATTAAATCCATCACGCAGGTGCCCACCAATGAGTGTTTCATTAGTTCAGAAGGCCTATGCAGCTATATTTTATTCTTATGCATAAAACCAATTCCAAAGGTAGGCAATCCAGATTATCAGTAGGCTTTGAATACATATACAGCTGTAAAATTTAAAGAAAAATTTTAGAATGAATTCACCGTATACAGTTTGGTATATGTGATGTAAAATCCTGGTTAATCAAGTATTCTTTTGTGCAGAAGGTATTCAGTTGTAATGTGATTGTAAGAAGGAATAAGATTGTTAAGGTGTCTTAGGAGTCTTATTTTTTCACTAAAGGGTCAATTTAACTTTATGTCACATTTAATTTTATTTCTGATTCTCTATAAAACAGAAATGCATAAACATTTTACCACTGACAGCTTAATATATGATCTATGCAGCATAATTATTTCACTATTCTACAACGATTATTTTACTTTTTTTAAAATTTTTAATTGTCATAAGAATTTTAAAATTATTGCATCTATTGCGTGCAAAACTGTACAAGGGACATTCGTGTTACATCATTATCAATACTATTTGCGACTCTAGAACCAACAGTATTGCGCACTATATGTGCAAGTCAAAAACAGTTTTAAATTTTTTATCATAATTAAAAATTTAAAAAAAGGTAAATTATCAGTTGTAGAGTGTTGAAATATTTATACTACATACATCAGATATTAAGCTGTCAGTGATTATACTTCTATGGATTTGGTTTTTATAGGGAATCAAAAATAAAATAAAATGTGACATCATGCTAATTTGTATGTTCAGTGAAAACATAAGTCTCCTTAGATCCCTTAATAAGATTTCGAACATATTTATATTAGTTTCTTGAACAATTATTTATATGTGTATGAAATTTTGCACAAAATTACTTTTAGAATTGATTATTTTAAAGTGATGATTATTGGAATTTTGATTATTAATGTTTGTGTATCTCTATAAAGGCTTGAATTATTAACCTCGGACAGTAGTAAAAATCTAATAAATTATATGAATGAAGAAAGCATAGGAAAAAATACACTGCGGAGATTTAATATTTGTGAAAATTTACAAGTACTACGATGACTTTATATATTGTAAGAGTAAAACTTCCATAACGTTCAATTTCGATTAAAGGCATTTTCCAGTCTCCAAAACCTTTATAAACAACTACAAGTAATAAAAACTTGTTATTAGTAGATTCGTTTTATCAATTACTTTTGTGTAATGTTTCTTCTAAATATTGAATTTATAAACTAAAGTTATGAGCAGTTTATTTAATTTTTTCCTTTGTCCGTACATTTCTTGAAAACAGTTTTAAAACACCTGAAAAGAATAAAAATAATAATAATTTGCGTTGTATAATATTATTCTCAATGTGATGCTACTTTACATTTAATTTGCATAGAATTTATTCGGTATAGTTAAAGAGGTAACATTGAACGCCAAACGCAGCCGCTGCTACGAGATAGATAGATATACGAATCATTAACAATTTATTGAATGAAACTATATGATTTTTAAATGCATTCGTTAGACGAGTTTGATGTTTTCAATGTCTTCTTTCTTTCGAAGATGTAAGGGAATTTTTTTTCTTTAGTTATCATTTCCTCAACTTTTTAAGGTTCAACAACAATTTCAAGAAACTTTTCACATTAACATAAATATGGCGCAACGCATATAAATGTTTTATACTGATACATTGTTAATTTCAAAGTTTATTATAAACATATTATTACTATTGAAACTTACTTTCAAATTAATAAAAAAAATAAAACTTTAGAATATCATTTATCCCATGATAATAATAACATTTTATCTGTCCATTATTCCTAATGTGGTAGTCAATTTGAATGTCATATATAAAGTGACTCAAATTTCATGCATCCGACGGATGACTCATACACCAAGTTGTCTGTGAGATGGATTTGACAGGAGAGGTAGATTATTCTGTCAAAATATACGTTACCTACATTGTCTAATTAAATCTTGTGTGCTCATGTTAATAACTTTCTTGCTTTCTGGAAAAGTTTCAGGTATTAAGAATTATTTATCATATAAACTTCTCAAAAGTAAAGTAAATGCATTAATTTATTTTTTAATATAAAATGCATAATGGTTATTTTCGGAGATTTCTTTCCAGTAAATAAACGCAAATAGTTGTAATTAATGTAAATAGGAAAATGTAGTTTATGGTGTCCCCAGTAGCAAAATGTTGTATCAATCTGGCAGTAAAACTAAGTATATCTGCGATCCAACAAGGCCTATTACTAGTAAAAGCTTACAATCATAATAAAATAATACAAAACCATAAAAAAGGAAAATTTGCATTTGCAAAGGAAATATATAAAAAGATGCAATAAATGTAGAATCTTCAAGAAAATTTTAGCAACTTTTCTTAAAGTTGTTCTCAAATCCAAAGGAGCTATTTCTGACGCATTTCTGATTTCATTTGTGTTCAGAAACGCATAAAATGGGCAGATGTTTTCACTCAGGAACTATGTAATCGAATGTGTTTTTTTCCACTTTTTTGGTAAAGACAGAATATCTTTTAGAAAATACTGTCAAAATTCGCGTTTTGAGCCAAGTTTCAGGACGCGGCAGCGCGTGAAAGGAGAACATTTTTTTTTCAAATGACAGTAATCGCTTATAACTCGATAAATAATTTATTCAAAAAAAAAAAAAAAAAAAGGAAGAAAGAAAAAGAAAAAAGAAAACACCATCCAATTCAAAATCGTTTCAATAGTTAGGCCTGCAAGTGTCATACTTTTGCATTTAAAAATGAGTTTGTAAATGTGTCAGAATATTTCGCGTTGTTAATGGTAATAATTTTTACCTTAGGTGCAACGTGTGCGTTCTTTATGTTCAGAAACCCTAGAAAACAATGTATTTTCGAGATTTAAAGAAATATTTCTAAAAACAAAAGTTTGTTTGGCTGCCACTGATTTTCCGAAATCCTTTCGAGTAGATTTTATTGTGTATAAATCTGTTCCCAGTAAATACTTTTCAGATATTAGATTAATCTGGGCCACGCAAAACCTAAAAAAAAAAAAAATGGGGCTGCAACAGCCACCATTTCTGTGTCAGCGCATAGGCCTAATATTCAAACTTTACCACCAGTAATGGTGACATCATAAGATCTGAAATAATCTGCATTGCCAGCTGGGAGATGCCTAAACTAGTAACATAGTAACCAGCTAAAAGTCATGCATAGATTACATTGATAAAACACTCATTGGCAAAATAAATCGTAACTAGAGGACCCGTGCGAAGAATTAGCACTGCAGTCTAATATTTTTCAGCAATATCTAATATTTCTTAGATGCAGGTTTAAACTTCTAAAGAAAAAATAAGGATAAAAATATCTGTAAACAACATTAGTCAGGCCAGAATAACATTTCATTTATTCCATCAAAGTTACAGTAACAACTGACCGAAAAAAATAAAAGATAAAGCAAAATAAATTGAGCATTTGAATTTAAATTTTGCTTTTTCGTCATAAATCTAAAATAAACCCGTGCAGCAACTATGTCCCACTTCATCTTTATTGAACCTTTTTATTTTTTATATAATCGTTGTTGCGATATTGTATTTTTGTGGCAACAGTAATTTGAGGAAAACCTTTCGTTTCATTTATGAAAACAATGCCGATATAATGTTTAATTAATTGCAATCTTTAACTAAAATACATGAAAATGTGAGTGTACTATGTCAGAAGCCGCTTCAAAATCCTTTCATATGGTATCACATTTATCGTTCTGCGTTTTTTATTTGCTTAGAAAAAGGGATGTTGACAACAGAAATAATATATAGGATGATATACAGATTAATTGCTTTGGCGAAAGAAATATGTAATTAATTTTCTATAAAATTTATCAAATTATTGACATTATTCATAAAAATTCTTTAATTGAACTTAGTTTTCATAAAAGGTTACTTGAGTAAAATATATTATAACAAGGGAATCTATCGGTTCTGTCGCTGATAATCGTCACGAATCTTTTAGAGGTAAACGAGTAGTATGCAATTAAACCCTAGGTGCAATGTGTGATATTTCGAAATCGTATATTCACTGTAAAAAAGACAAAAGTTGAAAATATACAATACGCGAACAGGAATATAGAATAAACCTGTCCGAGTTACCCACGATTCCAAAAGCGTTATTTATATTTAGAAACCCCTGAAAACAATGTATTTTCGAAATTTAAAGACGCATTTCTAAAAACAAAAGTTTGTTTTGCTGCCACTGATTTTCTGTAACTTTTTCGAGTAGATTTTATAGTGTATTAATCTGTTTTCTAAACCTGGAAGATATTTTTTTCAAATGCTATCAATTCCTAAGTAAACATTTTCATGTTCAACAAACTTATACATACACATTATACAGACACACATTATACACATTATACAGACACACATTATACACATTATACAGACAAGCATGATAAACTAACAGCATTAACATTAACATTAACATTAATATTATTTTATTATTACTTCATGTATAAATTCAATTACGGAGCTGAAAAATCGCTCATTTACAGGAACACACAAAAGAGTTCCTTTAAAGTAGTGTCTGCAACAATAATTCTTGGAAGTTCGTTTTCATTTACTTTTTAAATTTAACTATTTTTTCCCTATTACTTGATTTGTAAAAATTCTCTAGTTCATATGCAGGACGGCACAAAACAATTCGAGCACATTTCCATATTGACAGAAATTCCAGAAGGGGAATTTTAAACTGTGCTATGCGTTTCCTAACTGAGCTAAATTTTAGCATTATACAGTATATATACAAATCTATAGATCATATATACTGCGGTGCAGAAGAGAATTCGGATATTTTTTTCGAATTTTGTTGCTAATTCCTCAAATTGAGTTTTGAAATATGTTATGCTTTTTTCAATTTGTTCATTTAGACATCATCTTTCACGTTATTAAACGGTAACGATTTGTAAAACTATTTCGGAAGTGTTAGAAAGTTTTACATAATGTGTGCTTAATGCATGATTTTACGTTCTTGTTTTTGATTAATTCTTAATGCAATCGATTCTTAATTAGACATTTTCAGCTGCGAAACTGAATTTATACATGTAAGAGTAGCAAAATAAGATTAAATATGATGTTAATGTCAGTGCAGTTAATCATGTTTGTCAATAAAACAAGTTTGTTGAATATGAAAATGTTTACTTAAAATTCGATAACATCTGAATGATCTATATTCCGGGCTCAGAAAACTGATTAATACATTACAGAGGCAAATCGGAAATGTTTCCGAAAACCATAGGACGCAAAAGAAACTTTGTTTTTATAAATACTATAAAATTTCAACTAGTCGGATATGCCAATCCCAAAACTTTCTTCTATCTCATACATATTAATTCTTCAAAATTCGCTATTACACCACCAAAAAAAATCAAAATGTTTTTTCATTCTGTTGAACATGAGCTGGATGCGAATCGTCGGGTTACCTGGATGCGAACTGCCGATGTATTATACTAAACTACGAAAAGTTCTTCCTGTAGGATTAGATAACCTCACTATTGCTTGGTTTTAAGATTTTAGCTAATTCTACTGAAAATACATGAAGCTAAAATGCGTGGAGCCTGATTACAGAAGAGTTATTCCCAGTTCTTGTCAATGTTGAATTTGAATGAGAATATCGCCAAATTAGACAGACATAGCCAAGTTGGCTTCATATATCGCAACGTATTTTTATCGCCAAATTCGGCGATATTTCACCAATTGTCACCAAGCTTGGCAAGAATTTGATGTTGGCGAATATAAATATATAGTATTAAGAATGTAAGTGTTGAAACGATGGTTACAACAATGAAAGAAAATTTGGAGAAACCATGTTCACTAAAATTATGTTCGCTAAATTAAACCCATTGATGGAGGAATCCTGCTATATTGTTTCAAAATGTCAGCCTCCCTATAATTTTAAACTGCTATATCTCCGCGATTTTTTAAGATAGACGCAAAACAAAAAATGCTCTGGACTCCTTGGATCAAGGCTGAACATTTAACGCAAAAAGGTTTAAGATTTCTAATTTGTTGTACAACTTTTTGAAAATGAAATCTTTAAATGGCTGTCACGACTCTCCCTCCGGGCGCAATATCCCCAAATTCAACTGGGACCTGCAGGCTATAATCAAAAACAGAAAAAAAATGGTTCAATTATCTGCATAACTTCATACACTTTTCGATGATACAATAGTGAAAATGGAACAAAAATCGCTATGCAGCGCCCCCTTTCGTCGAAATGTCCCCAAATTTAACTGGCACCTGCAGGCTATAGCCAACATCACATAAAAAAATTTGGTTCAATTATCTGCATAACTTCATACACTTTTCGATGATACAATAGTGAAAATGGAACAAAAATCGCGATCATAGCGCCCCGTGTCGTCGAAATATCCCCAAATTAAAGTAGGATCTGCTTGCCATAGCCAAAATCTTAGAAAAACAATTTGGTTCAATTTGAAGCATAATTTCATACATTTTTCGATGATACAATGAAGAGAGACAAACGGACAGACGGACAGACAAACATTTTGTAAAAACATGTTTTTCGGAATATCTGCCCTTAAAACGTGTAAATCCGTCGGAAAGCGGAAGTCGAAAAAATTTTTGATTACATTACTTTCTTCTATTTTAGATGGAAGAAAGTAAAAATATATTGATTTCTGTGATTTCTAAAGATAAAGGACGCTTTTTGGAATTGTGGGTAACTCGGAACAGATTATTGTATATTTTAATTTGTGTTTATAAAATATTTTAATCTGTTTAAAATCATTTTTGAACAAATGTTTTTTAATATTGCAGATTAAAAAAACATTTGTCTTTTTTTTTTCAGTCCGGTGAATTTAGAACACAGCTGACAAATACATGATGTTTACCAGTGAAATGCCACACGTTGTCCCGTTGTTTTATTTACAGGCTTGTTCACCTCTAAAACTTTTGAAACGACAATTCTGATAGTTTTTACTTGTAAGTGTAAATTGTGTAAAAATATTAAATTTTTACGCATTTATTTATTTTTTTAATTTTTGCTGCAGTGAAGTACATGAATATTGATATTACGAAACTTTATTGGGGAAAAAATGCTCGTAACGAACATAATGTAAGAATACTTAAGCAATTTATGTTCCTAAATGAATTTTTAATGCTTCAAAGATTTTTGAATTTCCTCTAAATTTATTTGAAGGCAGAAATTATGCATAAAATTAGATTGCGTTTCATTTTATATTTCGCTTTTATCATACATTTAAAACCCTTAAATACATTCATAAGGAAAATTTATCCTTTTACGAGAAATTATAAATATTGCAAACACTACAAAAAGCTTTTTCAATCTAAAGTGCATTTTTTTTTTCAAAATTTAAGTAAACCATCAATTTTAACACTAACATTTAACTGGTATCAATGAAGCAATATTATTATTTTAATATCTTTGAAATAACCCTATTTTATGCAATGAATTACGCTAAATATACCACGAAATTTCAGTTGAAATAGAAATAATGTAATCTACAGCATATTAAACGTATTTATATAAACAGCAACTTATAAAAGGTTACTTATATGTGTACGATCATGTGATAGTCTGAAAAACTTGAGTAAAGCGGATTATCGTTAAGCAAGATTTGTTTTTTTAATAACTATAGTTAATGTTTATTTTTCGTACCTTAAATATGTGAAATAACACTTAATATTAATGTGAGAGCTGACGATTTAATTATCAGGCAGTGAAAAAAACACTATGCAAGAAGATTTGTTAATAATATATTTTTAAGATTAGAAATAAATTCAGAAAAAACAAACTAACGGGTAATATTTTCATATTAAGAAAATAAATTGTTTTAAAAGACTATTTCTATATTTACATATTTTTTGAGTACACTAAAAGTAAACACAAGTTAAAACATACACAAAAAAAGTATTAAAATGATAAAAATATCACATTTAATCATAATTTAATCAGTAAAAATATCACATTTAATCCAACATAAAAGTTAAAATCATATAAATATACAATTAAAAATTCCAGCAGACGTTTCTGGCTAAGTTTTAGACCCTCATCAGTGCAATAACATACGTTGACCAGACAATATCAAAACATGTTTACAGTCAATAGTTTTACTAGTTAAAATCAAGAAAACTTTATAGAACTTACATTAAAGCAAGACCGTATATTCAGGTGGAACCATACAATATTCATAAGTCGGCGAAATCTGCATACGTGTTAACCAACCTTCAAGACACAATCTACTCTTAACGTTATTATAGCTGGATTTGATTACTGTGATACCTGCGAAATCCGGACTATGATCTTATTAAGCCTGAAACGTCTGTTTGAATTTTTAATTGTATATTTATATTATTTTAACTTTTATATCGGATTAAATGTGATATATTTACTGTTTAAATTTTATGTATCAGACGTTAAAAAAAATTATTTATTATAATTAAAAAAAGAATTAACTTGTAAAAAGAATTAACTTTGCTTCAAATCATCGCATAAAAATGTCACTGGCACCAATCGATTAGTATTATGATCTACTAATTAGTCTATACTTAAATATATCATAATTAGTCCATACTTAAATAAGACTTCGGAGATTGTATGTATATTTAAAAATTTAAATTTAAAAAACTAATTTTGTTAGATGAAATTTGGATGTTTCGGAAAATTTTACCTATGGATACCAAACAAGATATCATTCGGTTAAGTATTTTGGGAATTATGCAAATTTAAAATTTGGACATCTTAACTTTAAATGAAATTTGGATGTTTCGGTAAATTTTACCTTCGGATACCAAACAAGAAATCATTCGGTTAAGTTGTGTAGGAATGATGCAACTTTAAAATTCGGACATCTTAATTTTAAATGAAATTTGGATGTTTTGGTAAATTTTACCTCTAGATAACAAGCAAGAAATCATTAGGTTAAGTATTTTGGGAATTATGCAAATTTACAATTTGGACATCTTAATTTTAAAAGAAATTTTGATGTTTCGGTAAATTTTATCTTCGGATAACAAACAAGAAAGCATTCGGTTAAGTAGTTTAGGAATTAAGCAAATATAAAATTTGGACATCCTAATTTTAAATTAAATTTGTATGTTTAGGTAAATTTTATATTCGGATACCAAACAAGAAATCATTCGGTTAATTAGTTTAGGAATTATGCAAATTTAAAATTTGGATACCCTAATTTTAAATTCATTTGTATTCGTAGAAAAACAAATTGAAATACGTGTAGTTTTTAGGAATTACTCATTTACAGAGACTAAAAACGTGCAGTTGATTTTTTAGCGCCAAAAGTGTCTTAAATTTCTTAAAAGTGTAAAGTGTCACATCTCGTTCAGTTTAAATCGTAGAAGAATGGAATTTTTACTCCTTTACTTGTCCCAGCATGGTTACTTTTTTTTACATTTTATTTATAGGAACCAAGAACCATATCAAAATTTAAAAAGTGGTGGCATTTTTGGAAAATTAATGACATTACACTTTCATCAATATAATCAAAATCCTATCTAATGCTGAACACTTTAGAAATTTACATTGCTAATGGATCCCCAACAGGTGAAAATTTCAAGTGCGTTTCAATGTTTTGGGGGTACCCTGTATAATTTATATATATATACAGGGTGGTTATAATATAAGTATCTCTATTTGGAGTTGTCTGTAGATTGAAGGAATAACCCGAATGGAACCGGAACGGTACACAAACTATTCGAGAAGGGGGAAGAAGACTGGAACAATGTGAAAAAAAAAATAGTTGCAATAATAACCAACAGATTGAGCTACGGTGCATGTCGATGCAAACACCGTTGTAGTTATCATTTAAATTAAGAACCTCAATGACTTAAAAGATCACATATCACGACATGTGCGAAACATCACTTGTGATGCATTACATTCCGCAGTTGAACACATCGTATACTGTCTGGATTGTGTCCTCCAGCACAATGGTCATGTGGAACCTGAACTAGATCGGATCCACCATGCTAAAGAGTAACCAACATTTACTGTGACATTTTCCAATAAATTTGTTATACCATTGGTTTACGCCTTAATTCTTTGATATTGTATTGCACATTACATTTGACACTCAAAAGCGCCATCTATCGGCGATTATTTTGCAATTATTATTTTTTTATTGCTCCATTCTTCTTCTGCCTTTTCGAATAGTAAGTATACTTATTTTGGTTTCATTCGGGTTATTCCTTCAAGCTACAGACAACTCCAACTAGAGATACTTATATTATAACCAACCGGTATATATATATATATATATATATATGTGTTATATAAAAATTTATTTCCTACGCAAATCTATCACATTTATTTCGCATTAGTCCTTTAAATTAATCTAACTTCTGACATAGTCAGTATTTCCTTAATTCTTAATAATATTTATTCCTATTTAATGTCCTTTTAAAAGTAAATATCCGTATATTAATAATTATCTTATTCCAAATCTTAATCTAAAATTTTAAGTTCATTCGTAACTTTTATCAGCTCTCCAATCTAATTCCGAGAGACGCTTTCTCATTTCGAATGTTTTTAAAAAGCCATTTTCTTTTTATTATTATTATTTCATGCTCTGATTTCGTGCGCTGGGGTTTTTTCAATTCAAAATTGATACGCGGCCAGGGAAGGAACTCTTTCTTGTTTTAGCTTCTCTCTCTCGCCTCATTCTCTGGGCTGGAGGTCGCCTCTCACTCATTGGTTTGTGCGCACGTGACGTTGTTTTTCTGTATGTCTACGCTCAGTGAACAAAACTCGCTGGCATCCTTCGGAGTTGAGGATTTTTGACGTGTTCGGAAGTATAAACAAATATGTATCTGGTGTTGTAGACTCGTAGAATTTTCATATCAGCTATTTAACATCTATTAAACCATGTAGTGAGCCATCGTGAAGCCTGAGGGCGATAAGTTTATACCCGGGGGAATTGTTACGGCATCGCTCTTATTCTAAATAAAAGATTTGTCTGGAAATTGGCTGGTCTTTATGGAAGAAACTATTGTGGACTCTTTTCATTGCCTCACCTCTTCGCCGTGATTGTTGATGTCGACTGCAACTTTGTATATCTTTAACCAACTACCATTTTCTCGTGGAGTATTGCATCTCGTGGTGTCTCATCTTAGTCAAAACGCCACATATATATATATATATATAATCCGATATAACTAAAATAAAGGATTAAAGTTTGAATTCTAGGTGAATTCTTCTGTATGTTTACAGCGATATTGCAAAATTGATGAGAATGAATTATTTTGATCTCATCATCAAATTGTTTGGTTGAGTAAGTAATAAATAATGCTTAAAGTTAAATTGAAGAGCTATAGTCATAAGACAAGTCAATATTTATGCAATTGTAAGATTATAAAATACCCCCCCCCCCCATATATACCTATATATAAAAACTTTGAAATCAAAAGACAACAATAAGTTCTTTTGACAAAATCTGACCAAATTTCTAATTTTAAGATAACATATGCATATAACATGTACCTTTGAAATCCAAAAGTAACTTAAAAGTTCGAATAACAAAAACGACCGAATTTGTTATTTAAAGATAACACCATATATATATGTGTATGTACGTGTAATGAAAAGTTAATGCCAAATTATGCAATTTAAAATTCCTATGATAATTAATTAAAGCTTTTTTTTCTTTTGCATTTGCGTAAAGATGAGTCTTCCAGCTGATGCTCCCAAGACTCATAAAAAAGAAAGTCTAAAAAATGTCGTCTCTTTACATTAAATTTAAAGAGTGTTTTTTTCTGTCAAATGACTTTTATTTTTTTATTAGAAATTTTATGCTTTTCTGTATAAAATAGCTTATAAAAATATTCAGTATCTTAAAAAGACAAATTTTAATTAAGAAATATATAAACACAAGTTAGATATGAAAAATGTTCAGGGATGTATTTTAGGTGAATTTTTATTTATCATTTGTTTTACTTCCTACAATATTTAAAAGATAGGTTTAATGCGCATCATGTAAAAATATGATAGAATAATCAGTTATTTAAAACTTTATTAGAGTGCTTTATTTAATTAAAATCACTCATGCAAAAATATTATTATATTAATTTAAGTTGCTAGAATTAATTTATGTAGGTTTTTAAAATATTATTGGAATGCATTTTCCTGCAGAAGTATAATATCACAATTAAATAAACCATATCTTTATAATAACTTCCAAGAATTTTCTTTCATAAGAATATAATTTTAATAAACAAAATTGTAATTTGGAAATTAATAAAAATTCGAATAGTGGTAATGGTGGTCTGGTTATGAAGAATTAAATACAAAATTTAAATATATATTATCTTTGCTCAATATTTCAGATATGTTTCGGGGTTATCGAGTATTTATTTATAATTATATAGTTATTACGTATACAATTATCTATGTTTATAGCTGATACATATTATAGTGTTCACATGTGGAAATTGGTTATATTCGAATAATTTGATTTCATAAATTGTTTAAACGCCATTGCATTTTATTATCTTCATATGAGGTTATATTTAAGAATATGCCGCTTTAAATATCTATGCTTTACTAGAAATCTAGTATTAAGAAATTGCCATAATGTTCTATTTAAATGTGATGCCGTTAAATCTATGTACAAATGTATACAAATAAATGAGAAAAAGAAGAAAATAGACAATTTTTGTTATTTTCTAAGAATTTGTATATTTTAAAAATACTATAAACAGAAAACCATAAATATACCTAAACATTACATATTTTGTTATTGTTGATGTATGAAATTAAACTAACACTGGTTTTAATTGCATGGAGACTGTTTTTCGTATCATCATCAACACAATGCATACTATTTATTATTAAATTTCTCTCTTAGATAAATATATTTAGTCAGTGGAAAACTGTTTAGTATCAAAATAACTGAAATTTCATTTGAATGTACTAAATAAGCTTTCGTTACATATTTACCTCTTTCTACATGTACACCAAAAGAAAACAGTTGATGAAGACTATAAAATGGGATAGTGTGATTAAAATTTAATTCATAAATCGCATTAAAATTTAATAATATCCATGAATTACCACTATGAAGTATTATATCTAACTTTCTTTCTATTGAAAAAAAGCGATTATTATCATAAATTTGCAAAGTTATGTCCCTTTTTTATCGCAAAATATCCTACAGATTTTTCTATATAGATTTTTTTACTAGTAAAAGAACATTCATCGATATGTTAATGAAAAATATTACAATTATTACTTAAGAATAGTTAACATTTTTGAGATTTGGTTTAAATAGTGCCTGATCTGACAGCAATGAATTTAAGAAGCCCTTCAAATAACTTAAATATTCAATTATACAGGTTACAATTATACAGATCTTTTTCTATACGATATAAGAGACTTTCTCAGAAATACATGTCTAATTGCTTGGGACAGGAAATAAAAAGGCACATATATTTTATGAATTTTTATTGAATAATTTATAGATTAAATAAGAAATTTAAAAAATGTGCTCATTGGTATTGAATGTGTATCTGCGTTTATTTATTTATTTTTATTTTAAAAATAGCAGTAACCGTAAGACATTTCAATTATTAAAAAGCTGTAGCCAATCTACAAATGTCATTTTCAAATTTTATTAATAAATTCTTGCATCATACTTTCTTTTGTAAAGGGAAATATTTAAAAATGCATATTGTTAGTATACTAAATGTCAGATTATGTTAAGTATGATTAACTATTACATTCTAAATGGCGTTTGCATTTGAATATTATTATTATTTTTAAATAATATATTTAGAAATATGTAAATATGAAAATAAATATTGATACAAAAGACTTGTTATTTACGCAATTTAAAACGATTTCTCCGAACAACATGATTTCCATTAATAAAATAGAATGAAGATTTTCCTATTTATCTTTCAGAAGATAAAAAAAAAATAAAACACAACCACCGTTTATTTTATTACTAAAAAAAATGTAATTGCTTTCTTCATATTCTTATGGGATAACCTTTCAGCAAGGAAAAATAAAAAGAACCCCTTTCCAGTAATGGAAAAATCAATTAAGTGACTTGGATGATGTGCTTTGTGTATGACAGATAAAAGCTTAGTGACTTTTGAAGTAATCAAGCAAAAGAAATTCTTATATGTTGAGAGTGGAAATTAAGAAGACTTGTGGTGTTTTTACAGACTTGATTTGATATTTGGTATATTATTTGTCTTATATAAAATAATTAAGGAATTAACATAGCGGGTTCTTCAACAATATAATTTCTTAAATAATAATCCTGTATGTTATTTCTGTTGTCAACATACCTTTTTCTAACCAAATAAAGAACGTAGAATGAGATACCATACGAAAGTACTTTGAAGCGGCTTCTGAAATAGTACACTCACATTTCGCTAAATCATGTATTTTGATAAAAAATTACAAGTAAATAAAAATTAAATCAGCATTGTTTTCATAAATGAAATGAAAGGTTTTCCTCAAATTACTGTTGCCACAAAATAAAATACCGCAACAATCATTATATAAAAAGTGTTCAATAAAGATAAAGTGAGGCATAGTTGCTGCACGGTTTTATTTTATATTTATGATTAAAAAACAAAATTTAAACTCAAATGCTCAATTTATTTTTCTTTATCTCATACTTTTTTTCTGAATTTTTTTTTTTGCGTTTGCTATCTTTGGTCAGTTTAATAATTGTCAGTTTAAAAAATAACATTGAATTTAAACCTTCTTAAAATTTTCTGACTGATTATTCTTAAGAAATTATTGTTTACAATACAATACAATTGTTTACATACAAATGTTTTACCCTTTTACTCTAAAATCAGTCAGAAAATTGCTAAAATTTTAAGAATAATTATTTTTTCTCCTGTTAATAAAATCTCATTTTCAAATCTCAAACACCACATTGCTCATATAGATAATTGGGATATTTACCAAATCTCTTGCCAGTGTGGTCTTTCTTATATTGGTCAGATTAACGTGCTCTTAGATTTCGTGTAAAAGAGCATGAAGGCTATGGTAAAAATCAGGAGCTTAATCGTTCTTCTATTGCTCAACATTGTTGGTCTTTTCAACATAAATTCAACATTTTCTCAGCCACCATTATCCAAAAATGTTCTTCTAACCTTGATCTTGATTTTTGGGAAGCTTACCACATCATTAAAAATTCTCACTCCTTAGTCCATGTCTTATCTAGTACTCCTGATTTTCCAAATATTTGGAAAGCATTAATTTAATATCCCTTTTTTGTTTTCTTTTGTTTATTTTGTTCTCCGGCAGATGTCTCTACCTCTCCACTCAGTTGTTTCATGCTTCTTTCTTCTCATTGGTTGATGTTAGCGCGTTCCCTACCCGCATCGGGTATATAAGTTACCGCCTCTATGTCGTTTTGATCATTCTTGCTTTTTCTAGTACGCTGACTTTGTTCTTTGTCGCACTGAAGAAGAATCTTGCTTGTTGATTCGAAACAGCTGTTAGCAACTTTTTTGTGTTTTATTTGTGCATTTTTAAGGTTGGTATTCTCCCTTCTAGCACATTTTTCATGTTTTAATTTTTATCTGTAAGTTATATAAGAATACTTCATTTGTTATGATTAGAAAACAGTTTCTTAGAAATTTGGTACGTGTTGGAACAATTTGGGTGCAATATTGACATTTAGAAATGTCAGTTCTATATTTTAAATATTTGTTTTGCAGGGAGGTTAAACTTTTTTTTTTTTTTTTTTTTTTTTTTTTTTTTCCGACCAATGTTATTTGCGAAAGGTACTTGAAAATAATGTTTTAAAATAGATATTTGATCTTTAAATTCTGTTTGTGTAGAACATAAATGCAACTTAATGTAATACTCAGGGAAAGATTTGGCGTCTTTATTTATTTAATTAGTTATTTATTTAAATAAATTATTAATTAGATAGTTAATTATTTTTTCATACATAAAATAGTTCTATTCTCACATTCTAGCCTAACATATATAATATATAATATATATGCAGGATTTAGTTTTATCTTATGACATATCAATAAATTAAATAACTATCTGGTTTTTATTCATTGTCTTGAACGCATGAGATGCAAAAAGCAAAGTTCACGGATCAGGATGGTTGACCCCAGACTTTCAAAATCAGAATGATCAGTTTATTATTTTCCATTATTTGCGAAGAACTGAATGAAATCCGGTTAACAAAACAATTGGCTATGTTAGGCCTAAATGGAATGTCTTGTAATTATTATGTAAATATCAATTATTAAGTGATTATCTTGATATATTTAAAAGGCTGTGTATCATATTGTAAAATTCTGTATATCCAAGTATTAAATTAAAGTTTGTATTGATTCATCGACTCATAATTATTCATACTATCTTCAATTTTCATATAACCATACTACATATATATATATATATATATATATATATATATATATATATATATAATCATTAACCTCACAGAAAAATTTAGATAATTATCAGTTGTAAATAATTTTTTCAATTTTTTGATACTACAAACTTTATATCGATAGACAATATCTCGTAATTTATGTTTGATGAAATGTGCTCATATTTAGTTTGTTCTCAGAGAAGTTCATTGCAGTGTTCATAATAAATTATATGCGTAATAATAAATATATCACTTAACTGGAACTAATTTCTTATGGTGACATAATTACAGAAAAAAAATTACAGCAAACAATTGATATTTATTGGGAGTAATATTTCAAAGTATACTTAATCATGACATAATAACAGTGACAAACTTTACTCAGGAAGAAATTGAGTTACTTAATTAACGAAAATACAATTTCAAAATAAAAGCAAAGATAATTAAAATAAGTATTTTTCTTTAATATAGTCATTAACTTTGACCCATTCGACATTACTTTGTAAGATTCAATGATTATTTATCAAATTCAGATTTTTTGAATAGCTAAACAAGTTTGATTGTAATTCGTTTTTTTAATAATTAATTCATTTACTAGTAAATGTCATTAAATATATATATACAGGGGTTGAACAAAATAATGTGAACACCTGTGAAACGAGTTTTCTTTATTTAATAGGACGTTAGTCCTCCTTTTCCATGAATTGCAGCTTGTATCTGACGTGGAATTGTCAAATACAAGTCACGTACAACATTCAGAGGGATATGTTCCCAGTCAAATTGAAAAAAGTCCCTAATTCAGAAAGTGTGTTCGGAGGGGGGGGGGGGAATCGGCTGCGCCGCTTGTGTTCCAAAATACCCCACAAAGGTTCAATTATATTGAGATCAAGAGACTGATGGGGCCCCATGCGGTGCTGTAATTCATCGTCGTGCTCATAAAACCAGTCTCAGGCTATTCCAAAGGTGTGAATGAGGGTATTATCATCTTGGAAGACTGGTCGTTTATCAGGAAACACAGTTTGCACCATTGGGTGAAGATGGTCGGCCAGAAACTGACATAATCTGCTCCTGTGACACGGCCATTCAGAAAAACAAGTGGGCCATACTACGGTGTGATATCGCACATCAGATCATCACAGAAACGCCGCCATGTTTAACTGTAGGCCGAAGACAGTCAACGTGATAGGCTTCTTTCGGCGTCCATTTGTTGGGAATAATGTGAACGACAATTCGTCTTACCATCTTACATTCTCCCATTGTTCTTGTGTCCAACTTTTATGCTCGCGACACCATATTCGTCGCTTCGAGGCACAGCATGGTGTAATCAATGGTTTTGAAATAGCCGCTCTACCATGAATATTTGCCATATGCAGTTTACAGCGGATAGTTATTGATGAAACTGGTTCCTGTAGATGTGTGTTCTTGTCAGATGTTATCTGGGATGCTGTTGTCTTGTATTTTGCCACAATCTGCTTCAAATCCCTTCTGTCTCTGACTTTCTGCTTCGACTTAGGATCATGTTGTGCTTTTTAGATGATGTTTTTCCGTGTTTCAAATATGCTAACATTACAGTCGACACTGTACTTCTCCCAACACCTAGAAGTGTTGCCGTTATCGTTACTGAGGCTCCAGCAAGACAGCCCCAACAATCATGCCTCTTTCGAAATAAGAGAGGTATGCCATAACGCAATTTTAACACAGAAATATATTTCGTATCCGACTTCTATCACTGCTAGTAGCAGACTGATGTGTGTACGTTCTCATCCGCTAGGTGGCACGAGTATATGAAAGGTTTCTTTTGAGTATTATTTTTTCACAAATGTTCATATTATTTTGTTCAACCCTTGTATATATATATATATATATATAATTCGAATACCACATACTATACTTACAATCCCAAAACTCCTGAACAGCAGAGAAAAACTAACAAATAACCATAAAAATTCAAACTAACAAAACTCTAAACGAAAACTATAAACAGAAAAAACACAACCAATGGAGACAGGCTGCAAGGCTAAAGACTTGCATGCTGGGTTATACCGGTAATTACACATGAAACTTCCCCCATGCCTGTCGCGACCAAACTGACCATAGGAAGCAATAAACCAAGATGAAAAGAACGACTCGGCCAGACAAAGCTCCTTATAAAACCTACATTTATTTGGCGAATTTTTTAATCGCCAAAAGGAGAGTATCACTGTATTCTTTACCTTTGACAAAACTATTCACCAAACTATTTAACAAAGCAATAGGATAACTCTGAACCATTGCACCATGATAGAGATTTATTATGTCACTTATTATACTATCATGTTTAGAAATTAATTTTATAATCCTAATTAAACTATTGATAAATATATTTCTAAAAATTGAAATATGAACATTAGAATCAAAATTTAATATCTTGATTGTTTCAAAGTTGTAATCATTTCTCTTATCATAAATGCAAGTACGCAAGCCACCCCTCTCGATGTCGATAGCAAGGTCTAGATAATTTACATGTTTTGTGTCATATGAAGTTCTCTTTAATGTCAAACCTTGGGGGTAATAATCTAAATTTAATTCACTGTTGGAATCGTTAATCCTAACCAACAAAACATCATCAATATATCTAAAACTTAAAAAATCCTTATTTAATGTTTCGTTAACTTCGTATAAAAATAAATATATATCTGCAAGTACCGAGCTGCAACTACCTTCCATAGGTATACCCCTAATCTGCTGAAACACATGTTTACCGTCGAATAAATAATTTTCATTAACTACAAAATTAAATAAATTTATTAAATGATTCAAATCTTTGCCCAAAGTATTGTAACGCTTAAAAAAATCAAAAATTTTATTTTTAAGATCTATTAAATCAATGCTATTATATAAATCTTCAAAATCATAAACATATAAGCCTTTTATATTGCTCAAACCTTTCAATCTGTTAAGTAACTCAAAACTATTTTTTATAATACAAGTGTTATTATGTTTTAATGCCACATCAAATAAACTCTGCAAAATATCCAAAAACTTTTTATTAGCAACTTCTGAATAAGTGCCAAAACCACATGTAATTGTACGAAAGGCAACAGGGTCCTTATGAAATTTAGGAATCAATACCATATAAGGTAATTCTTTACTACGTTGTGCGTATTTTAACCTTTTGTAAAATGCACCAATTCTTCTTTCTGTCTCTTTTACATTGGTTTTTAATAACCTGTAATTATGTTTATTATTATAACTTTGTTGTAGTTGGTAACTGTATAGCTTTTTGCAAATAATTGCAAAATTTGTATTTGCTTTATCTATATAAGTTATAACAAAATTACTCTGTAAATCCTTAATAGATTCTTATAATCTTCTTTCGAAATCCCCCCCTGTCTTACCGCAGTAAATTGAACTCAAATCCTTCAATACATTATGTTTCCAATCCAAAAAAGCAATTTCCGGCAAGCAAAATTTGCTCATTCGTTTATGTATAAACATGTCAACATTGATTTTTAATCGTTTTTTTTATAAAATTCCTAGTATTTATCCTTTTTAAACGAAATTTTGTACCGTATTGCATGTAATTCCTCAATGTTTTGTCCTTGACAATATCTAAATTTCCAGTCAATACGTGACCGTGATCCACATCCACGTAATTACTATACCTTGGATCATGACAATGACATAAATTGTTTTCATTGTTTCTACCGATTTCTTTTGAAAAATTGTTATAGTTAATATAATTGTTATAGTTATATATATATATATATATATATATATATATTAAAAAATATACTTAAAGATATAGAAATATGATACAGCATTTTTTTACTTAAATTGAACTATATAAAATATAAGATATTTAAATAGAAAATATAAAAGATTGTTAAAAATTTCCTCACCATATTTGACGGGGTTAGAATGACAGTGGAGTAAATCAAAATTTAATGATTTCAGAAATGAAGGGTTTTGTGAAACTTGTTGTTATGCCGTTGCATTGAGTCTTCCAACTTGTTTTGCCCTTTAGCGACTCCCTAACTGAACTATGACTTATTTGACTGGCACATTGAACAGAAATTAATATACGTTCAGTGAAAATATGGTTATCTCGATTTTTAAAATTTTTGACTTACTCCACTGTCATTTTATCCCCCTTATTTATACCAGATTATAAGAAAAAAATCAAGATTCAAACTGAACTGCCTACGGCAGTATATAAAAACCATTATTTTTCATTATTAAAAAGATGTAATTGTCTTATCTTAAAAGCACACAGGATAAATACAAATTTTCAGCGCTTGTCCTCCGCGCTGCTATAGGCACCGATTTGGCATTCTTCTTAATCACGGACCTAACAAAATTTCCTGATGAGATTTTTCAATGTCAGAAAAAATTTGTAAAAAAATCGCTGCGAAACGTGAAAAATGCTAAAAATAGCATGAAATATTCGGGAATATACAAATATTGTAGAGAACAAAAATTATTAATTTGAGTTTTACAAGTGTCAAAAAACGCTAAATAGCGCATACAAAAGTCGCGAAAAATTCCAAATCGCTGTAGAAATCCCAAATTAAGTTTAATGAAAAGAGGATAAAGTTTACTATATAGGTATAAAACATTGAAACCGGATTCAGTTTACTAATGTGGCAAAATCTCTGCTTTTTACCTATCTCTGCGGTCGTTGAAGTGATTAACGCGAAAAAGAAAGTAAAAATCGCATTAATAAGAAAAATAATAATCTAATAAAAAATACGACAAAATTGTAGGTATCTTCCTGCCAAAAATGGTAGCTCTGCGCGCAGCGCTGTCTTCAGAATACTGCATACAGACACACACACATACAACACATCTAATTTTATTTTTATAAATAGGTAATGACAAAAAAATTCATCTTTAACAGCTTTAGATTATCGTATAACTATTGTTGTTATAATTATACAAATATAAATAACCTAATTTCTAAGATTAAACTAACCGTGCACATAAAATTATACGCAGAATATTCCCAAGAAAACTTTTTCCAAACACCTTTAGTAAAATCATTCTGAAGAATTCTTGAACAGCAGAATAAAGTTGTAATATCAATAAAAGTCATTACGAAATTTTCAGGGACAAAATAATTACTCTAGTTAGCTAAACAAGATATTAATTTTGCAGAAGTCGTATTGTTATTGAATAACATATGTTGTTTGAAAAGGTTTTCTAAAAATTTCGTGCAAAAGAGGTCTAAGCATTTAATTATAAAATTGTTTCATTTAATTTTTATAGTTATCATACAATTTTATTTTATTTATTGTTATCACATATGTTTTCATTAAAAAAATCCCTTATACATGTGCATATAAGCATCTATTATCTGGGGAAAAAAATCAAATTATTTTGATTTGTCCTTTGAATTTATTATTATTTATATATTTTTTTAATATATATATCTCATGTTAATCTAAAAACTTTTGGAGCTCCTTAAATAATTTAGAAATAACTTTTTCCTATGATTCTAGGTTCACAAAAAATTTCATTTTTAAAAATAAAGTGAGAGCGTACTTATATTCGTAAGTAGAATACGGGTATTTCCAACTAATGAGTTGACAGAGTACATTTTTCTAAAAATATTCGTCAACAATCCTTGATGACTAACACTTTAAAATTGTCTCATATAATAATCTCGTTATGAAAACTTCAGAGAAAAAATAATTATTCTACTTAGACAAATTAGGTTGTGCAGAATTGTTTTTCGTAATGTAATATTGTTTACTGCTCAAAAATGTTTTCTAAAACATTCGTGCAAAAAAGTGCTAAGTCTTTAGTCATTATTATTTTTATTTCTCTGTATATAAAAAGTAAAAATTTTACACATATATTATTCTCATAGTCTTTTCATTAAAAAAATAAGTTATCTGTAAAATATTTTACATTTTCATATAAAATCTCTTATATAATGTATAAGACATCAAGCATCTAGAATAAATTCAAAATTGCAGTTTATTATGATTTGTTCCTTTTTTTTAGTTTTTTTTTTTTTTATATAATACTCATTATGTTAACTGAAAAAAAATTTAAACTTCTTATATCATTTAAAATTAATTTTTGTTATGATTCCAATGCGGAAAATAAGCTAATTTCTAAGTGTAAATTGAGAACGCACGTAGAAGAACAAGAATAATATTCATACTAAATATTTGTTTCGAATACATTTACCAAAACACTGTTTAAAAGCCTTTGAATGTCAGATTTAATTGGTTCTATCTACTAAATTCATTACACAAATTTCTGAGAAAGAATAATTACTCTAGTTGCTAAAGAAGTTGTTTCAGAAGCATTTTATTACTTCAGAACTTTCAAAGTGTATAAATAGCATGCAAAGAAAGAATAAGTATGTAATTAAATCAATGTTTAATTACATTTTTATATTGCATTTCCCTTTTTGTTTTTATGTATATATAATGCAAAATGTTTCTTTATAGGTATATTTTACTCAGAATCTTTCCATTTAACAATGTAAGTTACCTATAAAACGTTTAATATTTTGATTAAAAAATGTCTTAACATAATCACGACATCATTTATCTTATGGCAGCAAATATTTGGCATAAATTAAAAATTAAAAATTATTTCGATTCGTCCATAGCACTTATTGTTAGAGGAGAAGGTCCAAATATAGGCTAGAGTCAAAAAACGTTAAATAAGACACTAGAATTCATGGCCATCTGGCGGTAAGGGCATGAAGCTATCACATTTTGATAAGGAAGAACACAGGTAAAACAAAGAACTGCTGATTCATTGCTGCCGTTCGCAGTCGTCATTTTACTTTTTTTTTTATATCGTATATTTTCAGGCCTCAAAACTTTATCAAGTAAGTGAATTCAAATTTCTGTACATTTAAATCGATAACTATTGCATGTTCTGTTTTTACCCCGTCATGGATAAGATAACAAACTACGTTTTGAGATACTTGATCAAAGGATACATGTACAACAATGGCTGCTTTCAGTAAAATTTGAACATATTGTTGCTCTACAAATGGTCTAGGATACTCGGCCTGAGCACGGACTAGAATTAAACCTCCACTCAATCTGGTGAGCCATCTTTACGACTGAGCTCATTGCCGGGAGCCCGTTTGATATTTCTGTGCCAACTGTTTCCAAGAAAGAGACTATTTGAGGTCGAGAGTCAACAAAGGCATGTCTTGTGACAGATCAGTTTGCCGGAACGAGTTGACTCGGTCCTCGAGTGATTCAGAACTAAACAAAATCAAGAAGAATCTGACTCTAAGGTCTGTGAGTGATGTAGAAGCTTCAAAAACTAAAAAACATAGCCCTACAAATGGGCAAAACTAAAATTGTCACAAAGAGGGTTACATGCGAAAAACATTCCGACTCCGAGGCAGGAAATAGTTAACCCAAGTTTAGTTATAGTGACAAAGACCTGGATACTTCACCAGGTGATTGCCCTGTTGACTGAGATGCGACCTGCATACTATGTAAGGAATTTTTCTCTGCTATCTCAAGAGGAGAAACGTGGGTGTAATGTACTCATTGCCAAACTTGGGCATGCACTCAATGTGAGGAAGCAGAAAGGTATTTATATATATGTGCGACTACTGCAAATAAAATTAAAAGGTTGCATTTTCACGATTATTGATTGTTTTTTATTAATATATTTATGTTTTATACAAATGTTATGGGTGGCCTATGTTTAGACTACCATTTGAAAAACCAATAATTTCAGTGCTTCTAAAATTAAATTTATTGTAAAATACACAGAATTGTAAGCAATTTACCTTTCTGTTTTGGTGCTTATATGTTTTCGGTTTTATTAACATTAACATTTTTAAATTAATAGACATATAGGTAATACGACCTCAAAATAAAACATGTAGATCATAAATATACATTTTCGTCTATTCGTTATTTTTTCTATAATATACATTATGATAATCTAAAGTATATAAAAAACTGCTTAAAAATTAAGGAATACATTTTTTTAGATGTTAGAGGGATATACAGGCTGACTTACAATACTAAACTGAAAGCAACATAATCAGAATTTTCCCAATAAATAATTTTTCCTGTACAGTCTACTGACACAGCTAAACCTCCACTAGCTTTTGTGAAATATAACTATTCTGACAGTATACGTTTCGTTATTAACAAAATCTTCTGTGATTTTTGGTCATTCCTGTAAATATTCCAGCATAATTATCTCTATATTTTTTGAAGTACACAGCATTTTTACATTTCGTTAACTTCCTTTGCGTTACTTCTAACATTGTAAACTGACAACATTTGTAGTAATTACAGCGAAATTTCTAACATGTAATTTTGCTTGTTGAAATAATATTTGGAATATTCCTGATATATACCTGATATATTCCTGATTGGATATATTCCTGAAACAATTTGAACGGCCAAATAAAGATGTGTCGGTAATAAAACTCATTACGAAAGCTTCAAAGAATGGATAATTAGACCATTAACTAAACAATATATTAATTTTGTAGAGGTCTTTAAATAAATAATGAACGTTTCTTGTAGGATTATGTTTCAGGAAAATTTATTTTGAGTTAGTAATAAATACCGGATGATCTAAAACCAGACGAAGAAGTACAAATATCATAATTCGAAAATATAGAAAGAAGCACGATGGGTTTTCCCAGACATACTTAAAAATGAATGGAAGTTTGTTAATACCGAAAATTTCCAGCCGGATTTTTTTTTTTTTTTTACATTTCCCACCAACAACTGATGGTCATGTTGTGTCTATAGTATGTGCAGTAGCTAAGGTACCTAATATTACTAATATCTTATGTGAAGGCTGTCAGTAATGAGAATGGAAGTCATATGTGGTAAAGATATCTCAACAGCATTAAAGATAATATCTGCTGTAATTACTGTCACATAATATTTTTAAAAATGCAAAAAACAGTTCTGAAATCACTACATTGCCAACTGTGGATAGCAATTATAACTTCTCAGGCACTATATATATATTTAGAGAGAGAAAGATAGAGTGATAAATAGATAGATATAGTAATAAAATTGCCTTCCTGAGCATTTCTCTGAAAACAACATCGTGCTATATATTTTCCATAAATTTTAATTATCGAATTTTTAATTTTTCGGTTTGTTTGGATCATTTATTATATATACTTATAGGCAGTAAATTTTGCTTTTGCAGATATATTTCCGACAAAGTCTTTTCATTTAACATAATAAGTTATCCATAGAATATTTATTACTTTGATACAAAAAGTCCTTACACATGTATAAGTCATAGACTATCTGAAATGAAATACAATTTGAAAGTCATTATAATAAATTCCCATATTTATCATTAATAATTTCCATAATACATATTATGGTAAATCGTTCTTAATGTATCCTTAAATATTTTTTCTTACAAACAAATAAACTAATTTCTAAGATTGTAGACTTACACAGTACATCAAATAAAAATCAGAGTACCTTTAAAAGATTTTTTTCAAATATATTTAGTATTTAAGAACCCTTTAAAGGTTGAATAAATTTGTTCCATCAATGAAATTCATTACGAACACTTCTGAGAAAGAATAGTTTATCTAATTAGCAAAGCAGGATATTAATTTTGCAGAAAACTTTTATTAATTCAACAAGACATGTTATTAAGAAATATTTTCCAAACATGTAAATTAAAAAAAGTTGTACGTAATCATGTATGAAGAAAGCAAATTGTGTTTTTACAACGGCCTTTTAATCAAAATCCCTTCATTAAATACAGATCCCTCCTACCACAAAAAAGAGATAAAATTTAGTTTTATTATATAGAAAACAATCAAATAAAATAATTTAATAAAGAAAATTATAATGTAGTTAACATTATTAAAATATATTTTCAGAATGTAAGATATTTTCAAATACCGTCGTGCAATTGAAATCAAATGTAGGAAACGTAAGAAATGGCATCTGAATTCTCCACTTTTGTTATATATATATATATATATATATATATATAAATTTAAATTTAAATAACACAGAAAAGGCCTGCAGTCTTTAAAGACATATCAATTTATAAAAAACAATTTTAAACTACCTTACACGATAATACTGTAAGTGTGGAAGTTTGAATTCTGCAATGATCCAGCATAAATGTGAAAAGTGTGAGCCCAAAACTAACCTTAAATGTTTGTCTCTTACTCTAAATGCCTCCTTATCTGTCTATCTCAAATATACTAATACCAAATGAACTCTGCAAGCAAAAGCTTTGTAAGAAATAGTTCGAGTACACAAATGTAATTTTGGGTGTGAAATTTTAGCAAAGACTTTAAGTGAAGACTAAGCTTTTAATGCTTGGCTGATTTTGAAGAACCATCTTACTTCTGAAACTGTTTCTAATAACCGGAAAAACCCCTTGCATTTTCCCACTAATTAGCCATATGTGTTCTCATTTTTTCAAGAATGCAAAATTTAGCTATTTTCTGAACCATGCGTTTTGCTTATCTTTTTGAAGAAAATTTTAGCGTCATATTTTTATGTTTACTTGGAAATTAAGTTCCATATACTTTTAAAGATTTTTTAAAACTTCTGCAACTGTATCTTTAAAATAAAAATACATACTCGCTCAGTGTTGCTTTTACGATAGATTTGATGATAAGAATAGCTAAATAACTTGTATGCTTGGAGGTTTAAATAGTATTCTCATACAAAAGACATCAGGATGATATTTTTGAAGAACAGAAATTATATGAAAATAATTTAACATTAGAGGATCAACATTTTGAATAATTTTAATTACAAAACTTTTGGCCCAAAAGACAAAATTCCGGTATCTGGGTGGAACAATTTATTTTTCAAATTGGTTGTGGGGTATTAAAAACTTAAAAGTTAGTTCAAATTTTAATAATAGCATTGCCCTCAATTCCAAGCCATGTATACCATTTAATACTAGACAAGAGCATGGTCTGTATCTTTATTTAACTAAATAAATGACTATATAATCATAAAGTCCGTTTATTTACTTGCATGAAAAACAAACAATTGTATTCGTTTTCCTAGTTTTGAAAGTTTTGGCTGCACGTAAATAAGAAGCTTACTTACATATAAGTATCATTTAAAACTTTAGTAAAAAAGTTATGATTAATATTCGTTTACTTTTAACTGATAATTACACTGATTACTTACTCTATATTTGCATAATTAATATTTTTATTGAAAATTTTCATTTATCTATTGATATATAAGTTATGTCAAATAAAAATCAGAGAAATTACGTTAACATTTTTAGTTTAATTAAAGTTTATTAAATATTAAAAAAATATAAATTTTGAATTTTTGGAATCTGTAATTAATAACAGAAAAATTTTATCTGTTCATATGATTGTCTGTCTGTTTGTTGACGATGGATAAGGAAATCTGTCGCACGTAAAGGTCTGCAAATTTCGTTCTGGATAGGCGAAAACAGGTCCGAATATACCTGACTCTCAGATGTTGCATTTTGTTATTTTATACTGAACGAAACTATTCCCACATTCCTCTTATTTTCTATGTTTGCTGGCGGTATTGAACGACTTATACAAGCAATTTAGATTCAATCTATTATACCAATATAGTAAATTATGTTCTCTTTTCAGTAAATATTATTTGGATATCGTACAGAATATTTGAATTTTTCACGATTTTTTTTTATAAAAAACTTTTGCCGAAAATCAGAAATTCCTTTTTTATAGTCCAGTATCTATTTGATACTTTATACATCCTATCTTATATTTTATACCCCTGCATGGAGCAAACTTTCGTTAAAATAAAAAATATATAAAAAAAATATATGAAATAGATTATCTTAATTAATTACTAAAGAAAGTATGGCCATCGATTTTTTTCCCCTGAAACACAGCGAAATGCCACCGAGGAAACAGTTGGATTACTAGTTGCCTGAAGCGGTGCCACCGGATTTCTTTGAGGGACCTATGATAACCATAAAACACTTGAAGAGAGAGCGATAGTGTGGCTTTAAAATTTTCTTTATTTTAATGTTTGATTGATTGATATAAAATAAATCCCAAAATCCTCTTTGGAAATCTAAATACTCTTTATCCCAAAAGCCATTGCTATGACAACGCATGTGAACTGGCGATCGAGAGGTTTTTTTATACATACCGCGCATAGAAAGAGATTGGTAAAACCGACCAAAGAAGTTGTATTATATTAGTAGGAAAACAAGGCTATGAACAGCTCTGAAGCGATGGAATAAACACACAAAAAAAATGCCTGTAAAATTACGGGCAGAGGTTGGCAGCAGGGATTCCAGTCATACCCCGTAAAAAAAAAAAAAAAAAAAAAAAAAAAAAAATCCATGCTCATCATTTTGTGCAGCCCGTAATTTTGCGAGGCAAAGTAATACAGGATTATAATGCACAGGATATAATGCACTTTAAAACAGAATAACACTTACTTACTGTTCCGTAGCACGTAGCACGTTAAATAATCATCACAGAATCGCTTTTTTGGCAGGTTCAAATTTTTGAAACACGAGTAAAATGAAGGGTTACATCCTAGCGGAGGACAATGTATGAGGTCGTACCGTATTTTTGCTAACATATTGGCTAGAACTGTAAGAATATGTGGATTGTCCTTAATTTTCTAAATGTCTAAGGGATAAGACCACTTATTTAGTGGATCAGACCGTTTTTCATCAAATAAGGTTGTTGTCCGTGAAAATTAAAGGGCAAACGCTCATAAATTTACAGTTTTTTTTTTTTTTAGAGTGAATGAATCCCTGAACTGCCTGCAATCATACTGCTGTTGGAGAAAAATTGGCAAAGGCCCTATGGGTGTGGCTGGTGTAGAGGGAGAGAGAATAAGGAATTGGTAACACTGAAAAAGGTGAGTAACGCAACCACAGGATTTAAAAGGAGAACTTTATATTTTAACAAAGTAACATTCAGTCAGACATTAAAATAATAAAAAATTAAAGCCACACTATCCCTTTCTCCTCAAGGGATTTATGGTTATCATAGGTTCATCAAACAAATCCGGTGGCCCTAGTCTCTGCGTACTTCTAGAGTAAAACAGCGTTGTTTTTCTTCTAGTTATACTATCCTATTTTCATGAAACCGACTGGTGTTAAAATATTTAAAGTAATCCCGGGAAATGGTAAAATAATTTTGGATTAGGCCAGGACTGGGGAGCTCCAGGCGGGACAGCTTTCTAATCTGTAAAATAAACTCATTACAACAGAGATTTAAAAAGTATTTCCTTTAAAAATGAAAGTGTAAACCAGCAAAGGCAAAAATTTTACTTTCGAACATCTAAACAGCATTTCGAAATTACTCTTGGTATTACTTTTATTTCTCCACTTCCTAGATAATATCGAAAGAAACAGTTTTGTTCATTTTGTCCTATATCAAGCTTTTAATGGCCCCAAAAAGAGGCAAATATATATTTTTTTGAGCGTTGCCTTAAATTTTACGGCAACCACTTTTTATAAATAAATAATATGCCTTATATCGAATTCTTCTTATACGAATTTTTCTTCTGTTAGATATAAAAACAACTTTTTCAGTCAATGAAAATAGAAAAGCGATTTTAGGATATACAAAAGTACACAGTTCTTCATGTGTAGTCTAATATTTTATACCCACATTTTTCTTACCGCTGCTGATTGATGACTGTACAATATCTCCAGCAATAGAAAATGTAAACAGACAGAAAGAAAGAAAAATACGAATGATAACAGTAACATCAATTCTAATTAATAGAAGAAAGTAAAAAAAACCCGCTTTATTTCGTTTTTTATTTTATAATTTTATGGGGGCTTTTCTGTCATAGCGAGTCCGTTACACATTAAAATGGAACGCAACTTTAAAAATTTCAATAACGGAACCACACTCTTATTATATATTTCAATACAGAATGCCCCCATAAACTTTGACATGCAAGTTTTCATTAATTTTCTCTGATTAATTAATGAGATATAAATCATTGAAAAATGAATATTTTACTAATAAAGACAAACGTTCATTATTTACACATACCTCAATCAATAATATATGTATTTAATTAAATTTTGTTTTATATGTTAATTTGTATAAGTCCAAACATAACGTGTGTGTATATTTCGGATTATAATTTTTAAAATTAATTATTAATTAATAATTTGATTAATGGGAATTCATAAATAGAAGCACATACATTTCATTATCATTAAAATCCTCACTGTCGAAAAACACAAACAGAAACCTTCCGTTCACTTCTGTGCATTAGTTTTTAACTTGTCAACAAATATGTAAAATCAGCAACTTTAAGGAACCGTACTTTAGATTATGATTGGAAAATACCTGTATGCTAAATTGAGTAAGTCAACGATATATTTATGGCTTTTGTAATGATTAATGTTACTCTGAATGCAACTATGTTAATGCTATTGGTCAGTGAGATCTCAAATATCTTTCAGTAATGTAAATCTATCGGCGTGTCATAGATTCGTATTTTTTAAATATCTCTTCAGGAAATTAATACTTTTAACTTCTTTTTCCTGTGTACTGTTTTTAAATGATGTGTCCTTTTTCTTAGTTGTCAAAATATCTAAAAAATATAAACTTAATTTATAATTTTCTTTTATTAAAATTTTGGCAAAACTGGTTAAGATTTTAACACATCATATAAAATTAAGTATACATTTTAGAAATATTTTGACAACAAAGAAGCATCCTTTAAGAACAGTACACAGAAAAAAGAAGTTACAAATATTAATTTACTGAAGAGATATTTTAGAAACACGACTGCATTGCATACACATAGGATAAACTTTAGCGAGAGAAATTTGAGATCTCATTGACACATAGCCTTAGCCAAATAGCGTATTGCAAAATATTGAGTAGATTTTAGTTGACGTGTATATATGTACACTGTTAAAAAAAATTACGGGCAGAAGCCGGCAGCAGAGATTCCAGTAAAACCCCGTAAAAAAAAAAAAAATAAAAAAAAATAATAATAAAAAATCAAAAAAAAAATCCACGCCCATCATTTTGTGCAGACCGGGCAAAATAATATAGCATTATAATGAGCAGGATATAATGCACTTAAAAACAACACAATAACACTTTACTTACTGTTCCGTAGTACGTAGCACGTTAGATAATAATCACAGAATCGTTTTTTTGGCGGGTTAAATATATGTTACGGTCGCGGTTAAGTGACAAAATTTTTCGAAACAGGACTAAAATGAAGGGTTACACCCTAGGGGAGGAAAATGTATGGAGTCGTACCGTATTTTTGCTAACAGATGGGCCAGAACTGTAAGAATATGTGGATTGCCCTTAATTTTCTAAGTATCTAAGGGATAAGGCCGCTTATTTAGTGGATCAGACCGTTTTCATCAAGTAAGGCTGTTGCCCGTGAAAATTGAAGGGAAAATACTCATAAATTTACAGTTTTTTCTGAGAGTGTATGCGCACGCCCATTACACAGGCGTTTCTAATGCCATAGAACACTGCAAATTCAAAAAATTCGAAATCTTATTTCTCGGTAAGTTTTCGTCCCACGGAAATTGAATTCTTGATGTTTTACTTGTTATAGCATGGATACAAGTTTCTAGATATTACTTAGAAGAATCTAAGTACCGTATGGAAAAATTAATTTCGTAATTTTTCAAAAAGTAACTACTTTCATGTAAATGGATTTTTACATAATGAAAAACAATATTTGTTTTTTTTTTTCAATTGGAATTTTACCTCTAAAAGGTAACTATAGGAATTATCTATTAATCAACTATAAAGACAGATACACTGTATAGTTAATTATACATATTCGACGAAATATGAAATACTTAAAATTTAAAATTTTACTTACAGATTACTTTTAATTAATATTTTTCAAATTATTGAAAACAATATGTTATAAAATCAGAAGACAGCCATAATATATTTCCTGTTGTCAATTAATATATTATTTTTAGGAATATTAAACGTGATATAATCTATCAGATATTTAATTTGTTTTCAAATTGATAATAAAAATACACTTTTAGAATAATTTACATTAAATCAAATATTTAATACATATCACAAAATTAATAAGCATTAAGTATATGATTGCGTGAAGAATTTAATAGTGCTATTGAAAAATGAATGTACTCAATAATTACCAAGTACCGTGAATTTAAATTTTAAAGATTAATGAAAATTCTCTGTTACAGAATTCTAATGAAAGACATTTATCTGTTCAATGTTCACTACAGTTTTTAAGAGGAATAAATTTGTTTCCAAAAAATTGTGTAAGACTTAATTTTAATGGTATATTTACGTAAATTATTAATTTTATTTTTAATATTCATTTGTTTTAAATCCATTAAATGCGCAGCTTTTAATATAATTACTTGATTTTCCTCAGACATTCCGGCAGATTTTAGATGTATATTCGGTTTCTACTAATATGAAGAAGTTTTGTTTACATTTGTGAATTGTATTCATTAATCGAAAATAAAAAAAAACAAATTCCAGTAACAAATCGGATTAAACTTTTTAGCGTTCAAATTTAGATTGCAAAAACATTCAAAATCATATAATCAAAGCAATCACAAACAATTTTTACTATATTAGTTTTTGAAAGCGATATTAAGAATAAGACATTAGGAAAGCTTAAGTATTAAGTTTTAATACGCTGCTTAATATGTCGAAAATTTTTAGAATAAATTTTCATAAAATCAATGTCCTTCCATGTAATAGTTATTCTATTAATATTCATTAACTCTAAATTGACTTCCTTTTAGAATTTTGTAAATTAATTACTTGAACAAGAGGGAAACTATTTTAAATATTCCATGCAGCATAGAGAATTTATTTTAAAAACATTGCAAAAGAGATGAAAGGAAAACTTATAGTCAAACTCAACAAAATAATTAAATTTATACACCGTCGAATTAATTAATGCAATATACCTAAAAGATGTAATACCTAAAAGATGTAATACTTAAAAGGTGTAATCCTAAAATATGTAATACCTAAAAGATGTAATTCCTAAACTATGCAAAAAAAAATATTTTACATCAGTTTACATTTGTTAAGTCATTTCACGGCGAAAATGTAAAGTTGGTGTTTAAAATGTGGCTGACCACTAAATGAGTACCCATGCAGACAGAAATTAAGAAAAATACAAATTTGTATAAAGTCAATAATAAAAACACTGCAATAATATTAAACGTAATCTCGTGGATTCCAACTTTTCTTTATTTAAGAAACACTAAACGATAACGTCTTACCGCAACGGCGCACTTCTCGGATAGTGATTCTCAATTCAAATTCAATCAAAGACGACGTCACTGATAACAAGGCTTGATGAAGCATCGAAACTGCCGTCACTGATAACAGCACGAGGCTTGATGAAGCACCGAAACTGCCGTGTTCTTCGGTAATTGACTAGGTCTGACAAAAACCACTAATCCAATTTCTACTCACGTATTTCTACTCGCATGCCGACCACAGCAACATAATTAACCCCTTGAGGGGCACCTGTATATAATATATACCACTTTTTAATATATAACTCTGGCACCAGTATTATTAAATAAAAATTTGTATTATTATTTTTTGCAGATTGAGAGGGTAAAAATTCATTAACTAAAATCACTGGTGTCAAAACATCGCAAAATCTAGCATTTTTAGACCATGTGCCTGCCCTCCAAGGGGTTAACGTATCACCTTAGAATAATAGCAACGATGAGATTCAGGGAGATTCAATCATTCTTACGAAAGTTAAAAAAATTAAAGAATAGGCTGATTCAATCACTAGTGTTAGAAATCGGACAACATGTTCACAGCAAAAACTTAGTGATCCATTTAATCCTAGACTACCTTCATAAAGAGAGTAGCTAGCTATACTACCTAGTAAATATAGGAGTAATTGCTGCCTATGTATCTAGCAATAATATTTTTTTATTTATTTAAAAAAAAAATGTACATTTCAAACATAGCTTAATTTAATAAATTACATTTATTATTTCGTATTGAAATCAGAAAAAATTACGAATAAATCAATAGAAATATTTACAAGAATGCAAACATAAAGAAATATATTTATCGATCTCACTATGATATTTAACTATTTTTATTCATGTTCTAGTTTAGAATCATACGTAAGACTAAATCATTAGGTTCACAAAAGATAAATTTCGATAAGTCTTACTGTTTGTAGGATGGTTTATGATATTTTATGTTTTTGTAAGAACAATACTGAGAAAATATTTTAAGTCTTAACTCTAGTTCTTTAATCCTATCTATATATTTAAAACGTTAAGCTATTTCTTTCGACAATCCGTGAGAACAAACTACTGCATCAAATTACACCATTCTTTTTTTAAATGAAAGATATTTGGACACAGATTTGTTATCGTGCATTCGTTTGTTCGAAAATTTAATTAATTAGCCGTAATTTTCAATTAAACTTTTACTACTGCTTATGACGTCATAAAGTCGGTAACTCCCACTGTTGCGAGGAATAGAGTTTATTCTCTGAACTCCGTGGTTCGTCAATCTTTTGACATTAGCTAATATCAACTAAGTAATATTTAAACATTGAAACGTAAAATTTTAAAAAAATTTACTTAAAATTAGCTAGAATATAATAATAATAAAATATCTAAACATAAACAAATCAATATGAATAACAAATCTCACGTAAAATGTTTCAATTTAAATGATTCCAATTGAAACAAGATTCGGAGAGTTATCCCTGACGCCCAGCTAACATAAAAGTACCTATTTTATTTTATTTATTTACACAAAAATTCAATTTTATTATAAAACACCAGGTTGCCATACAAAGCAAAAATCGTCATTTAGGCGCCAAAAATTAACCCCGGTGCGTCTGCGATAATCAAAATTGTTTTGGCTGCACCGCCTATTTCAAAATTAATTAAACCCATGATTATTGTTTCTTTCTCAGATTAAAAATAAGAAAATTTGTACTTCTCTATTATCCCGTCGAACACTTTTCATAACAAATAACTATCGTCAAACTGTAACGCCAAATAAATGGGAGAATGTTGCCATTGAAATATCAAAATAAATAAATAAATAAAATATAAGAATTTAAGGACACGATTGTTATTTTAATTAATGAAATAAATAATAAATCAGTAAAACATATTGAAAAATAGACGCAAATGTCGAATTAAAAACCATTTGATGACGTAACAAATACGTATAATGCTTCTGACATAAAGTAAATCGGACTGCATTTTTGGCGTTTAATTTTACAGTTTGGCGATAGTTTTTTGTTATGAAAAGTGGTCGACCGGATAATAGAGAAGTAATCAGAAAATTTAATGCTTAACGAAATTCAATTATTTGATCGATCGCAAGATATAGCAAGAATATAGTCGTAGAATGGAAATTAAGAAATCTGGAAACAATAATCATAAACGAACACAAAACTGAAATCAGGCTATGGCTTAGATATGTAGACGACATATTTATTATCACAAATAAACGAATTAATCTAGATAACCTCCTTGACAAAGTAAATTCGTACGATAAGAAGATCCAGTTTACAATAGAAAAAGAAATAAAGCATTCGATCAACTATTTAGATGTAAAAATAACTCATGATATAACTAAAATAAATACTACAGTATATAGAAAACCCACAGCAAACTTAAATATAATCTCCTATAAAGCCGATACTCCACTACCATACAGATTAGCAGCCGTGAATACATATATAAATAGAGCTCTACAGAAGAGAAAAATAGAAGAAAGAATGAAAGAACATATCCGAGATATAAAACTAAATAAATTGTCAACAGCTCTTGCAATATTAAACACTAAAACCCCAATAAAACTTGAAACCCTACAAATACAGAAAATAGCTAACTAAGAAAATTTACATAGCGCTTTAATAAGAGAATCAATAGAAATCAATGCATCCAAAGTCGCATGCAATGACATGATACACTCATTACTTGATTGCCGCTTAAAAAAAATGTTGGAAGAGGGGGAAAGAGAGAGAGAGAGAATATTGAATGCCGATAGGGGGAGCTCTTCAACCAGCAGTCATATATATAATGGAGAGGAAGGACGTTGAAGATCACAACTGATGATGCCCTAGCGGGGGGGGGGTGAAAACGCTATTGTCAAGTGGTAGAGATTTTTATTGGAGACTGTTTTTACATTTTTTTAAATGGGGAACTTTTTAGTAAGAATTTTTAACCATGCTTTTGTAAAATAATGTCTGAAAGAAAAATTGGTAAAATGTACAAATAGTAAATTGTTATTGTAATTTTTTCCGTCAAGTTTTGACGGGTTCCATCTAGTTGTTTATTATATTTTGTATTCATGTATTAGTGTTGTTGACTTTAGGTTCGTATTCATTTTTGTCAACTTTTAATTGTTTGTGAATTCTCAATTTTATTTATCATGCTACAATTTCCTTGTAAAGTCTAATTACTCTCTATATATGAAGAACATTACATAAAAGATAAAATGAATTGAGTGACTGTATCTTTAATGAAGAAGGCATTTTTTATGGGGAATAAAAATGTTGTTATATTTAAAAATATAAGCGGATAATCTTTATTTTTATCCATAGTTTAAATTTTATAACCCGAAATCTATAATATACACTATATGGACAAAACTCACCGAACAATTTCGATTTTACATGTTTTGTTGAATATCTAAATAATTTCCTGACGTTTCCTTTTGAAACATCACAATTAGGCGACCAACAACATACTGAAGGATTTTTTTTTATCACCCTGTAAAATAAAATGCTCTAAATAATGTGTAGCTACAACACATGGCTATGAGGATCTTGTACAATATTTGTGTTCATTTTTGTAAGAATAGCCCGTATAACAATGAAGATATATAAGTATTTCTTTAAAAATTTCAAGAAATGTTTGCATCTTTTTTTAATAGAATACAGGACTTCCAACTAAATTTAAAGCAGTTTTCCTAAAAATTGCAAAAGTACAGTGGAAGCAATGAAAAACAAATATATTAATTATTTAATGAAACATGGGCATTTGTATGAAATAATTTTTGATTGCGCATGCGCTAATAATAATAAAAAATGTTTTTGCATAATTCAGTAATCGACTGTATAATGCAACTCATATAAAAAAGCCAGTCGGATATTGAAAAATTTCAGAAAGATATCGGTGATATAATGAGCTGAATTTCAGTTGTTTTTAAAAAGTAGCTGGGTGATAAGGAGTAAAATATTTATCTTAATTACATACATTCAATTTAAAAAAATGCCTGATTAAATTTTACTGTTAAATAGATAACGAAAGAATTTCTCTCTCTTTTTTTTTTTTTTTTTTTTTTTTTTTTTGTTTCAGCATAGGAAATTTAGTTTAAAAAGTAAAAGTAATTGGACGAGTAGAATGTAAAAACAATCATTTGACAGTGTTGTGATCGGGATTCTTTTGTTATGTACATTTTAAGTTAAAGTCGCACTTGTTTTAAAGAAAATAAATACAAATTATCAATTATTACTAAAATAAAAAACAATTAATATTATTTTATTTTTGACACAAAATTATGTTATTTCATTACGATAATATAACACAATTAAAATGCCACAAAATAATTTTATTTCATTAGAATAATATAAAATCGCATCCGTCTGAATAATAAAGATTGATTTTGACATTTCTTTGTACATCAATGTATAATTATATATGCATACATATATGGCCTGGGTCTGCCGAATACATTTATTACGTAATGTGCTATATATATATATATATAATTCCGTGCATGTTAATTAAGCTAAACTATGATTCAATGATAAAGATCGATATTTAAGATGTTTAGTAACTGAGTAAATAGAATTTAGAATTTTAAATAAATAAACAACATTTATTATTCCTCTTCAACTACGAAATTTATTCTTATATCAGATTTATTAACGAGTTAATGGCTTTAGTGCTTTCGATATATGATTTGACTACAAACTATATATTTATACGTTTCAAACAATATATAATATATGTATACTTAAAACAACATATTTTGTATTTACATACTTTTCTGAAAAATAGAAATAGTGAACTAGACATTTTACACAGCTGTTGTGTTGTAATGATAGAAATAACACTATAATGATTTAAGGTTTTTGATATATTGCATGAAAATACGTATGTTACACTCAATAAATTTAAAAAAATGTAATTATAGCACCCTATAAAGTTTAAGAATATGTAAGAGAAATTTTATATTATTTATGTTAAATATATTGTATAGAATTTTAGAAGTATTTTGTTAATTGCACTGTGTAACGTTTTAGAAGTTCTAATTATATATTTGAAAGAAGAGAAATGAAAATAGGAATAATTTAAAGACTAAAATAAGAAAAATATTTTATTCTATTGATAATACTGACTAGTGCATTTTATCACTTTACAGAGTAATCTGATAAGTACCAACAACAAGCGTAATGTCATACAAATGTTCTGAAACGGCTTGAAAACGAAATTAAACCGATACATCTGTATTTTCAATGTTATCAAAATGTTTCGGACGCGCATCATATTTCCACTCTGTTAATATCGTTCCACGTTTGCCATCTGACGCACAAAATGACACCCATTTTGGAATTTAAAAACTTTGCTATTGAAATCTGCTTCATAAACATAAAAGGGAATCGTGTAAAATCTTAGAAGTTATATTACCAGAACTTAAAAATAAATGTTGAAAATATTATCAGATACAATGATAGCTCTCAATATGTTGTTGACTCGTTTTAGTGTAATTATTGTAATACATCACTGAATAATTTTATTGTACTTTTTATCAAGAAAGATGCAATTTCAAATTTTTTCTGAAAAAGAAATAAACATTTAAAAAACACTTTTCTCTTTTCCCAACTTAAATATTTTTCCTTCAAAAAAAAAAAAAAAAAAAATGCCACAGCTGTCAATTAAGAGAAAAATCTCTGAACTAAAATGTGGAATTTTTCTAAAATATTCATTTTCTTTTTATGGAAATAAATAGTAAAGTACAATAGCGTGCAAAACTTAAGCAACATACACAAAATGCTAATTTATGAACAATTGAGTACGCAAAAGGAAATTCTATAAAAAGCAAGTGTAGAAAATTGGTACTACATCTAACAGCACAGCTAGTCGATGCAAAGTCTCTTTGACATCACACATGGTCACAAGTGTCACAGTCACGACAATGAACTGAAATGTGATATTATTCATTCGGCTCATTTATACTCTCATTTGGTCACTCCACTGAGAAGTCACCATGGCTGCTGCTTTTTGACGAGTCACCAGGTGACTTTATAATAAAGTCACCTGGTGACTCATCTGACTGTCATTTGGACACTCCTTTGTAAAGTTATCATGATTGCTGTTCTGTGACGAGTTCCCAAGTAACAGAAAATGAAATCATTTGGTGACTTTTCACAAAGGAGCGCAATGATGACTTCACAGTACAGTGTCGGTCACCTGAAAGTCACTATGTGTCTTCATTGTGGCATTAGTTGGTGACTCATCACAATGCAATGCTCACAATGACTTCAAAGTTGAGTCTTTAACTAACAGTCACGTGAGAATCACAAGGTGACTACATTGTAACATCACCTAGTGACCCATCACAAAGCAACAGTCACAGTAACTTTTCAGTGGAGTCACCTTATAACAATCATTTGAGAGTAATAATGAGACGAGTGAAAGATCCCATATTTTGATTCACCGTAGTCACTGTGACACTTGACTTCACACCCACTGGCTGTGCTGTTAGGGAAGTACATGTTTTCTATTCTTGCTCTTTATAGTATTTCTTTTTGAGTACTCACGTCTTCAGAAATTACCATTTTGTGTTTGGTGTTAAGTTTTACATACTAGTGTAGATATAGATTTCCTTCAATGATAATTTCAACTATTTACTGTCTGCATATTTTACATACTCCAATAAATATGTCGGTTTCTGTGTTTCATAATCAAACGGGAATTATTTATGGAATTATACAGGGTGTTTCTAAATGACTATCGGGGTTTTAACGCTTGATAGTATTTATTACATACAACTTAAAATTATAATTAATACATAAAATGGAAGAGCAACTCAAACAGTTTTACCTACAAGCTTACAAGTGTTCAATGTGAACACCTTTCGTCACACAGCACACATGAAGTCGATAGCTCAGTTCTTCCCGAACGTTAATTAGTGTTTGTGGGGTAATTGTTGCAACAGCTGCCTCAATCCTGTTTCTTAGGTTGGGTAGGTCAGCTGGTAGTGGAGGCACATACACTCGATCCCTTATGAACCCCAACAGGTAGAAATCACATGGCGTCAGATCAACACATGGATGTGTTGGTCAGATCGGGTGAGCTTAGAGTGGCGTTTGGGAAGAACTGAGCTAACGACTTGATGTGTGCCGTGTGACGAAAGGTGTTCACATTGAACACTTGTAAGCTTGTAGGTAAAACTGTTTGAGTTGCTCTTTCATTTTATGTATTAAGTATAATTTTAAGTTTTTTATAATAGATACTACAAAGCGTTAAAACCCCGATATTCATTTAGAAACAACCTTTATTATGTTTAATTTTATATTTGTCACTTTTTGCAAGAACAACATTTGTTTATGAAAAGTTTCAAATTCATAAATAATAATTTAAAAAAAAGTTATAATATAAATAATAAATTAAAAAATGGGTCATTCCTATACGGTGGAATTCGTACGAAGTAGAAACTCAATAAGAGGGGCGAATATAAAAGACCTTGTAGAACTTAACATAGCATCAACTTGCAGTTCTAAATCCCATATAAGAAAACAAAAACTTATTCCTTGGAGTGGAATGTCCCACTCTCATACCTTCTTGTTAAAGTGAAGGTGGGGTATAGAAAGAGTTTTTACAAATGTAAGGTGGAAGGACAAGGCTTTTGCCTTTGATTGAAATACTTATGAATACATTGCTTTTGATTGAAATATTTATGTTTACATTGCCATTTTCAAAATAGTTCATTATCCTCTTGATGCTTGACAATTTTTAAAATCAATGTTAGTTTCTAGGACATTTCCAACATTCTGAAGTCCAAAAATGCGATTGATGTAGTAAAAGATGAGCTGCAATAGTTGAGGTGAAATAATTTCTAATGTGTGTTTTTTGTTTTCGTTTTTAATTTCTCAGTCTTTATCACAAAAAAAAGGACGAAAGGCAGAAAGAAAAGAAAAAGAAACAGCAAAATTACACTATATTAAAAATCATTTTTTATTACAAAAGTCATTCATTTTTTAATTAAAATTTTACTAGGGCACTCTGGGCCTTACGAGCTATTCTCACCAAAACCCAACCAGACCCCGCAAGCTCTAAAAACACAATAAATTGATGTGCTTTAAAAAGATTACCCGATTAAGGAAGATTAAAAAATTGTGGCAATCTTCCATAATCAGGCTTCCATAATTCCCCTTTGATTGGGGAATTTTTGGCCCCCAAAGCCGCAATCAGCTGTCAAAACAGCTGACAGCTGTTTTCGTAATTGATTACTAAGTAAGATTAATTGATATTTGAAAATACGTAATTGATCTTAGTGAACATATTTGGATTGTATAAAACGGTAAATAAAAATAGTAAAAAATGTCACTGAATTTAGGACTATTTTAACATACAGAAAAGTTTTCTTTTCCACGCTATAAGGAAATCGTTTTCAGGATGGCGATTTAAATATTTTGTTTAAAATATGACGTAATTTTCACTATTAAATGCTTTTCGCAAGTCCTATTTTAAATATTTTAAAGTTTTTCACCCTTTTGCAATATTTACGTATAAATATATATTTTAATTGAAAATACAGCGTTTGGAAATATTATATGGACTTTTGAAAACCTGATAACAGTAGAGAAAAACAGCTATTTCAAAATATGAGTTAAATATATACACAGATAATGAAATTTTTAATGAAAAAATGGGAAAAAACTCAAAACATTAGACACATTTAAAAATGATTGACTGCAACCGCAATCTAGTCAAATACAAGCCTGTAAATTATAGGTAAATGGATATTCATAGTTTTTGATCCTCTATTTTGTACGAATTCAAATAGTTTAAAAAAATTCTTTGATTTAAAAATTGTCTCTTTCAACGTGTTTATCTATATCATTTATCTATAAAAATGACAGTTTTCCCGTTTTTATATGCAATAGCTTTTGCAGGGGAAGTCGAAAAAGTGAAAAGATTATAATAGATTAAATTACGACAGTATCAGTTACAGCGGCAGCGTTAGTACCTCTTTTTAGTGTAGTGAAATTATATATTTATTGAGATATTTTTTAAACATTACTATTTTCGAATGGAGTTAGAAAAGTAAACCATAAAAAATAACTGACAAATACAACGATACTGGCTCTTTTATATACATAAAATGTAAAATTAGGCTTAAAAATAAGAAAATATTGGAGAAAAAGAGTTGATTAATGAAATTAAAAGAACTGTAAGTAGTATCATTTAATTTTAAACTTCAGTTGAAGCAAAGATTTTTTAGCTAAAAAATAAATTACATTTTACAGAAAAAAAGAGAATTACAGTTTATTCAAATTAAATAAATTATTATTTTCCTGCAATTAAATGATATTTATTAAAGCAAAAGAATTTATCTCAAGATATTACAAGTCATTTTACTTACCCATCATACGTTAGTATAGGGTAAGACTTGTAATCGTTTTGAAAATCAAAAATTTTTTTGACGTATTTACACGCTTCAGACACTGTAGATTCCGAAAAACATCTTTTTAGAAGAAAAAAATTTCGCCGTCCGTCTGTGTGTCTGTATGTCTGTGCGTCTGTAAACGCTCTATCTCCCGAAAAAAAATGAGATAAAGACTTGAAATTTGGTATGTACTTAGTATGTAATAATGGGGAGAAGCTTATTGAATTTCAGTAACCTCGATTATCCGGAACTATTTTTATCGGATTCTCGAAATATTCGTTCTGATAAAAGGTACATAAATTTTTTTGAAACTGTTTATTTTAAGGAATGAATATAAAAGACAATAAAAAAACATAAATTTTGCATAACGAATAAAGTCGATCGGATAATTAGTTGCCGAGATATTTTTAATCCTATTTTCCACACTCTTCGATTTTTCATGACCCTGAACTCCATCCAAATTTCAATCCAAAGATATATTTTAATTGAAAATGAGACGCTTAACCAGATGAAATAAACTGCTAGTTAATAGGATTATTGTTTTTGGAGTTATAGGGATGTTTCTTTTAAGCAATTCAGTAATCGAGCCTTAAAGTTTATGACATCATCAAGCCACGATTTTGTTCGAATTGCAATGCATTTTATAAGTAGTTTACACATTTTTAAATTTAATATTTTACATTATGCATATCCATGATGGGTAAGTATTACGGTGGTCCCCAACGACTAGTTTATAAATTAATTCTAAATTTTGTTTTATTTTTGCATAATTTTTTTTTGAAAAGTTACAATTTTCTCCAGAAATTGTAAAGACATAATGTTGTAACGGCCAGCATATTTTACAATTTTGTTTCTGCTCACGTTTCTGTGACGGTATATATTCCACCATCGTATAGCCTTCTGCTTCGGTTTTTAGTAATAATGAATAACATGTATATAAATTTAGGCTGGTATTTCTTATAATGTTATATTGTCTTCCGGATAAACCAGCTTCTAGAAAAATTTATAAAGATTGTTACAGTCAATGGTTGGATGTCTCTTGGTCCGCAATGTGCACTGATACGAACTTTCAATGCTCTTCCTGGAGATTTCGACATTACGTTGATTACCACTGATGTATCACTTTTTACAGCAGCGCGTAAAATCACCATTGGAAGATATGTCAACGTTGTCATAAGCATTTTGTCATGGAAGTTTTATTGTTTTGCTTATTTTACTGCGATGCCTGCATTCTGGAAAATCCTTAAGTAAACAACCAGCTTTACTTTTCCTTCACATCGTTAATATAAACCAGCTGTTCAACCCCCCCCCCCCTTTTTTTTTGAGAAAGTGTTTTTTTCTAATAAATTTCAGATATCCGTATTTTCTTGAACTCGTATCTGAAATCTTTAAATTCACGTTTTAATTCATTGCCATGGTCTGCTGGGCACTGGGGGATTTTCAGAAGACAATTTTACATATAATTCATTATCTTCCTAAGAGAACTTCCAAGACACTCCTTAAAATAGTTTCCTTCGACTTATGTCCTTATCCTTAATATTTTATTTGGTTTATATAAAAAAAATAAGTCCTTTTTTAATATTCCCATATTTACCGAATAACGTCACGCTGAAAATTTACATCTCTTTTTAAAATAGTGAAGTTAGCAGGTTAAAACTTTCTTTCTCTGATATTTTGCTTAAGGTCTCTGTCAAGTTTTGAAGAAATAATTGATATATATAATATGACTAAAACATTCTTGTTTCCAAAAAATGTGTTTTAAAATTGTATTTTTAGGAATGTATAAATTGATAAAAAAGTTCCATAAATATTATTTCAAATACATTATTAGGATTTCAAAATGTAGTACATAACCCTACTCCTTTAATGCCATTGTAAAAAACGTTACTCCACAACACATAAAGTGCTTAAAATATAGAGTGCTTAAAATATAGTCACAAACTGTCGTTATTTATCAAGCATCAAAAAGAAAGACGTTTAGTGTATCTGTTGGCTATAATATAAGTATCTCTATTTTGAGCTGTGTGTAGCTTGAATGAGTAACCCAAATGAAACCAAAATCTTTGCACTTACTATTAAAGAAGGTGGAAGAAGCATAGAAAAATATAAAAAAAAATTATTGTAATAATCGCCGATAGATGGCGCTTTTGAGTTTGAAATGTAATGTGTAATTGAAGAACAAAGAATTAAAGGGGTAAAACCGATGACATCCCTACTTTAATGGAATTTAGCATTATGGTACCGATCACGTTCAGTTTCCACATGGCCATTGTGCTGGAAGACACAATCCAGCCCGTACACGCAAGTCCACTCAACTTCGGAATGTAATGCATCAGGACTGATGTTTCGCACATGTCGTGATATGTGATCTTTTAAGCCATTGAAGTTCTTGATTTTGCTGATGATTACAACGGCGCGGCGTTTGCATCGACAGGCCTCGTAGCGCCATCTGTTGGCGATTGTTGCAACTATTTTTTCATTGTAGCATTCTTCTTCCCTCTTCTCGAATAGTAAGTTATCCGATTTTGTTTCGTTTGTGTTTTTCTTTAAAGCTACAGACAGCTCCAAATACATATACTTATATTATAACCATCCGTTATTACCTTTGATTAGACAATCAGTATGAAATAGCTTGTCTGGTAAAAAGAAATAAAATGGATGTCTGTTACGATATGCCAGGGATATTGAGCTCAAAAGTAAGTGTTAAATTTCCTACCAGAATTTGTCAATTCAAGTTTTGACCAGTTTTTTTACTAAATACTTCTATGTGCGTCATTGAAAAAATTCAAGAAATTACTGTATGAAATGTGCTTTTTAATAAAATAAGAATTATCGGAAAGTTCACCGCATAGAAAAACAAAAGAAATCATGCAGCATTTAGGAATTGACACAGTGATATGGACTGCTGATTACGTCTAAAATAATATCTAGTGTTAGATCAAAATTTCTTGTATTGTATTTAAAAAATGTTTTTTTTTTCTAATTGTAAGAAGTTCTATAAAAATACGTTTAAAAATGCATAAAAAAGTATAATTAGAAAAATACAGATGCAACTCATATTTTAAATATAAATTGCAAATTATGAATTCATGAGTAAAAAAATTAACTGCGTAAGAAAAGTCGACATTAACTTTAAGAAATAAATGTCAAAAACTACGTAATTTAAAAAATCTCAAGGTAATTAATTAACGTCGAATTTTTTCATTTAAATATACGAAAAATGGAATTCTTTAGCAGAAATTCTTAAACCACACAGAAAATAAAATAAAATAAAATTTGACGCTTCTTGATATTAAGAATTTTAAGCTCATCTTTTATTTATTATTATTTTTTTCAACAGAAAAGATTTTTAAAAGACATAAAACATTTTGTAACTGAATGTTTACACATTTGTAGATTGTTTAAATTCTTGACAAATTAGTTTTATTATTGTAAAAAAGAATGTTAATTTATTTTAATTTAAACTAATTAAATGCAAGTAAATATGAAAATGTTATATGACGTTATGTACCTTTCAGGTGGATTTCTTATTTTTATTAACACTTTCCAACCTAGTTGAAAAGTGTTTATGACTTCGGTTTGTCTGGCCGTCTGCCTGTCTGCCGTCTGTCCGTCTGTCCCTGCTCTAACTCCCGTAAATATGCTCGGATTGCTATGCAATTTTTATATGTTATTGTCGCTATCTATAGCATGCTCCATATTTCAACGGAAGTGCGTAGCACTTATAGTTTTTTTACAGAGACACTCAAAAGAATTCCGTTACATTGCGGTCTATGGGAAAAAATCATTTACAGTTTATTTAAATAATGTTTCACTATTTTAAACGCATTGAAATTTATATATATCACTAAACTGAATTACAAGAAGCTTAATATGGAATAGGGTGTGCATAGCACTTATAGTTACTTTACAGGGACAGTCAAAAGAATTCCGTTTCATTACGTCTATGGAGACAAATCGTCTGCGGTTTATTTAAATAATGTTTCACTATTTTAAACGCATTGAAATTTATATATATCACTAAGGTGTACAAGAGGCTTACTACAGAATATTGTGTGTATAGCAGTCATCGTTCATTTACAGGGACACACAAAAGAATACTCTACTGACTGTTAACAATAATTCCTGGAAGTTACTGAACGCGATTTTAAATTTAACTCGTTTTTTGTCTATTACGTGGTGTGTATAAATTCTGTAGATCATATACAGGGCAGCACAAAAGTTCGCGAACACATTTCCGTTTATTGACAGAAACTCCAGAAGGAGAATTTTGAACTGTGCTACGCGTTTCCTAACTGAACTAAAATTTAGCATCCTATGTAGTATATATACAAATCTATAGATCCTATACAGGGCTAAATAAGAGTATTCGGATATTTTTCCGAATATTGTATATGTTGGAAATTCCTGAAATTATGTTTTTAAATATGTTATACGTTTTCCAAATTGTTTACTTAGATGTTATCTTTCAGCTTATTAAACGGTATGATTTGTAAAATTATTTTGGAAGCGTTGGAAAGTGTTACATAATCTATGCTTGACGCATGATTTTTCGTTTTTATTTATTTTTAATTTTAATTTTCTTTGCTTTTACGGCTCTTAAACAAATTACTTTTTTATAACATTCCTTTTAATGCTTATCAAATAACTATTTTCTCAAGGCCCTCACAGGAAATTTTAATTATTAAATGATCGTCATGTATTATTCATGTATTATTACATAATATCTTTACCAGCAAATGCACACATATATACGTATGATGCTAGAGGACTCTTATGTATCATTATAAAAAAATATATTTATTAATGACAGTTTCGAGCAATTGACATTAATATCAGAGGACAGGACTTCAACTCAATTTTATAATATGCAGTTTCGTCTATAAATTACATGTTACATGCATTCAAAGTATTTTTTCAATATCCATACGTATACTATGTATACACTCCTGTCGAAAGTTGCTCGTGTTTGTCATTTATAAAAAAATCGTTAAAACTTTAGATCTACAGAGCAATGTTTCAATGTTTCAAGAGACATAATCGCAATGAAATTTGCACTTTTACTCACACCGTTTAAGGAATTTAAATTATTTCCTGACTAAAATTATTATTTTCAAATTAACAAATACAGTAGTTCATTAAAGTGGAATCTTTCATACATCGATATTACTATGTTTTGTAACTTAATTTTTGATTTTAGAAATTCGATAATTTACTCGTAACTCACAAATCTCTGTTGTTTTCAAAAAGTACTTATATCGAATTTTGTGCTGTAATGTTTAAATATAATCAAAGCTAAATTAATCAATCTTTGCAAGAATTTAGCTTGCACATAATTTAAATGCCTAATTTAAACATAATTTATTTGATTTTTTCAATTTTTACTACATTAACAAAAATGATTTAAAAAAATTCATGACTCCCTGCATCCGAATTTTTTTCTCTATATTGTGATTGATTAAAGGTTAACAAATAAAGCTTTATTTACTTTAATTACTTTTTAGTTTCTATTCAAAATAAGAAAAATACATTATGCTTAGCCACAAATTTTTCGGTTTTTTAAAGTCAAATAAACACCCTTTAAGCAAGACATTTTCCTTAAGAAATGAAAATATATGAGAACCGCACAGAAATAAGCAATATTATAAAATAGTTTTATTAAATAAATTTTATGGTGCTATTTTTTACTAGAGAAAACGGACATGTTAGTATGATTAGATAACCTGTTTCAATTTCAATTTTACTTTCATCATCGAAAAAGCATCTAAATAATTAAAATATTATCAATGTAATTTTCTTTAAAAAATTTGGTATTGCCAAAATTATTCACTAAATTCCAATGTCTTTTCAATGTAGTGATTTTTTTAAAGTATTTTTTAAAGTATTTTTTTAAGTAATGTGATTTTTGAGATGTAAAAATCTAATGAGCTGAGCATTGAAATATAAACAATGTAGCTAAAATAACATCCTATAAAGAACTGTTTTAATGATTATAAGTTTTGTTTATTTAGTTTTAAGTTATATTTAAAAAGAGGATTTTTAAATAGTTGCTATTTTTGAATAGTAGATTGCTATTTTACTAAATACTGTTTGGGGAATTTTCTAACACATTTACATTTTTAAATAATTCTTCAAATTTTGAAAAAGTACGAAAAGTGCTTACATACTTTGTAAAATAAACACTCTTTTAATCGTTTTAAAAGGTAAAATATTTCTAAACAACGTTTAACTGTAACAAAATCCCAAAATAACAACCTGTAAAAAATCGCAACAGATAAATGAATTTAATCAAAGCTCTTTACAATTAAAATCTGATATTTTAAATGGAAACTTCGATAATGAAAAGAAAATATTTGAACTAAATTATTTCTTTTGATAAAATACTCCTATATTTAAAGAAGTGTAAAGAATTTCCCATTTCTTTTATGACATGGTATTTAAATATAAAATGTCATTAAAAAGTTTATTAAAATCTTAGATTGAAACTAAAATAAAAATGAAATATTTAATTGGTTTTTTTTTTAACTCAGCAATTTAAACAATAAACAATGAAATCGGGAAATTCTTAACTCAGAAGTTATAAGGAAAATAGATTTATACGTTCATAAGTATTTAACTATAATGACACAGGGCCCCCCAAAAAATCTAACAATAACAATTAAAAAAGATCTATCAATGCATAAATTTTCTTAATATTTGAGAAAATGCACTACTATTTGGAATCTTATGTGAAGAAAATAAATATTTGAAAACAATAATTTTTTTTTATGTCAACAAATTGAAAAAAGTATAAAGAATTTCTATATAATGCCGTGTAACTCATATTCATAATGTTATTCAAACTTCAATGAAAAACTAAAATTAATATCAAATATTTAATTGCTCTCTTCAGTTTATTGTCAATATATTACACAATTGATTAAGAGATTAAAAAAGTCATGAAACAGATTTATTCGTTCTGAAATATGCAGCGGATAATTACATACCAACATTACAACAAGAATAATAATATAAGAATAAATGTAAAAAGTGCATTTGAGGAAATGCACTTAAGACTGCTGAAATACTTGTATGAAACAAAAATACTTAAAAGAAATCATTCTTAAAAAAAAAAAAAAAAAAAAAAAAAGTTGATATACATATAAAAGTAAAAATAGTTTTTTTTTTTTTTTTTTTTTTTTAACTCTTTTATATGCATTTAATGTTTATCTTAAAAATCACGCCTAATTTCATGACTGAGATTCATGATTTTTCAAAAACATATACGATAAAATACGTGGATTTGACACGGACACCAAACCCGAAAATTCACCGCTTTGATTTGCGCGTCATAGAAAGAGCGAGCACATGGATTTATGAAAAAATATATATATATGTTTTTTGTTTTGTTCATTTTTTAGGATATAACTAACCGGAAATGAATGCAAACATTACTTAAACTATCGTCTTAGGATATCTAAATTGATTTCTGAATTGCTTAATCTAATTAATGTGAAACTATTAACTGATAACAGCTTTATTTATTTAATTATTATACGCTATTTCTTTTCTGTTTATTTTCTCCTTTTTAGTGTTTAAAATTGAATTCTTACAGTTTCACAGCTATTTAGCCTATTTTGGGGAATGGGTTTGGCGCATAATTAAATCCATTGTTGTTGTAACTCGTATATAATTGTAACCCTCAGGAATATTTGGCGATATATCACCTGTGGTAGCCAAAATAATGTATACATTTATAATAAGGTTCTAAAAATATTTAAATGCTGTATTGTCATCGGAAACATACATGTGAACTTTTTTTCTTTTAATTTTAGAACATGAAAAAGTAATGAAAATTCGATTACAGAAATCCATTTTTAAAAGCAAAAACCAAGTTGCGATAAATAAAAATGTGTAAAAATAACCTACTTTTATAACATTGCGTTTATCAAATTGGATGTAAAATGTAAAGAATATCATTCAATTGTAATGAATGTAATTCAACTGTAGTGAATGCATTTCAATTATAATGAATGTAATTCAATTGTAATGAATGTAATTTAATTGTAATGAATGTAATTCAATTGTAATGAATATAATTCAATTGTAATGAATGTAATTCAATTGTAATGAATGTAATTCAAATGTAGTGAAAATCTGATTTGAAATTCCAAAATAAGAAATACATGATTTTTATTTATTTAAGGAATTAAAAATAATTACCATTTGAAAGAAAAAAAACCCCTAAGAAGCAGTAAGAATAGCAAACGTATAAGCGAATATATAATTAATTTCTGATTTATAATTTATAAAATATGTTAAGTTTAATTACATAGAAAAAGTCTAATAACAATAGATAAAATATTTTAAAAGCATATATGTAAAATTGTTAATATTAAGATTATGAAATTATTTAAACCTTTATTCGAGAAGTCATGTTTTTAAGAAAATATTTGTTGCATCGGTAATGTATTTTCATGATATAAGATTCAAATTTATTAAGTTGCACTTCTTTGAATAAATTTAAAAGGAAAATATTTCTAGGAATATTTTCTGTTTTTAATAATAATAATAATAACTACAGCATACAAGAAGTTTGTCCCAATAATTTTTTTTAATTATCGATCTTTGTGATAAGAATCGAATCTTTTCATTTTATTTAACGATAGAAAAAATTATAAAGACATTTTTTTAAATATTTAAAAATTAAATATTTTAATTAGATATTTAAAAATGCCCATTTTAATAACTAAGCTGATTTGATTTTCAAATTATTATTTAAAATGCAATTAAAAAACCCTCAGATTTAATCGGGAATTAAAAGGAAAGTTTTAATGTTATTTCTATTAATGTCAGTAATTTAAGAACCATATTAATATATGGGAAAACCATGAAGCAAAATGAACAGTAAAGTCGATTTATACATTATGATATATATATTGCAGATAATCACATATCAACTCTCTAACAGTAAATAATAATCAATGCTTTTAAAGGACAATATGGAATATGTTTTAACATTTTGAAGGTCGGTGGTATATTATACCGGGTGGTTATAATATAAGTATCTCTATTTGGAGTTGTCTGTAGCTTGAAGGAATAACCGGAATGAAACCAAAATAGGTACACTTACTATTCGAGAAGGGGGAAGAAAAATGGAACAATAAAATAATTAATTTGAAGAATATCCGACAGATGGCGCTTTTGAGTGCGAAATGTAATATGTAATATTGTGTACCGTGGAGGTGTCGCAAACCTGAACTACTTTACTGCATATCAAAACATGTGAAAAATATGACTCCGGATGCGTTACATTCCGCAGTTGAGCACGTCGTGCACCGCCTGGATTGTGTCCTCCAGTACAATGTCCGGGTGGAACCTGAACATGATCGGCAACGCCTTGCGAAAGCGTAACCACATTCACTGTGAAATATAAATGCGAATAAATTAGGTGTGCCATCCATTTTGACGCCTTAATTCTTTGTTCTTGTATTACACATTACATTTCACACTCAGTAGCGCCATCTGTCAGTGATTATCACAATTATTTTTTTTTATTATTATCCTATTCTTCTTCCCTCTTCTTGAATAGTAAGTGTATCGATTTTGGTTTCATTCAGATTATTTCTTCGAGCTACAAACAGCTCCAAATAGGGATACCTATATTATAACCACCCTGTATATACCACTTAATTGTAATTACAAACTGCCAAATGACATTCATAATTTTTAAATAAAATTTTGCTTTTATAATGTACGTGAAGAAAAGTGTGTACTTATTTTAAAACGAATTTGTTGTAAATTGTGGTGGCATTGAATCATTTCAAAAATTAAGTAACAAAGTTGCTTTGTCACCGAAATTGTTAAGGAAGTAATATGGAATGGAGCGAAAAATGAAAGCAGTCTTTAATGACAATTTTTCGAATTTCCGTGAAGAGTGCATAATATTTGCCTGTAACGATTTTGGATTATTCAAATTATTTACAAAGTTATGGCATTTTGAAGGGAACTGTGCACTTGTTGACAAGAAGACAGATTGTTTTTCTTTACGCGATTTCTTTACACCATGTATACTCTACGCGTGCATCATAGCATTCGAAATGCTAAACCGATTATGAAAACATTAGACGAATTTGATGTATAATCGTTGTTTTGGGGTCATGAGTTTATTTAGTGCTTAAACATTAACTATTAAATATTTTTTCCACGATATTAAAGTTGAGAAAAGTGTGAAATCATTACGTTGATTTTAAAAACATGTCCCATATCGTTTGCTTAGTTATGTCAATTTCAATGTAAATTAGTTCATGGTGCAGAAAATTTAATTGGTATTCAAAACATGTGTCGTTTTTGTGTTTCAGATGTCTCCTGCATTCGTCAGTTGTCCCCACGAAAAGTCGTGCACATTGCACAAACATGTTTTAAAATAATGATAACATCACTAGTTTTAATATGTTAATTAATATTAAAACCACACATTGTAAAAATGGACAAAATATGTTTTTTTAGTGGAGAAAATCGAATGTTGTTTTATCTATCGTTCATTCAGAAAACCTTTCGTAAAAATGGCTAAATTATGTATTTACATAAATTGCCATACATAACTATTTTCATAAAACATAAATATTTTCATAAATTGCCACATGCTTGCTAAGGTCTCTGAGCGGTATGTGCCGGGTATAAATCTGGGTTCGGATTTCGATTTTCGCAGCGGATTGGATTCCAATTTAAAAAGAGGCTACGATTAGTTATCTTTTTATACAGTTTAATGGTTATACGGTTAGTAATAATTATATTTTTACTTCTCGAACATAAAATATAATTGTACCGTCCCAAATCAACCAATCAACAAATACGAAAAGCAATTGAAAAAATAAGAAAGAAGATATATATCTCTCAAGTATCAACTTAAGAAAATTATATTGTGATTAAAATTAGCCTCTTGCTTTTTATTTTCAATCTGCATTTAAAGATATTAATTGCACTTTAGCACTGGTTGCATATACTTCTGTTCCTAACAGAATGTGTTTATAAATTTTAAAGCAAATACTTAACTGTAAACAAGTTTATTAAATATAATACCTAATTACAAACATATTAATAGAGCGTGTAAGAGACTTGGCGTAATAAGCTCCTGTGTAAATTACAAAGTTGAAATATACACCTTTAAAAAGATTAAAGATAGATTATATTTTTAATTACTGAAAATTGTTATTTCATTTATATATTTGTTTTAGGATTATGATACAGGGTGTTCTAGAAAGGACTCCCCAACTTTGAAATGACATAACTTCGAAACAGTGAGAGATAGAAATGTGAAACAAGTTGAATGTTAGACAGATACGTCTGGAATTTAAAAAAATAGTTCCAATATTGGACACGAGAGGGCGCTGCAATCACAAAGCTGTGTCTTTGAAATAGTTCCTGAAAGTGAGCTGTTTGAACTGAAATAAAAATCACATTACAATGGTTTCGATATGGTTACCTTTTTCAGCAACAACATGACGCAACCTACAGGTAACGTTCGAAATCACTTGTTGCAATACTTCTATTGAAATGGATGCACATACCTCACAGATGAATTGTTAGAGCTGTTCCAACGTTTGGGGATTCTTAGAATAAACAGCGTCCTTCAAGTAACCCCACAAAAAGAAGTCGCATGGATTCAGATCCGGGGAATATGGTGAATACGGCATGATATTCCTGAATTCCGAATTATTCTCTAATTCTATACAACTTTTTTACACGTGTCAGCAATGAAACAGACGCACGAATGAAATTTCTGTCCTTCTGAGTACCATTTAAAGTTCCATGTGCTTGTGCTGCCACCTATTATCCAATATTGGAACTATTTTATCACATTCGTGTATAACAAATTCCAGACCTATCTGTTTAACATTCAACTTGTTTCACATTTCTATCTATCACTGTTTCGAAGTTATGTCATTTAAAAGTTGGGAAGTCCTTTCTAGAACACGCTGTATATTTGCTTAAAAATTGTTAGTGCTCAATATAATTTAATGTTTTAGATTTCCATATGATCTTTTTCATGTATTAAACGATTTTCAAAAATTTCTTAGTCTCCATAAATGAAAATAGTTATCTGTATTTTTCTAACAATGTTAGAAGAAAGAAACAATCATTTAATGGTTTCTTATTTTAAAAAGAATATTTACTTTCTTCATATTACTCAACGATAATCTTTTAGAGGGAAACAAAACAAAAAAATGCTTTTCTGGTAATGGAAAAATCAATTAAATATCTTGGATGACGTTTAAGAAGAGAAAAGATTGAAAATAATTCTGGAATATCATTCTGAAATATCTAGAGTTATTTAAGTTTGTATTGTTTTCTTGATTTTTTTTTTAATGAAATTTAATAAATTAACAGAATTTTTTTGATTTATTATTAAAGGAGTGTTTGATTCTATTAATAATGAAAAAAAAAAGAATAATTGTCTCATGTATAGTAAGTGCACGTTTAAAATTTTATCAATCATGCAAGCTTTTAATTTTTTTATAAAAAATATTTTATAAAATCATAACAACAAAACAACAAGTTTTTTATTTTTTTAATGTTTTACTGTTCATATTTATTTTTTAAAATTTTGAAGATGTCAAAAAATAAATCATTTTAATTAAAACAATTTAGGGTGCAAAATAGTGTATTAAAAGTGCGTACAAGGAAATTGGCTTCATAAACTTTTGTGTAAATTACAGAGTTGAAATATAAACCTTTAAAAGGATTAATGGAAGGTTATATTTTGAAAGTCTAATTTAATTACTGAAAATTGCTACTTCATTTATATATTATATTAGGATTATGATCTATTTACTTAAATTCTTTTAGTTACAGGTATTTTACAACAAGTATAAAGTTAAATTTAATAAAAAATGTTGTTTACAACAAGAATATCTACATTTTCCATTAAGTATTGTGCTTTTTTCTGTTAAATCTTTATTTCAAGTTTTACGAATTTTAATTTCTTCGTTTCTGATTTTCAGGATCTTAGACTATTCGATATTTTGACAATTATTTCCAGTCTCAACTTTATCATTAAATTTATTATAGGCATATTTGCAGACTATTTATTCTTTTATCTAGGCAGGTTATTACTTCAACATTTTAGAAATGCTCTCTGTTAAACGTCTGATCACTGTGTTGAAATTTTTAAAAAAAATTATAAGCTGAAATTACGTTTTTTACACACAAGTGTAAAATAAAGGTGTTTTACGGGTTAAAAAAGTACACGAAATGATAAAATATAAGTAACCATGCATATTTAAAATAACCATGTCAATAAATACAAAAAATGTATGACTATATATAAAAATGTATGCATTGCTACCGAAATTATTTAATAAATCTGCATAAATAATTCTGAAATATTTTGGCCATTGCTTTAAAAAATAAATTTATTTAATTCAAATAAATATTTTTATCATATGTACGAGGTATCGCCGCCGTTTTTGACGATGTATATTTTATTTAATTAAAATTTCTTGGGGCACAATGTTTTATCATGGGCGCATCCATAAATTAGAAATATATAGTAGCAAAATTATAAAAAAAGAGGTATAAAATTAAAAATATATATATTTAATGTGCATTGGTGGAATGTTGGATCAAACCGTAAAGTCGGGTGAAACTGGATAACTCAATTTTGACTCGATTTGAGGAGCTGTCTAGCTAGTTAAATAATTAGTTACGGGAAATATTTAACTGTAGTCAAGAAAATGAAACGAACATTGAAATATTGTGCATATTTGCATATTCCACAAATGCCAGTTGACATTGGCTTTTGTGCAGTTTCTGTGTGTAAAAGTTTATTTTAATCTATTTTTTTAATATGTTTGCTAGTTTAAAAATAAATTTAGCTATTAAAAATAAATTGCTAGTTAAAAAAAGACGTTTTCTAAATGAACCCATTTAAAGAAACTGAAGCTTTTTTTATTATTGTGTGTAGCATATTTAATAAGGATTTATTTTCTATAATGAAGCTATTGTTAGCATTTGTAAAACAATTATAACCATTTTCTTTCCGATTTTTAGTCTCTTGAGTTAAAACCGGTTACTTTACATGGGATAAAACCGATTGAAAAACAAAGCTGATTATGATTTTTCTTAAGCTTTTAAAGATCTCAAGTTCGCTTCTATAACTTCTTAAATTGTAATGCAGGTAGTATTTTCTTTTCTTTGTCTTTAAATATTACATTATTAGACTTATAACTGAAATAATATTAGTTTAGACGTAGTTAACGTAGTTACAGGTTTAAATTAAAATATAGTATTAAAAAAATAATAAAAAATACTTCTTGTAAGTTTAAGATATCTTTGCGGGACAGAAAATTTGACGTTTTCTAAAAAAGCATTTATTAAAAAAATGTGATAAAATAATTATATATTTAAAACAATAATATGGTATAATAGATTTTAGATAATAGAAATTCCATTACATTGTGCAGTGTATGTACGGAAAGTTATCTTTAATTCTGTTGGAAATTCACCTGTCTTCAAAAAGCCACAAATAATAAAGTATGAGATTTATCCCTACTTTTCCCTGTTGGAATCTAGTTTGTGTAATTTTCTGGATGAAGTATCATTTTATAACACTTTCCAACCGTTGAAAAGTGTTTATTGAGTATATAAAGTATCATAAAGTATTATAAAGTGTTATAGTGTTTGTCATGTAATTGATATATGTTATTGAGGTTTAGTATCACATGTTCGGTATTGAAAATGAAATGTTTAAAACTTATAGTTTTTTACAGGGACACTCAAAATAATTCCATTACATTACGGTCTATTGGAAAAATCATCTTCGGTTTATTTTAATGCTGTTACACAATTTCAAATATATTGAAATTGATATATATCACTGAGGTGGACTACAAGAGGCTTAGTATAGAATATGGTCTGTATAGCACTTATAGTTTCTTTAAAGGACACTCAAAATAATTCCATTCCATTAATGTCTATGGAGAAAAAATGTCTGGGGCTTATTTTAATAATGTTTCACTATTTCAAGCATATTGAAATTGATATAGTATATCACTAAGGTGTAATACAAGAGGTTTACTATGTAATATTTTGTGCATAAGATTCATCGTTCATTTACATGTGCACACAAAAGAATTTGATAATGTATGTTAACAATAATTGTTGGAAGTACATTTTTAGTTGCTGAACGCATTTTTAAATTTAACTCATTTTTTGTCTATTAATTGGTGTGTATAAATTCTATAGATCATATACAGGGCAGCACAAAAATTCTCGAGTACATTTGTTTATTGACGGAAATTCCATAAGTGAAATTTTAAACTGTGCTACGCTTTTTCTAATTGGACTAAAATTTAGCATTCTATGTAGTGTATATACATATCTATAGATCATACACAGGGCTGCACAAAAGAATTCGGATAGTTTTCCGAATATTGTTGGTAATTACTGAAATTGGATTTTTAAATATTTTATGCGTTTTCCAATTTTTTTACTTAGATATCATCTTTCACCTTATTAAACTGTAAAGATTTGTAAAATTATTTTGTAAGTGTTGTAAAGTGTTACATAATCTATTCTTGACGCATGATTTTTCGTTCTTTTTTTTTTCCTTAAAATTTTTCTTTAGAGAAAAAATTACGATAAACTTCCAAAATTAAGAATATTATATAAATTATTGTTGCCAATTTTATACGCTTTTTTTTCAGAACTTCACATCAAAGATATTTTTGAATATTTATGTATAAATAGATTTTATTGAAGCATAGCAAGAATACTTTTATTATTTAACCTTTATTGTGTGACTGCATATAGGTATATTCAATTTATATTGAATTATTATATTTAAAAGTTTTTTTTTTAATTATTATATTTTTACCCGATTGAATTTCAGAACAATAATGTTCAAATATTAATAAAATTCTAAAATTCATACACTCTGCTTATTCCGAAGGACAGCCTTGTGTTAGGGAATTAAGAATTTCATTTTTATATAACAACATTGATGTATCTTCAGACATTTTAAAATCAATGAATTTAAAGTTATTTAATATATTCATAATTATGATCATTTAAATTTTCTTAATTTTCTTTCTTTTTCTTTTCTTAATTTTCTTTTCTTAATTTTCTTTTTTTTTTCTTTCTTTTTTTTTTTTTTTTTTTTACTTTTTATGGAAAAATGGTCATTATATAAATAGCTCTCAAAAAAGTATTTTTAATGCATATAACAAATGATTTACAAGAACAAAACCAGGAAACATTTGTTTTATTTAACATTAGCTTCTTTAGATATACTGCAGAAGTAAGCCAATACAGAATTAGCTTCTAAGACAATTTGGAATTAACTATACTGCTGGCCATAAAGAATGCTACACCATGAAGGAATGCAAATAACAGAATGATATTTATTGGACAAATAGATTATAATGGGAGGGACAATTGATTACATTTTCAGAAAATTTGGAGGTACAGATCTTGAGAAAACACTACCCAAAGCAGCAACCTCTGGCCGCAATAACAGCATTTATCTGCCTAGACATGGAGTCAAACAGAGATTGGATGTCATGTGCGGGTACATCAGTCCATGCAGCTTCAGCACTATGCCACAGTTCATCAACCGTAGTGACGTGCGAGTGGTTTCGGGCCAGTCGCTCAGAAGCCATTGACAGGACATTTTCAATTGGTGAGAAATCAGGAGAACGTGCCGGCCAGGGGAACAGTCGAACATGTTCTGTATCAAGGACGGTCAGGATAGTACGAACAACATGCGGTTGTGCATTGTCCTGCTAAAACGTAGAGTTGCGGAGGCATCGAAGATAAGGCAGAACCACGGGCCGTAACACATCAGAAATGTAACGGCTGCTGTTGAAATTGCCGGCAATGCGAACAAGAGGTTTACGTGACGTGTATCCAATGGTACTTTATACCGTCACTTCAGATGATATGACAGTATGACAATTCGAATGCAAGCTGGCAATGTGCGTTTTCCACGATGCTGCCAAACATGGATGCTGGCATCATGATGCTGTATATGAAGCAAGAACGGCGTCTCACTTCGTCTTTGATGAATCCTGGCTCTGTATGCCGCATGTTGCTCGTACTATCCTGACATTCCTTGATACAGAACATGTTCGACTGTTGCCCTGGCCGGCTCGTTCTCCTGATTTCTCACCAATTGAAAATGTTCTGTCAATGGCTTCTGAGCATTGGCCCGCCACCACTCTCCCGTCACTACGGTTGATGGACTGTGGCATAGTGTTGAAGCTGCATGGACTGATGTACCCGCACATGACATCCAATCTCTGTTCGACTCCATGGCTAAGCAGATAAATGCTGCTATTGCAGCAAGAAGTGGCTGCTTTGGGTAGTGTTTTCTCAGGATCTATACCTCCAAACTTTCTGAAAATATAATCACTTGTCCTTCCCATTATAATGTATTTGTCCAATAAATATTCTGTTATTTGCATTCCTTCATGGTGTAGCATTTTTTATGGCCAACAGTGTACATACAAGCAATAATGAATGACAATTTAAAGCGTTTTACTCTTGAAAATATATACACTATTTCTCAATAGTAATTTTTAATTTATTTAATAATCTGTTTCGTGAATACTTAAAGTTAAAATTACTGTTCGAAAATAATAATGGGTATTTTTATTTGAAAACACAAACACGCTACAAGTTGACTACAATAAATGTAATCTCAAATAACACACTAATTTCCTGAAGAGTGGTTCAGCTGCACACGTTACTGTACAATGTTATAAATATGCTTAAGAAAATGTTAACAAGTAAGTTTATCTAGGAATAAAGTTCATCTATAGAGTGTTGAATAGAAAAATTGCCATAATGTTATTGTCAAAAAATTAAACTCCTAATAAAAACACACACTTATCAAGTGCTAAACAATATATAAGGTAAACAAAAATTACTTTAAAGACATCTTTTAAAGGGAATAAGTCGAAAAAATATGCATGCATCCATATCTCACAGTTTATATATGCCTTATCCAACATTAAATTATACAGAATAAAGTAAAAATTTCACATCAGTTTGAGAATATTTGAGACTTATGCCTGTACTTATTATACGTAATTAATTATTTTACATAAGGTTTTAGCTAAAAGACTTTTAATAATGCTTTAAGTCATGATGCATTTTAATTTTTATACCGTGAGGATACTCGAATAATCTTATATCAAATAATAGAATCTGACAGCATATAATGAAAGGTCAGCAAGCAGAATATATCTCAGAAATAATACTTCAGAATACCTTTGGTAAAATATTCCTCAAGAGCCATTCAATGGTTGAATAAAACTGTCTCCTATACGAAACTAATTTCGAAAACTTCAGTAAAAGAATAATTAGTCTATTAAGGTAAACAGGATATTAATTCTGGCAGAAACCTTTTTTAAATAACAATACTTGATCCTTGGAAATCTTTTCGATAGTTTGCAGTACTTAAGTGCTATGAGTATGATAGCTTAACTTGTACCTTAATACTGTAAAAAAAAGAAGACACTGTTTTCACAATGAGTAACCTGTTTTCATTTTTAAAATTGTCTTGAAATTCTGGAAAGCTTTTAAATTACTTAAATATAATGAAAGTAATTTTCCTTACAAGAGTATTACGAAAACATCACTCATTGAATTACAATGTTATATCAATATTGTGATTTTTTAAATCGTAATAATATGTAAAATTTGGATTTTGAGACTTAAAAGAATATGAAACGGGACAAAATAATCAAAACATTACAGTTGAAATATCTAGAAAGAAATAATTCAGACTTGTAAGCTGCATTTACTTTTTTAGGTTTTAAGTACAACATAGAAAGATACATATATTTAAAGAATGTGCTGTCACATTTTTACGTTTCAAATAATTCTTCAAATTCTAAAAGCATTAAAATTGTTTGAATACTTTGTTAAATAAACACTCTTTTAATCTCTTTAAAATGCAAAGTACTTATAAGTTACTTTAAAGTATTTTCAAATAACCAAACTAAACAAAAACCTCTAAAAACATTTCACCAAATAAATGAATTTAATCAAAGCTCTTTATAATTAAAATATTTTATTTTAAAGATAATATTCTACGACGAAAAGAAAATATATCAACTGAATCATTCCTTTGATAAAATATCTATGCATTTAACAAAAAATAAATAATTCTTCATTTTTATAATGACGCACTATTTATATTAAAAAGTCATTAAAAAGTCAAAAGATTTCAAACTGAATCGAAAATTTAATGAAATATTTAATTGCTTTTTAAAAACTTCGGATCGAGAATTTCGTAAATCAGAAATCATGAGGAAATTAATATCGAAATTTTGAGATATTTATCATATAATTATATAGGCGAAATCAAATATAATGATAACAATTAAGCAAGAACGAAAAATCCGTCAAGTATAGATTATGAAACACTTTCCAACACATTTAGAATATTGTAACAAAACTTCACAGTTTACTAAGTAAACCATTTAGAAAATATATAGCACATTTTAAAACCCAATTTCAGCAACTACTACCAATAGTGACACAAAATATCCGATTGCTTTTGTGCAGCCCTGTATATCATCCATAGATTTGTATGCATACTACACAGTATGCTAAAATTTACACCAGTTAGGAAATACATAGCACAATTTAAAATTCCCATTCAGCAATTTACGTCAATAAACGGAAATGTACGTGAGACCTTTTGATAAGTCCTGTATATGATTTATAGAATTTATATGTACCATTTATTATGTAAAAAATTAGCTACATTTACAAACGCGCAACACGATTGAAAACGTGCTACCAGAAATTATTGTTCATAGACAGTATATAACCAAATTCTTTTGAGTGACCCTGTAAATACAGGACACATTTTATGCATACCATATTCTAACGTAAGGGCCTTGAAGTGCTTCTAAGTTATATGTATCAATGTTTAAAATTGTGAAACATCATTAAAATTCGCTGCAAATGATATTTTCCCATAGACCGTAATGTAACGGAATTGTTTTGAGTGCCCCTGTAAATGAACGATTCATTCTATGCATACTCTATTCTAGAATAAACGCCTTGTAGTGCATCTCAGTGATATGTATCAATTTCAGTACCTTTAAAATAGCGTAACATCATTAAAATACGCCGTAAATGATTTTTTCCCATACACCGTAATGTAACGGAATTCTTCTGAATGTCTCTGTAAAATAACCATGAATGCTATACACTTCATTTTCAATACCAAATATGTTATAATAAACTCCAATAACATATATCAATTTCAAGGCAATTCGAGTATATTTATGCGCGTTAGAGCACGGACAGACGGCAAACAGACAGACAGACAAACCGAATTCATAAACACTTTTCAACTATGTTGGAAAGTGTTAAAGATTTAACAAGGCATACACTTTTTACAAATTAAAAGAATTGCATTACAACGTGAATTCTTGTATGAAGGAAAGCACAAGCTTGAAATAAACACATCTCTTTCATTAAATGTCAATGCATTAAAAATATACATATATACGCGTATAAAAAATCTGCCCCCCACCCTCACTTCCGCTTTTATAATGACGCGTTATTTATATTCAGAATGTCATTAAAACAAATAATGAAACACACGGATTGAAACTTATATATTTATTTGTTGTCTTCTGTTTTCAGTCAATAATTTAAACAATACATTAAGTGAACGATAAATTTATGAATTGGAAGATTATTGCAATTGATATCTGCAATCTGAAATATTCAACGAATAATTATATATCAGCACTCTAACAATACAAATTAAACAAGAACTTAAAATTGTGCATGAGGCATACATTATGATAGCCTTCCCAAGAATTCCTCAATACTGTAATATCAACATTCAATAAGGTTAGAGAATATATCTAAATAGTTAATTTATCAAACGGATACTACATTTGAATGTCCAATTTTCTCAGTTCGTTGGCAAGGTATCCGAGTTATTTTGATAATTATAAATATAATTTACAATATAGGTCAATGGTAACAGTAAATTTAATAATTATCTTTAAAAAATAATTTGCAGTTTTATATCTAGATTAATAAAAGCGTGACTATCTAAAAATAACATTTGGGTTATACATAAATTGATGATTTTTTTCTTTTTCTAGAAATAAAACATTTTGATGTAGAAAATTTAAGCGATCAGGTACCCTTTGAACTCACAAAATACATGAAAAAGGGATCACTATAAGAATTACAGTAATTCCATAGCTAATTGACTTCGAATTATAAAATTTAAAGCACATCTTAATAAAGGTTTACTTTATAAATTAAAATTCTCAAAAAAATATATACACTCGTATAAAACTTTTTTATTTGTTTTAAAATATATAATTCACTTTTTACGAAAGAATTGCATGCATTGTCCACATGATTTTTCACATTTGAAATGCTAAAAGTGTCCAAAAATTGTTTAATGAGTACATATATATAATGTGTTCTCAAAATGACCTACAATAAAAAAAAATAAAATATGTAGATCCTGAAAAATTTTTTAAAGGGAAATTCGAAATATCAAGTTTTTTTTTTTAATGCAAAAGTAGTCATGAACTCAAAACTTGTTACTGGTGAAATATAATAATAGGTAATTTAGTGCATGTATATGGTTAATACCGTACAGTCAAAATTTCATGAAATTCTAACCATCAATTTTTCAGAAATGGTGCGTGCAATGACCAAAATCGCCGTTTTGAGAAAATGTACTTTAAAGATCAAACAGCAACTCCTTGATCATTTAAAAAGAGCTATATATATATATATATATATATATATATATATATATATATATATATATATATATATATCCATTTTCTGAATTACAATGGCACATAATATCACACAAACGAATTATCTTGCAAAACGGAATGATATCTCTTTAAAACAACTCGTTATAAATGAACCCGCCAAGGCATAAACATAAAATTCCAACCATGAAAAAAGTAATAACTGTTGTGAGTACCATGTGAAACCTACTACTATTCATAATTGTTGCAAATGTCTCGGAGTGTGTTACAGAAAAGGAAAATTGCTTGGCGTTCTGAAGACACGTGTAAGATGTGAAAGTTTTAGATTATGATTTAGAAATATTGGAACCATTATGTGTTTTAGAGTACCAGAATTTTTCGTTTTATCCGTTCGGATCTGGTGTTCTTTTTAATAGGACATGGCTTTAAAGTGATTATTATTTTATATCATCATCTATGTATGTTATTATCTGCAAGTAATAATGATAATATATATCAATACATTTCGTATTATCATTTCACTTATGTTTTAGCTGTTAGACAACATATAAATACTCAACAACAAATAAAGTTCGATTAAGTATTTTTGCACCGTTTGTGATTCTTTCATTTCAAACACTTAGGGGCCCTGCACCCTAATGTTTCTTTCTTTTTTAATATTCACATGATAATATATTTTTCAATTGAAAAATGTTTGAAAATATTATTATTTGAATTTTTTTGAAATGTGGCAACCATAGTTTTACAAAATGAAATATGAAATAAGCCTGTATTAATATAATGAAATTTTGAATAAACGATTAATTAAAAACGTAGAAAATTAGACAAATAAAAAAAATTATTATACCCTGAACAGTTCAATCTAGTCCAATTTGTGCCTGCAAAAGATGGTTAGATTGCTATGCATAGAATTTTATCCTATAAAGCTTTTTCAACTGAGCTATTTTGAGTGATTTCAAAATTAAATAACGCTTAAAATAACTCTTCGATTTAATAACTTGTTTAGATGACCCGAAAAAGCCCTGTCCCTTTAGGAAGGCAGTGGTTGAGGGAGTTAAGTCTTTCTCATTGTGTTTATCATACATTTTGCTATAAAATTTTCATATTTTTATATACAACAGTTGCTGTAATAAAAGCCGAAAAAGAGCCCAGTCATAATGCAATTACAGCAGCGACACCGTTAGTTGCTTTTTTTAGATTTGAGAGGCATGTATATAGTACGTTAATTATTATAATAGTGTGTTATTTATTATAAAAAATAAAAAATATATATTAGAAAATTCTTATTTCTGTTGTAGAATATTTTTCAAACGTCTTTAAAAAATCTTCCTTAGCCTATTGTCATATTAATAGTATGGAAAATAACTACATTCATTAGATTTCTGTGAATTACATATTTGTTAAATTTCAGCACACTTTTGTGAATTGGATAGCTATTTTTTAAATTAATAAGCATAAAAGTAATTTTTCACCTAAATAAAAAACAATATTCAGACCCCCCAAAAAGTTAAAATTAATAGCACAGGGAAAATGTGTTAATAAAGCATAAAACTCTGTAAATCTATACACTAAATCAAATGTAACCGTTGTATGTACTCTTTGTGAGAATTGTATTCCTAATTACTTCTAAACATAATCTGCAATATTATATTTACTGCTTCATCACTATTTCATTTTTTTGCAGCCTAAATGTACATTGCATGGTTCATAGACATTAATTTGCATTTTTTTAAAAATTATTTTGTTTTCATTTTTTACAAGCGCAAAATGTATTCTTCCATATACATTCTCCTTTTCACATGACCATAATAAAACAAACTAATCGATTGTACAGAGGCATACGATATAAAGAAGGCATACTCATTGGCTTATAATGTGTGAAGTCAATCACTAGAGGGCGCCTCAAACTACAATAACAATTCTGACCAATCGTGCAAACCCTGAACCAAAACTCAAGTCTGACTTTGAGCAATCCAATATCTGTGAAGGGTGGAAATCAGTTGATTCAATTATAATGGTTTGTGCTAAACCACGCGGCTAAATCTGGCTACACTTTTTTGCGGTTTTCAGATAAATGAATTCGCCTTTTTATAATTATGAAATGATTTAAGATGAATTTAAAATGATTTTAAGAAACTGAACGATCTCCATAAATTAAGATCTCCACTTGTATATTTTTAACAAAAGATAAAAGGGAATAACTTTTATTTAAAGTTGCTCTTAAATTTTCTTAAAAATTATTATCTCATGACATTTTAAAGTTTCGTGTGATCTATTCCACAAATTAAAATGTTTTTCGGAATTTGCACGATTTCCATAAATGAAGATATGTAACTCCATTTTTTTACAAAAAAATAAAATGGAAAAAAATTCATTATTTTCTTATTTAAGGAAATAATATGTTTATTTTTCATACTATTCCTTAGAGATAATCTTTTAAAGATAAAATAGCCAAAAAAAAAAAAAAAAAAAAAAAAAAAACTTTCCTAGTAATGGAAAAATCAATTAAGAGCATTTGATGACGTTTACGCAGAGAAAAGCTAAACACTGATGTTGGAATATCATTCTAAAGTACTGAAATTTGTCAAGTTTGCAGTATTTTTATGTGTTTTCAAGTTATTTTTTACATGTTAAATTAATAAAAATGATTCAATAAATATATAAGTATTTATATTAGACTCAAAATAAACGTTATTCTTTATTATCATGTGTTTTACCCTATTGAATTTCAGAATAATAATGCGAAAATATTATAAAATTTCTAAGTTTATCAAATTCTTAATATTCAAGAGGACTGTTTTGAACCACTAAACAGACTTTTGAGGGTTTTTAAAGAATGACTTTTTTGGTAAGCAATAAAGATTTAAGTTTTTTTAACTATTTGAAATCGGCGAACTTTAGAAAAAAAAAATAATAATTTAAATTTCAACCGAATTTGTAAGTTTCAAATAATTTCGAAAAATTTAAACGCACAATAAGAGATTCGTGCAACATATTTTTTAATACTTCATTGGTTTTAGTTTTCAAAATATTGTTACTCTTTTGGGATAAAATGTGTTATTATTTAAAGAGGACTCTCAAAAAAGTCATTTAATATTGTTTTTGGAGCATTTCATGAATCATATCACACAGTAAAACAAGTAATTAATTATTCGTTTTATTTATCATTAGTTTCATCATATAAAAATATGAAGAATATTCATTATCTACAATCAATGTTTGAAATTTAGGACCTTTCTATTCAAAACATCTAAATTATTGCTGACTTTTAATCTTCATTGCATTTTATGATAGACTTGTGATTGAATAAAGTGAAGATTACAATTCGTAAATAGTAGAGTATATTTTTAATAAAAAGCACGGTAATTTCGCAACACTGACTACAATCTCAAATAACACAATAAAATGATGAAGTATAAGGTCAAATGCAATGCATGAGACAGTGCATTTACGTGCGATGTTATTAACCTGTTTAAGAAGACGCTAACAAATAATCTTATCCAAGAGTTCCAAGAGTATCCATGAGTTCATCTATAGATCAAAGTTCATCTATAAGTATTTAGCAGAATGGATGTCATAATTTTATTGAAAAAAAATCTTGTTAATTAACTCACTTATTTATCAAGTATTAAACAAAACTTAACTTAAACAATTATGTCTTGAAAGATAATGATTTCAAGATGATTTTATCGAGAAAATAGATATGAGTCCATATCTCACAGTCATATATGCATTTTATTATCTGGAATAAATACAAAATTTCATATTATTTTGAGAATATTCGTAAAGTTTGCTTGTAATTATTAAAAATATTTAATTATTTTTCATAATATAATGCGTCAGCTAAATAACTCTTAATATTTCTTTAAAAGTCATGACACATTTTTCATTTTATGCCTTAAGGAGGCTCGAATAAAATTATTTCAAAGAATAGAATTTGACAGCGTATAACGAAATGTAAGCAGAATATATATTAGAAATAATATTTCAGACTACCTTTGGCAAAATATTCCTGAATAGCCCTTCAGTGGTTGAATACAGCTGTCTCATCAACGGAGCTAATTTCGGAAACTTCGGTGAAAGAATAATTAGCCTATTAAGCTAAATAGGATATTAGTATTAACAGAATTCTTTTTATTAAATAAAAATATTTTATCTTTGTAAATCTGTTCGAGCATTTATTCTACTTAAGTCTAAACGTATATATTAATGTATGTTAACGTAAATTGAGTTTTATCATTGTATTTTACTGAAAATTTATTTGTTTCATAAAATGAACTAAGTATAAAATAATAAATATTTTTTATGACAAAAAAATTCCAATTTTATTTGCTATTAATTATATTCATTTTCTTCTTTTTAGCAATCCAATTAAGTTATCCAAATGCCTATAAGCACAATCTTACAAAATTCTTAGTATAGCCTTAATCTGCTTTAATCTAATTGCCAGTATTGATAATTTAATATATTTTGTGTTGTTAATTATTTTTTTAATCAGGTGCAATTAACTGAACATTTGACTTCGTAGAGACTTCGTAGTATGACTTCGTTCCACCTCGAAACTGTATTCCTTCACCTATGAACTATCACCTTCGAAAACTGTATTACAATAAAAAAATTCTTAGAAAAGTAAACTAGTGCCATTTTCACGTTCTTGATCACATGTTTAGAATCTAAATAAATGTTCTCCGGTTTTGAGGTAGATGTATTTTTACTTTCAATGCAATTTCTGTTACTTCAATTTCGTATTAAAATATATTGTTTTTGAAATTTTATAATGATTTGTGGTTTTTATTTTTGTATATATTTTTTAATAAACTAACTGCATTAAAATTGAAATCACGTTAAATAAAATGGTTAAGAAACATAATCTGACATCCCGAATAATATTGCTGCACTGTTAAAATTTTTCATTTATTGACAGGTTGTCTTCCGTGAATTTTGATCAGAAATTTTCCGTTTTGTTAAAAAAATGGAATCTCTCCCGTATATCTGTTACCATTTTAAGATTACAGAGTTTCAAATACTGAATTATTACGGTAAAAATCTATCATCGAATGGGATTGCAGTTTTTTTGATCGCCACGCATGCGCTTCAACTCCTTCGCGTCTGTATCGTGCCATTTACGGAATTTACGGACTAAGACGGAACTTTCCTCAAAAAACGGAAACATTCCGGCAACTTTGCTGCCAGTCCTTTTTCCGTAAATCGACGGAATTTTTTTTACAGTGTACGCAAACGAAAATTTAATTGAAACGGTCACTATATAGCCGATTGGTTTACAATTTTCATTGTAAATTTCACAAAATACTTTCTTAAAGCTTGCATCATATGTTTTCATTAATTTTTACGATTTTTTTCTTTTGTACGAATTTTTCCATCATATCTTTCGCAACGTAAAAAATTGCTTTGCTGTATATATATAAAATATGTATTAATGGAATACTGTGTTGTACGACAGAATTAGGGGCTTTGGTAAAAAGCAATATCTTGGAAATGTATGTGGAATTTAAACATATGGTTATTTGAAAAATTGAGCTAAGAGAATAGTATTTTAAACATACATTTTATACTCATCTTCAAAAAAGCTTGTAATATCTTGGTATTTGTGAAAGTAATATCTCATAATTTACTTTTAAAAATTCTGTAGTTGATTTTTGAGCTTTAAAAAATTAAATAAAAAAAGATCAAACTTGTATGTAGCTAAAGTACTACAAACATGCTCTAAGAAAAAATTAGAATTTTGGGGATACTGTGGGGAGACTGAACACACAGTAATAAACGTCGGTTATTTTCAGAATACATTTTCATAAAATCAATTCATTTCGTTCTAGGTATTACTTTTTCCATTAATATTCATGAGCTCTGTTCTAAGTTTCATTTGAATATTTTACGAAATCGTTACTTGATGGAGATGAAAATTATTTTTAGAAATTCAAGCAACATATGATTTATTCCTTTAGGGAATTGAAAAACGGAAAATTTGTTTTCGACATTAATGTTAAGTGCATTTGAACATCCGTAGGTTAGTAATCACAATAAGGCGGAAGATGTGTGACGGGGGGATTACTTCCGCCCAAGACTAACTCTTTCATTATAAAATTTTAAAGTTCAAACAATGTTTATACTGTGCTAGGATTGTGGCAGAGTCCTTCACTAATTGGTCTAAACTGAACAATATAACGCAAGAAATCCACTACATCTATGTACTTCACTTTAACCCTTTCAGTGCGGATATCTTTTTTTTTTTTTTTTTTTTTTTTTTTTTGGGGGGGGGGGGGTTGGTTAATGCCCTGTGCGGAATATTTTGACCAAAAAAGCGACATTCCTTATCTAATTACCGGGCAGAATGTTCCGGTACGAATTGATTTTCCCAAAGGGACACGACTTTCCGAACGACCCAATACAAAACTAAAAATCATATCTTATAGCTCCCCAGCACGCAACTCCTAGATGTCGACATTAGTCGACTCCCGCACTAAAAGGGTTAAAGAACTATAAAATTCACCTAAGAAAAATCTCACTTACATACAACACACTGCTAGGAAAATCCACGTCTTCGTCCAAGGGAAAATCTGAATACTTTCATCTGAAACAAAATCCCTTCACAAGTTTGTCAAACAAAAACTTCACTCTTCTAACTACTGACTGCAACCCGTGGTTGCGAAAGATCTTCATTTCAAATAGAGTCTAAAACTATCTTACTAAAATGTACTCTTTACTGTCTACAAGCTTCACTTCAGGAAACTATCACTGCCTTCGTGGCGAGAACTAGTGTAGATTAAGACTCCAATAAGGAGGAGTTGACGCATATCCATCTTGTTGCCTTAAATAACCGCCATATTGCAACCCATCTTAGCATTAGAGAACCGCCCGAGCAAGTGATTGCCGTCCCTGTCCCTGTCACTCAACGTCCACTTCTATGGAAAGCTAACCGGTTTTAGCTTGGTTTTTGGCTCGTTGGGTTATTAAATGGCGGTATGATTCAGCCTGTAGCATAGGAGCTCTAGTGTAGATTTCCTTGGAAGTGAGATACCACACAAATCCGAAGAAACGTACTTTCCTGCTTATATATCTTTGCTGACTGACCAGAGAAGCCAAAATTTGCATAAAAACAGCGAAACACAGAAAACCCACAAATTCCGAAGGCTACATGCATTCCTTGAAAGTTAAATTAAAATAAAAAACAGAGGTATCTGCTGCGAACACATATGTTTGATTGTGACATCATGTCCGCGATCAGAACACTAGAACCAGGGCTACACTAGATACCGGGCTTGCTCATTCATTATCATGACGTCAAAAATGGTGGCTGGCCGCTACCAGCGATTGGTACAAAGCGAAACGACAAAATGAAAGACATACAGCGATTGGCACAAAACGACGGTGTCGTCGCTTTGCACCAATCGCTGGTCGCGGCCAGCCACCTTTTGTGACGTCATGATAATGAATGAGCAAGCCTGGTATCTAGTGTAGCCTTGCTAGAATGCCTTTATAAGACAGTTGCTAGTCCACTACAGAAGAAACAGCAGTTGTTCGTTCTAAAATTTATAAAAAAGGTATAACGAAAATCAATCAATTTTTAAACATCAATGCATTAGAAAAAACGTCGAATATATTCAGAACATATTTTCATAAAAATAATTCCTTTCGTTCCATGCATTTTTTATTCTATTACTCTTCATGAACTAAGTTGTAAGTTTATCTTCAATATTTTACGAAATCATTACATTAAGGAAATGAAAATATATTTTTATATTTTCAAGCCAATTTTTGAACCTCAGTATACTGGAATAAACAACAAATATTTTCAGAACGAAATTTCATTAAAAAAAAAAATCATTTCGTTCCATGTATTTATTACTCTATTATTATTTATAAGACCCCCATGAAGGGCACTCCCCCCGGGACTATATCCCTAGTGTAGATAATTGGCCGTCAATAATCAACCCTATTATTATTTATGAACTAAGTTCTATGTTTTACTGTAATATGTTACAAAATTGTTATATAAAGGAAATATTTTTTTTTTTATAATCAGGGGATTTAGATTAAAAAATTTATAAAGAATTTAATAAACAAAATTGTAATAAATCAAGTGTCTAAATAAGTGTAAACCAGTTTCACTCTAGAAACCTGAATAAAAGGTATAACGAAAGATATTCAGTTTATCGGTCTCTATACACAACTATAAATATATGAAAAAAAATATTGTAAAATTTCGCAAAATCAACTCATTCCATTCCATGCATTTCCTATTCTATTAGTATTTATGAGCTAAGCTTAAATTGATGTAAAGATCAAAGATATGGATATACAGATATTGATATTGATATAGAGATAAAAAAAATTATTTCAATCTTAAAAAAATAGTAAATTTTTTCAGTGAGATAATAAATATATTATATTAAAAAAATGAACAGAAAGTAAATAAGTGTAAACAAGTTTCACTATAGAAACCTTAATAACAGGTATAACGAAAAACATTCAGTTTATCGGTCTCAATACACAACAATAAATATATGAAAAAAAAAAATTGTAAAATTTCTCAAAATCAACTTATTCCGTTCCATGTATTTTCTATTCTATTAGTATTTATGAACTAAGCTGAAATTGATGTAGAGATCAAAGATATGGATATACAGATATTGATAAAGAGATAAAAAAAAATTATTTCAGACTCAAAAAAATTGTAAATTTTATCAGTGACATAATAAATATATTATATTGAAAAAATGAACAGAAAGTAAATAAGTGTAAACAAGTTTCACTATAGAAACCTTAATAACAGGTACAACGAAAAACATTCAGTTTATCGGTCTCAATACATAACAGTAAATGGATAAATAAATGACTGTAAATTTCCGTAAAATCAATGCATTTTGTTCCATGTATTTCCTATTTTATTAGTACTTATGAACTAATCTCAAAGTTTCGCTTGAATATTTTATGCAATTGCTATGTAATGGAAATGAAAAGTTTTTCTACTCTATCAAGAATCAGTTGACTTATATGTTTAGAAATTTGAGTAACACATCAAACAACAAGCTGGAAATTGTACGTCAGACGTGACAAACGAGGTGCATTCGTACTCTAGCTAGTTATATAAATATTCAGATCGTGATGATTTTTAATTCTGTGAAATGAATTATATCGTCTGCAGATTAATTTCTGTAACAAAATAAGTATGTCGGTCGCTTGACGATTAAACCTCGGAAGCTCCTATAACAAAAAAGCATAGATTTTTTTTAAAAATTCAATTTTCTAAATAAATGTTTTTATTAATATTTTCTAAAGTTTTGATTCGATTTTCACAAAATTTGTGTCTCGACAAAATTTTGCAAAGATAATATATCTTAAATTTCAAACTATTCGGTTGGGTAGTTTTTGCGTTGTTATATGCGGACGGACGGACCAGACGACGACAATAGGTGCTACGTATTTATATAATTACGAACGCACCTAAAAATTTAATTTTTAACTTAACAAAGAAATAAATTTACACATCAGCGGGTTATTACATGGAGTATATTTAAAGTACGAACCGAAAATAAACAAGTCTGAACAAGTTTCACTCTATAATGTTTATAAACAGATATAACTAAAATCAATCGGTTTATCTGTCTCAATGCACAACAATATACGAAGAATATTTTCAGAATAAATTTTCCTTAAATCGATACATTTCGTACCATGCATTACTTATTCCATTATTATTCATGAACTCTGCTCGAAGTTGCAAAATTGTTACGTGAGGTAGATGAAAAATAATTTCATATATCCAAGAAATAAATGACTTACATCTTAAGGATATTGAGAAACATGTCAAAGCGAAAATTATTTTATATCTTAGCAAGTAAACAAATATAAACATCAACGGTAAGTAAATGTAATTTATTGAAAGTTTTATCCTGTTACGACTAAGCGGATCATGTTATTGTTGTCATGTGAATCCGAAACGTTCATTTGTGTAAGATTTTAGATAAAAAGAATCACAAGAAAAAAATAATTATGACAATGAAGTATATTTAAAAATTAATTTAAAATTTAATACCATTTCTGTGCTGACAATTTAAAAATAAATTAAATTATTTTTATATTACATAAATATAACATAATACTACACTGTAGAAAAAGACAAATAATTTCGAAATTATATAAAATTTAATACGGTTTGGGAAAAAATAATATAGCCTTTTCCGAGTTCCCTGCATATCCAAAAAGCTTTCCAGTATCTTCCAAAAATTTAGAAATTAAGTGATTTTTAAGATTTAAAGGTACATTTCTGAAACAAGAGTTTCTTTTGCTGCCCTTAATTTTTGGAAACGTTTCCGAGTAGATGCTACAGTGTATTAATCAGTTTTTGCAACACAAAATAACGTTTTTCGGATGTTATAAATTCTTAATAAACATTTACAGCTGTGCAATAGAATTTTTACGTGCAAGAATAAAGAAAAAAATTTAATGTTAACATTAGTGGGGTTAATTTAGCATGTTTTTATGTTGAACACATTTGATGAGATAGAAAATGTTTACTTGAGAATAGACAGCATCCGAAAAACCGATAAACCCAGTGTTGAGAAAACTGGTACGTAGAAAGTACTCGGAAACGTTTATGAAAATTAAGAGAAGCAAAAAAAATATGAAAAAGCTTTTAGATGTGCTTTTTTATATCTCGGAAATCTATTGGTTTCCCAGCCTTTGGAAAATTAAAGTAGGCTTCTTTGAGTCGTTCATATCTCGGAAAAAAATTATATGATATTTTCGTAAGCTGCAGTAAATTTTCTAATATTTTTGGAGTCATTTTTATTCCTTTTTTGAAATGCAGGGGAAGAGATAGAACATTAAAAAATCCACATTTTTATACTTAAAACAAGATCAGCCTAAAAAATATTGAGATTCCGGGCACAAAATATACACCCGAAATGATATTGGTTATTTATCTATGAAATTAGAACAATGATTTGTGTAAAATGATTATGTTTGACACCACACAGATCAATGATAGCGGTTAGCAAGATTATTTAGCTACTGTTACAAAACGCTGTTAAATAGTAACATAGTAATGCTTACAGCATTATATGGGTCATTCCACAGTATTCATGTGCTACGTACGGGACATTTCCCAGCAAATTTGTGAGATATTTGTACTTTTTTCAGTATCAAAATATAAATGAGAAAGTTTGCAATTAATTTTAATGCATTATATATCACTTCAACTAGATTCTTATGAAATTTCTTTTTGTTTGAGCCAATACAGATATATTTTTTAATTAATAAAATTGTGTTACGTTCGGGACATCACAAAAAATTGTTTTAAAAGTACCTCTAGCAATTTGGATTTTGCTCTGAGTTTATTTAATATTTTCACAAATAAATATAATGAGTAGAAGCAGAAATATACATTTTATTAATTAACTTTAAAATTATTTTTTAAAATTGCGTCATTAATTAATTAAAGCTAATTATTTCTGTTACGTACGGGTCAAGGCTATTTGTTACGTATGGGACCTATTATCAAATTTTTCTATATGGCTGTAAAAAAATGCTCTAATTTTTATATGATTAAAAAAAAATAATAATATTTTGGATAAATTTTAATAGAAGAGATTTAAAGCTTTAAAATGATGTATTACACTTAAATTTTTATAAAACTGTTTTTTCAAACTTGTGAAGCCAAATACTGTGGAATGACCCATATGCTGAATGTGTAAAGAAATATTTTCGGGACAATAAAAATTATGTTGCATAAATGATGATAAGAATTGATGATGAAAATAATGTTGTGTGTTATTAAGTATTTTGTTTTAATTTTATATTTCTTTAAAAACTTTAAACTTTAATAAAGTATGATTCACAAATGGAAATATGAGAAAACATGAGCTAAACGTAAACAGTTTCACTCTAAAAACTTTAGAAGCGGATATAATGAGAAATTAATTGAATTATGAGCATCAACGTTAAATATTATTAGAATATTCTTTCATAAAACCAATTCATTCCTACGTTTTATTTCAATATTTAAAAAAATCGTTACTTGAAGAATTTAATTTCCATAATTTCCTGTAGCAAAGGAATTCTATCTTTCACATATTAAAAATTATTAATAAATTGTTTAATAGAAAACACATAAGTAATCTTAATGATGAGTGGTTTAGAAAATATAATGTATTGAAAGTATAAACCGAGTGTTTCGGCCACACTCGATGTTTATTGATCGGGCTGGGTATCGCTTCAGGACTCTTTGTGAAGTAATCTTTACGTAGTAATTTCCTTTAGATATCCACCGTAAATAATCAAATCTGTCAAAAGAAATTCTCTCAAAAGGATCCCACCTGTTACAGAGCTACATTCGCCCGTTAGGTCTAATTTTAATTTTAGTACAAAGATAAACAAAATCTGTAACAGAAATGTAGAACATTCTAAAGAAAGTAATTTGAAAATTAGATTTGTAATTCCATGTTAATCTGTGGCATTTTGCATACCTGACTGAAGGTAAGGCATAAGATTATTTGTTTTACTCAATCGATGATTCATTTTTAGAAACAATTACATTTTGTAATCACTTTCTAAATTACTTGATATTAATGCTTTATAAACGTGTTAAGGGTTTTATAAATCTTTTGCTTTCATTAATTTTATTCGATAATTTATTTGTTGATGAATTAAAAAAAATAATAAAAAAGGTTATTATATGCGTCATAATTTCGTTTAAATTAACGTCTCAAAGATATTGTAGTTAAAAAAAAGATAAATATATTTTAGTCGTTATATATTATTACTATAATATTCTAACGTTATTTGACGGAATCCGCAGTTTCGTTTACGTCGGCGGCAAAATACTAATTAATTGAATACCTATTTTTTTAACTTAAGAAAAAGTGTTATAATTGTTAAAGGAGAATAAGGCATTAAATTGAATAAATCGCTTTTTATTAAAATAAATATTGAAGCCGGCCAAAAGACTTTTGTAGGTAATACAATATTAAACTTTTAAATGAGTCTGACTATTAAATGAACTAACAAATACTCTTAAAAGCGTCTAAATGTGACATAAAGTAGTGCTGCGTCTTTCCAGTTGTTCCCAATTTTCGCAAAAACATGTAACATGATCATATAGGTGAAAATCGTATAAAACAAACAATAATATTATACCACAAGAAACGTGGTTATATATCTCGTTTGTATCCTCTTAGGTATGTGCAAACCTAACGTTTAAACTCATGCTCCGATTTTGATCAATCTCTTGAAAAGCGCTCATTTTTGTGATAGTTTCGTCGTCATAAATTTCGTCGGGAAATCAAAAATTGTACGTTCATATGTCTCTCAGTTTTCTTGTATAGTGACTGCTTTCTAACAGAAATGAAAAATGTGTATGACTTCGGTATGACCGTTTGCAGTCAGTCTGCCGTCTGTCAGTAACTTTAGTAAATAAATTCAGATTTCTATGTTATTGATATATGTTATAGAGGTTTACTATTGCATGCTCGCTATTGATAATGGAGTGTGCAGCATTTAAATTTAATTTGAGGGAAACTCAAAAAAAAAAAGATCACGTTACATTACGGTCTATGGGAAAAATCGCTTGCGGTGTATTTTAATAATATTACATTATTTGTACTATAATGAAACTAATATGAATTTCTGAGATGAACTAAAAAGTGCTTTTTGTAGAATATGGAGTGTGTAGTATTTTTCATTACTTTACAGGGTCACACAAAACAATTGGGTTACACAATAATCTAGGGGGGGGGGATTGTTTGCTGTGTATTTTAATAATGTTATTCTATTTCAAACATAATGAAATTTATATATTTTATTGAAGTACACTAATAGATTTTAGCAGTGGAATATGACTTGCGTAACAGTATATTCATGTACAGGGCTATACACAGAACTTGATACACTGCCATTTAAGGATGGAAATTTTTGAAAGTGCGTTTTAAATTGTGTTATTTTTTTTTTCTGAATTAAGCATAAATTTAATACCAGGCGTGTTTAAAAATATGTAGATAATATATAGGGCTGTACGAAATTATTCGAGTGCATCTACATTTATTGGTGCGAAAGTGAATTTTAGACTGGCTTATGCATTTTGAACTAAATTAAATTTTTGCAAGATCCTGTACAGGGCACTGTGGAATGTGATGCAATGAGTTGAATTCAGGTAGATTGAGCAACACAAATGTAAAATCATCGTATGATTGCTGGCGTTGAGACTAATGAAAATCACACATGTGTAATGAGAAATCCCCATTCCTTACCAGCTTTGAGAAAATCACACGGACAGTAGGTAGTCAAGTTGAGGCATCCCTATTAATTTGCTATTTGTTGCTGTGTCATGCATAATTCATAGACTATACTGATTAATTGAATGTAGTTTTGAAAACATTGAACACTTGTAACTGTAAATCATGTTTCAAAAATGTCTGCATTTTCAAAATTATGAATTTTCATTTTTTTTCGTTGCAGTACAGACATCTATTATTGAGATTTTGAAACAATTACTTTTATTTTCACGTTATAAAATATCCCGTATCATGCTGAATGATTATCCTCAAATTGCAAGTTTTTCAAATTTTTACATGCATTTTTATACGTTTTACTTGGGGTTTTTGAAACACCTGTACGCTGTTAAAGATCTATTATAAATAAAGAAAAGAGAGAAGAAATCCTATTTAATGTATCAAAATTGATTCTTATAATGTAATCTACAAATAACCTTTTGTCATATAAAATAAAATATTGTTTTCTGAAGTACTTCAGTCAATTGATAAATATACAATTTAAAAATTGTGTTTTACAGAAAAGGCTGCTATTGCTCTTTTCTTGTGCACTTTGTAAAAATTGTAGCAAATAATTAAATTATACAAATGTAATTATTCTAGAAATTGCAAAACGAAGTTCTAAAACAAAATAAATAAAGTCTCACTTTTTCTCTCGTATCACTAAACGTTTGAAACAATCATTAGCGTTTTTCAATTGAAGAAAATCTGTAGATGTGTTTTCCATATCCCTCTTAAACAATCCTACTCGCGATGAAGTTAGAAAAATGGATTTATAATGGAAAATCAATTATGTGTCCCGCATGACCTGTATGTAGTATCATAAAATATATAAGTAAAAAGATGACTCTAGATGTGATATATCTTTAGTAAAGTCTGGTGGTTTTACAAATTTCATTGTTTATTTTGTTTTGTTTTTGTTTTATCATTTATTTTACACTATTTTAAAGAACTTTTTTATTTATTTTATTTACTTATTCATTTTATTTGCTTATTTTATTTACTTATTTTATTTGCTTATTAATTTTATTTTTTTTATTTGGAGAAAATAATATATTATGAAGCAATTTTTAGCTTTCTGTTTTAACCATATTTGAGTGCAATTTCTTTTAACGATTTCAATATTTGGGATTTTTAATTTTCCTGTTGCCACTATTTAATTGCAAATTTTAACTGTTAGCTTTGGAGATGTATAAAAAATAAATCTCCAAGTATCATAAGTTTGTTTCTTTTTTCATCTTGGGTTCCAATATATTGTTTATCATAATTTTTGCAATAAAAAACCATATTTTTTGATAAGGCAATTTTGATGCTGAATAATTTATAAATTATTATGCTACAAAGTTTTGAATCTAATAATATTAAGCTTTTACTTAATAAAATATTAACATTTGTATTTACTTTTCATCCTTGCCTTTAAAAAAATTATGTTTTAATGTTTGTATTTAGAATATAAATTATAACAAAAAAAAAATTTCTGTTAAATCACATTCATTTATGTTAAAGGTTTTTACACAGTATCATTGCAATTCATTCTTCAAATACTAATCTGTGAAACATTACAGTAATAACTACATTTAAAAGCTTTCAGTAGATTATTTCGAAACGTAAAATTTGTTTTAGTTTTCATAATTCAGGTATTAGATGAAATTCTGTGTATCTGACTCAGTAGAATATATCGTAAATTGTCCTTAATTGTGTACCATTCAGTTTGGATTTGAGTGTGAGTTGAATAAGTGTTATATAATATTACTGGAGCATACTTCTGAATTACACATAATAAGTAATTTCCATGTGGAAAGGATTTCAACAAAATATTATAAATTGCAAAACAATCAATAACGTTTGGATTAGATGAATGTGTGATTTTTGTAAATGAAATTTGAATAAAATATACCTTTCTTAATACCAGGGAGTATTTTTTTTAATATTAGCATTTATGAGACACTGTTAAATTTTATAAAACAAGCTGTAGTTTTTTAAGGGACTTAATTAGTCATTTTACCTCATAATAATGTTTAAGTTATAGTTTATTGCGTTTCCCTTTTCAAATAATCATTTGGCTTATTCATTTTCATCATTTGACTGTGATGTACAGTCGTAAAAATAGAAAAATGCATCTGATACTATTTTCAGCACACTTTATTGTAGAAGAAAAATAAAGCTATCCACCGATTGTAAAAAACATTGTTTGTGCTTTATGTCTTTAAATTTTTCTTAAGAAACAATCTCAGATTAAAATAATCACAAAATCTTAATTTTCCATTAATAATACCCACTTTACGGAATAAAACATCTACACCTTGTAGTCAATCTAAATACGAATTTTCTTGCTCCTACCATTAGATTCAGAGTTATTAACTATTTTTAAAGAGACGATCTCAGGGAATCTATACAAATTGAAGCCCGGTATTTACATCGAGTATACGAACATCAAGTGCATCTTATGCATCTCCTCTGACTCAGTAACATGATTTTTTTAAATAACTTGAAAACTAATGAGAGAACAAAATCAAAAATTTTTATAGCTATGTAGTAATTGAAACTTTTATTAATCCGGAACATAAAACTTTTTATAGGTTATAATTTAAAATATTTAAAATATTAATTATCCAATATTATTTAATAATAAATACAAATAAAAAATAAAATATATAATATTGTTAATAATAAAAAATTCCATTATTAATTAATAGAATTAATTTTATTAATCAGTTAAGATTTTGAAAAATAGGTATTGCAATTTAATTATCATACCACATAATTATGGCAAGTAAAAAAATATTTTACTTATGTTTGAATTTTTAAGTAGAATGTTTATTCAAAAAATAACTGTTAAAACAAAATAATTCCAGTTTATTTTGAAGAAACTTTTGTATAAAATATATGTGAAAATAATAACGGCTAACCTAAGTGATCACGGTTAATCTGAATTCTAGGAAGGAAAAAGAAATTGCTAATAACATTCGCCGTTTGAAATACCTTAAATGTAGTAATTGCGGTAATCGATCAATTAAATGGTACATGAAAATTTAATTTTTGAATGTTTATTGAGTCAATATATATATATATATATATATATATATATTCATACAAAATATGAATTACACTTTCAGAAATAGCGTGAGTGATCATTTTAACGCGTTCTCGTTAATGAAGATTCCATATTTCATATCCAAATTAGTGCATCATAAATTAAAAACACTTTTCACTAAAAGCATTTCTTACAAGTAAATGTAGTATAGTTCGTAGCGGCGAATTTCTATTTTTATAGCTCATGCGATTCGTCTCATTGAGCTAAGTAATTTGTTACCTCGCATATCGAGTTTTGATAATAACAGGGGACTGGGTCAAAGTTTATAATTTCGTTCATTGAAAACCAGTTGCCGTCAAAGAAATATGTAAACTTTAAATTTGCTTATGGTTCTTACACTGTCATGCATTGATGGTAGTTAATTTTTGACATATTGTTCATTCCGGAGAAATAAGTAAACAAGTTGGAAATTGTACGTCAAACGTTACAAACGAGGTGCGTTCGTACGCACGTTTTAGAAATAAATTCATGATATTCCGTGCGTAGAACGGGTTAAACAGCTAGTTAAGTATATATTTTATGACTCTGTTCATACAAATATCTTAACTAGTTATATAAATATTCCGATATATATGTATCAGCTAGTTATATAAATATTCAGATCTTGATGATTTTTAATTCTGTGAAATGAGTTATATCGTCTGCAGATTAATTTCTGTCATAAAATAAGTATCTCGGTCGCTTGACGATTTAACATCCATCGGAAGCTCCTATAACAAAAAAGCACCGATTTAAAAAAAAAATTCAAATTTCTTAATAAATATTTTTATTAATATCTCCTAAAGTTTTGATTCGATTTTAATAAAATTTGAAATGTCTCGACAAAATTCTGCAAAGATAATATATTTTAAATTGCAAACCATTTGGTTGGGTAGTTTTTGCGTTGTTATATGCGGACAGACAGACAGACGGACGGACAGACAGACGGACGGACAGACGGACGGACCAAACGACGACTATAGGTGCTACGTATTTATATAATTACGAACGCACCTAAAAAGGGTATTTCTCACAGTCCGCACGACGAGCAAAGGCTTCTTCAGCTGACTCGAGGAGGCATTCAAAACAGGCCTGTTTTCATCATAACTTGCAAAAACCTGCCTGTCAAGTAGCATACGAATATTTTATCTGAAATTACACATTTTTATAATAACAGCAATGATATAATCCTATAGTAGTTATTGGCAATGGATGACACTGTAAAAATAATTAGTAAACTTAATTGGCACTTATTTCTTTGAAGGCATCTGTTTTTCACTGAACGAAATTTTGAACTTTATCGCGGCCCCCTGTCATTATAGAAACACAATAGCCGATATGCGAGGTATAAAATTACTAAGCTCGATGAGACTAATTGAATGAGCTATAAAAATCGAAATTTGCTGCCACAGACTATAGTACCTTTACTTATTAGTGAAAACACTAATAAAAGCACTTATTATTATAAAAGTACATGTTGTTAGAACCATACTCTATAGATACACATTTTGATGCTTTGATGCATTGAAGTACAAAGTTTAAACAAATTCTGTAAAAAAAAACGATTTGATAGTATTTAAGTAATCCTTCATAAAAATGTATGTAGTATACAGAGAGAGAAATGTTATCGAATAAATTAATGATTACTTAATTTGTAAAATTGTAAAAGAAACGGGTAATTTTGAGAAAGTTTTCAAGTTTCATACTTGAGACGTGTTAATAACATTCATTAACAGATAAATCGAAATTTTTCCTAATTACAACGAACTCAGTTTAAACAGATATTTCTTTAATTATGACATTAAATTATAAAGATAACTTTCTATTCTGTAATATTTATGGTATTAAAGTTTCCATAACTTTGTCAACTTATTTCGAATTTGAAAATTCTGGTATTGAATAATTTTTTTAATGATGCGATAATATTAAAATTTTATTACATAAATTTTATAAAAACTGTAATTTGGGCGATTGATCAGTTAAATGATACACGAAAACTTAATTTTCAAATGGTTGTGCAATAATAATAATAGGATTTTGGAAAATATGTATTGCAATTCCAGCAATTATTTTAATAGTTATTCGTGAATGTCTGATTCAATATGTATTGCATATCCAGCAATTATTTTATTACCTATTCGTGAATGTCTGATTCCTTAATTCATAACCAAATAATTCAAAACGCATTTCATTAAAAGTATTTCCTAAGGTAAACGTTTATAAAATGAATTATTGTTTAAGCCTGGCGCTATATTTACACATTGTTATGTTCTGAACAACTTAAGTTAAAAGATCGGACAAATGCAGTGTAAGATCGATTTGATATTGCTTGAGCCACTCTTCGTAAATAGGCTTATTCACAAAGTGAAATGACATTGCATAAATTAATGACTGATAAATTTGCAAACTTCAAAATGGGAATAATAATTTAAGTTTTAATGTTCAATACTTGGCTCATTAATAATATTCATTAATAGATAGATCAAAGTTAACCCTAGTTTCAACAAATTGAGTTTAAACAGAATTATTAATTATGACATAATATTTTAAAGAAAACTTACTATATAGCTATTTATTAGGCTATTAAAGTTTACTATAACTTTTGTAATTTATGTATTTCTAGTTTGAAAAATGCTGGCATTGAATAATCTTAAGTATGTTCGATAATACTATAAATATTAGACATTTTATAAATGGAGTAATTTCGAAAGTTAATAAGGTAAATGATACGCGGAAACTTAATTTTCTAAAGTTTATTGTGTAAAGATAATAGGATTTTTGCAAAATATGAAATACATTTCAAGCAATTGCGTCAGTGATAAATTTAATGCTTACACATGAATATCCGATTCTCTTCTTCATATCCAAATAATTCAAAACACGTTTCATTGAATGCATTTCCTAACGTAAACTATTACACAAAGACTTATTGATAGAAACTTACGCTATATATGCACATTGTTATGCTCTGACCCACTTAAGTTAAAATTTTAAACAAATACTGTATAAGATCGATTTGATCGTTTTAAAGTTATTGTTCGTAAGTAGTCTTATACACAAAGAGGAATGACATCGAATAAATTAATGACTCGCAATTTAAAGTGTCCTTCAAAATTAAAATGTAATTTACGGAAGGTTTTAAGGTTCAACAGTGGCCCATTAATAATATATTCTAATAGTTGAATAAAAACTAGTCCTAGTTGCAAATAAAAATAGTTTAAACTGAATTGTTAATTATGACATAACATTAAAAAAGAATTTGGAAAAGAAAATAATACAAGTTTTCTTTTTAAATTTGAAAACTTTGGTATTTTTTTCAGAAATTAAATATGCACTGGCACCTGGATAGGGAATACTCAAGCTTAAGGTAAATATTACAAAATTACAAAATAAACTACTTTTACTACTAAAATAATATCAGAAGAATGTGTAATGTCTAAACCTTGCTGATGTAAAAGACCCGAATTAGTATGAAAGTAGATTAGGTCAGGATTAGAATTGTTTTCTCTTAGTTCATTAGAAAAAGGCTTATCATAAGTGGCTATCCCAAGTGGCTGGCAGCCGTTTGAATAGAAAATGTATAAGCACATCTATAAAATTCTATTCTTGTAAATTGGGCATGCGGCCGTTTTCAATAGTATCAATCCACTGTCTACCTATCTGAAGCTTACTTTTTTATGAACTATGTGTTTAACTAATTGTTTTGATACCAATCTAGGCCTTTTGTATAGGATTTTTTGTGGATAAGTTATTTTAGTTACCTAGGTATCTAACAACAATGCACAGTTATTTATTTACTTTATTTTATTTTATTTTATTTTTTGTAGTTTCAGTTTTTCAAAGTCTGTAAATTCATCAAATTATTTTAAATACGTTCTTTTTAGAATAAGAAGATACATATAAAATATGTATAACAAAGATTTTCTATAATATAAGAGAGAAAGAAATGTTCTCTATTTGAAAATGTATTTTGTATTATAATTTCAGAAATATAACAATGCAGATGCTAAATGTAAACGATTTCATGTTATTGTGTTGTATTTCGGCACGGACGTATTTGAAATGAACACACTCCTTAATATAAAAATTTCCTTATGCTTTTTAAGACGAGACGTTTTCTGACATGCCTATCTATATTTATTGTACACAGATTATGCAAATGAAACTACTCGTATTTATATGTTTAAATTGAAATAAAATAAAATGAAATATTATTATTATAAATTAATATTATGGAGAAATATATATTCGAGATACCAGAAAAAAATTAGAATATTTTGTTTCGAAAGAAAGGTTGGCATTTTTATCTCTCAAACATTTATAATTAAATTTTAGCGGTACAAGCGGACAACACTACAGACGGAGGGAGGTGGGGGGGGGGGGGATTCGAAACCATAATTTATAAACGATGCGATTATAATACGATATTGTATTTGATGTAAACAAATTTGGCCAAAACATTTTTTATATGAAGATAATTCGATTTAACAAAAGTTTGCAAAAACAACCAACGCCAGGTTTCGGTTCCAATTATTGTATTTTCAGTGAATCTACGTGTAAATTGTCTTAGACACAACATGAGGTTTCTTAAAATGACAGTAATTCAAATTACCCGTAGGGACTGCATTGAAATTAAAATATTGAGCTACATCGGATGTCCTTATATTCAACTTTATCCCATATATCCCATATATGAAAAATGTATTTAAAAGTATATAAAAGGGTTTTGTTTTTTTACGAGTTTACAATAGTCAGCGTACGGCATTCGAAGCTAATGTTGAAATAAAGGAAGTGTTTTTACAAACTTCCAATTTATATTTCTTTAATCATTTTAAATTATTCTGTGTGCGTATGGTACCTTACGTCGAAATGTAACGTGATAGATTTGTACTTTCTCATTTCTTTTGCAGTTCCTGTCTCAGAACAGTTTCAATTTTAGAGCCAATGAGGATCAATATATTGTTTGTTTACTTTATCGTTTAAGAATCAATACCAGAAAAATTCGAAAGTTTTTCAGAAACTGAAATATGAGTTATTCTTAAATAATCTATTCAAAAAGAAAAAAAACAGTATTTAAAATATTGAAATGAAAACGAGAAATTTTAGAGAACGCTTCGATTGGTTTAACATTGGTTTTTGATTATCATATGCTGACTATTGTACGCTCTTAAGCGTATGTCGATATCTTAGCTTTAAAAAGGAAATAGTTCCTTTGTGAGACTTTTTTATTTTTCTGCATTTTGCATTTTGCAAACTCAATTTTAGGTGTTTAAAACTGGCATAATTGAACTTTATTTTTAATTTTGTAAAAGTTTATTTTATTTATTTTTTATTTATTATTATTTTTTAACGGAACTAGTGGTTTTCATTATTATACGAGTCATTCTTCGTACACTGACACCTGTTTGTGTTTTTTGAAACAATATTTTATTTTCTTCACTAATTTCTTCTTATCTGAAATGCATGTCTGCAAAATGTCGTTGCATTAGACATGGTGGTTTTCAAATAATGAGCCTTCAAGCATTTCGTTTTTAACTATGGCTACCCTGTAAATTTTTAAATTCAAATTTTCAGTAGTTATAGTTCAATATTACGATAAACACATTCCATTACCTTCATACTTTGATGATCAGAACCACATAAAATAATAAATGTAACCATGTGTTAACAATGTGACTATAGAAATTTAGCGCGTGACCTTGAAAGTTTCAATAAAGTAGTTAAAATGTAACTGGTGGAAAAGGAACTTTTGTTATTAATGAAAAAACTAGGTTCTTCTTTTTTCTAATTCAGGTTGTCAATGTAATCGATAAATAAAATTGAGTAACTCACAAGCCAACGTATCATGATCTAAGAAACATTTTCCATCTATGCATATTGTTAAAATGCGCTCTTGATAAAGTTTGAACATTTTAATCAATATATGCCCTAATAAATAAGGAATATTAAACAAATCAATATTCAAATTAAAGTGTAATTATTGCTTAAAGTGCTAAAAAACATAACACAGAATGATTAAAAATACCTTTTAAGATAGATGGCATATGTTTCGTTCGCTCAAACGGCGTCATCTTCAGATCAAAATGATAAATAAAATATTCTCACAAAGTTTTTGAAAGTGATAAACATAAATCACGAGATCACATATCCAATGTAAGCAAGCGCTTAAATTGGTTAAACTAGAAAACATAAAAATTAATATTTTTATTTTTATTGCTTTTTGGTATATTTCGTAAGAAATACTGCATATTGCATTGTCCCCTAAGTAGGAATTTTTGAAAATTTTTTGCAGATCTACGCCGATCATGACTCCCAGAACCCAAAAACACCCCCAGTTCAGAACTTTATATCTATCTATCTATCTATCTATGTCACTTTTTTATGGACACGATAACTCGAATAATTCTGCACAAATATTTTCCAAACTGATACATAAAATCAAGAAGCATAAAATCTCGGTCAAGTTCGTTAATGGGCAAAATCGAACCAAGGGGGGGGAGAAATGGGGGGGCTTTTGTGACAACAGAAAAATCGCCATAATTTCTGAATTATGATATGTATCGAATCCGTTTAAAGTTATTATTACTTCCGGAAAAAGGGCCGAAAATTTATGTATGGCAAATTTTTTATATCGTTAAAAATGGCCCCAAGGGGGGGGGGGGGGGAAGGGGGTTTTCAAAGAAAAAAATTCTTAATTTCGTCAATTCACAAGATATCAAATCCGCTTCAATTTATTATAAATCCTCTTAATATTATCTAAAACTTTTGTATTGACACGTTTTTTATAGGACCAATCCTTATAGCAAAAAAAAATAAAATAAATAAAAACAAAACAAATCCCTGCCGGTTCCGCCTGCAAACAAGTTAGGTTTCGAAGTGGGCGGTTCTTCGGTTCCGCATCATGGCGAAAATGTCATTTCTTCCGTAATTCCCAAGAAACAGGCGCCCCACGGTCTGCGTGTTCGAAATCTACCTGTGCCTGTTGACCGAGTCGTCAGGGTTTTTCTTTTATTTGTAAAGCATCGCGCACAAAATTTTAGGTAATTCAAAAGAAGCTGATTCGTTGCAAATGTTATTGTTTCGCAAACGTATTTCTATTGATTCAAGGATAATGGATGGGAAATATTTAGTTACAATATATTAAATACGAATAAGTTATCAGTGAATCGACAGTCAAATATGAAAACTCTCAATTATTGGTAACTATATACCAACTTTATAAATTATAACTATAAAGTGACTACCTCCCTTGTGAAAAAATATCAGACGCAGTTAGATGCAGAACTATTTACTCATGACTCTCGAGACAGAATTTCAGAATGCATTCAGCGCATCATACAATTTCGATTCCCCAGTAACATTAATAGAAATCGTTTTGAATTTCCCTCATGCTTCAATCTTTTTATCTTGTCCAATCTTGTCCGAAAAGAGCACATATGGTTTCGAAACAAATGATTTGCTGGGGACGTCTTGTTTATTTGAAAGCCTCTTTCTTTGGAAGGTAACATAAATTTTATTCGACAGTTTTATAGATTACTTTTCGTTTTACTATTGAAAGAAAAGTAGATGTTTCCATAAAAAGAGAAAATAAAATCTATTTAAATTCTTCATTGGCATATGGGTTTGTTGATGTGGTATCCATGTGTATTTTCCGGAATCTTTTTATTTTTATGAATTTATTACTTGAAATATGATATTTAAATGTATACTGCAAGATGATTATCGTGTACAAGAGTGGGCTGATAAGTTCGAGGTCCGACAGTGAAAAAACAAGATTTTTGACAAAATTTCATAGTATTTTACAAAGTAGTCCCCTTGCAACTTAATACATATAAGACACACCCTCGTGTGCTAATTCTTTAGTGCAGCCCTGTACGAGGGTGGTTCGAAAAGTTATCGGCCTGCCAAAGAAAATGCAAGATTTTTGACAATAATTCATTTAATTTTTCAACTTGCAACACAATACATTTCAGAAGACTTTTGGGAAATGTTCATTCTTTGGTGGTTTTGGTCGACGTTCAACAAATTCGGTACGCATCGAGCGGAAAGCTTTTTCATACCCAAAACATCGTGTAAAATGTAGTGGACACGATCTATCGAAATGTTTGTAATGTCAGCAAGTTCGTGTATCTAAATCGGCGATCATTTAATATAGCATTGTGAATTTTTTAGACGATTTCGTCGGTCGCAGAAGTTTTTCGACGTCCTGAGCATTCATCATCGAGAATGGATTTCCTATTAATCAATTAATAATCCATGTTTAAATTCAGCAGCCTATTTTTTAAGTCGAATATGAAGAATAACAATTCCTTTAAAGTGGAATGAAACTCTTTTTGCATGTCCGTGTGGGTTAAAGTTATTTAACACAGTATTTTATGACAGCTCAAATTTCAATTTTTTCCATTTTTAGAAAATGTCAAAAATTGTTTACTTTAATTTTTCGCCAAAAAATAACAAATAAACTCACGCGTCTGAAACTCAGCAGTGTGCCATCTAAAGGATCATATTTAACAAATATCAATAAAAAATTCCGTGCAAGCAAGAAAACGCGAAGAGACAACAACTCAACTCAACAATTAGTTTTTCACTGATGATGACCGAGTAGTTCGGTTGAAAACATTTTGAATTTTTAAAAGGACTTGAATGTGCTTTAAATATTTTATGTATGTTTTTACGCACCTTCAAGCAGTATATTTACATTTAGTTGCATCGCTATGAATTTTAGTTAACAAATTTTATTGCCATTTGGTCATACTTGTTCCATCATTGTGTCAGTCTCGAACTTATCAGCCCACCATAGTATTATAATATGAGCAAATCTTGTGTGCCTGCGTGCATGCAAATTTTATCTTAAAAACAACTCAAACGATTTTAACGAAATTTTGTATTCTACCGCTTTCGGGCACGAGAAGACCATTGGACTAGGTCACATGTAGGAGAAAATTCGCTTATTGGGTCATTTTGGGTCACTATGGGTCAATGTCAAGCTAATTATATCTAAAAAACGGCTCAAACTATTTTGACAAATGTTTGTATTTTACAGTTTTCGGGCAGGAGAAGATAATTGCACTAGGTCACATGTTCGAGAAAATTAGATTAGTGTGTCATTTTTGGATCCCTGTGGAAAAGCTAATATTATCTAAAAAACCGCTCTAACGATTTTGACTAAATTTTGTATCCTACCGTTCGGCATTATGAGAATACCATTGGGCTGTGTCACATGTTCGAGAAAATTCAATTAGTAGGTCATTTTTAAGAGTCTTTGCGGGTCAACCTAATTTTATCTAAAAAACGGCTCTAACGATTTTGACTAAATTCTGTATCCTGCCGTTTCCGGGCACGAGAAGACCATTGGGCTAAGTCACATGTTCCAGAAAAGTCGATTAGTGGGTCCTGTTTGGGTCACTGCGGGTCAAACTAATTTTATCTAAAAAACGGTTCTAACGATTTTAAATAAATTTTGTATCCTGCCTTTTAATATTACGAGAAGAGCATTGGGTTAGGTCACATGATCGAGAAAATTCGATTAGTGGGTCATTTTGGGGTCACAACGGGTCAGGGTTAAGATAATCTTATATAAAAAATGGCTAAAATGATTTTGACTAAATTTTTCTCTTACTCTTTTCAGGCACGAGAGGACCAATGGACTAGGTCAAATATTCGAGAAAATTTAATTGGTGGGTCATTTGGGTCAAGATAATTTATGTAAAAAACGACTGAAACGATTGAATAAATTTTGTGTCCTACCATTTCGAATTACGAGAAGATATTTGGGCTAGATCATATGTGCGAGAAAATTCGATTAGTGGGTCATTGCTCATTTTGGGGTCACTACGGGTCAATGCATATCAATGTGAAGGCATGAAGGTTGAACCAGTTATTAAGTTATTGAACAGTTCGCAGTAAACAAAGTTGCAAAATTAACAACATTTCGCCAAATATCGCCATATTTGGCGAAATGCGGGCGAGACTTGGCGGGAAAATCGACTCTCAAGTGCAGTAATGTCAAAACCCATGCTTGGCGCCAAATGAGAGAATGTGCCAAGTTTGCGCATTTACACCAAATTTTGGCTACATTTGCCCAAAAAATTGGTTTTCAGAATCTGAAGGAATTTTCTAGAAATTCCCAATAGGAGCCGAGATACATGATTCAACCAATCAGCGTCCATAGAACGTTTTCGAAAACAGAATTCAACCAATCAGGGTACATAGAACAGATTATTATATGTTGTACAGATAATTTATTGTTATATTGAATTGAGCACAAAGCTAATTTTAACCGAGGTTATCTCGGTATCCCCGCTGGTTTTTATTATATTCAAGGTCAACCCTTTAAGCTTTAATTTTTTTTTCATCATGAAATTTCTGAATACAATGCCTGATGTAACACAAAATTTAAATGTAAAATTTCTTTACTGTAAACATTTATATAATATATATGACCTGTTAAAGAAACATAATTACAAACAAAATTCCACTTATGATACAATGCATAAAATACGAATAAATTAACGGTGAACCACAATTAAGAAATTACCATTAAAACAATTACTAACTTGTAGTCACTACATAACTTATTGCGTAATCATATATATTATTTCTCCTGTCAACATCCCTTTTTCTCAAAAAATGCGAAACGCAGAACGACGAAGGAGATAGCATATGAAAGGATTTTGAACAGGATTCTGACATAGCGCAGTTAACAATTCGTTAAAACATGTTTTTGAATAAAAATTGTAGTTAATTAAAAATTAAATAGGCATTGTTTTCATAAATGAAATGAAAGGTTTTCTCACATCAGTGTTGCCACCAATATAAAATTCTGCTTTATTAGATGACGTCATCCTATAATGCAATTGAAATACGATTGTTAATTTATTTCTTGCGCGTACTTTTTGAAAAATATTGAGGTTTTAATTGGGATTTTATTTAATTTTTACGCGTGCGTCAGCTATTTTTACTTGTTTTCTTTTTTAATCTTGGCTGTGTATATGCGTACTGTATCGGAGCACCAATATATTGCGTAATTTAAGGATGATCTTCCTTTTAGATATACAGCTCATTAGGATTCACAAAAATTATAAGTATTTATTTTTTAATATTTCATTAAACTGTTAAAACGCCAGCGAAGTCTGATGTCACTTAAATGGCTGCTGAACCACAAAGTTTGAACATCCCATGTTTAAGTTCTCATAGGGTTGCAAAAAATTCGTGTACCAAATATTGATTTATGTATTTAAGACATTTCTGGAACAGTTTTGCAAAATCTGAGGAAATGCTTACATATGAATTCCCTAAACGTCAGATTTAGTGTTTAAAATTTTTTATAATTCCCTTTTTTCAGTATAGGAGTCTTGGCAACCTAGAGAAATAACCTTGGCGAGAGAATAAAATGTGGCAAAAAATTTTCTAGCTATGTATTCCTATTTTCTTATACACAAACAATCATCATATATATTATTTCTGTTTTCAACATATTTTTTTTCTATGCACATACAAAACATGCAACGATGAATGAGGTATCATTCGAAAAGGTTTTGAACAAGTTTCTGAGATAGTACACCCACATATTGTTAAAACGCGTTGCTTGATTAAAAAAAATCAGTTAATTAAAAATTAGTGCTAAAACGTACCAGGAAATTATCTCAAAATTTGCAGTGTGAAAGCTTCGCACGGGTCCTTCTGGTATTTAAGTATTTCCTTTGTGAAAAAATATCATATTTAAGCACATTCAGAAATATTTACTCATGATCCTCCAAACAGCATTGGAAAATACATTTGACGGATCATACAGTTTCGATTTAGAGGATAACATTTAAAAAAATAGTTTTGAATTTTCGTCATACTTCAATCTTTTTGTAGTAACCGAAATGAGCATGTATAGTTTTGAAACAAAAGATTTTTTCGGGATGTATTGTTTGTTTTATGGAAAGCCTTAGTCTTGAGAAAGTAACATAAATTTTATTCGACAGTTTTATAGACTATTTTACATTTTATTATTGAAAGAAAAGTAGAAATTTCTATATAAAGAGTACAGAAAATCTATTTAAATTTAGCGTTGACGTGTGGGTTTGTTGTGAGGTATCCTATGTATTTTCCCGAATCTCCATTTTTTTAGAATTAGTAGTTGACGTTTGATATTTAAATGTATATTTCAAGATGGTTATTAGTTGTATTCGTAGTTATTTAGAGAAAGCTCTTTTTAAAGCTGTAGTGCCATTTTTAAACATGTTTTATGCAATTGCTAATATTCGCTTGAAAACATGGATAAAAGTAGAAAATATAAAAGTTATAGTTAAGTGTTGCTCCTATAACCTGATGCTTAAAAATGTATAGCTTTAATCTCATTTATTGATAAAAGGAAATAGACTGCTTTCGGCTAAAAAGAATTGCTTATTAATTTTTAAAAAGATTATTTCTTAATATTTGAATTTGTTGGTTGTATTTCTAATATGTTTTTATTAATTACTTTTTTCTAGCTTTGGCACTGACAACTTTGGCTTGGAAGGTATATGAGATAGTGGAAATTTAGGAGCTACAAACTATACATGTACAAACTTTTTTTCAAAAGTTTACCTGTTTTTCACCCAGATATATATTGAAGTCTATATGCATTACAAGAATTATCCTTTTAATGATTTTGTATACTATTGAATATTCAAATATAATATATTTAAGTATACAACTATTGCTAAATTACAAGGGGTGTCCAAATGAACACCATCGTAACAACGTAACCGTTAACATATTTGCCTATGCCGCTATGGGAGAACGTAGAGAGGCATCTAGGGATGCGATTGGAGTCTCCGACATGGATCGGACATGCGCAGGAGGCAGCAGATGCTCTTATAAGGAGCGCCGTCCAATTGATGCGGCAGTGCGTGTGAGGACAGGATAGCGTTCACTTTGCAAAATTCGACGATTGAGGAGCAGCAATGCGTTATCCGATTTCTGACAAGGTAAGGTGTTAAACCGGACGCTATTCATCGCCGGATGGTGACCGTATACGGAGAAGACTGTGTGTGCGACAAGTCTCAGAGTGCCCATTTTCTTGCAGGCCGTGAGAGTTTGGTTGATGACCCGAGACAAGGCCAGGCATACACAAGCATCACGGCCGATCTCATCGACAAGATGGGTGAAACGGGAAGAAGACCTGAAAGGGAAGCGCTTCAACTCGGACGACGAACTCAAGGACATTGTGAAATACTAGGTCTCGTCCCGGCCACTGGGAATTCTGGGAACAAGGAATCCTTTAGCTCGTTAATCGACGGGATCGTTGTGCTTTGGCCTATGGTCTATACTTTGAATAAAGTCTTCATTTGTACTCACAGTGTAGTTTCGTACCTTTTCGTTTGAACATCCCTTGTTGTTAATATATTTCCCTTCGCAGTCTTATTATGATATTTTACTGTGTGCTTAATTTTTAGGACGGACTATGCTTTGTATGAAAAATAGTACTAAAATATATTATAAATAATAAATAGTAAAAAGAATATTTTATAAGAATTATCCTTTTAATGATTTTTGTATCTCATTGAATACACATATATAATATAATTAAGTATACAACTATTGCTAAATTAGTTAATATATTTCCCTTTGCAGTCTTATTATGATATTTTTCTGTGTGCTTAAACTTTTAGGACGGACTATATATAAAAAGTAGTGCCAAAAGATATTATAAATAAGAAATAGTAAAAACAATATTTCATATTTCCCTTAATTTCTTTGTCATGAAAATATCTTGTAACTTTTTTTTCTGGAAATTAAACATTTCTCGTGTAAGTTTTGTATCGCGATTCCACGTTATTTAGGTAAATCGCGCCATTTTTTATTTATAATTAAAACATATATATTATAAATATTTTTTCTATTCTCATTTTTCGAATATTTAATCCTGTAACTAATCTCTTTTGTTATACTGCTATGAATTTCTCTTGCATGTGTAACATCTATATTTTAAATATAATGAAAAATTTGAATTCTTATAAATCTCGTTGCACGTTTCTAAATTAAAATTATAAATTTTAATTATCATAATTTCACGTTTAATAATTTCAATTCCAAAATATAAATTTTAGTTGCAAGTTTTTTTGTGTAACATACAATAAAATATATGATAAAATAAATCAAAAGTTTTGACCAATTAAAATAAATAACAACAAATTAAATAAACAAACAAATAAAATTAAAAAAAAACATATCCATCAGATGTACAGTGCTTTCACAACAGAAAATTTTACTATGTTAGTCATTAAAAGAAAATAATAAGCAAAGAATAGTTTCTACCAAATTTACCGTATTAGTAAAATATGCAGCGTTTTTACCCTTAAATGCTACTAAAAATTAGGGTGCGTCTTACATAAACAGGTACCGATTATTATTATTATTACTATTATTTATTTATTATTACATTATTTTATTATTTTTTATTTTACTCACATTCTTTGGTATCTCTCGCGTTCGAATGATGTACGTTGCCCGTTTGTTACTTTTTTTTAAATGAAAAAATAAAAGAATGAAATATAATTGAATGGGTGCCTGCAAGAAGGGGCTATGTTACAAATTTAAAATTTCACAGAAATGGGGAAAAAACTTAATGTCAGTGATTAGCAATGTCCTGAGCACATAATACAACATAACCTCTTCTTCTGATCTCACTTAACCTCCACTTTTCGTCTTCATGCTGAGCATTGACAAGTAATACGAAACTAGTTAGGTATGTAAAGAAAGTAACAATATCATTTTTAGTTTATTATTTTAATTTTTTATTTAAAGTAAACAAACCTGTATATTATGAAATTGCAATTTTTAACATTGGGTAAGCATCAATCATTCCAATATAGAGATTTTCCAACAAAAACACAACTTTTCAAAATTTGTAACTTCTGCCTTCTTCCAGGCCTTCATTTGTATGTTTTTTAAGAAAAAAACTTGGAGTTGCTCTTTGTTGGATCTGAAAATTGAATTATCTGGTGTTCTGTTGTTTGCATACGTGTGAAGAGAGTTGATATGCTATCTGCAGCCCGTCGTCAGTCGGGTTACAAAATGTGAGGTTTTTATTTCTTTTAATTGTTGCCAACAAATATTCTGTAAATAAAATTGACAATTTAATGATATATAAGCATTTTTTTCTGTGGAACCTTTAAGTTCTTTACTATCAAATTTTGACGGGCACTATCTAGAAAAATAGAGGATGTGTCAGAAAAATGTATGCACACACTGTTTAACGGGTCATAACTTTCTAATTTTCATTTCTTTTTAAGGCGTAATTAATTGGAAGTAATGAGTGGACAACAATTGACTTTTGAAAAAGGAAAATTTATTTTAAAATATTATTGCAAGTATGAAAATGTAGCAGAAGTACAAAAACAATATCGCAGGAAGTTCCACTTACACCACTTAAAATTTATCGGATAAAAGCTGTATATGTACTGTAATCACTTTTAGCAAATACAAAGTGCGTCAGAAAAATGTATACATACACTGTTTAACGGGTCATAATTTTCTATTTTTTCTTTCTTTTCAAAGTGTAATTAATTGGAAATAAGGAGTGGACCAAGAATAACTTATGAAAGAAGAAAATTTATTTTAAAACTAGCTGACCCGCCCGGTGTTCCCGAGCCCGTGTAATAAACTCAAATCTTTTAAAAAACGAAACTCTGGCCAAGGTTGCCGATGGCTTCGACACCGTATACCGGGCACGCTCGCACGCTCTGGAAAATCTTTTATTTCCCTCTTCCACCGCCAGGGGAGCAACCTCTTTCCTGAAAGAACCTCTGAGACAGGTTAACGTTGCCTACGGTACTGTATAGTAAGCGTGCGACAAAATCGAGCTGGTTTCGAGAAGATGGGAACATTATAAGCCGAGTTATTAAAATAAGGCACAGTTAGAGAAAATAAGCATGCGTGAGGCGCCGGGTGCAGGGATGTTCAAGTGTCCTTCAGAAAATGGCTAATTAGGAGGACTACGATGAATCTTTAAAAATTAGTTCGTTTGCTTAAGCTAGGAACTTAATTACAAATTTGTCTTAAATAATTCTTCTGAAATAGTGGTAACCGCTACTCATAAATTTACTTTAATGCTATAGAAGGTGACTATTGAGATAATTATGTTTGGAATCAGTTGCGTTCAAATCGGAAAAATAGTTGCTGAGATATGGAAACGGTGCATAGTTGGGTAAAAAACCTTGAAGAAGGGGTCGGGGGGGTCGGGGATGTTCAAGTGACGTTCAGAAAATGACTAATTAGGACAACCACTATGCATCTTTAAAAATTCGTTCGTTTGGTTAAGCTAGGAACTTAATTAGAAATTTGACTTAAACTATTATTCAGAAATAGTGGTAACCGCTACTCATAAACTTACTTTATTGTTATAGAAGGTTACTATTGAGTTAATTATAATGTTTGGAATCAGTTGCGTAGAAATCCGAAATATAGTTGCGGAGATACGGAAACAGGGCATAGTTAGAGGAAAAACTTTGAAGGAGGGGAGGGGGGGAGGGGATGTTCAAGTTCCCTTCAGCAAATGACTAATTAGGAGGATCACTATGCATCTTTAAAAATTCCTTCTTTTGGTTAAACTAGAAACTTAATTACAAATTTGGCTTAAACTATTATTCAGAAATAGTGGTAACCGCTACTCATAAATTTAGTTTAATGTTATAAAGGGTAACTATTAAGTTAATTATAATGTTTGGAATCACTTGCGTTGAAATCGGAAAGATAGTTGCTGAGATATGGAAACGGGAAATAGAGAAAACTTTGAAGGAGGGCCCCGGAGGGGGGGGGGGGTGGATGTTCAAGTGACCTTCAGCAAATAACTAATTAGGAGGATCACTATACATCTTTAAAGATTGATTCATTTGGTTAAGCTAGGAACTTAATTTGAAATGTGGCTTAGGCTATTATTCGGAAATACTGGTAATTGCTTTTTAGAAATACAACTTGAAGCAATGAATGCTGATTTTTACGATAATTTAGTAAGAATGGAACTAAATGGAGAAGTTCGGAACATTATTACTGAGATATTACTGAGAAACAGAGATTTAAAATAGCGGTATTCTGTATATAAAACAACAATTAAACGCTACGGGTTAAAATTGTTAAATGTAATTGGAACCCTACCTCTCGCCATTCCCGCAAATATATAACAAATAATCTGTTAAATAAAGTTTTCTGTAGTAATAGTCTCTATCATAAATATATATGTCGTGTTTTAAAAAAACCTTAAACCCAGATAATTATAATGAAGGAAAACGTGCCTGTAAATGTCTTAAACAGGTGGCGTTTATGTAATTTACCGTCAGTAGATGGCGCTGCATTAGTTTGGCTATATGCAGGTAACTGCAATCAATGTTGGCACTATTTCGTTATAAATCCTTATCTATGCATCGTTACTCTGATTTATTTAATGTGTCCTGAGAAGATATTCTACACAACCAACCAACCGATGAAAAAAAGCGTATTTTTAATTAAAGTTCTTTGTGCATTTTAATTAATATTTCTGAAAGTAATTAAAATATTAAAATTCTGATGTAATGTTGCACCAGGAGAGGGTTTCGACTACCTAAATCTAAATTTCCAGCATTCTAGGTGGGCTAGATTTTCCTAGCCATCGCCAACAGACACACACACACACACACACACAGAGCGAAACTTTCTTTTATTAGTATAGATACTACTGCAAGCATGAAAATGTAGCAGAAGTACAAAAACATGATCGCATAGAATTTCAGGCAGTCCACCTAAGCGACTAACAATTCATTGGATAAAAGATAAGTTTAAAACGAATGGATGTTCATTGACAAAGTTCCGGAATCGCAATTGAGCAAGAATGCACCACAATACCAAATTAAATGTTTGTTGATGTTTGTGAATCAATAGTCCACCGTTATAAGCAGTGTATTGCCCACTACATGAACGGTAATTATTTTGAACATCTGCGGAAGGAGGAAACGTTATACATTTTATGTAGATACTTTTGTAATTTAAATATGAATTATATGGGAATAAAAACTGGAGTTGTAATTATTCAAAGTGAGCATACATTTTTCTGACGCACCCTGCACAATTAGTTACATTGACTAACGTAATTTATATATTTTTGTATGTGAATAAGGCCCTATAAAGCATGCGGAATTCTCATCTCTATTTTCTAATACAAAATGTATCTTTAAACAATGACTGAAATTATGCGATCATACAAGAAAGAAATTTCTATTCTAAATTAATTGTAAGACCTCTGCATATTTTATAGGGTCCTACTTATTAAGAAACATATTTAATTTTAGAAAATGAATACTTTCTTAGGTTTATATAGTCTATTAGTTGGATATGAATTAGAATTCTATTAATTAAATATCTATGTGTTATGGAAGTTTTAACGTAAAACCATTTTAAGTTTTCAACTTTAATCTATGATTTGATTAAGTTAATGGATTAAGTTTTCAACTTTAATCTATTGATCTAGTATTTCGCTGTAATATTTTTATTTTTAAAGTAGGGATTGTCATTCGTTTACTTTCGTGTTTTTATTCTCAAAAAGTATTAATTGTTTGGTGCGTTTTATACACCGAGAAATATGATATTTTATTTATTTATTTTTTCTTTTTATGACACGTAACGCTTGTTAAAATTTCCTGAAATTCCACGAAATGTTCCGTATAGTTCAGCTAGTTTGTACTAATATGCTAAATTTATCTCAATTCTTAGGTATGGATATTATTGTTTTAAAAAAAAATACACAAATAAGAAATAGCCTGAAATATTTAATACTTTTTCAAGATAAAGTCAAACATTTAATCATATAATTTTTAATGTCACGGTTAGAAGTTTAGACATTTTTGTCTAACGTTCGTTTTAAAATTTACTTTCATTTACAAATGTATTCATAAATCAACTGTGTTAAAATCAATAATTGTAAATATATCTTTCTCTCTGTCTGTGTGTGTGTGTGTGTATGTTTATGCGCTATGTTCTGAAGATGCGCAGAGTTTGATTATATATTTTTTAATTCATTTTTTAATCATTTAATTTTTTTAATTATTTTTTTAACATTTTCTCACTTTTCACGGAGAGTTTTTCCACATCAGTAAAAATAGTCAATGTAGTAAATTTGATCCTATTTTCAATAAGTTTTATTCGAAATTCGTTCAGCGTTTCTCGAAATTGTCCCGAATTTTTAATATGGTTTTTAGAGTTTTGTAGCATTTTGTAGCTATGTTTTGACCTTTGTAAAAGGAATTAGGCTTAAATATTTCAGACCGTAATAGTACATTATGTATTCTGCGATTTTGGGATTTTTAGTGTTTTGTATTGCGATTTTTATCGTGTTTTCGCGTTTCGCGGCGATTTTTTCACATTTTTTTCTGAAGTGGTAAGAACTCTCCGCTAACTTTTGCTACATCTGTGAATAAATTCAAGTTGGAAAAATGATAAATTGGTTCCTACAGCAACTTGAAGAACAATACTGAAAATTTGAATATAATTTGGGTCGAAATAAAAAACACAATAATTCAGGGTTCGCTTAATTCGAGACTGGAGCGCTCGGCGAAGCTTAGCTAGTATAGAAAAAAAACCGGTTGAGAAAATATCTTTATTTGGATGATTTCAAAAAAAGATCTATCTATCTATATATATATATACATAATATATATATATATATAGATTGATATATAGAAAATTGGATTAATCCGGTCATTATTAATAATAACCGGCTTCTATTGCCAACTTTGCGACTTAATTTACTGCCAACTGTTCAACAACTTAATAAATGTTTCAATATTCATGCATTCACATTGAAATTCATTGACCCGTAGTGACTCCAAAATGACCAACTAATCGAATTTTATCGAACATGTGACCTAGCAAAATCATAACCCAAAACGGTAGGATAAAAAATTTAGACAAAATCGTTTCAGCCGTTTTTTAGATAAAATTAGCTTGACAATGACTCGTAGTGACACAAAATGACCCACCAATCGAATTTTCTTGATCATGTGACCCAGCCCAATGGTCCTCTCGTGCCCGAAATCGTTAGAATACAATAGTTAGTCAAAATCGTTTGTGCCGTTTTGTACTTAAAATTATTTTGACCCGTAGTGACCCAAAAATGACAATAATTGAATTCTATCGAACATGTGATTCAAATGGTCTTCTCATAATCCAAAACGGCAGGATACAAAATTTAGTCAAAAACGTTAGAGCAATTTTTTAGATAAAATTAGATTGACCCGCAGTGACTCAAAAACGAACAACTAATCAAATTTTCTCGAACATGTAACCTAGCCCAATGGTCTTCTCATAACCGAAAACTATAGGATAGAAAATTTATCCAAAATCGTTAGAGTCGATTTTTAGATAAAATTAGCTTGATCCGTAGTGATCCCAAAATGACCCACTAATCGAATGTTCTCGAACATCTGAGCCAGCTCAATGGTCTTCTCGTAATCCAGAACAGCAGAATACAAAATTTGGTCAAAATCGTTAAAACCATTATTTAGACAAGATTAGTTTGACCCGCAGGGACCCAAAAATGACCCATTAATCGAATTTTCTCGAACATGCAACCTAGCGAAATGACCTTCTCGTGCTCGAAAATGGTAGGAAACAAAATTTAGTCAAAATTGTTTCAGCCGTTTTTTAGATATAATTAGTTTGACCTTGACCCATAGTGACCGAAAATGACCCATTAATCGAACTTTCTCAAACATGTGACCTTGTCTAATGGTCTTCTCGTCCCCGAAATTTGCAGGATACAAAACTTCGTTAAAATCATTAGATCCGTTTTTAAAAGGCTCGTATTATAATATATGTTATAATACGATAACGATATGTAAATAGTTGATTTACTGGAGTTATATGAACAACTACGTTGAATAACAGAATGTAGACTTTAATACAGTCTTAGACAGATAACTCTACAATACTTTACTAGCAATTTCTTTTCAGCTAATACATTTCTGGTCCAACCTATACAATATATTTATTTTCCAATAGTCCAACTAGGCCTAACAGCGCCTTTACTGGCTATTATTCATTTCGATGCTTGCTTCACAACAAAAATTAAGTTAAGACTGGCTCTTTTTCAATTTTGAAGATATTCTGATCTCGCGATCTAATCTTTTTATAACTCGTGCATTTAAATCATGGATAATAGTAGTACTAGAGCGTCAGTGTCATAAAGGAAGTGAAGTGTTTAAACTGAAATCCTACATATATATATATATATATATATATATATATATATATATATATATATATAAACGGATGGTACAAAGATTACAAAGAACACGACAAAGTATGGAAAGAGGTATGTTAGGTATAACTAGAAAGGGCAGAAAGAGAATAACCTGGATAAGTAGTCAAACGAAAGTTTTTGACATCATTGAGAGAATTAAACGGATAAAATGGAAATGGACTTCGCACATTGCTAGAAGACACGACGATAGATGGGGCACGAACACGCTATAGTGGTACCCCAGGGTCGTAAAATGACCAAGAAGACGATCTCAAGTAAGATGGAGTGACGAAATCAGAAAAGTGGTCGGTGGTAGTTGGATGACTAAAGCACTCGACAATAAACAATAGAAAATTCTTGAGGAGACCTACATCCAGCAGTGGATTGAAAACGGTTGTTGTTGTTGATGATGATGATATATATAAATAAATGAAGCGATTACTGTTGGTCATTTCTTAAGGATTCAACATAATAATAGGCAGTTTAGGGACGTTTACTATTTACTATTATCTGCAACGCTTACTATTTTTGGCACGTATTACAGTTACAAATAATTGAAACTTTTCGAATTTTTAAGAAATTTCAGAACAGTGGCTTTGTGGTGTAAGAACAAAAAAATTCAATTTACTTTCGCACATAAAGTTAAAAAATACTATTTTTATGCGTAATCTTGCTATTTGCGTTACATTACAGTTTTGATATTTACTAACAGAATATAAACTTTAAGCTGAAAGTGTATATTTTTTTACAAAACCTTTTATAATATTTACCATTCTGTTAAAGGATTCCTTTAAAAGTAAGAGAAAGAAATGTTACCTGCTCCTCAAACTTTAAAATCGTTTACACAACTTTTCTCATTTTAAAAGGTAACAAAATTTTCTTACTTCTTTCATGTATACAATTTTCTTCCTTTTTTGAGTATACAAAAAAGAAATAAATTATTTTATCAGCAAGAAAACGAAGATTGTGAAAAATAAACGAAAATCTTAGTTTGAAAAGTTTTGCAAACAATGAAATAAAAAAACTTAAAATATTTTTTGTTTAATACAGCTCGTGTTTATAAAATCATAACTTTGAAAGTGTGGAAAAAAGAAAACTATTGAAATCTTTGACAATATTCTTTCAAAGTAACAACTTGAAATTGTATCTTTAATATAACATTATAAATTTGATCAACGATCTCGGGACTAATTAAACAATAATACTACCTACAAGTATGTATTTAGCTACAAGCATGTTAGTCTTACTCTTAGCATAGTCTTACTCTTATAAATGATGCCATTTTGATTTTAACATTACGATATATATTTCATAGGATTATTTTCAATGTTATTATTATTTTTGAAGTGAAAACTTCTTTAGGTGCGTTGGGCATTTTTTGAGATGGGAAAAAACCTTTGAATTCGCGACACTGTTACCGTTACTGTTACCGACACCTCTGTATATTTGGCGACGATTCTGCAATAGCTGGGGCCTTTTTTGAGATGGGAAAAAACCATTGAACTCACGACACTGTTACCGTCACTGTTACCGACACCTCTGTATATTTGGCGACGATTCTGCAATAGCTGGTTCAGGTAAGCAACCATATTTGCTTAAATTAATATCTCACTTTGACAGCAAAAGTGATATTAGTCTCTATTTAGCATTATTTGAAAGACAAATTTCTCGAATGAATATAATAAAAGAAAATTGGGTCACACATTTGTTAAGTTTAATTCCGTTAGAAATCGCCAATATTATAGCTAGAGAACCAGAAACATTGGCGAACAATTACGATTACGTAAAAGATTTACTTCTTAAACGCTTCAAAATGACGCCAGAATAATTTAGGGAGAAATTAATGTCACGTAAAAAGGATCTTCAGCCACTTGGCGCGATTTAGCATTTGAATTAAGAAATTATTTGGAAGAATGGATTAGCGGTCTTAAAGTATCTGATTTTGAATCCTTAAAAGAATTAATAGTAGTAGATCAAAATAAGAAAATGTTACCTATAGAAATGAAAGCACATTTTATTGATGATCTTCCAAAAATGAAAAATGTAGACGTATTAGTAAGTAAACTAGACGATTATGATGCGGCGAGACGTAATGTTAAAACCATGAATAGAATTTCACCCAACTTTGAAGATAGAAAACCCGAAGTAAGTAAAAATGAAAATTCACAATCTTTCTTTCATACCCAATACTAAAACAAAAGAAATAAATATCAAATTAGGTGTTTTAGATAGATGTAACTCTCAAGGCCACATAGCGTCTCAGTGTAATAATAGAAATAACGGTCAAACTAATGAGTTCAGTCAAGACTCTACCGAAAACTATAGAAATTATAATCGCCAAAATCACAATCCTAATGCCGATGTACAGGAAAAAGCTAACATTGCTACAATTCGAATCAGAAATAAGTCTAAACCTATTGGAATGGGTAAAATAATTAATATCAAAGGCAAAGAAGCAAATCTATTGTTTGATACAGACAGCTATATTTCTTTATTCAGTTACGAATGTTATGTCAATATTGGGTCGCCAAATTTGTCTTCTGTTGATATCTTATTAACTGACATTGGCGGAGAAACTGTAAATCTAATTGGATATTTTGTATATGAAATACGTGTCGATGGGTTTCTTATATCAACGAAATTTTATGTTTCAAAATCTCTCGCATACGATATTGTATTAGGGCAAGACGTGATCAGCAAACTAAAGTTGGCGATAGATCAAGAGGGAATTAAAATTGTTGGCGAGCGCAATACTTTTCAGGTAGATTGCTTTGTTGTTGTAAATAATTCCGATAAAAAATTAAATTATGTTGCCAATTCATACAATGAAGCAAAAGTATCAAAAGGAAATAGTTCACGTGCAGAAAACGAAATGATTGGTATTATGAATAAAAATAATTCAGAAAATAATTTCAAGATAAATTTAGTACGCGTGGTGAAAACAGAAATAAGCGACTCAACTCGCGAGACCAAATCAAAAGATGAAAATAAAATAACACAACACGGAAAATATTATAATTTAACGAGCACGAGGAAAGAAATAGACGGAAGTAATATAAAAAGAAAAAATGAAAATAATGAAATATTTCACGAAGTTTTAAGAAACGTGGTTACTGATACAGAAATGAAGTGAAATCATTTTATAGAAAATAAAAGTTTGTTGATAGAAATTATAGATACCGCAAACAATACGCGCAGTATGAAGATAGAAAAAATCGTAATGTTCACGAATACCGTAAACAAGACAGGCAGCAAAAAAGTCATCATTTTTGGAGTGATAGAAAGCGGGAACCCTATTTTGCAGATAAATGTTATTACAAAAGATATGAAACTACATCTCATGGAAGAAATGATGAATGTATTGAGAGTTGTTTAAATTGTGGATGAAAATTCATAAGTTTCATTGGTATTCATTTCAAAGAATACCAATTGATTAAATTTCATATTTTATGTATTTGTAAATTTACGTTTTAAGCAATAGATTGCAATTTTTGTATGTAAAATAATATGCATTATTTTTCATGTACAATATTGCATTAAATGAAAATTGTAATATAATTTTTGTCGTAGTAGTTTATAATAATGAATAAAAAAAACACTTCATTTAAAAGTATTTCCTGCACAATAAAACGTTTCCTGACGATTCAAAAAATACACACTTAATTGTTCAAGTTTTCACTTCTGTCGGCACTCCCGGAGTGCCATTGGTTTTTTTAATACTTTTTCTTTTATTTTTTCTTTTCTACCCAAGCCCTTCATAAATAACCTTAAATACTCCCAAAATAAGTGTTAATTTTATATTTTTAAAAGAAAATCTTTCCAAAAGTTTTTAATCCTATTGCTCCCACTGTCTTCGGCAACGTATACCATCAAATTTGTATGATTTTATGTTTTTAATCTAAAATCTATCCAAACGAAATTAGAATAGGAAACCACACTGGCATCGGCAGCGTATACCGGTGGATTTTGTACGTCCCAGTTTGTATTTTGCAAACGACTCTCCAAATTGTACGATTTTATATTTTTAATATGTCACGAAAATTATTGTTTAGAAATTGTGATATCCACAATCGTAAAAAAAAAGTTCTGGTTCGTATTATAAGGTAAAGCTAGGAGAGTCTGCACACAATTCGAAAGCATAACAATAAAAAATCTAAATATTACTTTTTTGCTAAACTATCAATGAATAATTTTTACTTCATTAATTTTTTTGCATTTCCATTGCTATTTTGTTGTTATGTTGTAATTTAATAGAACATTTGTAATAAAACCAAATAAGTTATTTTGCGCAATCTGTCCTTACAGGGTTGGTGTGATTGCGCACATGGGTAAGGGAGATTGTTACCAATAATAACTACAATTAAATTGTTAACAATAATAATTACACTTAAATGACATTGTTGTAAAGTTTTTGTGAACAAATATTATTGTATTAAGAGTGAATATTTCAACCTAATGATTAAGGAATTAAAAAAATAATAAAAATGATTAAAAATTTTTAATTAAAGGGGAAAAAATTAAAGAATCGGAAAAAGCAAGTCCAGATAAGATTACAAAATAACATTAAGTTACTTGAAAACACGTTTAACTTAAAATTAGTTAATTTTCATTTTTCATTTTTTAACGCAACTTTACCAATAAGCTGCGTAATCTCTCCTAGCATGGAAACTAATGGGAACAATGCGTCATCTCTGCTAATTAGCAGATGCGCAAACTCTCCAATTACGGTAGGAGAGATTGCGTGGCCTTTTATTTAAACATGGCCGCTACTAAAACGAACCGTTGATGTTCACATTGTTAGTCTAGATTAGTAGCTTATGAAAAATCGTTTAAGTTAAAAATATTTTGTACTACTAACATTGTATATAAATTCTGATGCGTAGCTATGAAAATTCAAGCACTTACTTTGGGAAAACAAAACAAAATAGCAATGCTCATCTTAGACGCTCAAAACAATCAAAGTGCACTTTTAAGTAGACACTCCACTATTGCTGTTGTACAACTTCCTAGAGTCGCTGAGCGCTCACTCTAATCCTTTCCCCCGAACCTCTATGTGCGCAATTTCTCCGACCGCGCCATCTCACCTGGCTTTATCTTATAAGCATTTTGTCACTTTTATGGGTCATTACATTTTGGCACATTGACATTAAAACTTGTTTTCTTTTAAATAATATCATTTCATAACATACATTCTATTGGAAGATTGTTTGCAATATGTTCAAAACATAATTTAAGAGTTTTTATTGTTCTGCACTGATTAATTTTGTTCTAATGTATATTCTAATTTTAATAGTCCCGCATTGTTTTGCTTGTAGAACTACCTGGAGTCACTGCGCGCTCACTCTACTCCTTCCCCCCGAACCTCTATCATGCGCAATCTCTCCGACCGCTCCATCTCTCCTGGCTTTACCTTACACATTTTTAAAAGGCAAAACTATTAAAATTCTTATATACTAAAATTGTTGATAAAATATGAATTGCAATAAATGTAGATTTAGAACATATTAAAAATATCGTCTTTATTTCAGGACCAGAAAGTTTCAACAACGAGCCGTACGCAGATAGTTAAACAGCAAAATCTTTTAAAAATAAAGAAGAACATTTTAAGAACAATTATTTTTCTGAAGAAAAAATCTTTTAACATCGTATTACATTTGCATACTGTGTTAAATTAGATTTTATTACAGATATTCGAAAATATTTCAATATTAATGAAAATGTTATATTTTATATCAAATACGTTTTTGACATTAAAAAAAAAAACTAACAGTTTAGAATATAAAATTTCACAAAGAGTACGTATGAGAAGTTTAAATTTTATTTTAATAAAAATTTCCCCATCACAATTGAATTCATGGAGAAGTATATTTAGATGAAGATTTGCTTCATATCTAATTTTAAAAAAATACACAGTTGGAGAATACTTTTAGATAATAATCAATTCATACACTATGTATTTTATATAATATAATGAGACCTATATGCTTTCTTTCTATTTATCATTTTCAATATGAAAAGAATGTTATTTTTCCCACAAAAGAAAGAAATATTTCCATATTCTAAGATTTTCTATATTTAAGATCTAAAAATAAGATTTCAATAATTTTATTTTATAATATTTAATAACATTGTTAAAATAAGATTTCGAAAGAGGTTCTCGGTTCCATTAATTCCAGAAAGGTGTACTACTTCTACAACAGTGGAAGGCAAGGATAAAGAAAGGAACGCCAAAGGTATGATGGAAAACACGATAATCTTATATAGAGAAAATTAATTAAAATATAGATAAAATGCTTAAGTGATACAAATAGAAACAACAAAAGGCTTACAAAAACCTTTTAATGATCTACATATGTTTCAACGCTCATACGGGGCCATTTTCAAGATACTCTGATTATGTAGAAAATTTAAATTATAAAAAGGGTCAGAGACAAGGGGAACAAATGACATAATAATAATAATTTATTAATTAAAAATAATTAAGGAGTTAAGCGAAATTAAGTGTAAAAGAAACATAAAGTTTAGTAGAATTTTTAGAAAGCAGAACAGTTATTTGTCTAAACAGGGTAAACTTTTCAAACCGCAGGTGACACAGTTAAATACGATTTCACATTAATAATTACCCATTATTTGCAACTTTTTTATTTTTTCTAAACTGATTTTATAGTTCTTTACTTATATTTAATAAACCTTGCACCTAAATATAGCTTAAAAATAGCTGTGTAGTTTATTTTAAAGGAAGAATAGAGAAAATTCCTTAAAATTTTTTATTGAAAAGTTTTTTTTCCTTTCAAAAGTATGGATCAGTCAGTAATCTGGAACATAATATGGAATACATGAACTGATATACTGAAAGCTTCTAATCTTTTTTTAACCTGCATGTACCTTATAGTATATACTTAAAAAAAACAGTTTGTCTTTGTATGTGTGTGTGCGACGGCTATGAAAATCTACCGTACGTATAGCTCTGAAAATTTGGATGAGGATAATCCAGGCATGTCCTAAAGCACCTGGATTTAATGCCTAATTTATTGTTAATTAACTGAGTTATTAATTAAAAACCATAATGAGCATTATAAAATGGCGTGATAAAACCCAACAATAACGTCGAAAGCATGTTCCGCAAATGAAGGGCAGAGAGTCAGAAAACGCTTTTTTTTTTGTTCGTATTTCGCAGCGTGCATTTGCTTAACTCTTCAAAATACCATAACACAAAAAATACACAGTTAAATTTCGTACTTCAGCCTTTTTAACGGAGTAATCCGTTTAAAAAATATAAAAATTAACAAAGAAATTATTTTCAAAACCTTCAAATTTTCGCACACGATATTAGGAGCCTGCATTGTGATAACTATTCGAAATACGAGAAAAAGAAAAATTCTAAGCTATATGTATGTATGTTTATCGTTTAACAGGGCAATCCGTTTAAAAAAAATAATATTAGCCCTTTTAAAAAAAATTCACTAAGCCGTTTCAGCGATTTTTCTGCAATTTTTTAAATTCTGCATCTATTTTCATGACCGAAATAAGAAAAAATAAAAAGATACTCATCGATAAATAGTACCTTCTCATGTTTAATGATGTCTTCTTCTTTAAAAAGAATATTAGTATTTACTACTTCAAACAAAATCATTTCTAAATGTAACTTCTAGAACACTTTTTACACTTTCGCGAGACTATTTATTTTCTTCTCTCCGCTCTAGAATACCGCTCACGAATATTTGCCAAGGAGTTTTGGCTTGTGCGCTGGGAGAACACAGAGAGATATATTATTTTGAATTTACAAAAAAAGGAGGGGTGTGTGTGTGTATTATTTTAATTTTCTGTCGAACTTTTGTCAGAATTGAAAGTTTAATATTTCTAAACGTCAGCAATTAAATCGGCAATCACTATAACGAGGACCACTTATGTCGTCTGGATAAATTTTTATTTAAATGTATAAAAGCAAATTCGAGAATCTTTGATGCCGAAAGACAACAAAGGGATTATGTATTTTTAGGAAGTTTTCGTTTAAATATATAAATTATTTCAACACTGATTTTAGGTATATTAAAGGTTATTATGACGGCCCAGGCTACGGCCGGCGGTCTGAAATCATCATAAAATTAAAACAGACCAGAGCGCACGTAGCACGTCCAGTGTACGCTGCCGAATGCAGTGAAGCCCCAATTCTCGGTTTGTTTCGATCGATTTTCATTTAAACATATGAAATCATACCAATTCGAGGGTGTACGCTACCAAAGACACTTACAAATAACCCTTTATATACTGGTTTTCAAATAAAATTGACTTTATGGAACTTTATATATATTTTTCACATATACAAGAAACATAACTTAGCTATCACATTTCTTTCAAATTTTATTGAACGTTAAAGTTGTTAAGCGGTTCACCGTCTATTACCATACCTAATCATACAATGCTATCGATTGTTACACTTGTCGTATATTCCTGTTTTAACATTATGAGACCATCGGGTAATAATATAACCTCATCACGTTGGCATTATTTACAATAAGACTGACACATTTTGTGTTTTAAATAATATATATTACATCCCAGGTACTCTGGTATAAGAATTTGTATTAAAAAAAATGACAGCCCTTTCGAAAACTCTTACAAGAGACCAACTTCAGTTAATAATGAATTATTCAAAAACTAAATCAAGTTAATTTAAAATTCCTGCAGGCCGAGAGATTATAAAATACTGTTAGGTAGCTTTCAATACAAAAAAGTATAAAGCTACCTATTGCAGCCGTTCGGAGGAAAGCAGTTCCGGAAAATTTCGATATATTTTCACCGATCATGACCCCCAGACCCCAAAACCACCCTCCGTTCAAATGTTGATTTATATATATAGATATATCCATATATATATATATATTGTGTAGATTTATTCATATAGTAGTATTATATTTTATTTGAATTTTAAGTAAAACTACAAGTTAGTATTGTTTTTTAAAGTTTATTTATATAAATAAATCTAATGAAGTGAGTATGTAACTAATAAAGTGGATATTTAACTAAATATTAATTATGAACTATTATAATACCAAAAGATGGCGACACTTTACCTTTCAGGTAGTTGTAGATAATATTGTTAATATTATATTTAATTTAACTATAGAGGGAGCTATTGATTGTATATTAATTTTACTTTCAGGAATTAAAATTGGATGGAGTAATATATATTCACGGATATATATTTGTTATAAGTGTATTAAAACCAGAATTATTTTGAGTGTTTTTGAATCATTTTGTGATTGGGTGTCATTTATGGGGTTGTGATTTAAAAAAAGTGTGCTCTCAACTTGTCTTACAAATCATTTCTCTCAACTCGACTTAGTTAACATGTATGATGCATTGCCATGTGGATGTGAATATTATGTAGACGTTGTGACATTTTAAGGATTCTGTATAATTATTGTGAGTAAAATATTTTATCTACAGTTTACGCGTTCATATTTCCAATTTTATTATTTCAAAACTGTTATCTCGTGGTAATTTAGTGAGGTGTTAATTACAGTTTTTTGGATAATCGATGTGAGTGAAATATATTGTATTTTCTTAATGGTTTTTTATTTCCTATTTAAATATTTCCAAATTTTAATATTTCCAATTGTTGTCTGGTAATAATTCAGTGTACCTGGATGATTCTACTGATCTTAGCATTATGCCAGTAGAATTATGAAACACTGAATTATTATTTAAAACACATGTGGGTGCATCCAGGCTGATGAGTACATGTGCATGTGTTTTTCCATGTCCAATTCATATTTAATTCTCATGTGGTCCAATTTTCCATTGTGTATGGTTCATATTTAATTTGTTAATCCATTTGTGTTTACTTTTCTTTTTTTAATATTCTTTTGGTATGAGTAAAATTTGGCCAATTACCATTGAAGCATCAGCTATGGTAATATTATGTTTGCACATGTTAATTATTAGCTATGTGGTATTCTGTATACACAGTATCATTGATTATCTCTTTGGAGATTTAAGTAGAATAGAACTTGATATGTTTTTTGAAATTCATAGATATTATAATTATATATATATATATCTGACCTATGTCATACGATAACGCCCGTATTTATGAATCGATTTTAATGAAACTAATTGTGTGTATTAAGGTTACTAATGTCTCGACCGAGTTCGTTGGCCAGCTTGATCCGCCATCTTGTTTCAAGATGGCGGCCATTTAAAGATTTAAATTAACTTAAAATCTAAAATAAATATACAAAAAATTTAAAAATTCAAATTTATTTTTAATTACGTGTTAGGCCTTGGTACAAGGATTCCAGAGCATTTTTTGGTTTACCTCTATCTTAAAAAATGGCTGAGATAGAGCAGTTTGAAATTCTAGGGTGGCTGACATTTTGAAACAAAACAGCACATTAACGTGATTACTCGCAAATTATTTTCTTTCATTGTTGTAATAATTTTCCCAATCATACGCATAAAACTATATATTCATATCCGTTAGCGCCAAAATTGGCGACATTGGAGACAAGATTGGCAAAATTGGCGACAAAACTGGCAAAGTTTGTGACATTTGACGAAATATCGCGAAATTTGGCGACCAAAATAAGTCTTCATAAATGAAGCCAATTTGGCTATTGCTCATTAATTTGGCGAAATTCTTATTCAAATTCAGTATTAACGTATCTTTTGTAAACGTTTCTTTGCATTTTAACCTGCTGTTTTCGTGCAACATTAGCTAAAATTTTAAAACGAAGATATAGGAAAGCTACCTTTTCTTCCCGGTACAGGCCGGAAGGACTTTTTAAGTATAAACTTCGATTAAAATTTGTCTAAAAAGATTATATTAAGACATTTGCATTCGTGGAAATGAAACAATAAATTATGACTTGTTTATTTACAATCTAAAAAGTTGAGTGAGATATTAAATCTAAAAAGTTTATTCGAATATTTCGTAAAATAAAAATCAGTACTATGATATGTAACTAAATATAGTTTCTTGTTGCTGAGATTTAATTATGTTTTATATGCTAAAATGGGAATTCCGCAAAATACGTGCATTACATCATGTACTCCCTTACAGCAGGTGAAATAGCTGCTGTATAACTTTAGCTTGATATTTCGTAATTCCATTTTAAGGTAACATAATTTTAGCATAGAATAAATATAAAGTACTTTTTCTTGTACATATATAAATTAGTTGCATTTTACTTATTTTAGTTAAAGTTCCGGAGCTTTTTATATTGTCTTTTCACTCACATCTTTAATCAGAACAAAAGATAAATTTGCAAAATGATTTTTAATATTTATTATTATTTAAAGATTTTTCTGACTTTTTAAATAAATCTCCGACAAGTATAACAGTGATAAAAAAAATTATCTCCTATTTTAATTCTTTATAGATTTTTCTGACATTTTAAGAAAAATCTCAGACAAGCATACAATTGGATAAAAAGATCAATGTTAAAAAAAAAAAAAAAAAAAAAAAAAATCAAGTGCGAGTATAACTCGCGCTTAAAGGGTTCCGTTCAATGAATTTATTAATTACTATTTATTAATTAATAAACTCCCATTACCCCTAATTTTTTCTTAATTTTAGTTTCAGTAGATTTAGAAATAGGAAGGGAGGCTTATATTTCCATTACTTTCGACGATATCTCAGAAAATATAATACCTAAAATTAAAACAAATATATTTTTAAGTTTGATGTTACGAGATCTTTCGAACGAATCCTACACGATATATAAAAAGACATTTTTTTCAAGTAACTTAATTAATATCTTTGCTAATTAACTCCCGACTGACCACCCGAAAAGTAAATTTTGTGTGTAACGGAAAAATGCGTTTTTCTCAAGAACTATGTTACCCAGGAAAATCTCTCTAGTTTTCCTGCAAGGTCTAAATAAACTCCTACAGCCCTTAATTTTTTCATAATTTTAATTTCAGTAGATTCAGAAATAGAGTTGGGGGGGGGGGCGGGTTGCATACTTTTGCAATGCATTTTCGACGGTAACTCTGAAAATATATTACATAAAATTAAAACAAATATATTTTTGAGTTGGTTATTACGAGATCTTTCAAACAATACTCCACACGATATACAAAAAGAAAAAAAAATTCAAGTAAATTAATTAGCCCCCTAAATTTTTCCTAAACACATTTGTGAATAGCAAATATTCTCAAAATATGTGGGTAAAAATACTTTATAAATTTCCCAACCACATAGTATACGAGAAAAGGGGCTCTAACAGATGAACAGACAAACACAGGGGTGATCTTATAATGGTTCCGTTTTTACTTTTTAATTACGGAGCCCTCAAAAAATGTTGTAATTAATATACTTTCACAAAATGATGGATTTTGATATATATTAAGGACTTTTATTAAAAGAAACCACTTATTTCAAGATCATTAAAAAGCATTATTCCGGTATTAAATTGTCATATCTTTCTACATACTTTATCATATTTAAGCTAATTAATGTCGCATTATAATTCAGAGAGCATTTTCCAAGTTCATTTCTTCAAACAACTAATCTTTTTTCTTTTAAGTCTCTTCAATGAAAAAAAACCTCACTTGAATTAAGATCGTCAAAAGTAACTACGTAAATTATTAAAGTAAAATTCTGCACTTGTTGACATTTTTTAATCTAAAAAATTATCTAAAGACGTCGGATGAAATTAAACGAACTTTTGTTTCATGTTACTTTTTTTTAATGAAAAAAGTATTTAATCTCCTTTCATATTTTTAAAGATAAAGTATAAATATATGCAAGGAAAAACGTTAAAAACGCGATGTAAATACAAAATAAATTCATTTATATTTTTATTATTATGTTTCGATGATGATTAAAATCATATGTTTTCAGTTGTGAAGTTATCATAATTAAATATAAAATTCATCACAATATTTGAAAAATATCAAAATATTTAGTTTTTCAATCTCTAACTGTTGTCGAATATTTTTATTCGTGCACTATTTGTTTTCTTCCACATTCCTAACATTTTACTTATTTATTTTGTTTGAAATTCCCACAATGATTATAGTAGATTTTCAATCTTTTCTTTAATCAAACATATTAGCCAAATTCAAATTTGCGAAATGCGTTTAATATTTATTAACAAGTTTTTGAATATTTGTCCGACATTTTAAATAAATCTCAGGCAAATATAAAATATATACAGACAAATCCTTCGTATCAACATCCCAAATTAAAACAAATTGGTTAACTTATATTTATATGTCATAATAAACTTAATTTACTATGTCATAATAAACTTCATGGTTTCTTTATATGGCATAAAGAAACATAACATTTTTTTTTTAAATTATTGTTCCAAATTAAAAAGAATCATTACAGTATTAAACTCATTTCTCTCTACATACTTTATCATTTTTCCAAATGAATTAATGTGACGTTGTAATAAAAATATCTTTTATTTCTAAGTTCATTTGTAAGAAGTACTAATCTTCGTTCATCTAAGGAGTAAGAAATGAAAAAGAAAAGACAAAATACTCACTTGAATTAAGTTCTTGTTAATTGACAAAAGTAACTGCTTAAATTATTAAATTACTTGCTGGTATATTTGTACCTGAAAAGCTCTTTAAAGAAGTAGAAATAAATTAAGAATTGTTTTTTTTTCTTTTCTTTTCTTTATATTTTTTGACGTGACTGTCTAAAGTTCATTTGACAAACAAGTTGTAAATTGTACGTTAAACGTGACAAATGAGGTGCGTTCGTACTATAATTAGTTTTACAATGTAAAAAAAAAAACATCGTTATTATTTCAGTGAAATGAATTATTTCGTCAGTTATGAGCGAAGTGGGCATGCCTTTTCTCTTATTACGTATGCCACGTTTACAGATGCGAATTGTTTTTCGGCACTAGACGGCGCTGCTAAATTTACCATGGAGATCTTGCTTTGCGAATGATTACCTTCATGGTTTAATATTTTTATAACTCAAAATTAACGAATCTATTGCGTTTATTTACTTCAATCGATTGAGATATTGGGCTGTCAACCTAATTTCAACTAAAGTTATCTCAGAATCTATATATATATATTTGAATGTAACTCATCTCTCAAACAAACAATTTTTTTGAACGATCTTTCTAAAAATGTAACTATTATGCAATTTTATTCGAAAAAATGATTTTGAATAAAAATCGCCGACTGGCATATGAAAAAGAAGTGGTTAGCCAGTATTTGTTTTCCTCAGTCACATGACTTGCGCTTTTATTTTATAGATTACGTATGATATAGGATTTAATGAAATAAAGAAAACTTTTATTAATATCCTTTTAAGTTCTCATTAGATTTTCATAAAATTTGAAATGACTTGACAAAATTCTGTAACAATTATATATATAAAATTTCAAACCATTCGGTTGGGTAGTTTTTGAGCTGTTATATGCGGACGGAGTTACGGACCACACGACGACTATAGGTGCTACGTATTTATATAACTACGAACGCACCTAAAAATGACGAAGAAATCAATTTTAAAATGTTTTGATTAAAAATATTAAAACATAACATATTCTGTAAAAGTTACGTAAAAATCCGATAATTACAAATATGCAAAAAAGCCTTTTTACTGTAACAACTTGCCTTTAAAATTATTCCGAGTTACTATCTGTAAATTCATTATTGACATTTTTTATGGTACGTTGTATAAAATTAAGGCACAGATTTGCAATAACATAAATGGATTAGTTTTGTTAATCAAAATATTAATGAAAATAATTCTATTTGATGTACTTTTATATATCTAATGTCATTTTATTTTTTCTTTTAAAATAATTAACTTCTTTAGATAGCTTGCAGTTATAGAGATCGCTTGTAAGAAATGTTTAAAAGAAAAATTGCACAAAAAAAAAAATTAAATGTTCTAAAACTTAAAATAAAATCATTTTTTTTATTTACCTTTCGAATTGTATTTTAGCACTTTCCAAGACAGTTGAAATGTATTTATGACTTCGGTTTGTCTGTATGACGCCTGCCGTGTATGTGTCTGTTCTTACTCTAACCTTCATAAATATACTCGAATTGCCATGTAATTGATATATGGTATTAAAATTTACTATGGTATGTTCGCTACTGAAAATGGAGCGTGTAGAATTTACAATTCATTTACCGGGACACTCAAAAGAATCACGTTACATTATGATATATGAAAGAAAATTGTTTGTGGTGTATTTTAATGATGTTATATGATTTCAAGTATACAAAAATTGACATGCGTGTCTGAGGTGCACTAAAATTTGATTTCTGTAGAATATGGGATGTAAAGAATTTATCATTAATTTGGAGTGACACAGAAAATAATTCGTTTACATATTGGTCTAGGGGTGGGGGGGGGGGGAATTGCTTGCAGCGTATTTCAATAATTATACACTATTTCAAACACAATGAAATTTATGTGCATTATTCATATGGTATTAGAAGATTCTTATTGTAGAACATGACGTAAAAAACAATTATCTTTCATTTACAGAGTATTTTTCAAATAATTCGGTGACAGAGTTCTGTATGTGCGATAAATGCTGGAATTGAGTTTTCAGTTTTGGCGTTTTAAAACATAATTAATTGTTTTCGTACTAGGTGCTGTGTATAAATTCTGTAGGTCATATACAGGGCTACACAAAAAATTCGTAAGAATTACTTTGTACGAGAGTGAATTGCTTAAAGGTGTTTTTATCTGAGTTATGCATTTTCCAGCTGAACTATATTTAGTACACTAGTAGTAAGATATGTGTTTGTAGAAATAATTCCATATACATGACCACGCAAAGGACCGCATAATTTGCCATCTATGGATAGTTGTTTCTGAAAACACGTTTTCAATTGTTATGCGCGTTCTAAATTGTTTACTTAAAATGTCTTCTTTCACATTTTTAAACGGGGAAGTTCTGTTGCGGTATTCTGGAAATGTTGGAAAGTATTTCATAATCTATACTTGACCCATGATTTGAATTTCCTGTTTTTTGATTAAATAATTTTCCTTTACAAAACCATTTAATAAAATGTATAAAATTTAACAAAAAAAAAAAATACTAACAAAATAGTTCAAAGTGTACGGAGTCCCATTAAACGATACAAACATCTGTATTCTTATCTGGTAATTTATAAAAAAAACTACAAAATGATGAGCGATAAATCATCGAATTAAAAAATATATAATTGTGTTTAAATTTTATTATCAGCTTTTATGACGGCGAAAAATAATTGTGTCTACATTTGTGAAATTATCCTAATGATATATAAATTCCATATCATTATAGTTCCTGTTTCTTCAGCAAATATTAAAAAAATACACTTATTCAACATTTCTACTATGATCAAATAGGCTATTTTAAAGACAATTTTGCTCATACAGGAATTTTAAATATCTATTTTTTCAGCTTTTTTTATTATTCTTAATGTTGAAATTTCTTATTAATTTAAAACTGCGGTGCTCTTTCTTATTTTTCTCTGTGTGAAAAATATAAGGGCTGCCAAAATTTTTTTAGGATTTTAAATTAGTATTTTAAAATTTGTTTATGCATTTATTTTTCTAAAAAAAACTGTCATAAATCAAATTAGTATATAAAACCAGATTCCAATATTACTTCAAAAATATTTTGATACATAATTTAAAGTATTTTTAAATTAATAAAACTTATTTTATTTACTTTTATTTTACATTATAGCACCTTGATGGTTTTAAAATACGCTGACATTGATGAAGAAGTCCCTTACTATTGTTAAAATATCTACTGTATTATTTAAGTTTAACATTAAAAAATTTGCTAGTAGGATAATAAAATTTGGCTTAAATGATTTTTTAAACATGTTTATTTACTGCAATTTACTCATTTTGGTAAAATTGTACATTCATTTTCCAAAATTCATTTACATTTTCATTCATTTTCAAACTTTCCTATTTAAGTCATATTTTTCATGAAAGCGAGTTTATAAAAAGGAAAATTTGAGAAATCAGTTTTAAAAGTATTATTAACTTTTCAAACATGCGTCCCAATTTGAGACAGTAAAATGCTATTTTATTGAACTTTACGTAATAATTTATTAGATGAACTTTGTAATTGCTTACATATGGTAATTACGTTTATAATAAAACAATTAGCAATGTTTTACTTAGTGTTATTTCTCTCCAATAGTAAAATATATATTTATTGTGTTGCATTAAAAGAAACCCCTTTTATAAGATCAATTAAGAGCATAATTACGGTATTAAAATATCATCTCCTTGTACTTCAATTATCCTTTTCCAAATAAATTACTGTCGCATAATAATTAAAGAATATTTCATTTGCCAAGAAATACCTTTGAAATTTACTAATTATTGTTAATTTTAGGAGTACGATATAAAAAGAAAGATAACGAAAAAAAAAATAATATCTGTGAAATTGAGTACATACTAAGCAATAAAAGTAACTGCTTAAGTTTTTAAAGTAAATTAAGTACTTTATATCTGTCCGGAAAACTCCGTATAGAAGTCGATGGAAATAAACAAACCTGTGATCTTTTGTTTATTATTAAAGAAAAAATATTTTTTAACCTCTATTTTGTTTAATAAAAAACATTTTCCACAATGTTAAATAATATAATCTGAAAGTAAAGAAAAATAAAACACGTATATTTTACTTATTTTTTGTTTTTAGCAAAAATTTTAACTTTGTCAAATTATCTTAATTGTATATTATTGTATGCTAATTTAAGGAGTAAGAAACGGAAAGAAAGATAACAAAAAACTTTGTGAAATTAAATACATATTAAGCAATAAAAGTAATTACTTAAATTATTGATTCAAATGAAGTACTTATTGTCTGTCTAGAAAACTCTATATAGAAGTCGAAAGAAAATAAACTCACTCGTGACCTTCTTTAGTTTTTAAAGAAAAAAAAAAATCTCTATTTTTTTTTTCAGTCGAAATGCTACGGAATGTAGTGCAATAAAGCCTCCAACTGAATAAAAATAAATCGCGTAATTTATTTTTTTAAGAAAAAATTACTGAATTTTAATCAAGATTTGTACTAAAATGTTTCAACAGAATTTTACTTTTAAAACATGGGTGAAAAAAAGAGATGTAAAATTGCATTTCTTTATTTTCAAGCAAATTTGTTCGAAAATTCTAATGTGAATGCAACATTGCAGGAGCACAATCACTTTACCCTGAAATGTGAAATAGTGATTATTATAGTTTTTATTTATTCAGAACATTTAGCAAATATAAAAAAAATAGGGGAGATGGGGGATGAATGGGACAAGGGATGGATGGGACGTTTTCAATATTTCAGGCAATAAACTTTTTTTTAGTTGCTTCCTATCCTCATAGATTTCACTACCAGAATGTGCTTCAGAACCAAAAGCAAGAGCACATGGCTGTTTTCAATTTTCTTCAAATTTGAATATCCTGAAAACTCTGCTTAAAAGTAATTTTTTTTTACATTTGAACTTACTTAAATATCTTATGTAATATAAACAATTCAGATATCTTGTAGTTTTTTTATTTCAAGGCTCAATATTGGTAATTAAAATGAATGCATATTAACAATTGTAACAAAATATTTTTTTAGACAAACTGGCTGACAAATGAATATATGCATCATGGGGATGATTGGGACATTTCAAATGGGATGAATGGAACTGTCTCATCCATCCCCATATGATGCTGAAAAATATATTTATTAACTAAATAATACTACAAAAGTTGATAAATTAATAATTTATGTTAATTATTCTTTTAACATTTCATCCTCATTGTAGCCATTGTCTTCAGCCATTGAATGCTTCCGTTTATGGGCCTTTTAAGGCAAAGTTGAGATGAGTCCAAGATGATTGTCTAACAAATAATCCTGGAGATCATATTACAATTTATAATCTCTCAGCTTTTGCCAAGGAGGCATTTTTGTCAGCTTTTAGTCCTTAACATTGAATACGGGCAGGAAAATGTTTGCGTCCCATTCATCCCTGCTGTGTGGATGATTGGGACATAGAAGAACGTCTTTTTAAATTTCATTTATATTTCTGTATAATAATAATCTTGAATAAATATTGGGCATAAGATGTAGTTAAACACTTAATGTATGACATGTGATATATAATATTGATAATAACTTAAATAAAATATTTAAAATAAGGATTTTTGTGAAAATGTCCCATTTATCCCCCATCTTCCCTACTCATAATCTGTCAACATTTTATGACGATCAATTGGTCAGTTTTTTCGGGATAATAAATCTGATTTATCGGATCCTTTATTTTTCTATTTCTTAAGAAAACATTGTTCTACAGAAAGGTGATTTAACAAGAGGTTTAAGATTATTTTAGTTAAATTTATAGCTGGGAATTTATAGAATTAAACAGAGATTTTCTAGTATTTAAATCATTTTTTTATATGAAAAATGAAACGCATGCCTGACTCACCTCTCCCAGTCTGCAATTCTAACAGCATAACGAAATTTAAATCTCATTCCATGGAAACAAATTATATGAAATTTAAAATTACTTCAAAACGGTAATTTAGTCGATGACAAAACATTTTGCCATCCTGTAATTACTATTGTTGCTATAAAATAATGAATTAAATATGTATAGGCTTTTATTAAAATAAACGATTTTTTCAATATCACTTAAAAAGCATAATTACGGCATTAAAATTCCATTTTTTCGAGCCAATTAACGTCATATTATAATTAAGAGTATTTTTATTTCCAAAATCTTTTTTTTTTTTAAGAATTAACCTATGTTCATTTAAGGAGTAAACAATTAGAAGAATGATGATAAAAACTATGTGGTATTGGATTTCTATTATTCAACAAAAGTAATTGCTCAAAGTATTAATGTAAATGAAGTACTTGTGGATTTGTTTGTACGTAATAAATTCCTGAAGAAAGTCAAATGAACTTAAATGGACTTCTGCCTTTCTGTTCTTTTTTTTTCTTTTTTTTTATCTTTAAAATGAAAAGAAAAATATTTAATCCCTATTTTTATATTTAAGTATAAGATATAAATAATACGTAATAATTAATTTCATAATACGATTAAACATATGCAAATTCAACTTAATTTCAGGTTCATTCGGGATTAAGTTCTTAACATCACAATTAACATCAAGTTAAAAATAAAAGAACTTTTACTTTCCATGATAATTCCTTTTATAATCTATATTTCTTTAAGGGGTAGGAAATAAATGGAGAGATGAAATAAAACTCCTTGAAGTGAAGTTTTTATTAATCGACAAAAGCAGCTGATTAAATTATTAATGTAAATTGAACGTACTATCGGACATAAAGGTTTATGAGTGTGGTGAAACGTTGTTTTGGGGCAAACTGGAAAGTATGGAAGATAATCTCTACTACGGAAATGGACTTGAATTAGATAATCACGCAGAAGCAGGTGATATACGCTGGCGGTCAGCCAAAAGTTCCGTCCGGCACGCAATCGGTTGTTGTTGTTATACATCTGCATCTCTGGAATGTTTTCGAGTAAAAAAGAGCAACGCAGTGTCATTCTTATTTAGTGGCAAAACAAGTTGGATTTTGTGAAGTGGACAGGCGATTAAAGGCAGTGTATGGAGAACATGCACTGTGACTGACTCGTGTGAAGGACGGACACAAGCAATTTCGCGAGGAAATCTGTTAAAGTTGCGGTGGATAGTTTTGGAATACAAACCGTATAGCCTAGATCTTTCGCCATATGACTTTCCCATCTTTGGACCGCTATAAAAGCCATTGAAGGTTTGCTGTTTTTACTCGGACAGCGAAGTCATGCACAATGTTCGAAACTGTTTCCTATTTCATCCAAAGGACTCTACGAGCAAGGAATTCAATACTTGGTGAAACAGTGACATGTTCTTGCAGCTTTGGAGATTTTGATTTAAATAAACTATGTAATTAATTTTATTCTGTGTCTCCTTTTCCGTTTTCATTTGATCCATCCTAATATGAAATACTCACGGAAACATATTAGAAGAACCCCTTTTTCTAAGACCATTAAAAATCCTTATTATGGCATTAAATTGTCATCTCTTGGTTCTTAGATCATTCACTTTGAACGCAATTAACATCACATTAAAAATAAAAGAACTTATACTTTCCAAGATAATTACTTTTATAATCTATCTTCATTTAAGGAGAAGGAAATAAAAAGGAGAGATGACATAAAACTCCGTGAAATGAAGTTTTTATTAATCAACAAAAGAAGTTGCTTATATTATTAGTGTAAATGTAAAGTACTATCGGGCATAAACGGTTAAACTATTAAATTAAATACTCACGGAAACATATGAAAAGAATACTTTTTTCTAAGACCATTAAAAAATCCTTATTACGGTATAAAATTGTCATCTCTTTGTACTTATATCATTCACTTTGATCGCAATTAGCATTAAAAATAACAGAACTTTTACTTTCCAAGATAATTCCTTTTATAATCTATCTTCATTTAAGGAGAAGGACATAAAAAGAGAGATGACATAAAACTCTATGTAATGAAGTTTTTATTAATCAACAAAAGAAGTTGCTTATATTATTAGTGTAAACGTAAAGTACTATCAGGCATAAAGGGTTAAACTATTAAATTAATTACTCACGGTAACATATTAAAAGAATAATTTTTTCCAAAATCATTAAAAAATCCCTATTACGGTATAAAATTGTCATCTCATTGTACTTACATCATTCACTTTGAACGCAATTAACATTAAAAATAAAAGAACTTTTACTTTCCAAGATAATTCCTTTTATAATCTATCTTCATTTAAGAAGTAGCAAATAAAAAGAGAGATGACACAAAACTCCTTGAAATGAAGTTTTTATTAATCGAGAAAAGCAGCTGCTTAAATTATTAATGTAAATGAAATACTCGTTATTTTTTTTTTACCTATAAGACTCTCTAATGAAATAGAATGAAATTAAACGGACACAAACTGGTCGTTTCTTTTTTCAATATAAAAAAAAATAAACGCTTAATACTGATTCTTATTTTAAATGACAAAATATTACAATTAAAACGTAATAATGAGCAATATATCCCTGAAGTAAACAGGCAAAAATTTGATTTTAATGATAAGATTGTTAAGATTGAAAACAATATGTCTAGAAAATATCTTAATTAATTATACATATTAATTCGGATTATTTCTTTGTTTCTTTCGGTAAATTAAAAAAGTTACTTTAATTATGTTTGAATGTCGAATTATCAATTCTTTCAAGACATTGTCTCACATTCTTCAATTTTGCTTATTTAAGGAGATCGTCTTGTCTAGAATTCGGCTAAAATCGGCAGTGGTTAAATTCATTTTCATTTAAAAAATAATAATGATAACGAATGTAAAAATGTTTCATAATATGAATCTAACGTTTGAAACGAGGGTTCTCAAATTTTATGCTTTGAATACCCCTTTGAAGAATACCATAATTCCAGTACACATATTTTTAACACTTTCCAGCATAGTTGAAATGTTTCTGACTTCGGTTTGTCTGTCCGTCATTACGTGCTCTAACTCTCGTAAATATACTTGGAATAACGTGTAACTATTATATGTTATTGATGATTACTATAGCAAGACCACAATCGAAAATGAAATGTGTAGCATTTATACACTGCTCAAAACAATTAAAGGATATTTGAAGTTTTATATAAAATAAAGATATAAACGAAATTTTTTTTGCCGAAAATAGAAGAAGAGAATCACAAATGCAAATTTTTCTGGTTCTCAAACTGTGGAGTATGCAAATTTTGAGTTCGACGTCAAAAACGTCGCTTCAGCGGCAGCGAATGAAATTTGACTGGATAAAAGAGAATGAAGACAAGGATGATCGGCATTCAGTGATTGCTTTGTTTCGATGAGTACGATATCTCAGCGAAGTCATTTGACAGATTCAGAAGCTTGGAGAATTGTTGGTAGGTTAGAAGGGGGCCAAACTCAAGCCGAAGTAGCGCAAGCCATTGGAGTGTCACGAAGTGTCATTTCCAGGATCTGGAACCGTTTTTTGGAGAGTGGATGTGCAGGCCGAAGACCAGGGCAAGGTCGTAGACGGGCAACAACGCCCAATGAAGATCGGTATTTAGCGTTAACAGCTCGGAGACACCGAAACATGAATGCTACTCTTCTCCAACAACACCTTCGCTCGGCTACAGGCACCACGATTTCAACTCAGACTGTCCGAAACCGGCTCCATGCTGTAGGTCTGTATGCTCGCCGACCGATGGTATGTGTTAGATTAACATCAAGGCATCGTCGCGACCGCAGGGAGTGGCCAACCGAGCATGTCAACTGGAGGAGAAATGAGTGGAGCAATATTCTGTTTTCTGACGAGTCCCGTTTTTCTGTGCATCCGGATAATAGGCGTATTTTCATCTGGAGGGACCGTGGCAGTAGGAATAAACCTGCGTTCGTGCACGAAAGTGTCAGATTTGGCGGTGGAGGAGTGTTGGTGTATGGTGGCATCTCCATTGACGGGCGCACTGACCTCTACATCATTCGAGATGGAGCTCTGACTGGTCGCCGATATAGGGATGAGATCCTCAGACCTATTGTAGTCCCTTACGCTGCAGCAATCGGAGATAACTTCATTTTAATGAACGATAACTGCAGGCCACATCGTGCAAACCTGGTGGAGGATTTCCTTTTCGAGGAATGAATCGTTCGAATGGAATGGCCAGCGTGTTCTCCAGACATGAATCCAATCGAGCACGTTTGGGACGCTCTAGGAAGATGAGTTTCTGGCCGCCAACAACCCCCACAAACTCTCCAAGAACTGGAAAGAGCTCTTCTGGAAGACTGGGGCAGAATACCCCAACTCGTCATTAATAGCCTCATTGAGTCCATGCCTCAAAGGTGTTCAACGTTGCTGGCCGCTCGTGGAAACCATACCCCCTACTGAAAATGATTTCCTTTGAAGAAAACACCTTTTCTTATTCTTTTTTTCTCATATGCACAAATTGTGTTTTTTTCCTTTTGTACACAAATGCGCAATAAAATGCATTTTTTTGTGCCAAACATGTGTAATTTATTCTCATATAACCTACTATGTCTGTCGACCATGTATCAATCAGCTAAAAAGTTTCCCAGATACTAAATCCACCTAAAACTGCAATATCCTTTAATTGTTTTGAGCAGTGTATATCTTTTATTGGGACAGTTTATTTGGGACAGTATTCCGTTACATTACTGCAAATGAGAAAAGTTGGGGGTTTCAAGTGCATTTTGATATTGTTACACCATTTCAAACATAATGACATTGATATGCAATACGAAGTTCACTAAAATATATTTCCTGTATAATATGGGATGCAAAGCATTTATTATTCATTTTCAGAGGCACACAAAATAATTCTGTTACACAATCGCCTACGGGGAAAACTCGTTTGCAGCATATTTTAATGATGTTATACTATTTCAAACATAATGATATTTATATGCATTACTGAGGTGCACTATAACTTGCTTACTGAAACATATGGTGCGCATGTATCATTAATTTACACAAACAATAGAATTCCGATGCAGTACTGTCTATGAGCGATAATTTCTTGAAGTGCATTTTTAAGTTTAACTAAATTTTTACATAGTACATGATGTGTATAATTTCTGTTGATCATATAGAGGGGTATACAAATAAATTCGTAAATATTACTGCCTGTGGGGGGAATTGGTTAAGCGTAGCTTTTAATGGTTTTACGCATTTTCCTGTTGAACTATATTTAGTATACTAATAGAAGTTTGTAGAATTTAAATAAATTCATAACAGTGATAAACAAAGAAGATGCATAACCGTCTATAGATGATAATTGCTGTAAGTTCGTTTTCAGTTGTGTTATGCGTTTTTTTTATCTGAATTAAATTTCAGATTTATATGTGGTGTGTACATAAGCCTTTAAGTAACATACAGGGATGTACAAAAAAATTCGAGTGCATTTCCATCTAATGGTTCATAATTACTAAAATTGAATTTTCTAAATGAACTAAATTTTGCCATGCTGTGAGTATATATGCAAATCTACAACTCATATACAGGGCTGCAAAAATAATTAGGCTACATTTTGACGATGGAAAGAAGGAAATGGTTTGCTCTCCAGTTTTCATGGAAAAAGATAAATTTAAACTGGATTTTTAAATTTGTTATATGTTTGTAATCGAAACAGTCTCTTACATAACTATGGATCCAAAGCAATACCTTAGAAATGCTTAGAATATCAAAACACGCAATTGCACTATGGATCACGAGACAGAAATTTACAGAAATCACCCACTCGCGGACAGCCCACGGTGAGGTTTAGGCTGAATTAACGTAAAGGAGGGGAAAAAAAGATGGATACAATTTAAACAAATGATCTTAAATGTTGAACAGTAATAACTGAAACCGCAGAACAAGTGCGTATCAACTTGTTCAGTAACTTCCGATTCAGAAATAGTTTGCTCTCCAGTTTTCATGGAAAAAGACAAATCAGAAGGACATTTAAATATAAATGTAGTAATTTTCACAACCAAGTTCCAATTTGATGTCTAACGCAAGAATGTTTTCTTAACCCCTTAACCCTCCAACCGCGGGCGGTTTTTTACACTTTCTTGAAAAAACTGCACATTATTTTTATTCGCTATTTATAATAGTTATGAGGATTGTATCAATGGAATGTATAAAGAAAGCCAAAAATTATAAGCGCAAAATCGAAATTTTAAGATAGAAAAAATAAGCCAAAAATAGCGGTCATCGCAGAATTGTATTGATTAAGTGAAACGCGATACAAGCGTTTCCCGCGGCTGGAGTTTTAAGCACTACGATGTACCAGCTTACGTCATGAACTCTTCATTTGCAATACCAGGACGTATGTGCTTACGCCCTCATTTTAAGTCCATAATGCAATGTTCTAACCAATTCGTACCGGAAAATTCTTTCATTCAGTTGTTAGACATCAATTCCGATATCTGATGCATAATAATTGACGGGCAGAATTTTCTGGTACGAATTGGTTTTTCCAAACGGAAGGAAGTTCCCGAACAACAGAATATCTGGTATTCAGCATACTATCACTAAATTGAATATGGTGCATAAGGGGATAATGATGAAACTAGTGGAATTCTTCCATAACACAAATGTTCTCAAATGTTGTACCCAATTCTGTGGTTTCCAATTTACAAATAAACCGAAAATTATAGGGCATTTCGGCGAATTTTTCCTTTTAGAATTGTTTGTCTAATTTTGAATTATATGGTAGGTGACTAAAAAGCGGTCATACTTAAGATTTGAGGATTTTTTATTATTTTCTGGTTGGGTATGCGTGACTTAATTTTTGTTTGTAAAATGTTACGCTTATCTCTAACACATATCAAATATACTTTTCTTTGTAAAATAATATTTAATTACTTTTAAAGTACATTTTCAAAATTGTAGCTTTTGGGGCACCTATGGCGCATAGTGGTCCAAAGGTGGCCGATGTATTGAAATACATTTAAAATGTAAAAAAAGTACTCGGCAAACTATTTTGCTTACTATTATGCTCTGATGATCCTTTCTTTCTTTTGATATCTTTCGAGTTTTTCTTCTTAATCTTCTTGTCCTATGATACGAAAAGACATTGAAGCACCTTTTGTGCACGGTAGTTCATGGATTTTCTTCTCGGAGTTAATGACTTCTTTTGAGTGATCTCTGGTGGTAACAATAAAAAGTTTTTCAGATATTTATAGAGGCATTTTTAAAATCATCCTTACTACACTGATTTCCACATTTGTTTTCTAAGGTGGCCACCTTGGGAACATGCGTATGGTCACCATTTGCACGACGTAAAACTATTAATCTGATACATTTCTTAGAATTGAAGCAAATGTGGTTAAAGAGCAAGAAATACGCTTTCAGAAAATGTATCATAACTCAAAGTTCTGAGAATTCCAACACATGTGAATTAAGATATTGTCTTATCTGGAAATTCCAACAACTGCAGTTTTAAAGTGATATCCCTACATAAAATGTCGGAGAATCAAGGTTATCTCTTTCAATTCAGCAACGTTCACTGCAGATACACGATTAACAATGCAGTAGCACCATTTTGTGATTAAAAATTACTTTTTACAGGTGAGCTACCTCAGAAACGCTGGCCACCTTTGGTTCACCCCCCTTATCCATAAATGCTATACAAAACATTTACATTTTCTTTTTTTTTTTAAATGCCATTGTTGGAAAAAAATTTACAGCTTCTGAGAAATATGTCAATATTTTTAAAACTAAGAAATATATTTTCCCTAATATGCATTACATTTTAGTTACCGACATTCTATTTTTACAGATTTTAAATGAGCAATAAACTTTTCAAGAATTTATATTAAATTATATTTCTGGATATATTATAGTACATGAAAATGTTTTATACGTCAAAATATTCCTTGCTTGAGAAATAGAAACGCATTTACACTTATTGTGAATGCGGAATGCTGTAAATAAATGATGAGCAATTTTCTTTTTCATTTTTAACACGCGTTTTAATTGACAATAATATTATATATTTAAATGACCATCGTTACGTTTTACTATACTTAATAAATTAATTAAAACATTTTTGATATAAAATGCTACTAAATGTAGCATGGTAAATATATTTTAGTGTTTTAATAAATTAATTTTTATTAAAAGTTGCTTTTGAAGGTGAAATACAATAAATATTCAAACATTCTTTTTTTAGTGTAGTTAAATTTGAAATTTTTTAATATTTTTAGCAACATCATTTGGTGCATAAAAAAGGAATAAAATAATTATAAGGTGCTTTTAAACAAACTTTCTGCTGCAATATAAAATCTATTTAATATAACTAATCAGATATCATATGATACCTATGGATTAAATTATATATTTTTTACTTTTTTTTATTTATGAACAGAATTTTAATATTTTATATTCTTTAGTTATTTATTAGTATGATCTTAATATACAAAAGAAATTTGTTATATTCTTATGAAATTTATTACCTTCTTTAAATTTAATATTTGGTGTTTTGGTCATCCGTGCCCTTAATATTTTTTAGTTTTAGTACATAAAGTTTATTATTATTATTATTACATATTCAGAAGAAAGTGTAACAAGGTATAAAATGATTTAACAATATTGTTCCAAATTTGTGAACTTTGCAATTGTTTTCACACAATAACATTTCCTCAAATAATTATCTTGATTTCTCCATTTCCACTATAACTAAGCCTCATAATGTTTATCATCGTTTTCTAATCAGCATCAAAATGACTGATAGTGCAGAAGAAAGATTATTTATTTTTAGAAATTACTTTTTTAAATTAGAAATTAATATTTGAATCATGAACTTTTAAACTCATATATATATATATATATATATATATATATATATATATATATGTGTGTGTGTGTGTGTGTGTGTTACGGTCAATATGATTAATCCGGTCATCATTAATAATAACCGGCCATTATAAACTATTACAGAAACTAAAACGCTAAAAACCAAAATATAAACAGAAAATAATAAAGCAAATTGAAATCAGTAAAACCATTGAAGACAGGCGACATGCCTTGAGACATGCACAGTTGGGTTGAACTAGTTCTCTGTTCACAACTCGCCCTCATACTTGTCAAAATCAAATTAATAGACTGAAAGCAAACCAAATGAACAATGAGACGCCCACATCAACAGTAATATATATATATATAATAAAAAATACATAATTTAATTTATTAAATAAAAAGTGTGGTTCAAAAAACCATTCAAAAGAGCTCAAATATTTAAATTTTACAAATTATGTGTCCTCGAGTTAACTTGGTATAAGTAAGTAAATGATTGAGATTTTCTGAAATTATATAATTTTTTTTTCTGAAAATCAGAAAATTAAACTTAAAATGAAAGACACCTCAGATCGAAATAAAGTTAAGTTTTAATGTTCCTGTTTGTAATTTGTTGTTGAAGGAGATAAACTGTGGCATGAAATATACGTGTTCTTTGAATTTATATAATGAACATCTCAAACATGAAAGGTAATGTCACATTAAAAGTGAGAGTAATAATAGCGCCTTTCTAAGACTTCTAACAAATCGTGTGAACATTAATGCATAAGCATTTTCAGAAAGTTAAAATATCGAAAAAGCAAAAGATTCTACATATTCATTAAATAAAAAATAAAAATCACTTTTTTAGGATGTTACAATAAAAAACTCATTGATCCATTTTTAAATTCCGTTAATGATAGATATAAATAACGTTAATTTTGATCCCTTAAAGCTGCAAGTTGACTGATAAAATGGAATCGTGCCAAAAAGTTTACTGGCATTTTTAAAATGCAGAGCAACTTTGCTAATGACGCAGAAAATTGGCTTGCGCAATGTTTTTAGCTGATACATAAGCTCAAAGGACCCTCACGTTTTAACTCTGATAAATAAAAAATTTTTTGATTGAGGGGATATCATGCAAATTATACTATATGTGCTTTAAAATGTGTAAAAAAAGACTATACCGCCTTTTTTGTTATACAGGGTGATTAAAATGCTTGTACAAACTTCAAAAAAGGGTAAACTAAATATAGTAACTTTTATATGTCTATAGAAAATTACTTCTTCCGGTCAATATCTAAATTTCAACTCTAATAGCCCTCTATCACATAAAGTTGCTGTGTTAAGGTGATTGTACAATAGAACATTGAGATTTGGCAATAAGTAGATCAGTTACAATAATGAGATTTGTAAAATAATTGCTGAATTATGTCTTATTGATTACCCGCGAAGATGGTGCCATGGAGTTTTATCGGAACTATCGAAGAGATCGGATAAATATCCCACACCTTACCAACCTGTGGGAACTGTACACCTGTGGGAACTATATCTTTACAGTACTACGCCAATTTAAGATATCTGCTATTTTTCCGAATGTGGGCATTAGGACTGCTTATGTGCCTTTAAATCCAATTAAAAGTTTTTGGGTAACTAGAAGCATAAATATTCGAGATTTGACCTTACAGATGTAGTTTACCGGATTCCTTGTAAGGGTTGCGGGTCTAGCTATATAGGTGAGACTAGAATATCTTTAAATGTGAGGTTGAATAATAATAGAGGCACTCTAACATTGAGATTGATTGCACATGTATTGGAATTTGACCATGTGCCTGATTTTCAGAACGCGCAAATTGCCAGTTCAAACTGTTGCGTGTACAGCAGCCGTATCGTCCTGGAGGGTTGGATGACGGTTTTATCTGATTCTCCGATTAAGGAGGTTCCAGCTGCCGGGATCCAGCAGAATACAATGTTTTAACTAAACTGCGACTTTATTTTTTTTTCGTTTCGATTCTAATGGTCTTGTAGTTGTGATCGTAATATTGATGAGGTGGGTCTGTGGGTCCGACTCCCGCCAGTTCCATTGCACACACTTTGTGGAGCTTCCGGTTGTAATTCTCTAGTGTTGTAAGTTTCCTTGTGACTATTTCGTCCTGTATATTGGTGATGACTTATAAGCGGACACTTGATGTGAAGCACACAAGTCTGATGTATAATAAATATAAGTCTCAATAAATCAAACAAACTGATGAGGTGTACGTAAGTACACGAAACGTCTAACCATTTGTATTTTATTTGTTTATATGTATGTTTTGAACATTAAAAGTCTGTAGTTTAATATTATTTTATTTAATTTTAGTTTTATCCAGGCGTAGTTATGTATGTGTTTTTGAATTTAAAAACGTTATTGGAATACGTAATTAATGTTTTTTATATCATGATTAACTTCCGCTTATAACACAAAAACCTAGATACACTACACATGTCTGCTTACAAATAGGCACTTATGCTCTCGCGCATACAAGCATGGACAAAGATGCACAAAGTAGAAATAACATAGGAACTGCCTGAAAACGTTTTGGCCAGAGGCATAACTCTATTTCACCGCCCTCAAGTAAATAAAATTTGTGCTCCCGTTGTCACTAGTAAAAGCTCTGGTAAAATTTGTTTTGAGGTTTAAAAATCCTATATTTTTATTTGAATTTGAAACCTTCCTTCTGTTTGAAAATCAAAGTATTTTAAAAACAAGATATTCAATGTAATAAATACAAATAAAATAATAGAATAAACCAGAATGCCTTAAGTACGGATATTTACCAATATTTACTATGAATTGGGTAAGATTTCCGTTTTAAATGTGCATTTGAGCCCAGTACAATCTGCGGCCCTCGTTCCTTGTTGTTCATTTCAAGGCCAATGAAGTAATATACAATTCTAATGAACACACCACTGTCAAGAAAAATGTTATTTTGCGTCGTAGCGTTTGAATTAGAGACCTTTACTGGATGGATTGTATCCGATTTGAACCTAAAATTTCTATTTAAAGTTCATCCGAAATCCGACCCGAACCGAACGTCAAAATTAGGTATAAGTATTGGAGATGTTTAAGTTTGTTCAGTTTACTGGTATAGATGATCCCGTCCCCTAAACCAAATTTAAATGTAACACTAATTAATAAGATTATTACTAACAGACTACCAGTCACATTCTTATGCGGCGACTGGAGGCTGAGTTAGTAGAGGGTGATGTCTTTTCTTTTCTTATGTTTCTTTTTTTCTCAACAGGACTGTACGGTATTTTGCGTGTAGGTTGCAAAACAATTGTGACAGTTTACCAGGAAAATGGTTTCGTAAATCTGTCAAATTGTGGGGAATATAGATTTTATAATATCATTGGCAGATAATTGTTCAAAAAGTCTAGTTATAATTGTATTATATCTAAGGCTATACTTTTATTTTTTTACTTAAAAAAATCTGTATTTAGCCACCACATTTTCCAGAATATTGTGGGTTTTTATTTTATTATTTCAACGTAAATATACAAATAATATTCTACAGCTTTGGTGAAAATGCCAATATAACTAGGCTTTTAGCAGTTTTATCTGTCAAGAATACTCTGTATTTATTGTCCTTTTTTTTTTTTTTTTACCCATTTATGAAGTTACTTTCATCGAAAAAATCCCCCCCAAAAATACGATGTTTGTACTATCATATAACATACATTATTTTTGCTTTGTTAATGATAATCAAAGAAACAATGTTCTTTTAATGTACACAAACAGAGGATTATGTAGATTATAATTCGAATTTGTTAGAGATGCACCCGTTTTTATTAGATCAACATCTATCGATTGTAATTTATTGAGTTGATTGTTTCTCAAGAAATTGATACTTTTTAATTAAATACTTCTGCAAAAATATCTAAACGGGAAAATTTCCTTTAGAAAAATTGATTTTTTTTTTCTATTTTCCTGTCGATTTGTACAATTTTCACATATGTTTCCGATTTTATTAATATTATTATTTATAATTTTTGAAAATCATCTCAGCATTAAAACTTTTATGTAAGCTCGTAATAAAAATGAAAAGCTTTAAGTACGTGAAATATATCACAATAAATTTGATAATATTCACTGTGATTTTATTTTTTATTTCAAAACATTACTGTATTTTCAGAAAAGAATTCCTTGTGAGATTATTTTGCTTAAAAAAAGAAACGGTATAGGAAACGAGAAAATGGTGCTTCTTTATACTTTCAAATATGAGGGTAGATAAAAAGAAACGTTTATATCCCTTGTTAAGAAATATAACATAATAATTTGGATGAATTGTAAATGGATTGTGAGAGAGTGCTTTACAAACTGTTTTTTACATAATCACGAAATCAATTGAGCACTACGGAAAGCATTTATTGGATTCCATTTTGTAACGAAATACAGTGCTGAAAAAAAGATAGAGAATAAATTTAAATGACTGTATTTAAAGTACTATAGTATTTCATGTAAATTATTGCATTTCTATAGAAGAAAATACACTTAGAATTTTTTATGTAAACATTCAGCAAAATATTACAGTTTATATATATATATATATATATATATATATATATATACAGCGTGTCCACGTATAACCTGACCGACCTGTATTTTCGCAACCGTTGGTCCTAGATGCATATTTCCAATTACAACAAGTTGGAAATTGTACGTCAAACGTTACAAACGAGGTGCGTTCGTACGCACGTTTTAGAATTAAATTCATGATATCCCGTGCGTAGAACGGGTTAAACAGCTAGTTAAGTATATATTTTATGACACTGTTCATACAAATATTTTAACTAGTTATATAAATATTCAGATATATATGTATCAGCTAGTTATATAAATATTCAGATCTTGATGATTTTTAATTCTGTGAAATGAATTATATCGTCTACATATTAATTTCTGTATTAAAATAAGTATCTCGCCCGCTTGACGATTAAACTTCGGAAGCTCCTATAACAAAAAAGCACCGATTTAAAAAAAAAATCAAATTTCTTAATAAATATTTTTATTAATATCTCCTAAAGTTTTGATTCGATTTTCATAAAATTTAAAATGTCTCGACAAAATTATGCAAAGATAATATATTTTAAATTGCAAACCATTTGGTTGGGTAGTTTTTGCGTTGTTATATGCGGACAGACAGACAGACGGACGGACAGACGGACGGACCAAACGACGACTATAGGTGCTACGTATTTGTATAATTACGAACGCACCTAAAAATGGTTTAAATAAGGTAAAGAATTACTTTTAAATCGATTTGGGTCAAGAAAAATATTTATTTAAAAATTACGAAATTTAAATTTTTATATGGTCCCCCTGTCCTATAAGTGATATTTAGTAAAAATTTACTGTGATACTAACAAGTAAGACAAAAAAAGTCCCATTCATCTGGCATTAAAACTGACCGAGTAATAGCTGTTTAAAGTTGGAGTATATTTTTTACTGCGAAATAGGGGTCATTCACAAATGTAGTAGAAATATAAATAATCGTCCGATATATATAAAAAAAACAGTTGAGACCAAAATTAACATTGCAATCTAATATAAATGTGAAAGGTATAATCATTCTGACATATTAATGCAAAATATACAATTTCTACTGAACATATAAGAGGATAAAAATAACAGAATTTTTGTTAAATAAAAGGATGAAAAACAACAGCCTCAATTAAGATTTTAAAATGCTGTTAGATTACACTGTCTTTCAAATTTTGGGTTGTGCCATGTTTTTTAGCTTTTGAAAATTGATTCTTCTTTTGATTCTTATGTATTTTTTATCGCTGAATCCGACAATGACCTTCATTTTAAACAATCACATCATTTTCTCAAATCGCAAATTTGAAAGTTAAAAAGCTCAAAGTTAAAATTGATACCCCCTCCCCTCCAAACCTCATCGGACCCCTGAGCTGTTTAGCTGTAGGAAACCCAGTATAAGCCAAAAAATTGAATAAATTATTGAATTAAATAAAATTAAACTGAATAAAAAAGTCTTACATCTATTTTATAGTATCAGATTTTTCGCTATTTTTTTAACTTGAAATTTACGATTTGCGAAAAATCCTAACACGATGGTTAAAAGTGAAGGTAATTTTTTTATTCAGCGTTAAAAAATACATAAAACGTAATTATAAAAGTTAAAAAACATAACCATCGCAGGTTTATGCTATCTAATCTAAAACACTTTCTTTAAATTGTTGACGGTAATTTACCCAATTTTTTTTGCGTTATCCTCCATATAAGTATGTATAAGGTGGTAAGTGTCGAAAATCATAATAATATTACATTGTCATCGAATTTATGTCAGTATGTAAAATTTAACTTCGATCGGACATTTGAAAGTGAGTTAAACTTCGAGTACAAATTTTAAACTGGAAAGACAATCGTTGCAAGTTAAATAAAAACTTATGAAAATAACGTAGTTTTTGTTAAAAGAAATCATAGCCTCAAATCCTTTCAAAATAAAACATATGTTAAAATACAATTATTTTAATTAATCTGAAACTTAACTAATAAAAATTAACTCAATCGTAATAGTTGTACGATTTCTTTCAAAGCGCAGATACCTTGAAATAAGTTTAAGTACTTTATATACGACCCCTGAAAGCATGGCCGAAATCATCTCTTTTTAGATGCAAAAAAGTGGTATAAGTCATGCATTTCAAAGTTTCATAACTCGGTCAATTTTAATGTTAGATGAATGGGACTTTCTTTGTCGTACTTGTTAGTGTCACAGTAAATTTTTACTAAATATCACTTATAGGACCGGGGGACCGTATAAAAATTTAACTTTCGTAATTTTTTAATAAATATTTTTCTTGACCCAAATCGCTTTAAAAGTAATTCTTTACCTTATTCGAACCATTTTTGTAATTGGAAGTATGCATCTAGGACCAACGGTTGCGAAAATAAAGGTCGGTCAGGTTATACGTGGACACGCTGTATATATATATATATATATATATATATAATTGCATTTGTATAGGAAAAAATATTGGGACAGCTTATAAGTCTATTGCATAACGCGGGTAGTTTTAAAAATACCAATATGTTTAAATAGTGTTATCATTCTGCCTGTCTCAGAGTCAGAGTCTTTTAAGAGAATCTTTGAAGTTTTTTCAGGATTACTTTAATAGCTGTTTCCAGTTTCTTTTCATTGGTATCACTATTGCTCTTTGCTTAACTATCTACTCCTAATATCTCTCACAGGTTTTCTACTGGATTTATGTAAGTGCTCTGTGATGAACAGTTCTGAAATATGATTTCATTTACTTTAGACCATGATTTTGATTATGGCGAAACATGGATTGGAGCATTAACATGTTGAAAAAGCATTTGTCAGTCTGTGTGAGAGGAGCTTCTGGTAAAATATTGCCAGTAAGAATATTTCGACATCCTAGAGAATTTATTTTCTTATTTAAAAGTGCTATTGGAGTTGTCCAAATATATGAAAAACCACCTATCACACAAACACACTTCCTCCTCAGCATTGTCGTTTAGAAAATATTGCTTTTTAGCACCAAAGTTTATGCCAGTAATAACAGAAACCGTCCGGTGTTTCTAAATGGAACTCTTCTCGTCTGAAAAATAAAACACCTTTTCACTTCTCGCCCTATGCCGCACTTATTTAAGCAATTAGTTTGGATAGTTGTGAATGTAGAAAGATACTTCTAATAGGATTTTTAAATAATAACAAGTGCTCTAAAGACATGAAAGTATTCTCTTTGAAACTTAATTGCATGAATCATCGCTTATTATATCTGAATAATACATTTTTCTGTAGAATAAGGGCCCAATCTATGTCTCATCATGATTAACTTCACAGTTTAAATACATCAGTCAGACAGATCGCACATTCCCTTCACCAATTTTAAACCTAACATGGGCATGGAATGCATCCCTATATTTAAAATATCTAATAAGAAAATGTATATTTGATGTTTCTTTATTCTGTATACTTTTCTTAAAGTATGCTTCTTATTCCTTTGTTTGAGAAAATATTTCTAAAATACATGCTTGAATTTATATTTTATTTGTCCATACCGTAACACAGCTGACGATCTGAGAGTAGAATATTTACCATTCAAACACAAAAAAGTAGATATCTTAAAATAACTTTGTTAACCATAAAAGAAAGAGAAAGAAAGTATACAGAAATAAGAAACTAAAAATATATATATTATGATGAGAATCTTTTAAAATACAAATGCATTCCATATCCATAACATTGGCGCAGGGATTTTTCTTTTTATACACCTGACTAGGTCCTCTACCTGCTGGGCTTATTGCCTAGCTTGACAGGTTAGTATCTGACCACGGAGCAGTATTCACCTGATCGCTACATAGCGGTCACCTATCTCACAAAAACCTTGTCGACATTGCTGCAGTGCTCTTTAGTGGCTAGGTTTAGTTTTCTTTGTTTCTCGGTTCATAATTTCAATTTAATTTTTTTGATTTGGCAAATAAAAAAAAGAAATATTAAAGAAGAAAAAAGGGTGATGGAGAGGGCTCATTCTTGCCTCACTCTTGTACAACACTCGCAAGAAACGACTTGATCAGCCCTTCTGTACTCGCAATACAAATCGTGAGGGAAAACCCTTAAAAATTTGCGTCAGTACATGGTGTTGATACATGGGTTATTATGGTTTTGCTAATTAATAATCTAAAATTAAGATTAATTCACAAACAATTAATTAATACTGGGTCATCTACTATGGCGTAATCCTATTTTTGTTTACTTACATTTATCATATTGTAACCCACAATAAACAAGTGGTAAAATGTTGTCATTCTTAATTTTTAAATAGTTACACATAGGAAAAGTAATGGATTTACCGATAAAAAGTCACTGAAAAATAGATTGCATTTATACCAGAGTAACAATGTAACGAATGTAAAATTTTATTCGTTCAAAACAATTTGAACAAAGGAATGATAATTTAAATACAGAATTATTAAATTAAACCATACACAGTTGATTTTTTTAGATACTGCATTTATGAGTGAAATAAAATATTTTATTTGAAAAATTTAATAAGATAGATATAAAAAAGATAATATGAGCAGTAAAAAATAACGTTTTTATATACATTTCATCCATACTACATAAAAGTTAACGATTAATGTGAAGTTGAAAAAACGAAAATGCACGAAATTCGTTAATGCCGCGATCACTGTACCGCACGTACGATCACTTCGCGAACACGAAACTGTAAAAAACATCACTGGATACAGCAACCTCGTCGTATCGCAGACTTGCCAAGTCTCCGGCTTTTTGCACACCAGTATTATCTTAGTGAAAATGTTGTTCTTTTAAATCGCAGAATGTTCCGACTACATAAAACAACATTTTCTGTACTAAAATACTGGTGTCCAAAAAGCCGGAGACTTGGTAACTCTGGTATCTGAATCCCAAAAAATACACGAAATTCATTAATGCCGCGATCACTGTACCACACGTATGATTGCTTCGCGAATATGAAACCGAAAAAAAAGCACTGGATACAGCAACCTCGTCGTATCGGAATCCCAAAAAATACACGAAATTCGTTAATGCCACGATCACTGTACCGCACGTATGATCGCTTCGCGAACATGAAACCGAAAAAAAAAACATCACTGGATACAGCAGCCTCGTCGTATCGGAATTCCCCAAAAATACGAAATTCGTTAATGCCGAGATCACTGTACCGCACGTATGATCGCTTCGCGAACATGAAACCGAAAAAAGACATCTCTGGATGCAGCAACCTCGTTGTATAGCGATCACAAAAAATGCACAAAATTTGTAAATGCTGTGACCACTATACCGCATGTATGATCGCTTCGTCAACACGAGACTTTCATAAAAACTGCGGTCAGTTAATTTTTATACTGTTCTAAAGTAACAAGAGTAACCACTCACAAACATAAAAAAGAAGAAAAATTCAAGCTTTAAATAAACAAGCAGATGATGACATTTTTTCAATGCTTTTTTTCTTTTAATATCATAACATATCCATTTAATGACGTAAGTGTTATTAATTATATTAAAAAAAGGTTTTAAATAACTAATAAATCATTAAACAGCATTAAAATACAAATAAACATCGAATAAAGAATCACTTGATGACGTAACAAATACGTCATACGTAACAAACGCGTCATCACAAAAAATATCATAGCGCAGCCTTTCCAACAATAAAAGAGCTACATCTGGCTGACTATCGACGATTTGGCAAGATTTCGCCAAATGGTGGTCGCAAATAGGAACCAACCATCTACGCTATATATATAAAACACAAACGGAGATTTCGTTTCGTTCCTTTATAACTCGAGTTCCTCTGATTGGATTTTGATGGAACTTGCACTGTTCGATAGATAATTTTTCAGGGAAGGTTTTAGTATATAATACAACGTTATAAGTAGTTTAGTTATAGAATTATGCTGGAAAGTTCTGTTATTTTGGACGAAAAGGTTACCACTGTTTATTTTTTGGCGACCATTATCGTTGGTGAAAGAATTGAAAGGCTATATCATTTAGAAAATAATACAAACGTCTAAAAAGAAAAGAAAAGAAAAACTTACTTTAATTATTATTTAATTTATACGTGAAAGGAAATGTGCGCAATGCTTAAAAAAATTATTCAATATGAAATATTGCAGTTGAAGCCACATTTAGCGATTTATCGTTTACGACACGTTAAGAAAAATGCATCTGAAAAATTTATTGGATAAAATTTGAATAACAATTTTATTTTTGAGTTGTTCTTTATTTTTAATTTAATTTAAATGTTTAACTCCTGCGTCATGTGACTTACAGAAGAAACGAGCATATTTAATTATAAAAATGACTAATTCTGAGTCACATGTAATTTGTTTATTTACCATTTTGATTTTACTTTTATCGCCAAACAACTTGATTTTAAGCCAAAAAAGACATAAACATGACATTGGTCACCATAATGGCACAATAATGCCTGTTCATAATAATGGTGTTTTTTCAAGGGTACGACAACATTTCTGGAGTATTTTTTTAAATTCAAATGTAAATTATATAAATAACAATTAATATTATAAAACTAGAGTCAAATGTTTAAATTTTAGTGTAAATGCCTACGACACGCTAATTATTATCACCCATTTAAAAATAATTCACCATTCATTTATTTTTAGTTTTCTTTGCATATCTTTTCTTCTTTTTGAAGTTATTAAAACGTTTTGCACTAATCTTCTGTTATCGGGTCACCCGCCAATTGGCGTATTTACTATATTGTTGGAATTTTTTTTTTTATATTTGAAGGGGCCTGTTGCAGCGAATTTGAACTCAGTGATTAGTAAATTTATGGTTTTTCATTATGAAGCAAACGGACAAACGACTATTACATATTTCCCATTTACAGTTTTTTTACTATCACTAACAAAAAGCAATACTTGCGACAAAAAATACGAATTGTACGAAAATTGAACGAAAAATACTTTGAAATGCTAATGGTGGTCAAAGTACAATATTTGCTGATTTATCATTTTAACCCAGATCAGAAAAAAAGTACCTGAAATTCAGATTAGATAAAATTGTGAGTATTATAAAGCAATTTCGGCGAACGCACAGCCCTGCACGCTAAACTTAGTGACATATAAACGGATTATGTACATTATGGGGTTTATTTAGACAACAGACTGGAGAATAATATAATCTGGAAAATAAAAGAAATAGCAATGCTTTATTTCTTCGTGCCATTATGCTCATTAGAGAAACGTAAAAAAATAACCTTATCGTGATTTTAATTTTATTCAAACAATTTAGCATTAAAAATATGGTTCAATTGTTTTTTTAGATATGAAAGTTAAACAGTGTTCTTTATGTGCAAATAATGCATTACATTTTTGACTGTATTTACTCTGCTGAAATCCAAAGATAGAAAACTGTAGTAGACCTGCCAGAAGATGACGTATATTACAATATATAATGTAACGTAGAGTGAGATTATATTTATGCTACCAGAACCACACATGTAAAATTGCACCGCGACTAGAAAATTTATCAAACAGCTTTCATTGTTCTCAGCACCAAGCTGAGAGGCCCGAAGTTCAAGAACTAACAAACGAAAATGAATAACCCGAAAATTATTTTAATTTCAATGGTTAATCTGTGCAATAATTATAATGCTCCCTTTTTTAGTAGTTCGGTGACTAGACAACATTTTATTTTATGTTGGTCATAACGGCTACATTTTCCTACCAAACTCTATACTATAAATGATCAAATAAAGGAGTTGCTTCTTAATAGACCGAATGTTGTCTAAAGAATTATATAATACAATATCGCAATGGCGTTCGCTTGGTATTCAGCAATGTGGACGAACTTTCCAGGTGAAGGTCCATATTACTTTAAAATGCAAGGTCGAATTCACCATTTCGTTTGATTCAAGGTTCATTTGGGAAATGGACCAGCGCAGCGGGCATAGCCTGCTAGTTACTAATAAAATGGTTGCTTTAAGAAGACAGGTTAGTGTTTTAGGTACAATACATCAAATAAAATATTAAAAACTGGATTAAACACCAAACCATACAAATATACTTGTGTACTAACAAACTTACACACATTCATACTTTCTTACTTACAGTCCTTCAATCACACATACATGCCTGCTAACTTAGATGCAAACATTTTGGGGTCTCATTGTTGAGCTGACCAACACATAGGCCTGAAATAACAATAGTTGAAAACCTGTGGGGAGAGATATTTATACAGAAGGCAAGTGTTATGCCAAAAAAATGCAAGCTAAAGTATGCTAGCATAATATCCTAGAAGAAAATTCCCGATGATACCCTTAAAAGAACAACGTAAAGCTAGAACCAATAGAACAATGAAAGCTGTTTGATAAATTTTCTAGTCGCGGTGCAATTTTACATCCAGGAGATATGTTAGCATCTGGCCGAGATATAGGAAATCTATTGAAAAAATAAGTTTAACTGTAGTGTAAAACTACATGATAAGTAAATAAATTTAAAAGTTAAACATTTGAAATTATAAGGCAGATGCAAAATAATTTCGCATGATAAATAAATAAATTGATGTACAATATAAAGTAATAAAATAGAATTTTTAAAAAAATGTCCTATTAGTTCCTAGGCAAGCAACAAATGTAATTAAAAATATATGCAGGGTGCCACAAAAGTCCTTGCCACATTTTAAAATTCATTAAAATATCAAACAATTGGTGTACGAGAGAGCGGTTTGGACGAAAATGTTTCTTATGACCTGAAATTTTGTTGAAGCAAATAAAAAATTAGTTCAAAAAATTTCTTATAAATGACGCTGCAATTGGAACGTCATCGAATAGGTAGAATGCCATTATACATAACAATGGCGAAAGAGGCACAATGCATATGCACAGTTTTTGTGCAAACTATGGCAACCCACATTCCAGCAGTTAACAATACTCGTCCATCCAACCTCACTAGTTTAACCCTCTGAGAGCTTTGAAAAAGGGTAAAATTGTAATGTTGTTTTCTCTGCATTTTTTTTTTAAATGCTAAAAAAATATGGTTCTTTCAGCGTTATAAATAAAACTTAATTACAAATATGAATGTAACCCTTGAGAGTATTAATCATTCTTCAATGTTTTGAAAATTCATTAAATCTATAGAATTATATTATCTTAAACATTGCACATATTGCAGTGAAACCTGGAGATTAGTGAACGGAATATTACGTTCCACACGCTTAGAAGGTCGTTTAATCGAACTCAGGAGGGCGAGTATTGTTAACTTCTGGAATGTGGGTTGTCATATTGTGGACAAAAACTGTGCAAACGTATTGTGCGCCTTTCACCATTGTTATGTATAAAGGCATTCTACCTATTCGATAACTTTCCAGAAGGAGCGCCGTCTATGAGAAATTTTTGGAACTATTTTTGTATTTGCTGAAACAAAATTTCAGATCATAAGAAAAATTTCCGTCCAAACCGCACACTTGTACGCTAATTGCTTGATCTTTTATTGCATTTTAAAATGAGTCAAGGATTTTTGGGACACCCTGTTTAACACTACGTAATATTATGCCAAATATTTGACATAGCAAATATTTCTAAATGTAGAAATGTAGAATGTTTTGTAGAAATGGACTAACTTACATCAAATACTGCAGTACTTTATATACAATTTAAATTGTTTTCTATTTTTTTTACAGCACTGTAGTTTTATGCGATAAAGAAAATAAATGTTAAACTTCTATTCAAAAAACTGTTGCTTTAGACTTTTAATCACAAAGCTAGGAACTGTTGTTTTCTATTTTAGAATAGTTTTAAATAAAATATCCCGCTTATGCTTCCTCACATGTCTCTTCATGCAAGAATTTCAGAAAAGAAACTAAACATACAACGCTTTACCGGACGTTTGCGATAAAAATCAAATGTTTTTCAATATAGAAAATATATTCCTGAAAGACTGGTACTTTTGGGCGTTTCTTTTCTTTTATTTCAAGTATTCCATATATTCTGCGAAATGAATTTTCTTCGTGCCTACTTGTATCTAGAAAAGTAAATAATAATACATAAATTATTAATTTGAATTTCATGTTTTTCTTTTTAGTTTTACAAAATCATAAAGAGAGATTTATAGATAAATACACAGACCCCAAAAGAATTAAATGCGAATTATTATTATTATTATTATTATTTTACCTGTTGTAGATACATAAGCAATGTAAATTTCTAGAGTGTTCAAATTATGTTAGGAATTAAAATTATGCGTATGAAAAAGTTTTATTAGTTTTCAAAAAGTTACTTTTTTAAAGTTTTATACTGTCTTTTAGAGCAATAAGTTAATTTTAGGAAACTTTTTTCCATGCCTTGACAAAAACAACGGTAACAATGCAATTCTTATACGATCAATATTCGACGAGTTATGATACTTTTAATTTATGAAGTTTTGGAGCTGTCTGGCATTAAGAACGGACAGATGATTTTTTAGTGCCGGAAAGATACAAATTTTTCTAATTTTCAAAACATCATAATTCGGGGAATTCCTGTCGGGGAAGAATTGTTACCGCTCTACTTGTCAAAACATGGAGACAATCTCTTTAAATATAACTTATAGTACCCAGAAATCATATAAAAGGTTTATTCTGTTAATAGCAGAACTATTTTATCAACATAATCCTTATTCCTACCTTAATTTGAACATTCTTGAAATTTGCATTGCCTATGTATCTTCAACAGGAAACAAATTCAATTAATGCGGACAGATGGACAGACGGACAGACGGACCAGCCGGCGAATATAGGTGCTACGTATTTATATAATTACGAACTCACCTAAAAAGGAGATAGATTGTTTTTGGGTTATCCTTTTTTAAACTTTTTAAAACTAACTAAACTAAATTTTTGAATTTGTAAAGGTACGAAAACATTTTCATAATAAGGTAATTTTATACAACAATTACGTTTTGTAATAAAATATGGTATTTATGACTGAATTTGAAAAGCTTCAGAAACCCATCACTAACTATCTTAGTGAAGATTGAACTTGAACCATTTAAATGTGAACTTTTAAAAATTTTAGACATATTGTACATTTATAATACATTTATAATTGTCTGTGTTTTTTAATATGTACAATTTATAAAAAAGTTAACTTTAACCTAATTATAACTTTACTTTTAAATTGAAATAAAAAGATTAAAAACAAAATCTAGCGAAAGCATTTTTAAAAAAATCGAGATGCTTTGCTGACATGAAATTTGCTATATTTGTCTCCATATAGTACAAAATTTAAGTAAAGCTTATTCAGCAAAATTACATTAAAAAAATAAAATATATAAACTAAAATGAATTTGATTAACCAGCAAGTTCTTAAATAAGATTAATATTAAAAATATTAAAATGTTTTAGCTACCGAAGCAAAAAATGGAAAATGAGCTGAAAAAAATGTTGCAAGAATAGTTAACATCATTCTGCTATCACTATAGTATATTATAATCAATTTACGCACTATTTCAGATTTTATTTTACTTATTCATTTTATTCATGTATATTATTTTATTTATTTCATTTATTTATTTTATTTATTTAAATAGTTATATTATATATATAAAATGACACTTATTTAATTTAAGTTTGAAATAATAAAACAAAATGGTAAAATTTTATTTGTTACATAAATTGTAAACTTTGTTCTGTATTATTTGACTATTTTTTTTAAAAAATAAATTACTGCATAAAAATATTTATAGCTCAAAGTGGGTGTTTTTCTACGTTTCGTGATGAATGAGTTTTTTTTTCTGACTATTTGGTTCAGAAATAAATATTATGTTTAATATGAATAAATTTTATGTATAACTCTATAACATGAGACACTAAATCTTGTCCTCAAATAAAAAATAAAACTAATCGCATGTGCCAATCCCAAAACTTTCTTCTATCTCACGCAGGTTTCGCATACACTAAAAAGACTCAGCAACAATTTATATCAAGGTCTAACTGAAACTCAAGTTTTATGAAATTCTGTATATTTGTTCTTGAGATAGGGCTATTGCTAAAATCGTGTAAATTCTGCAAAATGCAGCATAGCAGCGACACCTGTTGGGAGATTTAGACCAAAACCTAATCACCAACAACTTATGTTAACGTATAACTGAATCTGAAGTTTGATGAAAATCCGTGCATTAATTCTTGAGATATAGTTATCGAGATAATAATGAAAAAAGTCGCATAGCACCGCCACCTATTGGGCTATTTACACCAAAACGTAAGCAGTATCTATTCATGTCAAGGTCTAACAGAATCTCAAGTTAGATGAAATTCCGTACATTAGTTCTTGAGATATAGCTATAGTAAAAATCCTGAAAAAAGTGGTATAGCAGCGCCACCTGTTGCGATATCTACACCAAAACTTTCTCAGCGTCTATTTATATCAAGGTCCAACTGAATCTGAGGTTTTATGAAATATCTTGCATTCGTTCTTTAGATAGAGCTATTGAGAAAATCGCGAAAAATGCAGCATTGCAGCGCCACCTGTTAGGCGATATTCACCAAAAACTAATCAGCACCAATTTATAGCAAGGAATAACTGAATATAAAGTTTTGATAAATTTCGTGCATTAGTTCTTGAGTTAGAGCGCCCACAGTATTTTTGTCATATACTGACAGACGGACAGACAGACAGAGTCACAGACAGATAATTTCTAAAAACAGTAAAATCGTGTTCAGGACCTTCTAAAAAGTATACATCCGTCGAAAACCGGTAGTCGAAAATTTTCAAGAATCTTCATGAAGTCAGAAGAAAGTAAAAATAACGAGGAAGTCCATGTTGGTAGTTCTTAATGAACTATACATAACTGTTCTCAAGAACCTGTATTTTCAAAAAGGACGAATAGGAGGGTAGAATTGTATATTTTTTAAATGTTGAATATCGCATTATATTACTAGAATTCATGTTTAAAAATATGACATTTTGGTCAGATAAAAAAAAAATAAATAAATATGATAAAATATTTGTACAAAAATGTCATCAATACTCTCTTACGTGAGTCACCAACTTTACTATTAGAAATTTACTAGTATAAGCTTTAGAATTATTTAGAATCATTTAGAATCATCCATATTGAAAGCGTTTAAGGAAATCCATTTATAAGTCCAAATGTTTCTGTAGTTTCAGAGTAAATATAAATGTACAAGGTTTGTGCAATACAAATACACCTCAAATTAAAATTTGTTAATTTCAAGTTAAGTTAAAAATAAATGAATAAATATCGAAAAGGATATATGCGTAAACTTCAGGAAAATCCTGCTACATGAGCCGCTAAATCTTCCCACTGAAAAATGAGTGTTCTTAATAAATATTCAGTGCATGAAGAATAGTTTATAATAATGAGTAGTTATTTCATGTTGTAAGTTTTTAATGGAAATACCTTAGTATGCCCAAAAGTTATTGCCGCTTTAGAGTGGAATGAACATGTCCCGAAAATGTTGTGCAAATTTTATATTAAATTAATACATTGAATAATTATACATTGAAAAATATCATTTTTGATTTAAAATGATATTATTTTATACATTCAACAAACGATATAAAATTTAATATAAAATTGTAAATGTCTTTAATTCAAACAAAATTTTTGATCTTTAATATTCAGTACTTTAAATTTTAAAATAAAATTAACATAAATATTTAACATATTAACAATATGGCAGACTTATACCAAATAATATCCACACATTCACCATGACAAGATAGTTGCATCACGAGTTGTTTCAATATTTCAGATCACACCCAGAGAACATAAGTATTGAACCACGAAATAAAATAATTAAATAAAAGTGCCAGAGTGCAAACTAATCCAAAACTTTCCGGAACTGATCCAGAACTTACATAATTCATATTTTCATCTGGGTCACTTTCCAGATGCATTGGAAAAAGCACTAATTATCTTCTTTACAAAAAATATGCAATTTCCTATCATTCAAAAACAGGGGAATTTCTCGAAATACTTATAAAAAGATGAGTATAGTGTGAAGTCTCGATATATCGTAAGGAACATTTCTTCTTAAACATTGCCGAGGTATAATGGTGCAATGCGTGTGCTGCAATAATCATAAGTTCGTTTCCTGGGAAAATAAATAAATCCATACAAGAGGCATTAGATGAAAACAAGTCTTGTAATCCATGGAATTCTTTTTATTTATACCAGCACAACATCGACACAAGAAATCAGAGAGGGTGGCCTTCGCTTATTCTACCAAAAATTACATGTTTATCCGACAAAAGCAAGAGAAGATCTGATCTAATTTTTCAGATTAATTATCGCCAACACATTAGATGTAACATGCCAATCGTTACATTTCTAGCCAGGCATAACCGTCAAACTTTTGACAGTTAGCAATAAACCAATATTGAGCATTTTTGAATAAGAAATGAAAGGATACCATAATTTGGCGGAACATCAATTTTTGTGATTTTTTAACTTACACCCGAGCGTTGTTTTGGGGAAATTAGGCATGTGTTATTACAATGTAACGAAAAGAGTTCATAGTGCATATTTTTGCAGCAGTCAAACTATGAAAACGGTGCCTGCATTTAACACAAGATACGAAGAAAGACAAAACAACATATGTCACGGTCATCTGCAGTACATTAATATTCGAATCGAAACCGCATGAGAGTGACGTACATTTAATGTTACGAAGAAATATCTGAGAACATTTTAGCTAGGAAGAAATGATTATTTTTCGGATTAAAGAATAAAAGATTTGAATACAGAAATTAATTAACATAGAGAAACTTTAAGATAGGAAAGTTAAATTTTAGAATAAAACACAAAATATATATGATTCTATATCATAATGAGTAATGACATTATTAGAAAATATTTCATACATAGATAAAGTTGGATTTGGTTTCCGATAGCTAAGACATATTGACGATACCTTATTTTTTTAAAATCAAAAATCCCATAGTGACTTTCATCAAAAAAATATTATGAAATAATGCCAGTCGACATTCAGGATGTTTTGGATAACATCGACTGAAAAATTATTTCGAAAATCACCGATAGCTCACCTCATCCATTCTATTTCAATTTGATATTGTAAAAGTATATTTGTGATCACTTTATACATGTTAATGCATTTAATTTTAAATAATGGTTTGAATCATACAGAGGGTTCGCAGAGACGTCGTCGTGTCTGGGTCCTCTTTTTTGGCTGCTGGCTATGAAGTAGATCATTAAATAATATCACAGCGAAGAATCCCTAATATTAGATTACGTTGGCCACTTTGCAACAAGGAATTCCAGAAGAAAAAAAAAACTTGACGAAACAGCAAATTAAAGAATATGAATCTTTTCTAATATATAAACATCTCTAAATTTACGAATCTTAATCCAAAAAACGAAAGCAATGTTATTCGGTAGAAATCTTCTGACTTGCAGGAAAACAATATTAAAATTACAAAATATTAGCATAAACGTTAAAATAACTTAAATTATTTAGTTTTAGTTTTATATCCCAAATGTAATGGTCTAGACCACTTAACTTACGTGAAATATAAAACATAAATTTTCATACATGGTAACAGAAGATTTAAATTTTTCAATCACCAAATTAACACAAATATTCTAAAAATATGGCATAAAACGTTAGTTTTTAAACATTTACATAGCTTATGAGGTCTAGTATACTGATTTAAATTGCCATGGCATATGAAGATCGCGATCAGTACAAAAACTGCTCTACTAAACATAATAAAACTTCAGAGATATCTCAACTGTCGCATTATGGGTTCTAACTGGCATTCCTTTAATAGCTATTGCATTAATCAACGACTGTATCTGCTATCAAGTACAAAATGGTCGAAGAAGTTTGAATGACAGTGGTTAAATTTACGAAACAAGCAATTTAGGGCAAATAGAAAACATTTCTCAAAATATAACCAATTAAATTCTACTTAAATATCTATACAGATGGCTCTGCATAGACCAAGGTACTGCACCAGTTTTTTCAGTATACGACGAGAATACATATATTTATAAATATCCAATCATATTATATAACCAGAATTCAATCAAGCAGAACCGAATGCGATTTTGCATGCATTAAACTGGTTCTTATCTTCATACTATAATAATCTTATCTTAACGGACATCCGATGACCACTGGATGTCCTCTAAATTGTGTTTCCATGAAATTATATAGCAAACATATATAGCATTTTATTATGAACCCTGAACAAACAAGTAATGATTACTAGGATCCACGTTGGAACAAAAGATAATAAACGAGCTGATTCACTGGCAAAGGATGCTGTCATAAATGTTACAACAAAATAGAAACTGTCTTAGTCCTATTATCAATATTTTTTAGATAATAAGTAGATAAAGATTGGCAGCAAGAATGGTGATATTCAATAATAGACTACTTATAATATTCTGTGAAAAGTTTATTTGAATTTCAATTGCAGTAAACAAGTCTTAGACTACTATATTAGTTGGCACGGAATCTTCCAATCATTTTTCAATACAATAGAATAACGTTCCTTCCCAACATGTAAATACCAAAAAAGCTCAGAAACTATTCTACGTTATGTCTATGGAAATTTGTCCCTCTGATCAGGCATAATTTCAAGTTCAATGGAAACCTAACAGTGAGACAAAATCTGAATAAATCTGAACTTGATCCATTAAAATATCATAAACCAAATTACAAGTACAACTTTATCAATAAACATTCCTCATTTGTCAAAAAGAATCTATGATCATTTTACCTACTTTTATAAAATAATATTTAATACTATCAAAATTGATTTTGAAAATTGTATATTATAATTCACATTGTCATGGCCTCTTCGTACTCATATTGCTCCTATTCATGCCATACTAATATTTTGAGATAGCCTGTCTCTTAGCATCTCATAATCATTTATTTAGTTGCTCTGATAGCACTTTCTTGTAAAATTATATTCATTCCTGTAGTTAATAATTCTCAGCTATATTTATTGATGCAATTCTGACTACTTATAAGGCCTACTTAAATTAGCCTATATTTATAATTACAGTTTGTCCTGATGTATAGTTTTGTTTTCAATAAATAGTTCAAGAGATTTATGTGTGCGAAAATGTCTCATCTTCGTTGTCTCTTTTTAATTCTGATGTTAAGAATATGTGGTGATACTGAACTTGAGTTGTAAAATCTAACTTTGTACTAATTTTGTAATGAGACTTGTCTATAATGTAATATTCAACATCCATAACCTTAAATATGAGTTTTCATTAAGCATTTCCACCCGTGGAAAAGAGTTTCTACGACTAACGGCTGGCTCTCCATGAGCGGCTGTTTTCATTTCATTTCTGTTTGTTGTTTCTAAAAATACGTTAAATAATCAAACAATTAAAGTGCACAAATATTCTTTCCTATGCTATTAGAAAAGCTATTTGAGCTTTTATATGATACCGATATGTAAAATAAAATAGGCATTTATTAACCATAAATAAAAATTATGCACAGCGCATAGTTTATAAAATATTTTAGAACACTATCAGAATATTATGAAAGTTCATCTTTTTCATACAAATTCCAGATAGCTTTTGGTTTTAAATAGTTTCGGTTTTGGTGTCACCTGCCTGTATGAAAATAAATGAAAACTATTAATAAATTAACATATATTTTTTTATTTAGTATTTATGTCGCAAGTTTTTATTTCATTGCCATACTAAAAAGTCATCCTATCACTTTGCACTTTAATTGGGCATATATAAAATTATTCATATATTAATTATAACAAGTCATCAATCTAAATTATTATAAAACGATGAAGATAGAAATTTCAAATATTAATAGTAATTTAATGGAATTCAAATCATTTTTATACTTAAGAAAAAGAAGTTTTCACATCCAAATATCTGTGGTTTAACCTTAAAACATTAATGTATCTCATGTTGCAATGTCCTTCAGTTTTCACATTTCAAGTACTAATAGTCAGTATATCCATTAAAACATTAATGGATTTCATGTTGCAGTTGCAATGTTTTTCAGTTATAAACGTAAGGAAAATGGTTTACATATTGGAGCATATATTAGCATTAGATTCACTGTAAAGTAACTTTTATAAAGAAATAGATTTATTGTTTACATTATTTAGTAGACGATTAAGAATGTACTGCCTGTTAAAGTAGCATGTGTAGATTTAAAAATCAAAATTTAAATTATAATATATTTCAATTTTTGATGTAGCATATTAAAATGTACATGGCTAAAATGTAATAATTACATACAAAAGTATAAATATTGTTTTCTAGTTGAAAGACACTGTTACTACTGTTACAGTTACTAGTTACTGTTACAGTTACCAGTTACTGTTACCAGTTACTGACTCACTGTTATAGAAACCATAAGAGATTGTCTTTGCGAAGCCTGGAAATACATCACTAGTTCTGCCAGTTTTCTCTTTAGTTTTGCACATATTCTTGGATATTTACGTTTCTTGACACTATTGCAACAAATAAATATTTATTGGTATTCAATGCATTGACAGATTTTTTTTAAATGCTTCAAAATTATTTTTATATATAAACAAAAATTGTAAATTAGCTTAGTTTTAAAATAAACTTCATTTGAAAGTACATTTTTTATTACTATGGGTAAAATTGGAAAATATGTGGCATTTAAATATATATGTATACATATACAGTCGAACCTCATTAACGCGAACACTCAAGGGGAAACCTTTTTTGTTCGTGTTAAAAGTAGTTCGTGTTATCCGAACTTAAATACATTACATGCCACTGTACGGGGCAACTGCACGGAGAAATCGGAAACAGTTTGTGCTAAAAGTAATTCACGTGAAGCGTGTTTATGTTAACGAGGTTTGACTGTATATACATACACAAACACACACACACACATATATATATATATATATATATGTGTGTGTGTGTGTGTGTGTGTGTGTATGTGTGTAATAAAACTTTTGTGTATAATAACCGTTAAATCACATGAAAAATCGACAATATATGAACCGATAATTATAATACTATACAAAGACATATATCCGAAAATGTAAGATTCTCAAAATGAAAAAAGTGAAAAAAAATAAAGAAAAAATATGGTGAAAAAATCTAATTTTCATAACGTGAAAATATTACAAGAAGCAAATAGAAACTTATATTGTGAAACACTTATCAAGGTCAATATGCCACAAATATAAGTAAATCGTTATATATATACAGGGTGTCCTAAAATTATTGGACACATTTCAAAATTATGTAAAATAAAAACTAGATAGTATAGAAAAAAAATGTGTTCACTAACTTACAATAGAAGTACAAAGGTTAATACATCTGGATGTGAGATCCCTTGGTTACGTTTAGCCGCTATGTCTAAGCGATACTCGATTTTATTCTATGCATTTGCAAGTATGTGAGAAGTTATGGATGGAACAACAGCTGTGATACGCTGCTTTAGTTCCTGCAAATTAGTACAAGGCGTCTCATACACATAATCCTGCATATAATCCCATATGAAAAAATCCAACGCTATTAAATCTGGAGATCGAGGAAGACAAAGTGTTGGACCACCACTCTCAAATCTATCTTTTGGGGAAAATTCTAGTAATAACAATGCTGCTAAAAAAAGAAACTTTAACATGTTATTAATACGTGACATCGAAAAAATACCACTGTTCAAAGTTTTCTTTTAATAATTTCGTAATGTGTCCAATAATTCTCGGACAACCCTGTATATATATATATATATATATATTATCCAAGCGGAAACGAAAGCGCATTTTCCGTGCATATTACCTTTGAGCTTAGTTCTACTAACGTACATCTTTGTGCTTTATAATATAGATAACAATATTTTAGTGTTATTTTGATGATAGTTCGACATACAAAAGGACATTTTCAAATTATTACTATCTTCATACGAATTACACTAAACAAAAATAATTTTAAATTCACAAAATAAATGGTAATATATATATATATATATATATATATATATATATATATATATATATATATATATATATATATATATATATATAATTATAATATATTTGAATTTCAAAAAACATATCAAGTTCTTGTAACATTCTAATTAAATCTCCCAAGAGATAATAAGTAATAAAGTGTAGACAGAATACCACATAGTTAATAAATTAACAAGTGCAATCATAATTTTACCATAGCATTTGCTTCAATGGTAATTGGCCAAAAATACTGAAAATATGAAGAATATTTAAAAAGAGAGAGAGAGAGAAATTATATAATAAACCATAAAATGTTAATAATTTGAAGTTGATATCAAGTGAATACAAATGCATTTTGAAATGAAATATGAACTAAATATAATGGAAAATTGGATAACAAGAGATTTAAATTAGAATTGAATATGAAAAAACACGTGTAGATATAATCATCTGCCTGGATGTATCCACACGTGTTTTAAAAATAATACAGTATTTCATAAATATACTGGCATTTATGCTAAGATCAGTATATTCATCCAGGTATACTGTATTATTACCAGAAAATAATTGGAAATAGTAAAATTGGAAATAAAAAACTTGTAAAGATTGGATAAAATATTTTACTCACAATAATTATCCAAAATTCGGTGAACATCACAAGACATTATATAGACTTTTTATAACTGATCATTAGTATCACTTAATATAAAGGTGATCGGCTAAACGCTCATTCACCATGACTATATAAAGTGTAAACAATGTTCAACCAGCTTAATAATAGTCCTTATATATGATTTAATTGTATTATTTGCTATATCATTTGCTATATTTTATCGCACTCTAAAACAAAAAAAAATATTACATAACATGTTTATATTTATATAATGTAATAAATGTTATTTAAAAGAGTTGATAATTGAATTTATCAAAAAAATGGGATAACCATATAGTTTTGCTTGATTTCGTATAAATCTAATATATATATATATATATATATATATATATATATATATATATATATTAGCAATCATTTTCAATTTTTTAAGAAATCAAACTTAAAAATATAATTTAAAAAATATGTCAACTGCATTCAATACCTTCTTTGTTAAAGGTCTGTGAAAATTCATTATTTTAACCTAATTATTAAATTTATTAACTTTAGCTCCACTAATTTCTATAATGTATTACGCGCCATTTCTTAAATGATCAGTTACGCACCTTCGACGTTTCGTGATTACTAAATGCTTCCAGCCATCTGTTGTTTTGATAGAAATGGTCCTGTGGAACTGTACAAAATTTATGGTATTGAGTGTAAGTCAAATCAACTGGCAAGGGTATGCGTTATGGAGTGAATTTCGTTGGGTCATTTATTTCTGTGAGTCACAACATAATAAATCGCGTCATTTGCTCTGGACATAAGTTAAGGAAATTTCTGAGCTATAGTAAATATTCTATGCTTGATTTTGCCAACAAGTTTAGATCTGTAAGTTTGAAGATGAAGTATTTTATAAAGTAATATATAAATATATTTAAAATAATTGAAATATAATCTTATGATCAAACTCATGCATATTATAGAGGACTGAGCACGAGCCCGGGCGCGAAACGGGATCTAGAAAGTTCGGGCTCTATGTGAAAATTTAATAGCAAATTGAATAAGTATAGCAGAAAAATAGTTTTAAAAAATACCCATAAACTTTCAGTGTTAATTTTGAAAATAACGCTTTTTTTCTGCAATTCATGTTTTTTCCCAAATTTTTCCGTTAAAATACATTAATTTCCACCGAACGCAATGATGAAAGTTTCACTCCTTTTTTACGCTTTGGGTAGAAATCGCAAGCACATGAATTTATATAAAAATATATAGTTTTTGCTTTGTTTCATTTTAAAGACAGGGCAGCAGAAAAGGATAAATGAAACATTATTTAAACTATCCTTATAGATTTCTAAATTGGTTTCTTAAGATATGATCGTAAATTAATTATTATTAAACGATTAATTGATAAAAGCGAATTTTCTAAATACCGGGTGATTTTTTTTTATTAAGTTGTGAAAGTAAAACCCTATAACAAAAGAACCACTGATCCAAATAACCTGAAATTTCACCAGTATGTTCCCAAAGCAATGGGGATTTTTTAGGTGTGGTTAAAGGTAACCTTAAAATCGCACCGACAGATGGCGCTGTAAGTTAACAGAAACAAAGAATATCGTCAATGGGAGAAAAACAATGGACGGAACTTTGAGAAACCATCTTCCGTAGGCCTTCTGTCGTCATTGGACTTTTTCTTAAATTCTCAAGTGTCCTAAATATCCTAAGAGCAAGTTGCTGCGCTGTCATTATTCTGATAACGCAGTTTCACTAACAACGCACGGTCCGTCAATCGCACAGTCATTGCGAGGATATCCCTAGAATAATGACCACGAGGTGTGCGTGCTTCACGTTTTTTATCGCTGCTGTGCGTGTGTCGTGCGCAAGCTCGTCTCCCGACTTTACAGCATATACAACGCCACATGTCGGTGCGATTAAGTTTTTTTAACCACGCCTACAAAATACCCATTGCTTTGGGAGCATACTGATGAAATGTTAGGTCATTTGGATCAGTGGTTCTTTTGTTATAGGGTTTTACTTTTACAACTTTAAAAAAATCACCCTGTACTACACTCTGCATCTTTTATTTATAATTTATTTTTTTACTTTTTAGTCTTTAAAATATTTCATTGTTGCAATTTCACAACCATTTGGGAAATTTTGGCGATCGTTTATTGGCGCATCATTAAATCCATTGTTGTTTCAACTCCTATACGATTGTATGAGTTACAGGGAAAATTTGATGATCTATCACACGTGGTGGGCTAACAAAAAAATGCCTTAAAATATATGCATTAATTTATTAAGGTCTAAAAATATTAAAGGTCTTAAGGTCTAAAAATATTAAAATATTATATTGTCATCGGAAACATACATATGAACGTAATTTTAAAAGTTCTAATAAATTTGAAGTGGGTTAAAAATCGGTTGCAAAATTCCATCTTTACATACAAAACCCAGGCTAAGTGTAATAAAAGAGTGCAAAAAAGGGAAAACAAATAACTTACCAGATGCCATTTGATAAACACGAATGTAGTCTAACTTTATGAAAGTGATTTACAATCCTCTAAAAATCAGTTTGAAAGGGAATTAAATTGCTATTGGTGGAGTATAAAGAAAAATACTTTATTAGGTAGCTTTCAATACAAAAAAGTATATTGCAGAATTAAAGAAATATTGCAGCCGTTCGGAGGAAAGCAGTTCCGGAAAATTTTGATATATTTTCACCGATGATGACCCCCAGACTCCAAAACCACCCTCCGTTCAAATGTTGATTTATATATATGTCGTATTTCCAAGTTCGAATTGGGTGTGAAGGGCAGTCAAAAGCTCATTGATAAACAGGTTTAGCTCTGTGCAAGGTTTCCCTTATAGATCGCATCAGGAGGCCGTGTGGTGTCATCAACAACAAAAACTTCAGTCCGTTTTTCAGTAGAAGAAAGAGTTTATTTCCAGTTAAAGACATCACTTCAGGAGGATTGCTCGTTAGCCAACGTTAAACGTACAAAAAAATCTCCACTGTCAAGTTCTTTTCGATGACAACGTTCCATTATTTTATAGAATCCGCCCGATTCTTTTAGCAAACACCAACGTCAAAAAATTTTCTCCGAATCAGGATGTACGTGTTTTTAAACTAGCTTGCGTAAGAAAACACAATACGTCAACGTGACCAACTTTTATCAAATCAAAAGGTCCCTTTAGGAACTCTATTAGTATTTCCGGTGGATTTATCTTGTCGCAAAATGGTTTCCTTACCCGCGAAAAATGTTCTACGCTTTTCCAGAATTTTCGGATAATCTCGTACCAGATGCCTGCCATATCAACAAACGAATTTATCTGTTTTGAGGCTGTAGTTAAACTTCGAATTTAATACGTAATAAAAAATAATAAGAAGAAAAAGTCCTTCCGGCCTGTACCGGGAGGAAAAGGTAGCTTTCCTATATCTTCGTTTTAAAATTTTAGCTAATGTTACACGAAAACAGCAAGCTAAAATGCAAAGAAACGTTTACAAAAGATTCGTTAATACTGAATTTGAAAAAGAAATTCGCCAAATTATTGAGCAATAGCCAAATTGGCTTCATTTATGAAGACTTATTTTGATCGCCAAATTTGGCGATATTTCGCCAAATGTCGCCAATGTCGCCAATTTTGGTGTTAACGGATATGAATATATAGTTTAATGCGTATGATTGGGAAAATTATTACAACAATGAAAGAAAATAATTTGCGAGTAATCGCGTTAATGTGCTGTTTTGTTTCAAAATGTCAGCCACCCTAGAATTTCAAACTGCTCTATCTCAGCCATTTTTTAAGATAGAGGTAAACCAAAAAAGCTCTGGAATCCTTGTATCAAGGCCTAACACGTAATTAAAAAGTAAATTTTAATTTTAAAATTTTTTGTATATTTATTTTAGATTTTAAGTTATTTTACATCTTTAAATGGCCGCCATCTTGAAACAAGATGGCGGATCAAGCTGGCCAACGAACTCGGTCGAGACATTAGTGAACTTAATACACACAATTAGTTTCATCAAAATCGATTCATAATTACGGGCGTTATCGTATGACATAGGTCAGATATATATATATATATATGGATATATTTATATATATAAATCAACATTTGGACGGAGGGTGGTTTTGGGGTCTGGGGGTCATGATCGGTGAAAATATATCGAAATTTTCCGGAACTGCTTTCCTCCGAACGGCTGCAATAGGTAGCTTTATACTTTTTTGTATTGAAAGCTACCTAAAAGAAAATGAATCTTTATAGAAGGGGAAAGAAAGAAAGAATTAAAGTTTTTCGGAAATATTTAAATAGATATTTAATATTTAATAATAGGATAACTTTACGGAAATAAGGTTTTCTGAGCGGAATAATTTAAGAGATGCGATATTTTAGCATTTAAATAAAGAAGTTATAGCAATTTGACTACACGGGAATAATACTAATGAATTTTGATAATGGATTAAAATAAAGATATTCTATTTAAAGAATAAATTAAAAAAGCTATCGCCATTTTTAGACTAACTACTTTCGAATAAATATTATTAAGTGGATTAGGATAAATTGGCTTTACATATGGATAGTAAAAGGCTATTTTAAGAATAAGAATTATTTTAATAAGCTGGGTTAAATACGGAATATTATTGAATGGAAAAATTTTATAGAATAATTGAGGAAATAAATTAAATTTTGTAATATATATATATATATATATATATATATGTATCTCCATATATATATATATATATATATATCTGTCCTATGTCATAGGATAACGCTCGTATTTATAAATCAATTTTGATGAAACTAATTGTGTGTATTAAGCTCACCAATATCTCGACCGAGTTCGTTGGCCAGCTTGGTCCGCCATTTTGTTTCAAGAGGGTGGCCATTTAAAAATTTAAAACTAAAATTAATATACATAAAAATTAAAATTTCAAATTTATTTTTTAATTAAGTGTTAGGCCTTGATACGAGGATTCCAGAGCATTTTTTGGTTTACCTCTATCTTAAAAAATGGCTGAGATAGAGCAGTTTGAAATTCTAGGGTGGCTGACATTTTGAAACAAGACAGCACATTACAAAAACTTTCATTGTTGTAATAATTTTCCCAATCATACGCATAAAACTATATATTCATATCCGTTAGCGCCAAATTCTCGCCAAACTTGGTGACATTTCGCGAAATAGCGCCAAATTTGGCGACCAAAATAAGCCTTCATAAATGAAGCCAACTTGGCTATAGCTCAATAATTTGGCGAATTTCTTATTCAAATTCAGTATTAGCGAAACTTTTGTAAACATTTTCTTTGCATTTTAACTTGCTGTGTTCGTGTAACATTAGTTCAAATTTTAAAACGAAGATATAGGAAAGCTACCTTTTCCTCCCGGTACAGGCCGGAAGGACTTTTTAATTCTGAAACCTCTGCACGGTCGGTGTTAGTAACATGAATGGAGCGACACTACTCTTGACGCGAGATATCCCTTGTCTTTCTTTTTGAAGTTCTTTTTAAAAATTATTGGAAAAACGAACACATATCTTTCTGCCACAGTTGTACAATGATATATAAAAGAATAAGAATTGTGCCTTTTATAGATTTCTACTAGTGCTTGAGTACGGATAAAATTTTTTTGTTTTAAACATATTTTTAGCGACATGAAAATCGCAAAATGTCGTCATGGGGAAATTTTTAAGATAAATGGTTATTTTTGTGTAAAAAGAGATTTTCAAATGAGAAAATTAATCTTAATTTTTTTAATGTTATTAACCCTTTTCTACGACGTACTTTCAGCATCAGGCTTAAATTCCGACTCTGATGTCACAAAATATTTCTGGCACAGGATCCGAAAAAAAAGCTCGTCTATAATGTATATTCCACATCCCTGAAATTTTTTTTGATATTGCCATTTTTATGGTTTTGAAGAAGGCATCTTATTTAAATAGCAGTAGGGAATGAGATGACGTTTACCATGTGGAAAAGTAGAGATAGTTTAGTGTGTAGTGAAGGTTTATGAAAAAAATAACTGCAGCTATTTATATTTAAGAGATTCAGAGTTGCAATCTTTAAATTCATGCTTCATAGTTTGTATTTTTGAAGTATGAACAAAATGTTACAACTTAAATACACATCTTTCAATTCACTGGATTTTACAATGGACGATCCTTATGGTACATTTCATAAAACGAAACATCGTATTTTCAGTATTATAAATAGTTTTTCATTTAATCAAAAATGTTAACTATATTCAAACAAGAACGACAAATCATGCACCAAGCATAGATTATGAAACGAAGAAGTTTATGAATCTAACACAAGAAGTTTTAAGAAGCTAAGAAGTTTTGTTACAGTATTCTGAATTTATTGAAAAATATTCAGAATACTGTAACAGAACTTCACAGATTAATAAGGTGAAAATGATGTATAAATAAACAAGATCAAGTTCAAACCGGGCGGAGAGGCCTACATTTGGGCTTAAGCTAAACTAGACCAAACCAGCAAGTTTGTTTGCTTCACCCAGGGAGCTATGTCCGGAAGAATCACCCGGGAAAGGGACCCCTCACTGCTGAAAATTCGTTGTCAAAGATTACAATATTAATCACAAAGGCTATCCGTAATTATACTTGACGAGCCAAGTTAGATACAATAATGGTCTGAATGAACAATTTTTATTGTAAATAAATATAAAGAGATGTAAAACTTTTACAAGATAATAATTAAAGTTGAAAGAAATCTATAAATACAAAACAATTCTAATAGCTGACTTATTCAACGATAAACAATTACTAAATACGATATTGACAAAGAAAGTAATCATATTTTGAATAGTAGCATCGAGTGTATAAAATGATTTATATGGAGGGGAAAACTTGAATAATTATATAGGGGTATTTACAGGAAACAGTTAACTCAATTTACGTGCAGCAATAATGTCAGAACACAAATATGAGAATACAATTACAGTGCACTAGATCCAAGAATAATAGGGAATAACATAAGCGGTTATATAAGAATATGTACATGTAGAGAAAACAATCAACACAAATACCACCATGAGATTAGAGAAGTAGTATTGAAACACAAATTCCAAAAATTGAAATTTTCAGGAGAAGAAACTGAAAAAAAATTTGGAAAACACATAACACATTTGAAAACCCAATTTCAGATATTACCATCAATAGTAGGAAAATTATCAGAATTCTTCTGTACAGCCCTGGAAATGATATATAAATATATTTATTTATAATTATATCTGTTACATAGTATGCTAAATTTTAGTTCAGTTAGGAAATGCATGGCACAGTTGAAACTTCCTCCTCAGCAATTTCTGTCAATAAACTGAAATGTACTAGACAGCTTTCGTGTAGCTCTGTATATATGACCTATATAATTGATACACACCTAGCAATATGCAAAATAAATAGGAACTTTTGAAAACGCATACAACACAATTGAAAATGTTCTTCCAGCAATTGTTGCTCATTCACAGTACTGTTACCGAATATTTTTTGTGCCCCTGTATATGAACAATAAATTCTATGCACACCCTATTCTACAGTAAGGATTTTGTAGTGAAACCTGAGTGATCTATATCAATTTCAATATGTTTAAAATAGTGTAATGTCATTAAAATACGTTGAAAAGATTTTCTTTCATAGATTGTAAAGTAACGGAATACTTTTGAGTGTCAATGCAAATGAACTAAAAATACATTTCATTTTCATTACCGGACATGCCATAGTAAGCCTCAATAACATATATCAATTGCATGACAATCCGAGCATATTTACACGAGTTAGAGTACGGACAGATCGCAGACAGACAGACAGACGGACAAACAGACACATAAACCGAATGCATAAATTCTTTTCAGCTATTTTGGAATGTGTTAAACAATGATCTTGGTAGAAATGTAAATATTCCACTGAAGTCAAGTTATAAATACCGATGTAGTTTATTACTTTGAATAGATGAAATATAATATATACTTTTTAATATTCTATATAATTTAATATATAATATTTAATAAACGAAAATATTAAATGAACTTAATAAACGACAGTTTAAAAAATTTTAATAAACGAAAATTTAGTTAATGATTTAACAAATGTTCTAACGTATTTTGAAAAATTCACAAAAATGCCGTGTGAGGTAAAAACTTTGCTAATTCATTTTTTGTAATAAAAGTGTTTAGATTCGGATTATGTGTATAAAAAAATGGAATAAATTATTTGAAATAATTATTGCAATGTCATTTGAAGCTGTCTATATGAGTAAATAATATAATTCCTTTTTCCACGCATGAGTAAAATTCTCTCTCTCCGTAAATTGTGATTGGTAATCTTTAAATTAAATAATACGGTAATAAAAAAAAGTAGTTTCGCATTATCGATTTATTCTTTGATTTCCGGAATAAAATAATGATGTTTAATTAAAAAGTATTTTTAAAATGTCATTAGTATAATCTCTAAAAATAGTGAGCGTTGTTTTAAAAAGTCGCAAATGCAACAAATTAAAAGCGTCAGCTGCTGAAATTGATTTTAATTTTTTATGCATGAACTATTCTATTTTAAGTGCAAATGCAGCGTTAAACACCTAATCAGAGTTTCTGTTTATTTTATTATACATATGGAAAGAGTGTTTAGTGATATACTTCTATATAGTTCTTAACTGGGATTTTTTTTAATTCACAATTAAATAAATGTTTAGCGATAAGCAAAAGAAAATATAAATTATAATAAATAGTTTTAAAAAATCAATTTATTTATTTCAGAATTATATTATTTATCGCTTTTTGTTATTTAATTTTTAATACTTATTTCAGTTATTTCTTTCATAAAATAAAAAAAAAGCAAATTATTTAAGGTTTGTTTACGTGAAAATATACAAAATATAAAGAAGATGTCTTATTGAGAGATTCTATTTATAGAGTGGCTCAGATTAATACAAATATGTAATTTTTATAATATGTATATTTTGCTTTATACAAATCTATGCATGAGGCAGAATTTTATTGTTTTTAATTAATTATATATTTGGAATTTTCTGGATTTTTTTATGTTTTCTCTCCTCAATGAGATTTTCTATTGATTCTCTGTGATCGGCTCCTTTCCGTTCTTTAAAATGTTGTCTGCTATATGCTCCTTGAATCACTATAAGCACACATTGATTTTGAAAATAACTTTTTGTTCATCACTATACAACGTTAAATTCTCAGTTGAAAGTTGAACGCATTGTGTGTGTGTGTGTAAAGTAGTTAAAGAAATCAAAATATTGTTCTTTTTAACTTTCTAAAATTCTTTTATATAATTCAACCTTGAAAGTGGCTTTGTTTCACCGAAAAAATGAGCTATTCAACAGCCAATCACGATATGTCTATGTTTCTTAGAGCACGAAGGTATTTGCCTATCTTTTTTGATGGTTCGAGCACTGGATACAAGATAAGAAGCAACAGGTTCAAATGCCGGTTCAGAAACACACATGAAATGTGATTCCCATTTAACAAAGCTCCCGTTTATAACTCCTGTTTACAAAGGTTAATTGTGAATATAATATTTTTATTAATTTCAGAATGTTTTTTATATTTGAGATTCGTAACAATAGACTTCTTTGTTTCCTTTAGTAATTTTTCGGGGGAAAATTACGTGAAATTAAATTTCATTTATTATTTAGCATAAAAAGATCTTTTATGTTATTCATTTAATCTTTGGATACTTCGGTATAATGTGTTTTTTTTTCATTTTTAAAAACACATGCTTTTGTCTTCATGTCTTAGTAAAGTAGATTTTTAAAAAATTTAAATTTTTGTAATAATAATATGCTGTGTTTTTTTTTACCCAAGATGGAAATAGATTTTTGGTGTAACGATGCATTTAGGATTTCCTTTTAAGGAAAACCTTATGGATAGTTGGCTGACTATGACCTTTATGTTCTTTATGTCAAAATATTTTTCTGCTCCAAGAAAACTATTTTGACTAGCTACAGAAAACTTTAAAAGAAAACTTTTCTGGATATTTCTAATAAAGCATTCTGAAAATGGGATATAATTTAAGATATCGTTTTCTTTTTACTAATTTGATAATGAGATTGTATGTAGAATATGTTGAATATAAAAAATATAACATTTCCTACAAAACACCGTTAATTTTAATTCTTTATAATATCAAAAATACAAAATACAAAGTCATCTGAACTGATTGATTTAAATCTGAATGACATTAAAATTTTTCAATCGAGATAAAGTATATTTTATCGAATAACTGTTCCAAGCTTTCATTAAATGTAAATGTTAAACGGTATAATTTCTCTATATTTCATACTTGAATTTTAACCTAGCATAACTACGGCTGACATTTTATTATGAAACATTTTCCAAACACATAAACACCTAATATTTAAGCTAAGAAATATTACGAGGCTATGTAATTAAAGAGGTATGTAATTAAAAAAAAACTTATTTACGTAATAAAATTGAAAATCTGTACATTTAGACAGCTTTTGCATGATTATTTTGATAATTACTGCAATTGTTATTATAACATCTGTTTCAAATGCGATATTTAGAAGAATTTTTATGTAAACGCAATTATAAATATATTTGATAAGTTAAAAAATATATATAAACTTAGGAAAAAGCTATATCATTTTTTGCAACTCATTAATGTACTTTCATTAATTTCAAATATATAAAGAAGTAACTTGTCTTACAAAATAATAAATTTGTAATAAATACCTTGGAAAATAATTTTGAAAACGTATAACGTGTGTGTATAAATAAATAAAAAAAAAAATAGATTTTGTTTTTCAATAACACAAACATATGCAAAGAATTTTCGGATGCTAAATACTTTAAGGAATTGCTACTTGAAAGGAATTCACGATCTCAAATGTCCCTTAACTTTTAGGAAGTGAAGAACATTTTTTATTTCATCAATATTGTTTATGCACTGGCTTTTACAATGATCGAAATGAAAAGGGCAAACAAGTCGTAAAAACAGACGATTTTTTGCAACTCATTGATGTACTTTGATACAATTTCAAATATATAAAGGAGTAACTTGTCTTACAAAATTATAAAATTGTATTAAATACCTTGGAATATAATTTTGGAAACGTATAACGTGTGTGTATAAATAAAGAAAAAAATAGATTTTGTTTTTCAGTAATACAAACATATTAAAAGAATTTTCGGATGCTAAATACTTTAAGGAATTGCTACTTAAAAGGAATTCCCAATCTCAAATGTCCCTTAACTTTTAGGAAGTGAAGAACATTTTTTATTTCATCAATATTGTTTATGCACTGGTTTTTACAATGACCGAAATGAAAAGGGCAAACAAATGGTAAAAACAGACGTTCTTTCTTTCTAAAAAACAGTTTATGTAATTAAAAATATATACATTTAAAAAATAAACTAACTCCGAAGTTTTTGCAACAAATTAATATACTTAATAGAATTTAGAATATATAAATAATGAATGCACTCGTCTAACAAAATATTTTTTGTAAATACCTTGGAAAAGAATTTTGACCATATATAACGTGTGTGTATAAATAAAGAAAAAACATTTTTTTCAATAATGCAAACATATGCAAAGAATTTTCAAATAGTTTAAGAAACTTCTGCTTGAAAGGAATTCACAATTATTAATCACAAGTCCATTAACTTTTAGGAAGTGAAGAACTCTCTTTTTATTTAATTATTATAGTTCATACACTGGCTTTTTAGAGTGGTCGAAATGTAAACGATACGAGTGGGAAAAACAGACTTCCTTTCTTTCTAAAAAACAGTTTGTGTTATTAAAAAAATATTTAAAAAATATACTAACTCCAAAGTTTTTCAATTTACGTTAAACTAAACGGAAATACGTCATAAATCAGTTCTTCAGATTGGAGAAAAAACAATATAAAGAGTTTTCCGTCTTTTTGAGATAATTACTGCGCGCAGCATTCTTTTGTTATATTAACGAAAATAATTTATTAAGTTAAAAATTCTTTCATTATTTAAAATAGTGGCGAAAATTTTAAAATTAACCAACAGAATTTGAAAGAATAATATAAAAATAACCAAATAAAAACTACTTGTAAGGAACTCGCTTTAGGTGACATTAAGAAGATTCATTTTCTGAATTATTTATTATTTTTTTAAACAATTTTAATGTGGTCTACCATTTTAATGTTGACTTCATTTGTTTATGTAAATTAACAATAAACAATTTTATTCAAAAAAGTTTTCGCATTTGTGCTAATTTCCCATTATTTAAGGAAAATGAAATAACCTATATCAGGAAAAGAAAAAACAATGTGGCGATTAAAAATAATTTCCTAATAGCCTTACTTCACTGTTAAAGACTAACGAAAAATTCGATAAGATGTGAAAGGGCGATTCCACCGTTACGTGTGTGACTTTAAAAGAGTGTTTTTTTTTCTTGTGTGTGTGTGTGTGTTTTGGCAAATTGAGAAGTGAAATTATTTAGATAACGTTTTACTTTTTTTTTGCTATTACAGGACACAAACAGAATCATTTTTGTAGTGACACCTTTAGTCTAAAGTAATAACAATTATAAAAAAATATATATAGTAAAGTCGTTGTTACGTGTGTGACTCAGAAAAATCACACACGTAACAACGATTTTACTATTTAATATATATATATATATATTAATTTAGACTAAAGGTGTCACTACAAAAATGATTTAGTATGTGTCCTGTAATAGCAATAAAATAAGTAAAACATTATGTAAATAATTTCACTACCAAATTTGTCAAAACACTCTCTAAAAGTCACACACATAACGGTGGAATCGCCCGAAATTTGATTTCGATTTATTTTTGCAATGTATTAAATTTTATATGATTTATTTTTAAATATCTTATCCAAAATTATGATTAGACAACTTGAAAATCAATTTATATATAATATATTGGATTATTATTTGATAGCCTAGGCAACTTCATTGTGAGGATAACGTGCCTTCAGATTATTACATGTACTTTGATATAAATTAGGATATTTAAAGAAGTAACTTGTTTTACAAAATAATAAAATTGTAATAAATACCTTGGAAAATAATTTTGACCACGTATAACGTGTTTGATAAATAAATAAAGAAAAAAGATTTTCAATAATACAAACATTTGCAAAGAATTTTCGGATGCTAAATAGTTTAAGGATTTCTGCTTGAAAGGAATGAACAATCTCAAAAGTCCATTAACTTTTAGAAAGCGAAAAACTTTTTTTTTTAATTAACATTGTTTAAGGACCGGCTTTTACAATGATCGAAAGGAAAAGGGCAAACAAGTGTTAAAAACAGACTTTCTTTCTAAAAAACAGTTTATCTAATTTAAAAAAAAAATAAAGTAACTCAAAGTTTTGCAATTTATTAATGTAGTTATTGTAATTTAGAATATAGAGGTAATGAATGTACCCGTCTAACAAAATAATAAAATTGTTGTAAATACCTTGGAAAAGAATTTTGACCATGTATAACGTGTGTGTATATATAAGAAAAATATTTTTTTCAATAATACAAACATGTGCAAAGAATTTTCGAATGCTAAATAGTTTGAAGAATTTCTGTATGCAAGGAATTTACAATCTTAAAAGTCCATTAACTTTTAGGAAGTAAAGCACTTTTTTAATTTAATTAACATAGTCGATGGACTGGCTTTTTAGAGTGGTCGAAATGAACAGCGCAAACAAGTGGAAAAAAGCGGAAGTTCTTTTTCTCTAAAAAACAGTTTATGTAATTAAAAAAACATTTAAAAAGTAAACTAACTCCAAAGTTTTTTACTTTACATTAAACTAAACGGAAATACTTTATAAATCAGTTCTTGAGATCGTAGAAAAAACGAAAAAGAGTTTTGCGTCTTTTTGAGATAATCACTGGTTGCTGAATCCTTTTCTTATTTTTAACGAAAAAACTTTATTAAGTTCAAATTTCTTTTATTATTTAAAATAGTAGCAAAACATTCTAAATTTAGAAACAGAATTTAAAAGAATAATCTAGAAATAACTAAATACAGAACTTCTTATAAGGAACTCTCTTCAGATGGCATTAAGAAGACTATGATTTTTTTAAAACTATTTATTGTATTTTTAACAATTTTAATGTGATGTACATTTTTAATGTTGAGTTCACTTGTTTTTGCAAATTAATAACAAATAGTCTTACTTAAAAATGTTTTCGTATTTGTGCTAAATTGTTATTATTTAATGAAAATGATGTAAGCTTTACCTGGAACAGAAACAACAGCAAATTAAGAATAATTTGCTAATAGGCTTACCCCACTGTTCAAGAATGTAATGAAGAATTGTTAAATTTCAATTTATCATGAGGATAAGATGTGAAATGTGAATTCGGCTTATTTTTGCATTGTATTAAATTTTATATGAGTAATTTTTAACACTTTCCAACCTAGTTGTTAAACCTTTCCAATCTAGTTGAAAAGTATTTCTCACTTCGGTTTATCTGCCGTCTGCCGTCTGGCTGTCTGTCTCGCGTAAATATACTCGGATTGCCCTGAAATTTTTGTGTGTTATTGTCGTTGACTACGGCATGTTCCCTATTGAAAATGAAGTGGATAGCACTTGTAGTTTTTTCACAGGGACACTCACAATTATTCCGTTACATTACAGTCAATGGGAAATAATCATTTCAAGTGCATTTTGATGATGCTACGCCACTTGAAACATGATGAAATTGATATATAATTATGAAGCGCTTTAAAGCATGCCTTTTGTTAAATATAGAGTGCAAAGCAGTTATTATTTATATACAGGGTCAAACAAAAAATTCTGTTACACATTGTTGTACGGGGAACAATTGTTTGCAGTGTAATTGAATGGTGTTTCACGATTTCAAATGTAATGAAAATTATATGCATTAATTACTGAGGTGCACTGTAAATTGCTCGCTTAAAATAATGTTGTGTATTGTGTTTATCGTTCATTTACAGGGCCACACAAAAGATAACGGATGCAGTATACGTGCGATAATTACAGTCAATGTGTGATAAGTATGTTTTCAAGTTTGGTTTGCGTTTTAAGTTTACCTAATTTTTTTCTTAGTACGTCGTGTGTTTAAATTCGGTTTATCATATACAGGGTGACACAAGGGAATTCCTAAGTATTACAGATTTTGGTAGTGAAGGGTAGTGAATTACTTAAGGATAGTTTTATATTGTGTTACACATTTTCATGCTGAACTATATTTAGTAGACTAATAAAAGTTTGTGAAATATAAATAAATTCATATAGAGGACTACGCAAAGAAGAAGATACATTGTCGTTTACTGTTGGTAATTGCTAAAGTGAGTTTTAAGTTGCCTTATGCGTTTTTTACCTGGATGCGTTTTTTAAATTTTAGCTTAATATGCAGTGTGTACATAAGTCTTTAGCTAATATACAGGGATGTATAAAATATTTCGAGTGGATTTCCATCTATTGGCGAAAATTGCTAAATATAAATTTTCTAACTGAACTAAATTGTATCATGCTACGTAGTATATAACTAAAGCTTTAGATCATATACAGGGCTGCACAAAATAATACGACTACTTTTTTGACAATGGAAGGTAATTGCTAAAAATATTTTTTTTCAATGTTGTATCTATTTTCTAAACTGTCTACAAACATATATTCTTTCACCTTATTTAACGGTGAAGTTTCGTTACAGTTTTCTGGATGTATTGCAAAATATTTCATAATCTATGCTTGACGCATGGTTTTTTGTTTTTGTTAAATATCTTATGATTAATTATGATTGGATAACTTCTTAAAACGAATTTATATGTATTAGATGGAATTATTATTTCGATAGCTAAGACAATTACATTGGGAAGGTAACGTACGATTTAAGATTATTACATGTACTTTGGTATTTAATATATATAAATAATATATATATATATATATATATATATATATATATATATTACTTATGATTGGATAACTTCTTAAAACGAATTTATATGTATTAGATAGAATTATTATTTCGATAGCTAAGACAATTGCATTGCGAAGATAACGTGCGATTTAAGATTATTACATGTACTTTGGTATTTAATATATATAAATAATATATATATACATATATACATATACATATACACACATATATATATATATATATATCATTATTTATATAATTAATATATATATAATTTAATATATAGAAAAGAGCAACTAGTCTTTCAAAACAATAAAATTGTCGTAAATACCTTAGAAAAGAATTTTGACCACGTATAAAGTGTGTGTGTATAAATAAAGCAAAAAAATGATTTCTCTTTTTTTTTCAAAAATACAAACACATGCAAATAATTTTCGAATGCAAAATAGTTTAAGGTATTTCTGCATGAAAGGAATTCACAATCTTAAAAGTCCATTAACTTTGAAGAAGTGAAGAACTTTTTTTATTTAATTAACATAGTCGATGGACTGACTTTTTAGAGTGGTCGGAATGAAAAGTGCAAACACGTGGAAAAAACAGACGTTCTTCTTTTCTGAAAAACAGTTTATGTAATTAAAAAATATTTAAAAAATAAACCAACTCCAATTTTTTTCACTTTACATTAAACTAAACGAAAATACTTTATAAATCAGTTCTTGAGATCGTAGAAAAAACGAAAGAAAGAGTTTTTAGCCTTTTTCAGATAATTACTGGGAGAGAATTCTTTTCTTATTTTTAACGAAAAAACTTTATTAAGTTCAAATTTATTTTACTATTTAAAATTGTGTCGAAACATTTAAAATTAACAAACAGGATTTGAAAGAATAATATAGAAATAACTAAATATAAAAAATTACTTAAAAGAAACTTCTTTAGATGACAATAAGAAGATTAATATTTCAAATTATTTATTGTTTGTTTAATAATTTTAATGTGGTCTACAATTTTAATGTTGAGTTCATTTGTTTTTGTATATTAATAACCAACACTTTTCGAAAATGTTTTTGTATTTTTACTAATTTCCCGTTATTTAATAAAAATGAAATAAGCTATACATGGAAAGGAAGCAACAGTATAGGAATTAAAATAATTTGGTAAAATTCTTACCTGGCTTTTAAAGAATGTAACGAAGAATTTCAAATTTTCTAATTGCCGTAAAAATAATAAGTAAAATGCGATTTTTGTTTATTTTTGTGTTGTACTAAAATTTATATGATTTATTTTTTCATATCTTATAATTGAATATAATTAGATATGCTCTTAAAAATAAATGTATACATATCACATGGAATTATTATTTCAATAGCTAATAAAATTTCATTATGAGGATAATGTGCCTTAAGATTATTACATACGTCAAGTAAAAACCTTGCATATAGTCACACCCATATTATTTCAATAATATAACCGGTAGGCAAAAAATAAAAAACTTTAAGAACGAAAAAAAGAGAAGAAACATACAAGGAAGTTCTATTTTATTGTTTAAAATATTAAAAAAAAGAGAGATCTGCAAAATTATAATACTTTTTATTGTAATGCTATTTTCTTTTCTTTAGTATAAAACATAAATTTATAATAAAAATTAAAGGCTTTGTTTCCACATTCATATGTTATACCAATAGCTCAAAGGCAGAAGAAACTTAATTACAATTAATGCCATTTACAATTTATTCATGGCTTGCTTCTTATGAAAAGTCTTTACCAATGACCAATGTGCTAGATGCTCCTTTCTTGAAAAATAAATAAATAAATATGGAAATTACAGCTGATTTTTATGTTTTTGCTTTTAGTTTTGGATGTTCAACGAAGATTTTTATACGAATTGCAGAATGAGCTAATAACTTTGGCCATGAATTGTTTATAATCAGGGATCAGTTACCAGGCACCCATCGGGATAGTCTCCTGGTGTCAGGTCATTGCTAACACGCCTCTTGCTATAGCTCTGTATACATGTGCTAAATAGGAAAACAAAAACAAGTGTTACTTGAGGGATTTAAAACAAATGGTTAATTATGCCTAAATTTGTCAAAATTAAAGGTATCCAATTCTAAGAAATTGAAGTGTAAAACATTGTATGAGTCCTAAGTACGTGAAATTGGAAAACATGCACTTCAGTTCATGGACTGCAGATTTATTTTTTAAACTTGTAAAAAACCCGACGATAGACAACGATAAGTATCATACGAGTTGTAATTTTCCAACTGGACGAAAAATGTCCGGCCAGGATTCGAACATGGGATCTCTTGGCTGAAGCTGCCATGCTCTACCAACTGAACTATCCCGGTCGCATTTGGACGGCATAATTCATCCAGTTAACCTTATCGTTCATAGCATCTGGTCTGATATTTGAATCAGCTCAACAGAATAGATCGCAGGTAATGGAACTCCAGTAAACGCTGGATACGTGTTTACACTAGATTAATTTTAACACAATTATTCAAATTGGTAAAGAAATCATACGAGTTGTAATTTTCCAACTGGACGAAAAATATCCGGGCCAAGATTCGAACCTCGGAACTCTTGACTAAAGCTCAACTTTGCAACGCAATTCACATAAATGGAGACTCTGCGGAACCTATGGAAAAGACGAATACGATAATCGAAAATGACAAACACAGCAGAGAGAATCTCGAATCTCCATGAACTCGTCGGAGTACTTCAAACAACACAATCATCCTATATCGGATCCACATGTTTCTAGAAAAAAATATCCAATACACAGTTAAGGCGTTGCCACAAAGCTAGCGGCAATAGTTGTCGTTTTCCAAGATTATTTTCCAAATGAGTATCGGAAACTGACGAAACTGACCACATCCAGAAAAAGGAATTCATTAAAACAACAAAACATGTTTTGTTGAGCATATTTTGGTTGTTTTAGCAAAATTTTTAGTTGAAGTAAAAAAATTGGTTTTGTTGCTTGGACATAAAAATTTTGTTAACACTCTTACGAAATTTTAACAAAATTTCATCAATTTTACTTGAATTGGCAAAATCTGTTTTTTTAAATTTTACAATAATTTTGTAATTCCAGCAAAATTTTGTTGTTTTTGCAAAATTTAAATTGTTGTGTAATAGCCATAACTCTCACACGTAACTTGGTTTATTTGACTTATATAGCTGTATAATTAAAGGATTAACATAATTTTTGGATAATTAAAACTTTTTCAATTGGGACGGACCAAAGTAGTTTTAAAAATTCCCTTGTCCTTTTTATTACTTTCGTCTATCTTTACAAGAAGAAAGTATTGGAATTGTGAAAATTTTCTATTTCCGGTTTCCGACGGATTTTAGAAGGTCCTGAACACGATTTGACTGTTTTTAGAGAATGACTGTCAATGACTCTGTCTGTATGTGACAAAAATTTTGTGGGCGCTCTATCTCAAGAACTAATGCACGGAATTTAATAAAACGTTATATTCAGTTACTTCGTGATATAAATTGTTGCTAATTAGTTTTTGGTGTAAATCGCGCAACAGGTGGCGCTGCTATGTTGCATTTTTCGCGATTTCTGCAATAGCACTATCTTATTTTCAGCAGTGAATTACGCCTGTGATCTTTGAACGTAACTCGATCTATTTGACTTATATAGCTATATAATTAAAGGATTAACATAATGTTTGGATAATTAAAACTTTTTTCATTGGGACGGAACAAGGTAGTTTTAAAAATCCGCCTGTCCCATTTATTACTTTCTTCTATCTTTACAAGAAGAAAGTACTCTGGTACATAAGTACTCTGGTACTGGAAGAAAGCAGGATAAAAATTCACTTGTTATTGTTCAAGGATTACACGGGTAATTCACTGCTAAAAATAGTTAAAATTGCATATTTAGATTTGTTCATTTAACAAAAGGTTTTGTAGTATAAACAAAACAAGTTCGTAATATAACACATTTTATTATTTAAACAAACAAAAACATTTTGTTGAAAAAAGAAAATAGATTTCTAAAATAAAACATAGCATATATCTATGTAACAAAATAATTTTGTTAATTCAAGTAAAATTGAACCATTTTACTTGAATTAACAAAACATTTTTTGCTGACGATACAAAATTTTTTTTTGGAATTGCAAAAAAAAAAAATCAACAATATTTTTTTTGTTGATTCAAACAAAATTTTCATTGCCCCATATTTAAACGAAAAGTTTTGTTGGGTCAACCACATTTTTGTTGATTCAACAAAACTTTTTTCTGGGTGCAACCAGAGCAGCTGGGTGCAGCCATTTAGTTAAAGTCCGTTCTAACGGAACTTAACGTTTTTCAACTCTTTTTGAAAAAACAAAAAACAAAAATGTGGTTAATTTTGCTTTCGATGTTTATTAAAAATGCCATCGGCACACGCGTAAGATATTTTCATAATCTTTTTTTTTTTTTTTTTTTAACGAGAGTGAAATGTCGAGATTCTCAGCGGTCAGAAGATTCAAAAATGATATAACCGGTAGTATTTTAGAAAATTTAATTTACCTTTTTTTACAACCAAGAAAGGGCTTTCCTCTAAAATTTAACAAAAAGTTCACTCATTATCATAGAAATATTTAATAACTATCGTAATAAAGGTGTTATTATTGACTTCATTTTTTATAAAACTGAAAACATTATTAGTTCCTATTAAATAAATAAGATGCAAATGTCACCATAAAAAAATTCCTATACATTTCAATAAATTCCGCTTAACCCTCCGAGTTTAATTGGGGTCTTATTTTACCCCATTTTTTTTATTTTGAAGTTTTTTATGTTTTGAACCTTAAAAAAAAATATTAATTTAAACTAAATAAAATCATATAGCCATTTAGCAGAAATAAGTATTTAATTCACATCTAACAAAATTAAATGTCTAGTTCAAATCATGCAAAACTAAAAACGCTCATCAAAATTCAAAACCTGGCACTACGAGGGTTAAATATAAAATAAATAGGAAAATATTATACGTTTTGAAACTAATTTTAATCTCTTATAATAGGCTGAAACCCCCTGTAATTGACACTTTAAGTATTCTTTCTTGTTGAAATCACTATCACAAAAATTTAAATCTCTTTTATACTTACCTTTGCTTTTGAAAGGATAGTAGAGATATATTAAAAAAATATTGTTGGCAAAATTTTGAAAAATTATGCATTTTATTATTAAAAAATAATTTTATTAATAAATATTGTCAAAAACACCAGTAACTATCCTTATTTACTATCCCTATTTTTAAACACCAATAACTGACACAAAGCAAACCAATAACTGACACTTTATTTTAAAAGATTAAAATGCGTTAAAAAATTTTATTCCTTATTATAAAAACAAAATACATTAATATTTATTATAAAAAGTGGGATTTAGTAAGCTGTACTGCATTGTTAGTAATGCAGAGTATATAGTAAGTATATATAGCAGTAATATTTAGTACTGCATTATTAGTAATATATATATCCATTAACTGACATTTATGCACCAGTAAAAGACATCTGGTGTCAGATACTGGTAAAACAATTTAAATTTTAATGGTGTTTACTACAAGAAAAATTTAATTTATTATTATGCATTTTTAAAGAGTTCAAAAAATAGATTTCAATTTTCTTTAATATAACCAATAACTATCATCTCTGTCAGAGACTGGTGAAATGAAATTCTAAGAACCAATAACTGGCACCCCCATTAAGCTTAACTAAATACACTATAAACCCTAAATCATGGCCCTAATATATCATATGCATCTTTAAACTAATTTCTACTAGTATAACTTTAAGAAAAATTTTAGGATGGTTGCATTACAAATAGATTTAAAAACACTTCCTAAATTTAGAAATAAGATGCTTGTTTCAAATTGGCGCTTTTTGTATTCTCAAAAGTTTTTCCTCATTTAATTTCCTCTGGTGGTGAATAACTTGACTCCAAAATAGAGATATGCGTTTAATATATGACTAGATGAATTTACTTTGCAGAATTTTACAACAAAATGCTTATTTGAGATAGATTTTCGCTCTAGTCAGTTACTGGTTATTAGTGGTCATTAGTGTCAGTTACTGGTTAGGTGTCAATAACTGGGCGTTTCACCCTAATCGTTCATTAAAAAGGCTGCATGCAGTTTTTTGCATATTTAGATTGATTTTTCTTTGCACTACTCTAAGAAGGCTATCTTTTCAAGATGAAAATTTAACTTAGCTACGAAAACTGTATTGGCCCCTGGTACCGGATAACCTTCTGTACTGTCCTCACCCGCAAATATTGTGAATTACCTTCATTTAACATTAAAGTGACTTTAAAAACAAGAGCAATATTTAATTTACACTTCGAAGGATTAATTTTACATAGAAATCAAGAAATGAGAAGAAAAGAAAGAAATGCCGAAGAAGACGGATTTACATCACCTTCAAATAATATATTGTTATCTTCTTTAAAGCTGTTCAAAATTTACAATAAAAATTACTGCTCGAAAATTATAATATTTTCTCAGTTATTTTATATTATTTCAGAATTTATCGAAATTCTGTTAGTAATCGTGCTTATATTTATTTAATAACACCAAGTAAAATTTAAATTTTTAAAGCATTTTAAAGTCTAGAATAAGTCTATTCTTATGATAGCTATTAAATATTTCTAGGGTAACGCTTGATTTTTGTAATTAATTTTTAAAGGAATTCTTTAAAGGAATTTTTTATCTTGGTCAAAAAACCAAGTTTAATGTTCATTTTCTATTTTTTTAAAATACCGATCATATCATTTTGAGCTTTTGACATCTAAAAGCTGAACATTTACGTGTAAAGACTATAAATAAATTTTGTCAAAAAATAATGCATAGTTACATTAATACAATTTTAAATTTTCTATAAAAAATATATTTCACTCATCTACTTTAAGACGTCATTTAAATAAATAAAAAAAAACATCACTCTTACGCTCTTTCGAGAGAATGCACAATCGTTTACCTTTTGTTCAGTAATCATGAGAAATTACATTCTAGTGAATTCTTACCTAGAAAAGAAAAAAAAAATCGTTAGTTGCTGCATATAAAACGTTTTTGCTCGGAATCAGCGTCACGTTTTGGCAACCAATTTTATCATCACTAATTTTGCTATATATGATAAATTAGATGGTACTGATAACGGATCGATAACCAGTCAGCTGGTACAATAGCAGGGGTTGTTACCATAGGAAAATTGCAAAAATTTTCAAAATGTGAAATAAATAATAACCCGATTACTTATGTTACCCTAACTCGGAGGCATTATCAGTAATCTGGTTGCTGTTCATTTCACATTGAAGCGGGGTGTGTGATGTTGCTATGGAAACACGCCCCGCTGGTGCGCCAGTTGCCTGGCATTTTCTTTATCTGTACCATCTAATCTATCATATATGCTAAAATCATCGACACTAAAATTGATTACCAAAATGTGACGCTGCATTCCAGATTATTTATATACATGCTACCCATTATTATCGTTGAACAATAGATAATTACTAAACTGTTAGTTTTAGAGACATAGCTCCAATAATAAAAAAAATCAAATGTTGTTCTTTATCATCTGAAAATCCATATATATATATATATACTGTTCCAAAACTTAACAAGTTATAATATTAATTAATTTTTCAGCAGGGCTGAAATTAAGCTGTAAATTAATGAAATGCAACGGATGTGGATTTTACTAAACAGCATACAACCAATAGAGTTAAAATGCCCAGACCGGGATTCGATCCCGGATCCCTTGGTATAGCGCACCAAGTGCTTTTTAGTAAAGTGATAATTCACATCTTTTGTATTTCAAGTTATAATACTTTGAATTTTAACAATTGTTGCTGTTTCCTGGCACTAAAAACTATTTAGTGCCAAAGAGTGCTAGAAATTCGTAAAATTGAAATTAAAAAACTTAGTAAGTGTTGGTCGTAGAAAAATGGAATTCTTACTGTTTCACACGTGCTAGCATGGAGAAACATTTTCTATATAAAACATATAGGACCAAAGACCATATACAAGTATAATTTCATTAATATAAAACAATAACTATTTTGACGTAAATGAGTTAAACATTTGAAAACATTTGAAACATTTATGCTACTGGACAGTAAAACTAACGTATTAGGAATTAGCTATTGCTCAACTATACAAATGGCATTATGTATAAATAAATATATTACTTCACTAAAAATGTACTTATATATATACAATATATACAAATATATAGAATACAATAATACACAATAGTACAAATACATACAATATAATGATAATGCTACTAAATAAAAAGTTTTATAACAATTTCCGTATTTGTATCATACAAAAGGCGTAAGTAACACTTTTTTAACGAGTTAAATTTTGCATTAATTTCTTCATATCATTATATAGACAATATCGCCTTTATAAAACTTATATAAAATGAACTTTAAAGGGGGTAAAGAATGTTTAAAAATGCCCACTAGTGACGCAATTAAAAGTGTTAAGAAAAAACTTTAAGGTTTTTGAAGGAAGTAGAGAATTTTTTACTTTTCTAATCTGTTTTACTAATAGTTGTTAATATCAACATTTACTAAGCCCTCACGACTTTATGAAGATAAAAATTGTGCTTTGAACATGATTTGGATAGTGGCGAATACCCCCGTTCAAATCTAGTTTATACACCGTGTTTCAAAAATGAATATACAACTGCACACTTTGATCTGGATCACTTTCATTTAGATCGTGGACTAATCTAGAAATATATATCATTTTCAATGTATTCTCTGTAAAGTACAATCTACAAAAAACAACTTTTCAAAAAAAAAAAAAAAAAAAAGTTGCGGCTAAAAAATGGTGTGATATCAAATTTCCAAGCTTTTAATTATAGTACTTAATTAACTTATTTCCATTAAATAAGTTATAATATATATAAATCGAGTGCTTACGTATATGTTAATAGAAATCGTTTTCTCCTGTACTAAATACATCCTAACGTGTTTCTGAAAATTCAATTTTTTCAAATTATGCATGATGGGCTTTGCGCCCATCCTTCCATGTTATACACAAAATTCTAAGCACCCAAATCCGTAGTTAAAATCCGAAGTTCAAAATTGTAACTTAAGTAAATATTTTAAGCGTTTCGTTTATGGACTTGTATGCTCTGAAGATTGTGTCTTAGGATAATGATGATTTATCTTAAGGATTCATCGTATGATTTATTTTTTAGAGTAATTAATCATTTCAAAGTAGTAAAAATCTATTTCTCAAACTATCAGTCTTCCTCAATTTATCTGCCTGCAGTTAAAATCTGAAGTTCGACATTGTTATAAACATATTACACTGCAAACATATTACGCTTTTACATTAGAAATTTGAGTGCTAAGAAAGATGGCCGCCAAGCCCATCATGCATAATTTGAAAAAAATTGAATTTTCAGAAACACGTTAGGATGTATTTAGTACAGGAAAAAACGATTTCTATTAACATATACGTAGGCACTCGATTTATATATGTGATAACTTATTTAATGGAAAAAAGTTAAATAAGTACTATAATAAAAGCTTGGAAATTTGATATCACACCATTTTTTAGTCGCAACTTTCGTTTTTTTTTTGTTTTTTTTTAGTTTGGCTGTTTTTTTACTTTTGAAAAGTTGTTTTTTGTAGATATCATTTCTTTTTTTTTAAATAGATTATACACAATTTAAATAATCTACTCTATGAAATTAACATGAGAATGTTATATAAAATTACATTTTACTTTCAGTTATTGTTTAAAGGGTTAACTAGAAAAACCAGTAGAGTTTTCAATTAAACTAATTACACTCTTAAAAACAACATACTAAATGTGGCTTGTTATAATACATGTTATCGTTCATTAAAAAATATCACTGAGTAATCCATGAGATGAGTAAGAATGGAATATGTACATAGCGTGTCAGTACTGCATTTGAAATCAAACGTGATATCATGCTCTTTTACTATTAGCATTAAATCACATTGATTGGCGAATCTTTATAAAACGTAGTTAATGGGGAAAAGTAGCAAAATATCTTAGCAATTTCTTAGATTTACATTATTTTATTCAATTAAACACTGTACTCTTACAGTAAATTTAAATGGAAACTTCACTTCTAAAACAAACACAATTTAACAACTGGATTTCATTAATTTATAGAAAAAGGACGTCATTCTCTGCCTGCGAACGAAATGCTTGTCCTTTACCGTGGTTTTTTAGAAATAAATGAATCACATTCAATTTCTTTACGAAAATTTTGTTTACGTTTGGAAAGAAATTTTAAATGCCGATAACTCTAAATGTATACATTTTAGAACATACCTCTTCTCCCAAAATAAAATTATTTTTAAAGATCTTTCTAAAAATGTAAATTTTATTAAGTTGTATCTACAAAAACAACTTTTCAAAAGTAAAAAAAGCCAAGCGTAAAAAAAAAAAAAAAAAAGTTGTGGCTAAAAAATGGTGTGATATCAAATTTCCAAGCTATTATATTACTTATTTAACTTTTTTTCATTAAATAAGTTATTATATATATAAGTCGAGTGCCTACGTATATGTTAATAGAAATCGTTTTCTCCTGTACTAAATACATCCTAACGAGTTTCTGAAAATTCAATTTTTTTCAAATTATGCATGATGGGCTTGGCGGCCATCTTTGCATATTATTCACAAAATTCTAAGCACTCAAATCCGTAGTTAAAATCCGAAGTTCAAAATTATTATTTAAGCAAATGTTTTAAGCGTTTCATTTATAGACTTGTATGCTCTGAAAATTGTGTCTTAAGATAATGATGACTTATCTTATGATTTATTTTTTTAGAGTAATTAATAATTTCAAACTAGTAAAAATCAATTTCTCAAAATATCAGTCTTATCTAATTTATCTGTCCGTAGTTAAAATCTGAAATTCGAAATTGTTATAAACATATTACAGTGCAAACATATTACGCTTTTACTTTAGAAATTTGGATGCTTAGAAATATGGAAAGATGGCCGCCAAGCCCATCATGCATAATTTGAAAAAAAAATTGCATTTTCAGAAACTCGTTAGGATGTATTTAGTACAGAAAAAACGATTTCTATTAACATATACGTAGGCACTCGACTTATATATATAATAACTTATATAATGAAAAAAAAGTTAAATAAGTAATATAATCGCTTGGAAATTTGATATCACACCATTTTTTAGTCCCAACTTTTTTTTTTTTTTTTTTTTTTTTTACGCTTGGCTTTTTTTACTTTTGAAAAGTTATTTTTGTAGATATCATTTCTTTTTTTAAAAATAGATTAAACATAATTTAAATAATCTAAACATGATAAATTAATTATATTTTACTTTCAGTCATTGTTTAAAGGGTTAACTAGAAATGCCCGTAGATTTTTCAATTAAACTAATTACACTCTTAAAAACAACATACTAAATGTGGCTTGTTATAATACTTGTTATCCTCCGTTAAAAAACATCACTGACTTATCCATGAAATGAATAAAAATGAAATACGTACATAGCGTGTCAGTGCTGCATTTGATATCAAACGTGATGTCAGTCTCTTTTATTATTAGCACTAGCTGGCTTCGCCCGCTAGCGAGGCCCTAATTTACATCGGGGCCTCGAATCTTGTAAAACCTCGAACGGAACGAACCTCCGACCAGGATCCCCAATGCTTTCGGCACCGGATAATCCCTTAATTTGTACATCGAATAGTATAAACCTCTAACCAAACGAACATCCGACACGGGTCCCCACTACCTTCGGCACCGTATAGCAGTCGTGCTGAGCACGCTCAAGTTCCATCTTCCACCACCAGGTAGCGCAATCTGTTCTATATGAACCTCGGGCACTGAAATCGTTAAGGCTATAGATGTCGAGTCGAATGAGCTATACCCCGTCGTGATCCAGCCCATAGAACCAGAGATAGGAAAGTGCCCTGGTGGTGAAAAAACAAACTAAAATCAGAAAGCTATATCGATGTCGAGTCGAATGAGCCGTACCCCGTCGAGATCTGACCCATAGAAGCAGAGATAGGAAAGCGCCCCCTGGTGGGGAAAGCTAATCGCGTTTGGGGGGGGGCAAACTTAGGGGGATGAACACCGAAGATGCATAATAGGATTAAGCGGTCACAGACCTTTCCAACGATGTATCACATGAGGGGTATGTGCAAAATTCAGAAAATACCCCCCCCCCTGCATAATATGATTAAGTGTTCACAGACCTTTCCAACGATATATCACATGAGTAATGTCGGGGGGGGGCTCAAAATGGGGGGGTGACACCTGTGATGTATAATATGAATAAGTGGTCACAGCCCTTTGTAACGATATGTGACATGACGGATATTGTTTAAATTTAGAAAAGTGTCCCACCCCTTGTGTAGGCAAAACATGCTCCGCCCCTCCCTATTATTTTTGACGCGGCTTTATTTTTAAAATTTATGTTATGTGTTATAAAATATAGTAAAGTTTCAAACAGGTACCCTTATTATACTTCCTAATTTTGTTCACGCCCCTCCCCATCTCCTCCCCGAAATGTGACGCGCCATTCTTTTTTATAATTTTTTTATCATGTGTTATAAACTATCTTAAAGTTTAAATCAGATCGCATTGGAATTTAATATATTTGCTGAAATTACTATTATATATAGAATAATATAGAAATAAACCCTCCTTTAGCATGTAATTAAGATATACGAACAATTTTTAGAATTTCTGAAAGCTGATTTTTATTTATTTATTTATCTATTTATTTATTTTTTGTTTATTTATTTATTATTATTATTATTATTTTTTTTTTTTTTTTGCGTTGCCCTGTGCATGTTTGGAATTTCTAAGCAATTTCTTAGATTTACATTATTTTATTCAATTAAACATTGTACTGTTAAAATAAATTTAAATGGAAACTTCACTTCTAAAACAAAAATAATTTAACAATTGGATTTCATTAATTTATACAGATGGTCGACAAAATAATACGAACACTCATGAAAAATGGTGAAAAGAGCAATATCTAGAAAAATAATTGAGGAATTAACCTGAAACTGCAGGTGTGTAAACAGTATAGTATAATTTATATATTTCCGTGAAGATTTTGTCGTTAAACCCCATAGGGGAATGTCAACAAATTGAAAATTAACGAATATCTTTTGGATAACCCTGTAAAAACTAATGTAGAAAAAGCGTTCAAACTCGAGATTATTATTAAGTGGCTTATTGTAATATACTGTGTTCATTTTTATGAGGATAGCATGTATACTCGTAGAGAAATTAAGGTTTTTATAAAAACAGTCCCAAATTTCGCCTAGTTTTTTGCTTATAATTTGCAGAATTTTTAATATAAAAAAAGTTTTTTTTCAGAAAATATGACACACAACATCGTACATAATACTCTGCAATCAGAATTAAAAAATAATAAAAATTGGATGAAAAATGAGCAGGTTTACTAAAAAATGTTTCACTGCGCATGCGCGAATGCAATCAAAATATAATATGCATAATGTATAAACTAAGTATATAGAGCAACTTTTGTGAAAGTCTCAAAATCATTGCTTAAAAAGTCTGTAAATTATCGTCGATAGAATAAGCTCGAAATCCGTTGTTCTCAAAAGGAAGCAGAAATATGAGGGGTTGTATCCAAATATGGTAGTACGTGCAATATTGTGTACGCTATCTTGGCAATAATCAACAGATATTTGATACAACCCCTCATCTTTTTGCTTCTTTTTGGGAACAACGGATTTCGAGCTTCTTCTATCGACGATAATTTTCAAAATTTTCAAGTTATGATTTTGAGACTTTCACAAAAGTTGTTCTATATACGTAGCTAATACATTATGCATATTATATTTTGATTGCATTCGCGCATGCGCAGTGAAACATTTTTTAGTAAACCTGTTCATTTTTCATCCAATTTTTATTATTTTTTAAATTCTGATTGCAGAGTCTGATTACAATGTTGTTTGTCATATTTTCTGAAAAGAACTTTTTTTTATATTAAAAACTCTGCAAATTATACGCAAAAAACTAGACGAAATTTGTGACTGTTTTTATAAAAACCTTAATTTCTCTACGAGTATACATGCTATCGTCATAAAACTGAACACAGTATATTACAATAAGCCACTTATTAATAATCTCGAGTTTGAAAGCTTTTTCTACATTAGTTTTTACAGGGTTATCCAAAAGATATTAGTCATTTTTCAATTTGTTGACAGTCCCCTATGGGGTTTCGGGAAAAAATCTTCACGGAAATATATAACTTATACTATACTGTTTACACACCTGCAGTTTCAGGTTAATTCCTCATGTATTTTTCTAGATATTGCTCTTTTCACCATTTTTCATGAGTGTTCGTATTATTTTGTCGACCAACTGTAGGAAAATGACGTGAAAGGTATTCCTGCGAACGAAATGCCTGTCCTTTACCGTATTTTTTTTTTTTTTTTTTTTTTTTTTTTTTTTTTAGAAATAAATGAATCACATTTAATTCATTTAAAAAATTTTGTTTACGTTTGGAAATAAATTTTAAATGCCGATAAGTCTTAATGTATACATTTTAGAAGGTACATCTTCCCTCAAAAACTGATTTATTTTTAAAGATCTTTCTAGAAACGTAAATTATATATTTAAAATATTTTTTAACGCATAAACACTACGTCTGATTACTTTATTTTACAATATTATAAGAACACGCAATTTATCATACAATTAAATACACTAAATAAACATGAGTGAAAAGTTGACCCGGGGCAGGACTCGAACTTGGGACCTTGTGCATGCCGTTCTGACTCTCTGTGACTGAGCTACCCTGACCGATATCCTTCAGCGGCAATTTTTCATACTTATTCATGTTGGAAACAGTCATCTGCCACAGTTTGCAGTCATATTTAATTGTCTGATAAAATGTGTGTTCTTAAAATTATGAAGTTTTATTTTTAAAAAAATATCTTCAGAAAAAAATGGCTGACTTGCTGATGAAATTTGATGTGGTTATAACCTGTAACTGACATGTGCTATTACAATACAGATTGCACATGGTCGTTGGCGGGTTTTATCTCTGTTTTGGCATAATTTTTTAATCGCCAAGTTAATTAACAGTTTTTTGCTAACTAAGGATAGAAAATAATTTTTTTACACTGAATTTTATAAAAGCACATAGATTACGTAATTACTTGTCCAAAAATGCAATCCTTTTTTTATTCCGCCAAATATTAAGGCCTGTAGGTTGTTTGAAAAAAAAAAGTTTGACGAAGAAAAAAGTGATCATTTTAAGTAACTCGACGTTTTTTTAAAAAAACTATATCTCTGTTTATAAATCATTTATGAAGATGAGTTTGGTCTTAAATTGAAGAAATTCTTCCTTAGATTCTTCTAGTTTTCGTTTTTTTTCCGCGATTTTCTTTGATATCTTATATTTTAATCTGGCATGTTCTGTAAGTAATCGCTTTCTGTAAGTAAGCATTAGCGGTCATTATTCCAGTTCTTGGCGTTGTTTGTGTGGCGTTTTTTTTTTAAGCTTGGCTTGGCAGAGCGACCGCCCTGCTTGATTTATATATATTAAAGCATAAACACTACGTCTGATTACTTTATTTTACAATATTATAGGAACATACATTTTATCAGGCAATTAAATGCACTAAACCAACATGAGTGGAAAATTGACCTGGGCCAGGACTCGAACCTGGGACCTTCAGCGTACCGTGCTGACGCTTTTCCACTACGCCACCCAGATCGACATCCTAACGCGGCAATTTCTCACTCTTATTCATTTTGGAAACTGTCATCGGCCACAATTTGCAGTCACATTTAATTGTCTGATAAAATGTGTGTTCTTATAATTATGAAGTTTTATTAAATAAAAATATCTTCAGAAAAAATATCTTGCAGATGATATTTGATATGATTAACCCGTAACTGATTTGTGAAGTAATACAGATGGTACACGGTCGTTGGCGGGGTTTTATCTCTGTTTGGCATACTTTTTTAATTGCCAAGTTAATTAACAGTTTTTTGATAATTAAGGATAGAAATTTATAATTTTTTTCCCTGGATTTTATAAAAGCACGTAGATTACGTTATTACTTGTCCAAAAATGCAATCCTTTTTCATTTCTGCCTTATATTTAACTCTGAAGGTTGTTTGAAAAAAAAATGTTTGACGAAGAAAAAAGTTATCATTTTAAGTAACTGGACGTTTTAAAAAAAAATCTATATCACCGTTTATAAATCACTTATGGAGATGAGTTTGGTCTCAAATTGAAGAATTTCTTCATTAGATTCTTCTAGTTGTCGTTTTTTTTCTGCGACGCTTGGTTTATTTGATATCGGATATTTTAATCTGGCATGTTTGATCGATTTAGCATTGCGAAGTTGCTTCCTGTAAGTAAGCAGCGGTGTAGTCCAGTTTTTGGCGTTGTTTGTTTGGCGGGTTTTTTTTTTATAGCTTGGCTAGGCAGAGCGAGCGCCCTGCTTGATATAAAGTGCGCTCTAAAGTCGGCACGTTACTTTAAAAAGTCCCAACGTCACGAGAGAAATACAGAACAGATTTTCTTCATTTTTCGTTTTATGCTTCTACCAGGGTTTCGGACCCACTGAGCTCAATAGTTAACATGCTAGCAACAAAAAGTGAAGTTTGCGCCGATGTTTGCGAGTTCGATACGAGCGAGATGTGGCTGAGGTGACTGTGTTGTGCAAGGAGGGTATTCCTTGTACGCTAACGATCATTTGGGTCATTTTCCTTTCAAATGTCCTCCCTGAAGGCATCCCTACTCTAACAATATGGCCAAAAGAAACCAATGCTCAACCAAACCTCTTTCTCACCTTCCCCAACCCAAGTTTTTGCAGGGATTGTTGATGACCGCAGTTTTCCCTAAACTGTAAAAAAAACGAATGTTTCTTTATCTAAGAAAATATAATATAATCACGAACAAAAATATACATTAAGCGTTTCCATATTATCTAGGAAATAAGTTGAAAATGGTGTGAATGAATAAGAACTAAAATATCTTCTTAAAACACCATCAAAAACTTTAAAAAATTTTATTCGCCTTCTACTCTGTGTTCTATTGCTTTGTTTTTACTCTTCTGTGATTGACTGCTGTTTTCTGTTTTCCTATTGGCTGTTGATTTCTACTTTCCTATTGGCTGGTTCTTTCGCTTGTTTCCTTTCCCTTATCTCTCATTTAAGTCATGCTGCTGCATAGTAGAAGCACGTCTTTTTTGCGCCTGACGAAGAAAGATTCAGATCTTTAGAAAGACCTAGCGCATTTAAAAGTTTAATGGTGTTTAAAGAAGATCTTTTAGTTCATATTATCTAGGATCTGGAAAAAGCGTTCTTTATCTTTAGAAATCTTAGAAACCCATATGTTTTGGAGGTTTAAAGAAGTATTTATAAAAACAAAATTTCTTTTGTTACCACTGATATTCGGAAATGTTTCTGAGTAGTTTTTTATAGTTTATTAATCAGTTTTCTCTAATAGAAATATCTGTTTTAGGATGTTATCATTTCTCAATTAAACATTCCCAGTTGCATAATTGAATTTGTATATGTAACAAAACAAAATAATATTAATTTCAATGTTAATGTAGTTAAATTATTATGTTTGTCTGTAAAACATGTTTGTTGAACATGAAAATGTTTATTTAAGAATTGATTGTATTCAAGAAACCTATATTCTCATTTCAAGAGACTGATTAATGCATAATAAAAACTACTTGGATACGTTTCAAAGAATCAGTGTCAGGAAAGGAAACTTCTCTTTTATAGATGCTTCTTTAAATCTGGAAAAATATAAAGGTTTCTGAGGTTTCTAAAACTAAATAACCCTTTTCAGAATCGTAGGTATCTCGGAAAAGGTTACTGTATACATATTCGTCTATAACACATGTTTGTTGAACACGAAAATGTTTATTTAAGAATTTGTTATAGTCAAGAAAACTATATTCTGAGATCAGGAGACTGATTAATGCATAATAAAAACTACTCGGGTACGTTTCAGTGAATCGGTGGCAGGAAAAGAAAGTTCTCTTTATAGATGCTTCTTTAAATCTGGAAAAAAATATAGGTTTCTAAAACGAAATAATCTTTTTCAGAATGGTATCTCGGAATAGGTTACTGTATACATGTTTGTTTGTAAAAAGTGTTTGTTGAACATGAAAATGTTTATTTAAGAATTGGTTATAGTCAAGAAAACTATATTCTGAGATCAGGAGACTGATTACTGCATAATAAAAACTACTCGGGTACGTTTCAGAGAACCGGCGGCAGGAAAAGAAAGTTCTCTTTATAGATGCTTCTTTAAATCTGGAAAAAAATATAGGTTTCTGAGGTTTCTAAAACTAAATAATCTTTTTCAGAATGGTATCTCGGAATAGGTTACTGTATACATGTTTGTTTGTAAAACATGTTTGTTGAACATGAAAATGTTTATTTAAGAATTGATTATATTCAAGAAACCTATATTCTGAGTTCAAAAGGCTGATTAATGCATAATAAAAATTACTTGGATACGTTTCAAAGAATCAGTGGCAGGAAAAAAAACTTCTCTTTTATATATGCTTCTTTAAATCCGGCAAAAATACAGGTTTCTGAGGTTTCTAAAACTAAATAACCCTTTTCAGAATCGTGGGTATCTCGGATATGGTTACTGTATATTTTCATTCGCGGTTACGTTATGTTTTCTTATATAAAGAAACATTTATCTTTTTGGCAGTGAAACAATATGGTCAAAATTAGTCAATGCTTAACCAAATTCCTCCCTCACTCACACTCTACCAAAGTTTCTGCAAGGTTTGATGATGGTTGCAGTCTCCTCTAAAACATGCTTTTGAATACTTTAAATAGCTCTAACATCTTCAAACCTATCTCTAATGCTAATGATTGTAAATAGGGTCGGGGGATCTGTTTGAAACTCTTTCCTAAACATTATCTGCACTTCAGATATATTTTTGAAATTCTATAAAAACTTTAGGATAAACTCCCTTTACTCATAGCCTAGTCAGGTTTTAGCCATTATGTGAAGTTATATAGCGAATATGCTAACGATTGTAAATAGGGTAAGGGGATCTGTTTGAAACTCTTTCCTAAAGATTATCTGCACTTCAGATACATTTTCGAAATTCCATAAAAACTTGAGGATAAACTTCCTTTACTCATAGCCCAGTCAGGTTTGAGCCATTATTTGAATTTAGATAGCAAATAAATTGTGGACACATTTTGGGGACACCCTGTTTTAAAAAGAAATGATAATAGCTAAGCAACAAATATTTTTGAAAGAAAAATCTAAAAATAGCTATTTTTAATCCTAGGCAAAAATTTGGCTGTAACCCGTAAATTTGGCTGTAAATCGTAAACTGTACGCAACATTCTTTAAATGGTATATTGAGATTTATTCATTTTTACTTAAAATAATGATTATCATTAAACCGAGTTATTTATTGTTCTAAAAACACTCCTACAAGTATAGAAATAGTTATGCTTCTATTAACTTCAATCTACGAAAATGAAAATGTACCACTCGTTCTCCAGCATCATATAATATAAGAAACAATCGCGTAATGTTTTGTTATTAAAGAAAAACTTTGGTCATGTTCTCCGTATCCTACAGGAATAATCTCATTCATGAACAAAAAGGAAATGTTCTACTCATAATGAAAAAATCAATTAAGTATTTTTTTGGATGATGTGCATACAATGTCACAAAATATACTAGAAAAAATTTGCGGGAAGCATTGTGGCACAAAATACTGTAATGTTCAGAATTCTTTAAGTTGTTTTTGTAATGTTTGGTTTCAATATTTAACTTCGAATAGTTATATTTTCACACAGATATAATCAAAAACGCATCAGTAATTTCTTTTCCTCATTTTCTTGTATTTTTTTACATCATTACATTCAAATATAACAAAATATAACACCTTGTAATAAAATACTTATTTTAATTGCTAAAAAGCGTAAAATAAAAACATCATCAACAGTAAAATAAGTTTTATTAGTCTGTTGACATGTTTCCGCACAATCTGAGCCATTATCAAAACAAATAAGAATATTCCAAAATTTCACGGTCTAGGAAATTATTTGAGACGCTATCATTTATTCATTTTCTTAACGTACTTTTTAAAATTACGCACGTTATTTTTAATTTTTACTTGGATGTATACCCCATGAGTTATTCCATGATTACAAATATGAAAATAAACATCAAAGTAAAAATTAAAAATAACGTGCGTAATTTTAAAATGTACGTGAAAAAAGTAAATGATAGTGTTTTAAATAACTTCATAGACAGTGCAATTATAAAAAATTCTTACATTTGTTTTGATAATGGCCCAGATTCAGCCGAAACATGTCAAAAGTCTAATAAGATTTATTTTACTGTTTGTAATGTTTTATTATTATTATTATTATTATTATTACGCTTTTTAAAAATTAAAAGAAGTATATCATTACATTCAATTGTAAAATTAATTATTAATAATGTAAAAAAACAAAACTTTCAATTATTAAATTTATTGTATGCTGTAGATTTTTTAAATATCGGATGTATTATTTATATTTCTGAAAAATTAATATTTTTGAACTTAACATTTTAATCAGTTTTAAATAAAAAAAAGAATAAAGTCTAGAATCACAATTATGAACATAAAAAATGCGGATGCTATAATTTTTTATTATTCTATTGAATATTAGAGCTTCAGAAAATTACAGCATGTTCCCTTTTTAATTTTTTTCTTGTAATAAGATCTGCTATTTAAGTAAGATTCTTATAAAAAATTAATAAGCTTATTTTGTTTTCTTAATAATTGTTATAAAACTTTTTTTTTGTTATTAATCTTCCCTTAAAAATCTTCTTATAATATTCTTTCTAAGAGTAACAAGCTTCTTTTCTAATAACGGCATTCTTATAGCTCTTTTCCTTGTTATTTAGTACATTCTTATTCAACTTTTTTATGTAAAGGATATTGTCACATTTTCTTTGAATAAGTTTGATTTATCAATCCTATCGTATTTATTTTAAAATGGCTGTTTAATTTGGCTAACCCATTTGATACCAGAATTATATCTTGGGATTAATTGCATTTTAAATAAAATTTTCCTATCTCATTTATTATTAATTAATGCTTGAGGACATATTTGGTACTTATAATTGCATTTTTTTTACTGCTACATAAACTTGATAGTGGGAATCAGCACAAGAAAATAAAGTGAAAGTTCGGACACCACCAAATTTAGTAATTAGATTTTTACAGAAAATAAGAAATAAGCGTAATTGTGTATAGTTACAGACAGAATGAATTACAGTTGCTTTTACATTCTAGGCATCTCACATAGGTGAAAAAATACAGATTTATACGGTTTTAACTTTTGAGTACCACTATTTTCAAATAGTTTATATTTGCTTTATTTAACCGAAAATTTGTGTCCTTCAATAAGGTTTGAAAGTATTAGTCCTTCAATACTTTTTGAAAATATTAGTACCTGTCCTGAAAGTATATGATGACAGGAAATCCTATGGGTTAGTGCCGCGTAACCATTACCGTATATGACATTGCAGAGGTCCTATTTCTTCTACTCACATAAATTTTAGTAAAAGGTCACTTGCAGTTTGAAATTTCATGAAAGGTGAAAATTTTCCCCAACATGAAGTAAGTTAAAATTCAACTAATTTTTTCTTGGCGCCTCAATCTATACTTTGTTCTTTAATTTTATTAAAATCTGTAGCCAATAACTTTTTATGTAACTCTCGTAGACTTGAAAGTATATATGAAAAGTAATTGCTGATCGCTCAAAATCTTTTATCTGGTTACATTAAATCGCTTATTAGATGGCACAGAATTACTTCAATTTTGCTCAAAACAATACCTTCAAAATACTATTCATCATATAATTATAAATACAATGTATTAATAAGATTTTAGATATTTAAGAAACTTTCTAGATTTACTTTTCAACAACAGATTATTAATAAGGTATACCAGCAAATCGGATTCAGTTCATCCACAGTTGGTTGAAAAAATATTCAAAATATTTAAAAAAATAAGCATCAAGTGACAAATTTTTCACTTCAAAGATGGTTTTAAGAAATGCTTTTTGTTATTTGTAATTTTTGCTGCTTTTTTAGAGTTCATTAAGCAAAACTCGTATAAGGCCGATGGAATTTGAAATTTTTTTTTAATCGATGCTGGTGTGTTCTGTATAATTTTATTATTATCATAAAGTAACATCACAATGCTATTTTTCTTTTATTATTAATTTTGAACAAATGGTGCAAAGGTACCCCCAAAGAGCTAGTACCTTTGTTCCACCTAATATACTATCTATTTTAAAGTAAAACAGTATCTTAGAGGAATTTCTCACCACTTACAATTTATTCTATCGTTTTATAACACAAACGTAAACTTCCAAGAAAATTGACTATTTGAAAATTGATTATTTTTTATGTAACTCTCATAGACTTCAAAGTATATATGAAAAGGAAAGGCTGATCGTTCAAAATCTTTTATCCGGTTACATTAAGTCGCTTATTAGATGGCACAGAATTACCTCATTTTTGCTTAAAACAATACCTCCAAACTACTATTCATTATAGAATGATAAATAATCAGTTAATGATGATTTAATAGGTATAACATGAAATAGTCAGTTTCTAGGCATAATTATTGTAATTAAAAAGTTTTATGTAAATTACTTTTTCCTGAGAAAATATTCAGCAAAACCTTTTGTAGCATATATACATTTAACAGACAGTATTAAAAATGGTAATTGCATCAGCGACTGACGTACATAAATTTACAGATTGCTATCTGTATCACTTATCAACTAGAATGAAAACTGTCTGAAAATATTTATTAAAAAATTACTAGCAAGGGTTGACTCCTTTTTCCAACGTAGAACTGACTGTGCAAAGTATCCCGAATTACAGAATTTAATTTTATGACCTATCGCATGAAACCGTTCAAGTTAAAAAAAAAAAATACTGCAAAAGTATAGTTTCCAATAAATGGTAACATAATAATTTAATTTCAAATTTGGATGATAAATAAGACTGCGCTGTTCCTTGTCCTAAATAAATCTTATGTAAATATGAGGAAATCATATGACGTCGTTTTATTAATCTTTGTTAAAATCTAGGACAATCAAAGCATTTACATTTTAAAAAATCTAGAAAATGCTCAAAGACCATAAAATGGATTATGTTTTGTTTAATATTAACAAACTTTTCATCCTTTGCGTTTTTTTTTAATGTCAGAATTATTAAAATTTAATTAAATGTCATGCGAATTCTTAAGCAATTTAGTAAAATTAACCATCTGAATACTTTACAGATTCAGTTACAAATTATCTACATCACTAAAGAATCCTTCTCTGAACCACGTATGTTTAAAATTTTCAACAAATATTTTAGTAGCTAGATTGGATAACTGTTTCGCCACCATGTGTTATTTTAAATTAAGTTTATGTCATGTGAGAATGACAATTCAGAGATTAATCAATTATAAATTTGCTTAGTTTGAAACAGAATCTATTTTGGATAAAGTTTTTAAGTTCAAAAGTATATTAAATTTTCAATAAGTCGATACTAATGCTAGATGCAACAGATTTAGTTTTTATTGAACATAATTCCAAATCATGTGAGAAAAGTCTTCAAATTATATATGTACTTGAATGATCTTTAATATTTTGTAACTTTGGTACTTTCGTTATTTTGTGTTACACGATATTTTAAAACATTAAAACTGCTATTAATAAATATCCACATTTTAAATTAAAATATAAAAAAACTAAACAACAGTTTGAACTATCTTTGTTACTTGAAAGGTACTTCTTCATTTTATTTTTTAATTTTCCCTACTTTAAATGATTGTTTGATTTTATTAAAAACATGTAGAGTATACAGGGTGCCCACTAACGTCCTGTCCACGCCTTTGAGTTTAGAAGCGAGACAACTGTATAAGACATATAAGAACGGTACAGTTTTAAAGAAAAATCAAGTTAAGTATGCTTAATGTGTGCAAAATTGGGACCAATGCATAAATGCACGATGATTCTGATGGTGCATATCAATTATTAATAAAGAAATTAAACAAATTGGTTTATTTTACAACTACCGAGGTACTTTCAGTTCTTCATAAATAAATATAATTCAACATTGAGCATGCTTAACTTGATTTTATTTTTAAAACACGGTAGCTTGTTTACGTGTGGCAGTCTTGTTAATAACTGTGAATCTGCCTGATAATGCCACATTTCTGCATGGAGTTAGTGGTGCATTTATGTTGGTGATTGGATATTTAAAACAAAATCACATTTCAGGAATACTAAAAAAGTAACTTATACATGTGGGTCATATTTTCATACTGAACCGAGAACCATCTACAACATTCACTATAAAAAATGATCAGTGTTTCTTATTTTATGAAAATATACTATAACCACGAACGAAAATATAATATAATCTTCCGAGTTATCCGAAATTCCGAAAAGCGTGTTCCATTGTCTTTTGAATCCCCAGAAAGCAATACATTTACAAAATTTAAAGAATTATTTATAAAAACAAAATTTCCCTAGTTGCCCGTATTTCTCAGAAACGTTTCCGAATAGTTTTTATAGTGTATTAAACAGTTTCCTCAACCTGGAATACCTATTTATCGAATGCCATTCATTCTCAAGTAAACGTTTTCAGCCGCATAAGTTAATTTATACATGAAAGAGTAAATAAATAATCTTAATTTTAATGTTAATGTTAACGCTGTTAATTTTGGATCTTTATCAGTTAAACATATTTGTTGAACATGAAAATGTTTAATTGAGAATGGATAGCATCGGAAAAAACTATATTCCGTGCTTAGAAAACTGATTAATACACTTTAAAAGCTACTCGTAAACGTTTCCGAAAATTACGGGCAGCTAGAATTTTTTGTTTTTCTAAATGATTCTTTAAATCTCGAAATGCCATTGATGTCTGAGGTTTCTAAAGACAAAGAAACACTGTTCAGAATCATGGTTAACAAGGATGAGTTTATAATTTAAATTTGTTCGTCATTATATTATATTTTCGTAGATTCAGAAACATTCGTCATTTTTTACAGTGTTGTAATTGACTTTTTTCTCGTATGTCATACCGTTTTTGAGATGGGAACGCTAAATCCAAAGTTTGCCAATAGGTAGCGCTGTAAGTGTCTCATCACGTAGCCGCATTTCACCGTTATGAATTTAATGAGGATGGACAGGGCTTTAGTGGGCTAATTGTAAATTTTATAAGACAGAGATACACTTTTTGATAATGCTACTTATATAAAGTTTTAAAAATCGAGTAATTAAATTTTATAAATTTCAATTAGTTTAAAAAATATCCAAAATCCGAAATTAATTTTTAAAAAATGAAAAAAAGTGATCAAATTCATTGTTAAATTAAATTGATTTTTGATTGATTTTGCATATCAATTATTAATAAAGAAATTAAACAAATTGGTTTATTTTACAACTTCCGAGTACTTTCAGTTCTTCATAAATATAATTCACCTATTAGTTTTAAGTAAATGTTTATTGCTTACTAATTTCTATATACTTTTTATACAGATGAAAAACATTTTAAAAGAAAAAGATTATTGCGTTTTGCTTCCGAAGTATATTCAATTATTTATAGGATAACCTATTAAATAAACAGAAGTTTCAATTCAAAAAAGGTTTTAAAGATGCTCAATGTTTTCAAAGAGAATGTTGATTAAATTAGAAGGTAAACATTTGATGTTTAATGCTTGAGTGATTATGTGTGATTAATCACATGTTTTTACAATTTAAGGGTGATTATTTTAGTACGCGCTTTATACGTCAATAGTAAGGCCGAATTGGGTTCAGATAAATATATAATAATGCATATACAGCACAAAATAAATTAGAGAAAACGTGCACAGTCAAAAACATAAAATATTAATGTAAGGCAACAAATATAAAGGAATCTTTACAAACGTTTTCTGAACAGTGTTTTTCTGCCCCCATCTCGGAACCATCTTTCTCCTTATGGGATTGGTATTCAGATATAAAAAATTCTGCAACAAAGAACTGTTCTAAGCTAGCAGTATCTGATATTTCAACTGCTAGGAATGAAAAAAAAAAACTTCTTTTTTTAGATGATAATTGTCTTTCATGGCGGAAGATATATGCACTGCATTGAGAAAATGTAAAACCACTTTAATTTTGCAAATTATAATCTAAAGAAAATAACTTAACATCAATACTATATAATGCATTATTTAATACGAAATTACTATTAATGGTAAATAATATTTTTAAAATGTAGATAAAGATGAAACTGGCAGACAATTAGAAATCTACGCAAAAATTTCCGTTTATCAATTAAAAGCTACTTGTCTCTTAATAGGGTTTTTGTAAGTTAATAAGAAATCAGAGCGCTAATTTTTATAACCAGATAGAAAAACTCTAAAGGTTTTTTTTTTTTTTTTTTTTTTTTTTTTTTTCGGGGGGGGGGGGGGGGTTGTTGTGAAATTCTTTATCTTAAATATTGTTTCATTCGTTAGCAACAGCACATTTTGCTGTTTCGCAGAAGAAAATATTTCATTGTTTCCATAAATACTAGACGTAAATGGAATCAATAGGTTTTGTATTTAGTTCTGTTGGAAAATTCCAAAACACCTATTTCTTCTAATTAATTAATGAAACTTTGTATCAATCACCATAAAAACAAAACAACTCACAGGACGCGTTTCCAACTGGAAATTTTTAACAGACAGTCATCATCCAAAGCAAACACATGGCCGTAAGGAGATAAAGTCACACACACACACACAAAAAAAAAAAAAAAAAAAAAAAAGGTGCGAATTTTTTTTTTTTGGTTATATTATACTTTCTCAGATCGAGAAAACAATTTTTTACTGTGTACTATAAAACACGCAGCGAAAACAGTACGCATAAAACATTTTAAGATTGGAAGTAATATTAAATTATCAAATTCTGGGGGATTGATCAGCGACTAATGCAGTCACCGTATTATTCCTTCCCTATAATTTTCCAGTCCAGAGCTACATGTCATATATTATTTTATAGTTTTGTAAAGCATTTACAAACTATCCGATTTTTCGAAATTCACTATTGATGACATATGAATTTCTAATACAGTGTCTTCCATCGCAAGTAGGTTGTTTAAAATAAAGCAATATTTTTCTTCCCTGGATCCAATGTTTAAAGCATGAATGTATTTAAGTTAAAGAGAAATACAAATAAATAAACAAAATATATATAAACTACCATATTACGTCTTAATAAAATTGTTTCCTTGTCTAACAAAATAAAAAGTTGAAGCAGAAATATTTATTTGCTGTCGTTTAAATAGCAATGTAGATTGAGATTCAGTCTCGATTTCCTGGATAATACTGAAGAAATCGATTTAAATTCTTCCCTTTTCAATCTTTTTATAGTGTCCGAACCGAAAACACTTGATTTTAAAACAAATGATATTTTACGTACGTCTCGCTGTTTTTTACGGAAAGCCTCTATCTTGGAAATGTAACAAGAATTTCATTTGATTGTTTTATAAGTTACTCTTTGTTTTATTACCGAATAGAAACTAGACATTTCTAGAAAAATAGTATAAGGCAATCTCTTAAACATTTCATTGGCACAAGATATATGATGTTTTTCATGTGATTTTAAAACCTTCAAAGTTAAATAGGTAAATAAACATTTATTTGCAATTGTCTAAATAGCACTAAAGATTGATATTCGGATTCGGTTGCAGTAATATTTAATGAAATCGGTTTAAATCCATCTTCTGTTATTATATTCATTTTATGATATCTAAAAAAAAACGTCATATAAAATTGTAACTTTATAAATGTATTCATATTGTATCTGAGAAATCTTGAGATAATTTTTCTGGGATTCCTTGTGGATCAGACAATGCTTACCTAGCTGTAGATTTATTATGAAATATATTCTCTAATGGAAATGAAGTTGTTACTTTATTGACCCCTTTGCGACAAGCATCGTTCACACTTTTTTTAAATTCTTCGGCAACAGTTTTTCCAAATTGTAATTTTCGCATTTTTTAATCATTGAAAATCTGTGATTAGATAAAGCAAACATTTCTGTTGTAAAATGCTGGTGTTCAAATTCATCAATATCGTGCACCGCAAAAGGTAATCTAACGTGCTGTCTGTCCGTTGCGAAGGGGTTAAGCACATTGTTCATAATACATTGTAAAAAATAAGCAAATATTTCTTAATGTATGAAAGTGTAACATAACCACGAACAAAAATATGTAATAACCTATAAACTAAAACCAATAACAACGTTGTCACCCACAAATATGAAAATTTGGCACAAAAAACTGCATACGGCAGTTTCGAGGATTCCCGGATCCTCTTCCCCAGTGCATGGAGAAAAAAAAAAAAGATTAAAATGGGTTCAAAAAACCCCTCGGTTACAGCCCCGAGTAAAGGCTTGAATGAAAATGCTAAAGCAAGAGTTGCTTGAAGATTTGCTCTTGCTTAACATTTTCATTCAAGCCAGTACTCGGGGCTGTAACCGAGTAGTTTTTTAAACCCATTTCAATCTTTTTTTTTCCACACACTGAGAAAGGGGATCCGGGAATCCTCGAAACGGCCGTATGCAATTTTTTGTGCCAAATTTTCATATGTGTGCGTTACAACGTTGTTATTGTTTTTTTTCTGAATTAAAATTCGCACAAAGTATTTGATCTATGCTTATGTAATAACCTCTTTCGAGTCACCTACGATTACAAATAGTATTCTTTATCTTAAGAAACTCACAAATCGGCATATTTTAGAAATTTAATGAAGCATGTATAAAAACAAAGTTTCTTTTCCTGCCACTGATCTTCTTGAATACTTGATTTCTTAAATGCTTTGGAATAGTTTTTATTGTGTACTAATCAGTTTTTTGAATCCGGAATAGAGATTTTTTGCATGCTAACAATTTTCAGATAAACATTTTCATGTTCAACAAACACGTTTTACGGACAAACAGGGACAGCATTAACATTACCATTCAAATTAATATTATTTTTCTACGCTTGCGTGTATAAATTCAGTTACGCAGCTGAATATGTTTAACTGATAATTGATAGCATCCTAAAAACAATATTCCGGTTTGAGAAAACTGATTAACACCTTATAAAACCTACTCAGATTTATTTTCGAAAAGCAGTGGCAGCAAAAGAAACTTTTCTTTTATAGATGCTTCTTTAAATCAATAAAATATATTGGTCTAAAAGGTGGATTAAAACTTTGTGCCGATATATTAAAAATAAATGTACAACGTTAAAATAGCACAAATTAAAATCATTTATATTGACAAACAGCTGTTTCAAAGCCCTTAAGCTCCATCTTCAGTGCCAATTCAAAAGATAAAACGGATATAAAAACTCCTAAGCAATGTCAGATTGCCTGCCATCTCCCGCCCGCGTCCAGATGAAATGGCGCTGAACTTTTCAAAACAACAGCGGAGACGAGGAAACACATGTGACGGAAAGACCAATAGGAACACTCCGCCCGACCGGGAAAGTTTAAGTGTGAAGGCGAATAAAATGTGGGGGACGAAGAGAATGAATTATAATCCATTCTCATTCATTCTCAATTCATTCATTTCATATATCATTCTTGAATTATAATGCATTCTCTTCGTCCCCCACCTTTTATTCGCCTTCACACTTAAACTTTCCCGGTCGGGCGGAGTGTTCCTATTGGTCTCTCCGTCACACGTGTTTCCTCGTCTCCGCTGTTGTTTTGAAAAGTTCAGCGCCATTTCATCTGGACGCGGGCGAGAGATGGCAGGCAAGCTGACATGGCTTAGGAGTTTTTATATCCGTTTTATCTTTTGAATTGGCGCTGAAGATGGAGCTTAAGGGCTTTGAAACAGCTGTTTGCCAATATAAATGATTTTAATTTGTGCTATTTTAACGTTGTACATTTATTTTTAAAATATATTGGTTTCAAAGATTTCTAAAGATAAAGAGAGCTTTTCGGAATTATGGGCATTTCGGAAGGGATTATTGTATACTTTCGTTCGGGGTTATATTATATTTTCGTAGATTAAGAAACTTTTGTCCATATTAACAGTGTATAATTTTTGCAATAGCGAGTATCAGACATCAGTAAACGTGGCTGCTGCAGTTCGAACAATGTGAACTGTTTACATCTGTTCTAAAGCTTTTGTAAAACAAAAAAACAAAAAAACAAAAACGCATCTTTTATACACTGAACACTTACATGCAAATATACACACTTGTTAAACTGAAATATATATATATGTGTGTGTGTGTGTGTGTGTGTGTATCAAAGATTATTTTATTCACTACATATTACACAGTGAGCTTTAAAATACAAAGCTTCTAAGAACTCGTTTTTCTTTCAGTGAACTTAGGAAATTTTAATTACAACACACCTTCTGAAACAAATACATCACTTTTACGATTGCAAAACAAACTATTGCACTACAAGTTTGGGCAATAGATGTTATCATTTCTGCCAACTATTGACATTTAAAAAAAAATAATAATTAAATTAAATTAAATAGACGTTGTTCACGTGTGCCTCATGTTATCAAGTGCTCTGCTTTCTCCTTTATGCTTTTAAATGACAAACTTTAGTATGGTGGAAAATGACTTCAACCTCATTGAATTTAGAATACGTTATAAAAACATAATTTATACATGCTCTACATTTAACGTTCGGCATACATATTCACAAAATTTATTTATCAAGTTTTCTTTGCTATTAATTTCATTACTGATAACATCTCTTTTAATTTTCAATGATTTAATTTCCAAGATCGATATTTTACGAAGGTGAAAAGTATTTTTTCGATTTCAACCGAAGAAGGAATTATATTTTTACTCAATATAGAAACATTTCAAAGAAAATTTTATTCTTAAACATCATTATTATGAAAAAAATTATTTTATTTATTATAATAAGATAAGTCGTTAATTGAAAAATGAACTGTATAAGAGTTAGTGACAGTCCATAAATGATTTCTCAATCTCAATAAATTGAAAAAGAAATTCTCAAAGACGTATACTCCGAAAGAAATTAAATCATATTTTGCTTTAAGGTACAGAGAAAATCAATTAAATTATGAATACGCTGAACTAAACATCGAATATTTTTAGAATAGATTTCATGTATTTGGTTCATTTTGTTCAATATATTACTTATTCCGTATTTATTCACGAACTCTTCCATAAGTTTCATTTAAATAATTTAAAAACTCGCTGTTTGAATGTGATTAAAATTATTTTCGTACCTGCTAAAAACAGATGGGTTATATTTGGGAAAATAAGAATAGTATAAAAAGAGTTTTTAACCACTACAAAGAAGTAAATTTAAATATGAGTATTATAATAAAAGGAATATATTGCAAAGATAAATTTAAAATGAAGTTATTCGGCAAAATTGGAAGGTAGAACTTGGTTTTATCATATACTCAAATGATGAATTTTGTTCAAATGATGACAATGATCGAAATTTATTTTTCATGCAATTACAACCATTTTTCTTTTTAAATCTCTGATGGTATAAGAGAGGGACTGCAAACCTATAGCATGAGCGCTATAAATTTACCATAGGTTTGCTTGCCATAGATGGCACGTGTGCCATAGGTTTACCATGTGCTTGCGTGTCATAGATGAGACGCATTAGATTATTTTCGGTACAGCATAGCTTCTAAATAAAAATATAGTAAAATTGTACAAAATGAAGGGAATTCATGTAGATGAGTTTGAATTCGTTTGAGTTGATTCTTTGTCGTTTGCATACAGATATAAGAAATAGAAATGCAACTTCATAAATTCCAATTCAGCTTTTAAAAAATAATAAATTGTCAGCAACGCTTGAAATCGAAAGAACAAACAAAAATAAATATCTGGCGCTGTGTTGATCATAATTTCATAATAAGAGTCCTTGCCTTTCCTTCTTTTTATTTAACAACAAACTTAAACACAACAGTAAATTAATAATGATAATTATACTGAAAAAAAATTATAAATACCGTGAGAGCAGCAAAGATATTGCTCCATATTCACGATACAAAATTATTCCAACTAAAAAAAACAACAGTTTTCTATTCAGTTCGGGGTTAGTATTACGTCACGTTACGTAACGCTGTAAGCTGAACTCCGCCCACAGACATGTGATCAAATAAATTCTCAACAGCTTTATACTGATTCAATAGATTTTTGGGTTAAGAGAGGATTAGAAGAGTATCAGAAAGGAAAGATTATAAGGTATTATATTAAAAAATACTGATAGTAAAATTATCACTACTTTGAATTCAATTCCAGAAACGAGGAACTGCTTAAAACAGTGGCGCTTGCCAATTTGAATATTTTTTCTGCGAGTCATCATTTTCGGAACAGAATAATTTGAAAAACTCAAGTAATAATCTTTAGTCAGATGTTTCCAATTCAGCTTGCATTCTTTTAAAAAATACGAATCTGATATCAATTATTTGGCATCTAATATGCAACAACAGAAACAACATTTTAAAAATTACATTTTAAAGTATCAAACCATGTGTTTCCCATATTTTTTTTACCCTAAAAGTAAAATAGTAAGTAATTTTGATTCTTTATTGTTTCATTCACTGAATGTTTTGGTAGTTGGCCTTTCGTGAGTTTGGAAAATATATTATTTTGAAAAAAATTGACACACGGATGTAAAAATATTTGTCGTCCCCGGTGTAAGATCTTTTAATTTTCGAAAACATTTTATCCGTTTGATATTAGTAAAAGAAACCTAAACACATACGTACATTACATTGTTTTTAAAACCATGTTGAAGAAAACCACTAGCCATCAAAGCGATATTTTTGCTGCCGAGCAAAGTGATATTAACCAGCTTCTGTAAAAGGGCTAACAGCGTCACATTATAATCATTCAATAATTTTACATAAAGTTACTTATATTTTTGAATACACATTTTAATGCGGAGAGAAATATTGAACTTTATATATATGTCTTATAAGTTTTATTAATCGTAACCTTTAAATTAATTTAAAAAAAAAATGTTTTTTCCAGAGTAAGATAGAATGTTCAAAACCCCATATTTAAGATAAATTCAAAACATATTTCCAACAACTCAATTTAAATATATAATCCAAATTTTATGTATTGTTAGTATAGTGTTGTATTCTTCTTATTTGAGTATTTTATCAAATTTTAACATATATTTTACCACATAATAAAAAAAAATATTTTCGAAAAAAAAAAACTATTACAGTGAAATTAGATATTCAACATGAATACAAAATAAAATAAACGTTATTCATTTCCTTTTTACTAACTACAATATATATAGGATGACAGTAAAATACATATAATTTATGCATATCTATTTTGCAATTTTACTCAGCTATAATTAGTTCTATGCAGCAATTTTATTCAACAATAATATATAAATCTTGTCATGATTAAATTTGAAGAGTTTTTTTTCACACAATTATTTAAATTTAAATAAAAAACCATATACTACTTGGCTATAAATTAGCCAAATTTAAAATTCTAAGATAATTAAATTAGTAAAATTAATATTAAAATGATTACAAGTGACACTTATCTAGCGTAAAATATATTTGAATAGCGACGCTGAAAATCACGTTGTTGCTTGTGAAAATTCCATATACGTGGTGCGTCAGAGAAATGTATATACACTTTGAACTGTCATACAGTCAATTTCAAACCTACAAGTTTAAATTTCAGGGAAAATAAATGCTATAGTTCAATTTGAAAAATAAGTGTACTTTTTGGTTAATGTAGAAGGGGTATACTTCAACATCGATACATTTCTGAGTACGAGTCACGACTGATTCCGTACTTTGCAGCAAAGTATCCAATGGGAATTCCCCGCACAATCGTTTGAATCTCTACCCCAAGATCAGACTTGACATAGATCAGAGATAAATCATAGATCAGACTTCACAATCCGGAGAAGGTCTATGGGAAAAAATTTCCGCGGTAATTGCCAACTTATTAATTGACTTTCTCCGGAAAGTATCGCCGCCTGGTGGATACTACCGATACTAGTTCATAAGCAAATGCATAGAACAAATGGAGCTGTGAAAAAATTTCGTGTTATTTCGTGTCGTAAATACTCCTATTACTGACGATTGATGGCGCTAGTAGCAGGACAACCATGGGGTTTTTACCACGTGTATAGCGGTCAAAGGAAACTTGCTGATTGTGAGGTCTGATACTATGATAAGGAGGTTTTGCTCTACCCAAAGTTTCTCCAGGTTCTTTTACTGTGCCGCATAAGCCCCTTTTACTGAACCTCTAACTGAGTTGCGCAACTAGATCAACGACTCTGCTGCCACCTGTTGAGGAAACATAACATTACTTTTTCTTAGAAATTTAACTTGTTGATAAGAAAATACATTTTCTATGACCGTTCAAAGTATGTATACATTTTTTTCACGCACCCTGTATATCTGAAACTGCTCTGTGTGCAGGACAATGGCAAAATGCGGGTTAAATAAGCCCTTTAAACAATACAAATATTAGTTATTCAACTAGATACGTGTCATCCCAATGTGTTGTATTTTCATTGTTTGAGATATTTCATCTTCTTGAGGAAAAATAAATTCAGCATTATTGTACATTTAGAAAAAGCTTATAACATTAATTGGATGAAATAATAAATTTCAAGAAATAAGACATATTTATAAAGAAAGTGAAACAGATATTCCAAAATTAGATTTCATTGATTACGTGATTTTTAATGCAAAACTTTGTCAAAAGTATATAGTTCTTTAACGATTTTGTTTTCTAATTTCGAAAATGCTGAAACAAAAATGACGTCGCTTTTACAAACTTATAAAACATATTTTCGTATTAAAGTAAATGAGACCCAAGAAAGGAAATTGTTATTGTTGGTGAAACAGATATTGCAAAAATTAGATTTCATTGATTACGTGATTTTTAATGCAAAACTTTGTCAAAAGTATATAGTTCTTTAACGATTTTGTTTTCTAATTTCGAAAATGCTGAAACAAAAATGACGTCGCTTTTACAAACTTATAAAACATATTTTCGTATTAAAGTAAATGAGACCCAAGAAAGGAAATTGTTGTTGTTGGTGAAACAGATATTGCAAAAATTAGATTTCATTGATTACGTGATTTTTAATGCAAAACTTTGTCAAAAGTGTATAGTTCTTTAACGATTTTGTTTTCTAATTTCGAAAATGCTGAAACAAAAATGACGTCGCTTTTACAAACTTATAAAACATATTTTCGTATTAAAGTAAATGAGACCCAAGAAAGGAAATTGTTATTGTTGGTGAAACAGATATTGCAAAAATTAGATTTCATTGATTACGTGATTTTTAATGCAAAACTTTGTCAAAAGTATATAGTTCTTTAACGATTTTGTTTTCTAATTTCGAAAATGCTGAAACAAAAATGACGTCGCTTTTACAAACTTATAAAACATATTTTCGTATTAAAGTAAATGAGACCCAAGAAAGGAAATTGTTATTGTTGGTGAAACAGATATTGCAAAAATTAGATTTCATTGATTACGTGATTTTTAATGCAAAACTTTGTCAAAAGTATATAGTTCTTTAACGATTTTGTTTTCTAATTTCGAAAATGCTGAAACAAAAATGACGTCGCTTTTACAAACTTATAAAACATATTTTCGTATTAAAGTAAATGAGACCCAAGAAAGGAAATTGTTATTGTTGGTGAAACAGATATTGCAAAAATTAGATTTCATTGATTACGTGATTTTTAATGCAAAACTTTGTCAAAAGTATATAGTTCTTTAACGATTTTGTTTTCTAATTTCGAAAATGCTGAAACAAAAATGACGTCGCTTTTACAAACTTATAAAACATATTTTCGTATTAAAGTAAATGAGACCCAAGAAAGGAAATTGTTATTGTTGGTGAAACAGATATTGCAAAAATTGGATTTCATTGATTACGTGATTTTTAATGCAAAACTTTGTCAAAAGTATATAGTTCTTTAACGATTTTGTTTTCTAATTTCGAAAATGCTGAAACAAAAATGACGTCGCTTTTACAAACTTATAAAACATATTTTCGTATTAAAGTAAATGAGACCCAAGAAAGGAAATTGTTATTGTTGGTGAAACAGATATTGCAAAAATTAGATTTCATTGATTACGTGATTTTTAATGCAAAACTTTGTCAAAAGTATATAGTTCTTTAACGATTTTGTTTTCTAATTTCGAAAATGCTGAAACAAAAATGACGTCGCTTTTACAAACTTATAAAACATATTTTCGTATTAAAGTAAATGAGACCCAAGAAAGGAAATTGTTATTTTTACGAGATGGACCACTTTACTTTGAACGCTATTGTGAAACGTTTTCACGGCGATATTTCAAAAATAATTAACTGAAAATATTGTATGCTTTTTCTTTAAATTCAATTCTTGTGAATAGGGGTTAATAATTGTCCACATAAATGCAAGGAGTTTAAGTAATTCTTCTTCGTTGAATGTAAGGTGAAAAATATCTACGATGTAATGATTTTTAAATGTCAATATGGCAACAGACGATTTTTAACACTTTCCAACCTAGTTGAAAATTGATTATGACTTCGGTTTGTCTGGCCGTCTGCCGTCTGTCCATTCTCTAACTCCCGTAAATATGCTCGGATTGCTCAGCAATTTTTATATGTTATTATCGTTATCTATAGCATGTTTCCTATTTCAACTAAAGTGTGTAGCACTTATAGTTTTTTTACAGAGACACTCAAAAAATTCCGTTACATTACGGTCTATGAGGAAAAATCATTTGCGGTTTATTTTAATGACGTTACACAATTTCAAACGCATTGTAATTAATATATATCACTAAGGTGCACTACAAGAAGCTTAATATGGAATAGGGTGTGTATAGCACTTATAGTTAATTTACAGGGACAGTCAAAAGAATTCCGTTACATTACGTCTATAGAAAAAAATCGTTTGCGGTTTATATAATAATGTTTCACAATTTTAAACGCATTGAAATTTATATATATCACTAAGGTGCATTACAAGAGGCTTACTATAGAATATTGTGTGTATAGCAGTCATCGTTCATTTACAGGGACACACAAAAGAATTCTCTACTGTCTGTTAACAATAATTGCTGGAAGTGCATTTTAAGTTGCTGAACGTTTAAAGTTGAACGTTTAAAGTTGCTGAACGTTAAGTTGCTGCGTTTAACTCACTTTTTGTATATTACTTGGTGTGTATAAATTTTGTAGATCATATACAGGGCAGCACAAAAGTTCGCGAACACATTTCCGTTTATTGACAAAAACTTCAAAAGGAGAATTTTAAACTGTGCTACGCGTTTTCTAACTAAACTAAAATTTATCATCCTATGTAGTATCTATACAAATCTATAAATCATATACAGGGCTGAATAAAAGTATTCGGATATTTTTCGGAATATTGTATATGTTGGAAATATATGTTGGAAATTCCTGAAATTACGTTTTTAAATATATTATGCGTTTTCCAAATTGTTTACTTAGATGTTATCTTTCAGCTTATTAAACGGTAATGATTTGTAAAATTATTTTGGAAGCGTTGGAAAGTATTACATAATCTATCCTTGACGCATGATTTTTCGTTCTTGTTGTTTCTGTACTATAAATCGATTCATGAAGCTTGCATATGGGAAAAATTGTTTTTATTTCTTCGAATTTCCTTAAAATATTTAATTTAATTAAGAGTTTTTTCATTATGTATTTAAGTTCTAAATAATCAAATTAATCAATTTTATCTTCAATTTTAATGCGAAAATGACGTCGTAAAAATCAAATAATCCCTATCGTTTCTTCCTTTCGCTCTTTTATCCGCATAAAATGAAAAATCCGCATAATTTAGTTGACACGTTTATAGAAATGTCATTAAAAATTACAAAACAATTAATACCTCGGAAACTAATTCAAATTTTTAAATTCTGAGAACGTATATGAAATCATACGATAAAAGCGGATAGCTGGTGTTAACTTGACCGTCCAACATTACATATTGTAGGAGGTGTGCTATGACATACAAAGAGACAGACAGATTTTAATATACTAGATAACTCCACAAAAAAAATATTCTGCTATTCACAAAATAAAAGAAACAATCGCTTAATATTTTATTATTTAAGTAAATCTATGTAGCTATGTTCATATCCTAAATAAATAAATATTCCACAAGATAAAGAAAGAAAATGTTCTGCTCATAATGGAAAAATCATTTAAGTGCTTTGGAGGACTTTCAACTTATATATATAAATAAACATTGAAGAATAAAGTTTCAGTGAAGCATTATGCAGTGAGACATTATCATATTTTGTTTCTTTCAGTTTTTCCAGCTTCTGTATTTTTGTGCAATATTTAATTAAGAATTAAAAAAATAACATAGGAAGTTCAATTAAATGTTACTGAACACCATTTTAGAAAATCATTTAAAAATTATTCCATTCTTACCATAATTACTATTATTATATTTTTTACAATCATTTAAGAAAAAATTATATTTTAAAGTATTTTAGAAAATCATTTAAAATTATTTAAAAATCCATTTAACAACTATCCCATTTTTTCAAGATTTAGCATCTTTACCATTTTACTATCAATTTCCATTTTTACCATCATAAATAAAATACATATTTACAATGACTCAATTTAAAAGATATATTTGAAAATTTCTCTAATTGCAGAGAATGCTGTGCTTCTTTGATTACTTCTAAAAAGTAAGAGTAGTACCTAACATTGTGCAAATATTAATAAATCTATAATTCCTAAAATATTAATATACTACTCGCCTTCTACAGTATCACAAAATAAAAGAAACAATGGCTTGATGTTTTGTTACTAAAAGAAATCTTTGGCTATGTTCTGCATACCCTGCAGAAATATCATACAAGAAAGAAAATGGAATCATAATGGATAAATCAATTAAGTGTGTTGTGTGACCTGCATTTTATATAAAAAGGGATAAAGTTTGAGTAAAGCCCGTTTGAGTGAGAGATTTGACTATTGTGCAGCTTTAGAATTTTCCAGTTTTGGTGCATTATTTAACTGGGAATTAAAAGTGAGATATTGACATCAAAGTTTGGGTTTTTATACATTTTATTATATTAAAACTGTTACTTCATTTATATTTATTTTAAAATAATATTAGAGAGGACAAGATTTATAAAATTAGGGTTTAAATATATGTTTTGATTAAATTTTTTTGTCTTTTTTCTATGTTTATTCGTTTATTATAACTTTGAAATATAAACTATTCATAACTAAGAATATAAAAATGATTTAGATATTTAAATGTAGGTTTTAATTTTTTTTAAATTAAATATCTACATTTGACAAATAATTAGACTTTTCTGTAACACTGGGATGGAAGAATCACTCTTATACATTGCAAGTATTAGGATTCATTTTGACTCCTACGTGAAAATGGCATTTTTTTTCGCATACTAGCTTACTTATGGATGCAATAATAGAAGATTATTTCAGCAAGTTTAAGATATTTTAAAGATAGAATGCACCGCTTCAAAATAATACTTACTCTTGATCTGATTGAAGTATGTATGATTTCGGACATTATGCCTTCAGATGGAAAATATTTAGATATTAGTAAAAAAGCATAATTGGGAGAAGAATACTTTCACGTCTTGGCGCAAACTATCCTTCTTAGCCCAACAAGGAATCAAAATGACTCATTCTTCCATTCCAGGGTTAAACGGATTTAAATAAATGAGTTTTAGAGTGTATCCTTTAAATAAGAAATAAATTAAAATTCACTATATAATTACAATTATTAATTAAAATGTTATAAAGGTGGTTTGTAGTTTTTGCATCACCGAAATTGAAGCTTACGGAAGACAAGCGTGTACTCTATGTTTATATGTTTCTGAATAACATTCAGTAAAAACAAAGGTACAATTAATGTGTATAGTTTATTTTTTATATCCTAACTATTTGAATAAAAAATCGTAAAACGCCAAATGAAACCACTGAATTTGCATTGGATCTGAAGAAAGATTGAATCCTCTTATGGGATAGCATTTAAATCTTAAATAAACATAAAAATTAATTGGAATCGTTTGAATAAATTTGTCTAAAATGTGATAATAATAATAAAAAAAATTAACATATCGAAACTTGTTTAAAAAGTTTTACTTTAAGCTAACACCTCCCACTTTCAATGTCAGCATTTTTAGAAAGTTAAAGCAGCTGCGTTTTCTTGCATTATTTTTGAGAAATTTATCCTCCTGTTTACATTCAATATATTTTTATTAACCCTTCATTGCTTAAGAGAAAATTTTAAAAATCAAAATTTATCAAATACAATATAATCTAGAATAAATTGTATTCAATTCAACTTTCATAAATTCTAAATATAAATTATATGTATACACATATATACATATGAAGCCTGAGGCGGCAAAAAATGATTGCAGATATTTAGTTCACGCGTACGTAACATTTGTCCTAACTCCCTATTCCCTTTACACCAATCTTGAACTGTGTTTTTTCAAAGACTCTTCATCGTCCGGCTCCCCCATACCTTTATATCAATATTCAACCCTCTTTTCGAAAGATTACCTCGTATTTTAGCTCAATCCGATATTGCTGTAGAGAAACGTTCTCTACATGTGTAGTGTATTTAAAAACGCATTTTTTCATAAATAAAACCGGTGTTCATAAATAGAGCGTAAACATTCATTAAAAGGCAAGCTAGAGTATCCGACAGCAAAATACTTTGTCATAGAGTAGCTCTCTAATCTGGGAGCATTCCATCCTATTTCCGGCGGCGCGCAAGTCATGGAGTAAAGTGGAGAAAATGAATTTCTTCCCAGTTTCCCTTAAAAGAATTGGCAACACAAGAGATAGTGTGATAAGGAGGTAATTTCGCTAACGTACTTGCGGCGGCTCGATAGTTTCATCCATGAACCTCTATAGAAGGAATTCTAACGCAATAGTGATAACATCGTGCCGAGACTTCGGCACTAAATGGCCGCTGCACAGCTACGCGCACGGTTCTGCGCAGCTGGCCAGAATCCGTACTGCAGTAGTGCCCATGGCTCTCACTGTCAGTGTCAAACGGTGAAGCAGAGGAACTAGTGACGTATGCAGAATCCGTCTTACCACATGCGCCACCTATTTGAGACTTTTTTCGAGGAAAGATTTCCTTCTTGGAAAGGCTATTTCGTTAGAAGTCCTGGTATAGAGGTTCATGGTTTCACCTGTGAGGTGACTGTTCGTAGCTTGCTAGTAACAAATTGCAAAATAATATATAAAAAGATTTCGTAAGCTTCGCTGCAGATTTTCTTGAATGCATAAAATTCTATGCTTTCTTTCCACAATGCTCACTGAATGAATGAATTTCGAGACTTCCTCCACAGTATTTTGTTGACCCGACAAGAAGATATAGTGTCTTTACAGTATCATGTGTGTAACTCGTTATTCGCGCTGAACCTGTGTCATATAGTTTTTGTGTTCCTCGATATTACCTGGAAATGAAATATGTGATTCGCGATAATTCATTGCAAGTTTTCATCATCTACAAAAACATATATCTTCAGATAATTTATATGAAATTTGTAAGAGAAATTCTATGCAATGTGAATTTTAGTTGCTCCATGTGAATTCTTCAGAAATGAGAAATTTGAGGTGTGCAACCAAAATATACCACGTGGTGAATAATTCAAGTTTTGTGAATTTAAATAAACATTCTAGTTTGTATCTAAGAAAATTCTGTGATCAGATGAATTCAGATTTTCAAGAAAAGAATGGTGCAGTTTAGTTCACCATGTGATCGGTTGCTTGGCTCATAAAGTAAAAAGTGCTAGTTTTTTTATAAGTATTTGTGTAACCAAACAATCAGTGTCATACACTAATTCTTTATCTTTATATATGTTATTTATTATTCTAGTATTGATTTATTATTGCCATGTTTTCCATATATTCTTATTGCATTTATTTCCTTTGTATTTTTTCTCACCTAATAAATAATAAAGTTATCTTTCATATTTAATTAAGATTCAGAGTAATTATTTGTGTTCAAATTATTGCATTAGGCAAATTCATAATTATTATCATTATTTTTATTCAAAGATCATGCTACTATACATCTTTAAAATGTCAAGTAAATTAATATTCTTTAAATTAATCTAAAACACAACGCTTTCTCTCTTGCTATTAATTATCAATTATTTTTCTTTTGTTCAGATCCTGAGGTTTAATAATGAATTGGCCATTGATAGCAAGCACTTCCTTTAGTGCATATGGGACCTTTTGGAACCATGTTGTACAATTGCCAAACGATAGTACCTATCTCAAGTTAATTATCTCATTTTTACAAGATTGGGCTACCATCTTGCAAATCATATGTAAATTTTTATAATTGATCATAAGTAAATTTTTGATTTTGTGTTAAATCACAATAAGATTTTTTTTTTGACTACCTAATTAATCTCGATTACAGTTCTAAGAAGTATACAGTTGCTATCCAATGTTTTCATCC